>CM053769.1:690852500-690905043 GCA_028658325.1 Potorous gilbertii
AATTATCTGGGGAGGGTTTAAAGTGATTTTGAATGACTAAATCATTTTGACTATTATAATATCCAAATCAACTACAATGGACGTATGAAGGTAAATGCTATCTGCATCCAGAGAAAGAACTGATAAAAAGATGTATAGAATTCTTTTCTCTGTGTGTGTGTGTGTGTGTATACACATATACATATATATATATATATATATATATATATATATGTACATATTTGTTTCTACTGGTAGTCATTGTGGGGGATAGGATACCAAGAAAAAAAAACTTTAAAAAAGGAAGTTACATGAAAACTTTATTATACATTTTAAAGGAATATCAAGTTGTACATAATAGATCTGCAGTTTCATGTACAATCGTCTTTTTTTTTCTATTCTATTATGTTATGAAAATGCTGTATTTCACCTCATAATTGTTGCAGATTTTATGGCAATTTTTTGCAAAGAAGTGGGGCACAACTACTATGTGAAGCTTTTAAAATATTTGTTTCAGTCGTCAGTTGGACTAAAGAGGCGGCTGGGACCTCTTACAACATTAAGATTCTGTGATTCTGATTTATATCAATGAACCAACAAAGCATTTATTAAACATCTATTATATACCAGGTACCATCCTAAAGGGATAGGTTAGTCTGAATGCTTTTTTCATTCATTCATTCATGTATTCATTTAACAAGTATTGATTGAGCAAGGGTAAAAACAGAGTCCTTCAGTGTTGGGTCCCAGGAGAAGAATAAGTAGCCCAGGAAATCCCAGTCATTAGGAAGTTAGGTGCAGAACAGTCTAATATATATATATATATATATATATATATATATATATATATATATATATATATATATATATATATGTATGAGTGTCAGTGGAGCAAAGGCGTAATGAAGATTAAGCTATATATGGTATGAGAGAACGAAAGCTACACAGTGCTTCTCATATCCCTGGGCATATCCTGAAACAAAGGCTCTTTTTAAAAACCTTCTTCTAGAGATATGATATGGCTGAGATCATGCAATACCAGTCTTCAAAGTACCAAGCTGCAGGCCACCCAGAAGACAATGGAGAAGCACATGGGAGATACGAGCAGGCTTTAGCAGGCTTTTAGCCCTGCTTTAGCAGGGAATTGTATAGGAGAAGCAGCAGCCTGACATGTCTTCAGAGATGTATATGACCAGGAAGGGAGGGGGACTGGTGCTCATGCAGAGGGAAGAAGGGAAAATTAAAGGATAAAAAACATTATGCTCCATGGCAAAGTCAAAATAGCTTAGGGAAGCCCCTCCTACAATGGGTAGACCCCAAGTGTCAAACACGCTAAAGGCAATATGCAACCCAGGGTAAAGGAGTGGGGCCCCAACTGGATTAAAATGTAGTTGGGAAATGTTTAACAAAACAAACAAAAAGACAATACAACATTGTTGTCATCCAGTTGTTTCAGTGGAGTTTGACTTTTCATGACCTCATTTAGTGTTTTCTTTGGTAAAGATACTGGAGTGGTTTGCCATTTCCTTCTCTGACTCATTTTACAGAGGAGAAAACTGATGCAAATAGGGTTAAGTGACTTGTCCAGGGTTGCACAGTTAGTAAATGTCTGAGGCAGGATTGTTAATTTTAGGTTTTCTATGTAAATATGTGAGGGCAGCTAGGTGGCACAGAGATAGAGAACTGGTCCTGGTGTGAGGAAGACTCATGTTCATGAGTTCAAATCTGACTTCAGACACTTTACTAGCTGTGTAAATCTTGGGCATCACTTCACCCTATTTGCCTCAGTTTCCTCATCTATAAAAGGAACTGAAGAAGGAAATGGCAAACCACTCCAATATTTTTGCCAAGAAAACCCCAAATGGGGTCAATGAAGAGTTAGACACAAGTGAACAACAATTAAATCCATGATTCACAGGATCCATTTCTATTTGAGGCTGACACTGCTGCTGTAGAGCATTCCTGGGAGGACATAGACAAGAATCACATGAGTTAAAATGGCATGTATGGATTTCTAGCTTCACCAAGGCAGACTTCATCAGTGACATAACTGATCTATCAAAGCAATCAAAGATCAATGAAAACTGTCAGCCCTGAAGGAGTAACTAATAAAATAGTTTGGCTGATTAAGCATAATAGTAACTTCAATAAATTATATAAGCTCCTTATCCCTTATACCTAATTACTATTCAACACTAACAATGATCATTTTATTAAATATGTGGCAGATGAAGTTCTATTTGTCTGAAGCACTAACCTCTCCTTAGGTGCATTCAGATTTTCTAATTTGCTGCTGATGTAACCTAGTCATCTGCTCGTGATATTTTAAAAGTAATAAATACAAAGAAGGAACACGGATCAGAAGTTTGGAATCAGGCCCTCCATGTTGCCACCACTCCAGCTGTTAAACCTTGAGCAGACGGGCTGACAGAAGTCACACGCAGTGAAAATCTGAAAATAAACTTAAGTGACTGTGAGGAGTTACCTCATCCGTCATCTGAACTCAACCTGAGAGGGCCAAAGTAGGGGAAAAGAGAAACTATGAAAATAAACTTGAGGGAAAAGAAAAGGCACAGAAATAGGGACAATCCTGAGACTTGGCAATGAAAGCCAGAAGTTGGATTTTGGTAAGAAGGCCTAAGAAATTCAAAGGAGGACTCCCATGATTTGACTAATGAAACCTTGTCAATGAAGTCAGGGAGCTGCTTTACCGTTCTTAGGAAAAAATAGCCCATTCAGTATGAGCAGTGTACACAAAAGATGCCTTTGCCATAGGTGGTTCTACCACAAAAGATGTAAATGTTTCCACTTGTGTCATTTCTATTGGCGTGTATAATAGCTTTCTTGATAAATACTGAGGGGGTGCTAGGGGGTTGCTATTCAAGTGAGAATTGAACACCATCATTAAGATCCAATTCCTTTTAGAATTGAATAGTGACTAACTCACTTCCTCAAATCCACACACCTGAAATTATTTTGTTTTATACTTTTTAGAAGTATACTTTTTTTTAGAAGTCCTATGAACATTTAGAGTAGTGGCAAACAATGCTCTGAAAGTAAACATCTTTTGATTTACAGTTATATGTGGTTAGATTACATAAAAATATGCAATTTTGAGTAGCCATAGGCTACGAATTCTTCCAAATAGCCTGCCAAGAAATCTTCTTATAATCATTTCTCTACATTCAATAGTTGTTTTGCAGTAGACTTGCCTTGGTGTGCCCAGATCACCTAACACGGAGGCACCCTATGTCCCGTATCACACAAGTAACCTCCTTTGATTACCTGTGTAGCAAGAAAGGCTGAATCTTGGAAGCTGATGAGACTGAGACAGTCATCCTGCATGTTCCTTTCTTCTTCATCTAGAGGGTGAAGGTCATGGGTCACCCACAGCTTAGATGCCATGAACTAACTGGTGAGAGGGGAATGACCTCCTTTCCCTTCTCTCTCTATGGGCCTAGCGTCTCTGTTCTGCCTTGTGTCTTTCTCACTTTCAGGTGCCTTCAGAGATCCTTGCATGATCTAGTAGTTCAAACCTGGTGACTAGGGAGCCTGGATTATAGTCCGCCCAGCAAGGAAACCTAAGAATTTGGGACTTAGGACTGTATTCTATAGCAGTAATGTCAAACTCAAAGAAAAACATATCTGTGCACCTCATATTAACTTAGAAAACAAAAAATTAATATTACCTATATTGTGTTATATTTTTATTTATTTTGCTAAACATTTCCCATTTATATTTTAATCTGGTTCAGGCTCACTTTGACCATAAGTCTGATACCTCAACTCTATAGGAACTGAGCTAAACTAGAAACCTAATCTCCTTCACCTCTCCACAGGCTGGAGTGGTGCAAAGGGGAAGGAGGATTATGCCTGCCATGTGTAGTAAGAGTAAGTTTATATATTTGTGATTATATGTTTTGAAATAAATATTCCTTTGTAAAAGCTAATCTGACAGTTAGTGGTTAAATGAAACAGAGATGTGAAGGTCTTACCCCTATACTTGAAGGGTGAATAATGGTTGGGGCTGGAGCTATTTTCAGACAGTCTAATAAACACTCCCCCCCAGTCTCTGCAAGTGCAATGTAAAATCTTGAGGGAGGGCAGGAGATATAAGATATATGGCCTTCAGGCAGTGAGAGTCAGGGTATTCCTTGTGATGTACCATTTTCATGTTGGGGGTTAGGGTTAGTGTGAGCACAGGCACGTGTGTATATGCACATGCATGTGCTTACACACCTACACTCATACCTGTGTTGAACAGGGAAGTTTGGTGAACAAGAAAAGGATCTCATGGGAGGGACAAGTTTTCAGCAATTCCAGCTCTTTCCAGCTGATATCCACAAAAATACCTTGAAGGTTCAGAATTTTAGGTGCTCATCAGAGAGGTAACTTGCACACAGTGAGCTGGAGCCATGCCCATTTTTAAGATTATTGTCCACAAAGCCTGACTGTCACCAAAAAGGGTACATAGTCCTAAGTCCTATAGTAGGTATTCATGTCATGCATTTGGTTGGGTCTGCTGCCTTCTCATCAGCTGACACCTTGCAGGAAACATTAACCAATATACTTCTACTTAACGGCTATACTTACCTGCATAGGGAGCTATTTGTTCAATGATGATAGAATGCCTAAGCGTCCAACATTTTCTGCCCCTCCCAGAATTCCTCAGAAAAAAAAAAAAACATTTGCAGAATGGGAAGTTCATGATTCCCGTGCTCATTCATTGAGGTTCCCAAACTTATTTGGCCTTTTATGCCCCTTTAAAAAAAATGACTCAGTAGCCCCCTGGAAATTGTTAACTCCTTAATGATTCAGGTTTGTTTTTTTTTTTGGAAATTTGTGCATTTCAAAAAAAAATAAATTTTTTTTAAAGAAATGACACATCTCAAATCTAGTAATTTATTGTAAATTTATAGGGTTTTTCCTGCACTTAAATTTTAATTATGCAATACTGCATCATGTAATCATATAGTATCATATTGTAATCCAATCTTCACATGCACATGTTCCTGCTGATACATGCTGGATTTCCTGACAATGCCATAGGCGCTAACCTGGTAACACTTGCTTGTTAAGACCTGTTAGGGGACTTGACCACTGATCACTGATTTTGTGCGTTTATTTGGAAAATAATGCCATCATCATGACTTTAACCCCGTTACACAACAGATGAAATATGTACAAACAGTTTTTCAAAATTTTCTTCTCATCTTTCCTTAGGCTTCTCCTGCCCCCTTTCTTTCCCTAATTGCACCTGAGGCTACTACTGTTCCAGCATTGCCCCAGGGGTTGGCATCACCGACTTTGGGAACCTCTGCTCATTTAGGACCTTCTGTAAAGGATAAGCCACATCTGTACAACATGTGAGATTCTTGACGCAAGTGTCTTTTGTGTGATTCATTATACCTCCTTTAGGTTCAGAGTGACTTTAGACACTGGTCCTTGTCTTCTCTCTGACAGCAGAGACCCTCAAGTAATATTAATCTATGTCTATCTGAGGGGACAAGGAAGTGCTAGAAGAACTGAACTGAGTTCGTCAGGATTAAATTAAATGAATATTTATTGTCTGTACTACATGCAAAATACTCAACTGGATGATGAAAAAAAATAATTGTCCTCAAGGAGCAGCTAAGGGGAAATGGCATGTATACTGCTAAGTAGGGCAGTGATGGAACAGAGGAGAGGTGATAAGATAAGGTGTTGAGGGGCAAGGAGAGATCCAGGAAGAGCAACCTTGGCAAATCTGAGAAAGAGAAGACGACTTCATGGAGGAAGCGATGCCTGATCTGAAACCGGAAGGATTTTAACAGGTGAGCATGAAAACATCCATCCCAGGCATGCATGATATTACATAGATGCAGAAGATAGAGTGCTGAGTTGATGGAAGAGCTAGTATCTGGAACACAGAGGGATCTAACGTGAAATAAGGCTATAAAGGTAGCCTCAAACCAGATTATAGAGGACTTTAAGTTCTAGGCTAAGAAATTTTCGTTTAATCCTATAAATAATAAGGAATGACTGAAGGGTTTAAGGAATTTCAGACCCATGCCTGTTACTTTGGCAGCTGTGCAAATAGTGGACTGGAGAGAAGAGATACTGGAAGCAGGAGAATCCGTAAGGAGGTTATAACAATAGTCCAAAGGAGTGATTTTCCTGATCCATGATAGTCTATCACATGATGCTCTTTTATTACTTTACCTAAGCCTAGCCTTGATTTGAACGCAGATCTTCTGACTCCAACACCCATTTCCCTTGGCATCATATCATTCTGCCTTTCCTGCACGGGATATCAAAACTACTGAAAGATTAGTCTTCTTAAAGCCAAATGCTGCTCCTATCATTCTGCTGGGGCATCATGGGAACAATGCCTTCCCCATTTTTTCCCACCAAAATGTCCTCAGGTTTAATTTACTGACTTTTCCTACTGTTTTCTTACTACCACTTCAGCTCTTGGTCTCTGTTCCTTGTCACTCAGCATTATCTGGGAATAAAGATATAAGAGGCAGTGTGGTTAAATGAACAAGCATGCTGGTTCTGCAGTCAAAGAACCTGAGTTTAAGTCTCACCTCTGATGTTTACTCACTGTGTGATGTTGGGCAAGTCAAGAGGCACTAGACCTTAGCTTTTAAAACGAGGAGGCTGGATTATATTGACTCAAGTTCCTTCAAGATCTATGTTTAAAATCCATTCTTTTTAACCCTAGTGTCTTCTCCTCCTCCTCTTCTTTCTTCCTCTTCCTTCTTCCTCCTCCTCCTTCTTCTGTAGGGAAATATTATGATGGTAAAAATAACTGCAAAGTTGTTGTGTACAAAACTTTTATAAAAGTTTTAGCAGTTAACATGGAATATGTATTTAATACATTTCCTCTCACATGTCTAAATAAACCACTTCCTCCAGATTTTGTCCTAAGATTTGTCCTGAATTTTTTCTCCAATCTTGTTTTGGCTGGGTACTAGAACTAGGGTTCTAGAATGGGAGTTATCTCAGGTCTTCTCGCTAACCTTAATTCAGGTATGGAAGTTCTTGGCTTGTAGCAGGTCCCTCCTTCTCTATTCCATCCCCTCTCCCGCAAATATGTACACATCAAATTGTTTTCCTGGACTTCAGATATGGTTTGGGGAAATCAGAGGACCTAGATTCAAATTGAAGTTCTGATACATACCACCTGTGTGACCCTGGGCAGGTCATTTTAATCTCCAATATACTCCTAGAAATAATCATCTAGACTGCCTTTTTATCACTGTAAAATAGGAGGTTTGGGCTAGACGATCTCTGAAATCCCTTCCAGATCTAAACAAATGACTCTAGGGACCTTCACCACCATAAGTTCCCATCTAACAGAGGCCTTCTTTTAGAGAGATGCGCTTCATTCTGGCATGGTAATCATCTGCAGATCACTCTCACTTCACAAGAGGTCTCTTGAAATAAAGTAAAACAGTTTAGTAAAACTAACAATATAGTGACCTCATCTGAAAAACGCTTGTAATGTTTCATATCTGAAGTACCCCCTATAAGTCTACTTTTAAAAAAATGAACAGAAAGGTATTTTCTCTCCCTCTCACCCCCACCCCACTGGAAAAAAAGAAAAAAACTTCTTGTCATGATTATGCGTAGTCAAGAAAAACACATTAATAGCATGAATATATACACACACATATGTGTATGTATATACACTGAGATATATCTATGTATATCAATAACATACTATATATCTTTTAAGTCTGTACTTATACACAGAGATATATCTATATGTCTATAACACATTCTATCTTTCATGTAACCTGCATATAGTTTCTGTATAGATTTACATACATACACATCAATATATATTTCTCTATATAGATATACACATGTATATACGTGTGTATTATATATCTATATCTATCTATCATCTATCTACATGTATACATGTCTTCTTCTGCTCTCCAAATCCATCACTTCCCTGTAATGTATACCACACTTCATCAGCAGTCCTCTGCAATCATGAATAGTCCTTGCATTGATGATTGGTCTCACAGTTTTCAAAGTTGTTTTTACAGTGCTGTTGTTATTATATAAATTGTTCTCCAGGTATTGCTCATGTCACTCTTTAACAGTTTATAAAAATGCTCAAAAATATTCATTTTTATAATGTTGATATTATAGTATAAATTGTTCCTTTGGTTCTGTTTACTTCAAACATTAGTTCATATATGTCTTTCCATGTCTTTTTAAAACCATCATCTTTATCATTTCTTTTAGCACAAGTAATATTCCACCATATTCTTATACTACAACCTTTCACCATTCCTCACTTGATGCATATGTCCTTAATTTCCAGGGTTTTTGCCACCACAAAAGAGCTGCAATAAAATTTGAGTGCATTCCAAAGGAAGTGGGATGACTGTTGTTCAGGGAGGTGGTGAAGAGAGCCTTGAGCAAATTAAAGCTCGGTTTTGAGTCCCTTTTAATGCCAAGGTTCTGTGAACATCCTGAGCTCTGACAACAATCTCTTGTTTTCACACTAATCCCACACCTTTATTCCTCCTGTAATTCCATTCACGCTCACTGTGGTCTTTGGTTCCTCAATTTCTGTCTCTTTTCCTAACCCTTAATCATGGGCAACTCTTGCTGTTTTCTTTTTCTTTCATTGCTATTTCTGAGTTAGCAAATACTACTAATGGAAGAACTTGGGCAACTAGCTGGCACTGTGGATAGAGTGCTTGGTCTGGAATCTGGAAGACCTGAGTTCAAATCCAGCTTCAGAAACTTACTGGGCAAGTCACTTAACCACATTTGCCTCCATTTCCTCATCTGTAAATGAGCTAGAGAAGAATACAGACAATCACTCTGGTATCTTTACCAAGAAAACCCCCAATAGGGTCATAAAGAGTTGCACACACAACTGAACAACAACTGGAAGAATTGATGATGCCTTCTTTATTGGGTCTACTACACATTTAGACTATTTAATCAACATGGTGAAGGGAACTAAATATTGAATTTGGAGTCAGAGGATCAGGATTTAAATACTAATTCTGTTATTTACTATCTGTGTGACCTTCCTCAAGTTGCGTAATTTTTCTAGGTTTGTTTTCTCACATTTAAAATGAAGGGGTCATGCTAGATACTCCCCAGGTTTTCTCCAGTTCTAAATCCCAAGAAACTTTGATGTTACACTGCAATTCAAACCATATTGCATTAATTTTCTATTATGTTTCCTAAAATGGCAGTTCCTTTTTGTATCCTTGATCTCTTAGCTTCACCTCCTCCCTTTTCCCTCTTAGCAAATAAACACACTTTCTATTCTACTGAAAAGGTTCAGACTCCATATGACACAAACTTTCTCAATTATGCTCCACTCATATATGCATATGTATGATATAGGTGTAAGATTTGTGTTTATAAGCACATATAAGTGTATACAGTATATGTTTGTGTGTATATGGATGTATAGTATATATAAAGATAAATATGTGTGTATGCATATACGTAAGTATATATAGAATGTCTACATAAGTATATATTGTGTATATATATATGTATATATATATATATATGTATGTATAAATATAGAGTATATGTGTGTGGAAGTGTATATGGGTTTTTGTTGTTTACTCATTCAGTCACGTCTGACTCCTTGTGATCCCATTGACCATAGCACACCAGGCCCTTCTGTCTTCCACTATACTATCCGTGGGGTTTTCTCAGCAAAGATGTTGGGGTCATCTGCCATTTCCTTCTCCAGCAGATCACTTTTTGTCAAAACTCTTCACTGTGACCAGGAAGAGATATATGAGTATATATGTGTATAGGTATATATAAGTATACATATATGCAATATATAAGTAGATTTGTATATAAAGTGTTGTTGTATTCATCCTTCATTGCAGAAGAAGATCATGCCATCAAACAAATGATGACATGACTTGCACTTGACTTTGTTTTGAGGTAGGGAGGGCTGTGCAGGTTACCAGCCTCACTTCTCCAGAGCCGTCTGAATCCAGTGACCAGATATTCATCAGGATGACGAGATGATTCAGGATGCACTGGGAGACCTTGGTCCCTTTAGGCCAACATCTGTGCAGGTACTAATTTAGGGTGAGGTAACGCCCATTCATTGATTAGGCCTGTTTAAGAGGTATCCAGGGCATGGTCCCCTTAATGAGGTAAAGAAAAGAAAGACATCAGGCTGGGAATATGTAGGTATATACATAAGCATATATCTGTGTTTATGTACAAGTATATGTAGTACATATGTATATATAAATTCTACATATACATATTTTTTTCCCAAATTTCAAAAATTGCTTTATGAGACTTGAGTTGAGAGAGTTCAATGGGGATTCCAAACTCAGAGAAAGAAATAATGATAGCCTAAATTTTGTGATCCTGGGCTCCCTGGTATCCAGAGAAGAAGGGGTTTAATCTAGGGCAAGAAGATACCGAAGTCAATTTCATCATAAAGGGTAGAACCAATTATAGAAATTAGAAAATTTGTCTCAGGCAAACCAACCTGAACAGGCAAAGCAAAAGCTCTGAATGGGCCAGAGACAAAAGAAAACTTCTCGATATTAGGTCCATTAAAATCCCTACGAACATGAAACTCAGTGCAGGATATCCGTAAAAGGAAAGGACTTTCTCATTCTAGGAGCCATGGGCAATAGGGACTAGTGACTTCAATGTCCAATTACCATTTCAGAGTATTTCTGATGAAATGTGATATCATCTCCTAACATAAAGGGAATGGATTAAGAGTACACATAGAGATACTTTTTTAACATGCAAAGGACTGTACATATGTGTTGCGAAAGTTTTGTTTTGCTTTTCTTTTCCAATAGGAGAGAATAGGTGGAGAGAGAAAAAATGAAGATTTTTGTTCATTGAAAAATCAAATTAAAATTGAAAATAATATAAATTGAGAATAACAAAAAATTACTTAAAAAAAGAAAATCGTTCATCTTAGACTCTGTACTAGAGCTTAGAGATACATGAGTGCCAGAGCAGAAGGAGCCAAAGTATCTGTGTTCTAATTCTAGCTTTGTGTGACCTGGTAGAAGTCACTTAATTCTAAATGCCTTAGCCTTTTCATTTCCAGCTCTAAGTTCATGATTTCATGATTTCAACAAATCCATTACACTGAGAAGATCAATTTAATTCTACAAGTATTTATTAAGTACCTGCTATGTGTAAGATAAACATCTTTGGCAACCATATACCTCCATCGTAATAGAGGAAATATAGTACAAAGTCTAAGTTGGAGAAGAATTTCTTTTTTTAAAATCATTTTTGTTATGCTCAGATTATTTTTAAATTTAATTTTTTAATAAACCAAAATTCACTTATTTTCTGTCTTACACATACCCTCCTCTATTAAAAAAAAAAGAAAGAAAAACAAAACTCTTGCAACAAATATACATAGTCAACCAAAACAATTTCCCATTAATGGTCCAAAAAAGATCTACCTCAATCTGTATCCTGAGTTGATCCCTCTCTTGTTAGGATCCCTATTTCATCATTAATATTCTGGAATTGAGGTTGGTCCTCGAAATGATCAAAGGTTTAAGTCTCTTAACAGTCATTTGTCTTTACAACGTTGTCATTATTGTATATCGCTCTCCCGCTTCTACTCGATTCACTCTACATCAGTTCATGCATGTCTTGCCAGGTTTCTCTGAGAATATGATTCCCTTAATGAGCATATCTAAACCCTTTGTCCCATGACTGAGGATGACATCCTGAAAAGAGAAAAACATTATTTCAACATAGACAAATTAATCGTTCATATCAACACTGACACCTGAGCAGCCAGTTGTCCAGGAGGAGCTCCTTCACCACACATTGACACCTGAGACAATGCCATTGTCTGGCTAGTGAATGAAGCATGCTGTGCCAGCATCTGTCCCCCACTAGTCAGTAAGTGTGTCTCCCAGGGCTCCATCTAAAATGACAAAAGTGTATCTCATAGCTCTGCAGCCTTGATGGGCTTCAGCTGAGATGACTATATTTATAGATTATAGCTAGGAATTTATTTTTCATAATATACTTACCACTTTCACTAACAGTGGCACCATCATTCTTATAATCCAGAGAAAATGACTCTGTTTAAGCATAGGACAAAACCAGATAAATAGCAGTTTACATTCTAGGCAAGGTCACTGTGATTGGAGTAGCTCTCAAGGGCTGACTCATTGTGAAACAAATCCACCTGTGAGTAGTTTTGTAATCGCATGAAAGCCTTATTGCTGTTACAACTTTAGGAACCAGGAGCAGTCAAAATAGTTAATGGACATTGCTGCCAGAGATGCTTCTAGCCAGGCTGCGTTAAGTATTCTAATGCCTAAGAAGTGACATTACCCAGCTTAACGGATAAACAAGATATAAAGATATGGTGTGCAGGAGTGCATTTAATTCAATCCAGCAAACACTTATTAAGCACCTACCATGT
This sequence comes from Potorous gilbertii, assembly GCA_028658325.1. Lineage (NCBI taxonomy): Eukaryota > Metazoa > Chordata > Mammalia > Diprotodontia > Potoroidae > Potorous > Potorous gilbertii. The sequence continues at coordinate 690,864,910 of CM053769.1, forward strand.
GCAAAAAACTTTACTTGGTTTTGCTAGGTACTATCATAGTAACGATGAAAACAAGTCCAATTAGAAAGAAGGAATTCTGTCAACACATTTACAAAACCTCAACAATATTTCTAATTCATTATCCTTTATTTCTTCCTAAAAATACTTTATGATTATGTCTTTTGTGCTTCATCAGTCATTTAAGTCTATCTCTCCCCTCCCTGCAATCCTCAGGTGTCACAGTAGATAGAATATTGGGACAGAAGTCAGGAAGACCTGAGTTCAAATCCAGCCTTAGACATTTACTAGCTATGTGGCCCTGGGCAAGTCACTTAACCTCTGTCTGCCTCAGTTTTATCAACTGCAAAATGTAGTCATAGCACTTACCTCTCAGGATTACAGGGAGGATAAAATGAGATGACATTTATAAAGTGCTTAGCAAAGTTCCTAAATGTTTTTTTTTCCCTTCCCTCCCCCTCCCCAAAGATGGACCTTTCCTTGTGACAATGAAATGCCTATTTGAGTGAATACAGCTGATAAAATATATGATATTCTGTTTTAGTATTCTCCCAGCACTTTGCCATGAGGATCAAGTTATGCACGTATGTATGTATATATGTATGCACATATGCATGTATGTACATATGCATGCATGTATGTAGTTCTCTGGACTTTTCATTGGTTTTTCAAAGACTAATAGTTTTTACCCTTTTCAGTTATATTGTAGTAGTAATTGCATATACTAGGGATTTTTTGTGATATGCTTACTTCATTCTATCTCAGTTCATATAAATTTTCCTGTGTTCCTCTGAATTCCTCATAGTCACCATTTCTTACTATACAAAAATATTCCAATATATTCATGTGCCATAGATATTTTAGCAATTGCCCAGTCAATAGGCTTTACTTTGCTTCCAAATCTATGCTAACACAAAGAGTGCTGATATGAATATTTTGGTATACATTGGATTATTTCTGTCTTTGACAAACTTGGGATGTATGCCTAGTGCTGAGAATACTGGATCAAATGGTATATAGTCCTTTTACTTTTTTGAAAATGTGGTAAAAGCTTTGAGAATGGTTAGAATATTTCACAACTCCATCCACAATGAATTAGGGTTCCTGTCTTCCAAGAGCCCCTCCACCATTGACTGTTCCCATCTCTAGCTGTCATCATCAATTTGCACACTGTGAGGAGAAACCATAGATTTGTTTTGATCTGCATTTCTCTTACTATGAATGACTTGGACCATCTTTTCATGGGGCCATTTATAGTTTAGCATCCTTTCTTTCTGATGAGATATCTCACAGAGAAAAAAATGTCCTAATATGAAAATACAGATATGACTCTTTTGAAGAAGTCTACATCACTTAAAGTCTCAAAGTATTACATTTTCCATTGACTAACTCTGTAGACATATTTAAGTTGCAGAGGCAAGGCTCTGCTGGAATACAACTTCATGCATCTTGGAACCTTCTCCAATATTTCCCTTGCCAAAGGATTACCTCAGAATTGGAAAAAAAAAAGAATAATACCTTAGCTACAGAAATGTTTCCCAAGGAAATAAAATAGTTACCATCCTAAATTATTTTCTTGTGTCAACCTGAAAGTTTGGTGATGGAGGCAAATGTGCTTGGTGATATGTAAATTCATATTGTTTCTTCCCTTAAAGCTAGCAGATACATGATCATGGAGCCAGAAGGAAACTTCTGACTGTTTGACACAAAGATGACCAGGCTCAAATCTGTTTTAGGACAATCCAAGGATATCTATGTCTCTCTGATTTCTGGTCCCTATATGTGTTAACTATACCATGAGAAAGGAAGTTTCTTAGTTGAATAAACTGTAAATACAATAAGATAAGAGAGTTGACAAATTGTCAATTGAAACAACAACCCATGATCTTTGTTTTCTTTACCATTAACATGCTACACCATAGTATACATCCACAAAATATTAAGATATGGAAAAATTCCCATTATTTAAGATAATGTCTCAGGTTAGGGGTCTCATAAAGAATGCTAAGTTAGCCCCATCTGGCCTTGTTGACAGGAAGAGGTAGTTTGTGACTGTACTCAGAAAACAAGGAATCTGTTAAAGCCAGGCTCTTCTTCTGGTTGGTTAATTCAGGGTCTGACCCTTATTGAAGTTCAAAAATGATATTAAATGATTATCATAAGGAAGATAGCCTTTAACTTTTTTTTACCTAACCTATTTTCATTTGACCCAATAGAATACGAACTCCTTGGGGGCAGGGGCTATTTTATTCTTTATTATTATATGCAAAGCCCCAAGCACAATATCTAACCAAGAGTAGAGGTCTGTCTAGAAATGTTTGTTGATTTTCATTACTGTTCATATTAAAAAGAACGTAGCCTCTTTTGTAAAAAAACAAACAGTAGTTTAAATTTAATGAACACAATAGATCGTATACCTTATCAACAGACTTTACTTTCTTCAAATACATTTAAAGAAATATTCTTCCATCAAGCAGCCCTGTAAAATAAATAAAGACTGGGATCCAGGTGCTATGAGGTCACCTCAATTCAAATTGGAGATACAAATAAGAAAAGGAGACAGTCCCTATCCTCAAGGAATTGACAATCTAATAGGGAAAGATAATACATAAAAAGAGGAGGGAGCCACCTGGGGGTACCAGAGCAGTGTCTTGGAGTTTCTGTGGAGTAGAAGTAAAGCAAAGATGCTAATAGAAAATAATGTGACCAGGAAAACTGTGAGCCCTGTATAAAGGAAGACTTTGGAAGAAGTTAAATGCTTCACCTTCTCTTGGATCATTGCCTTGTCATGGTGGAGGGGCTTGTGTAGCTTAATGAAATGATCACCTATACTTTCAGGGTTACACAAGATGACCACGTCATAGTGGAGAGTTCTGACAAAAGGTGAACCACTGGAGAAGGAAATGGCAAATCGCTCCAGTATCTTCGCCAAGAAAACCTCATGGACAGTATTAAAATGATAAAAGAGCTGACATCCAAAGATGAACTCCTTGAGTCAGAAGGTATTCAATATACTACTGGGGAAGAAGGGAGGACAATTACAAGTAGCTGTGACTGGGCCAAAGTCAAAAGGAAGCTTAGCTGCAAATATGTCCAGTGATGAAAGGAAAGTCTGAAGTTATAAAGATCAATATTACTTAAGAACTTGGGCTACAAAATCTATGAAACAGGGTAAATTGAATGTGGTCAGACAGGATATGGAAAGATTAAACATTGATATCTTGGGTGTTTGTGAACTTAAATGGACAGGAATGGGTGAGTTTAATTCAAGTGTTCATTACATATACGACTCCGGGCAAGAATCCCTTAGAAGAAAAGGAGTTGACTTCACAGTCAATAGCAGGAGGAGAAAAGCAGTACTGATGTGTAATCTTTAAAATGACAGAATAATATCTGAAACCAAGGTAAAGTGTTCAACATCACAGTAATACAAATTTGTGCTCCAACTACTGATGCTGCAGAGGTCAAAGATGATCAGTTTTTGAAAAGGCAGAGGAACTAGAGACCAAATTGCCAACTTTTACTGGATCATAGAGAAAACAAGGGAGTTCCAGAAAAGAAAACACATCTACTTCTGTGTCACTAACTACACTAAAACCTACAACTGTGTATACCACAACAAAATGCAGCAAGTTCTCAAACAGATGGGAGTATTAGATCATCTTATTTGTATCCTGAGGAGCCTGTATGTGGGCCAAGAATCAACAGGTAAAACCAAACGTGGAACAACTGATTGGTTTAAGGCTAGAAAAGGAGAGTGACAAGAGTGTGTATTGTCATGTTATTTATTTCACTTATATGCAGAATATATAATGAAAAATACCAAGCTGGATGAATCAAAAGTCAGAATTAAGGTTGCCAGGAGAAATAGCAATGATCTCAGACAGATGATATCATTCTGATGGCAGAAAGACAAGAATTAAGAAGCCTCTTAGAAAAAGGTGAAAGAGAAAGAGAAGAGTGTAAAAGCTGGCTTGAAGCTATATATATATGTATAAAACCAAGAGCTTTGCAACTGGTCCATCATTTCCTGGCAAATAGAGGGAGAAGAAAGAAAAACAGTGTCAGATTTTGTGTCTTGGGCTCAAAGATCACTGCAGACAGTGACTGCAGCTATAAAATTAAAAGATGCTCCTTAGAAAGAAAGCTATGGTAAATCTAGAGACCATGATAAAAAGCAGAGACATCACCTTGCCAACAAAGGCCCATATAATCAGAGTTATGATTTTTCTGCTAGCAATGTGTGACTTAGAATTGGACAAAAGAGAAAGCTGAGTCCCTCAGAATGGATGCTTTAGAATTGTTGTGCCAGAGAAGACTTCGAGAGAACTTTGGACAGCAAGGAGAACAAATTAGTCAATATTTAAAGAAATTAATTCAGACTATTCATTGGAAGGTCAAATACTAAAGCTGAAGCTTAAATACTTTGATCACATAATGAAAACCTGGGACTTATTGGAAAGCACTCTGATTTTGGGAAAGATTGAAGGCAAAAAGAAAAGGGGACAGCAGAGGATGAGATGGATAGATAATGTCATAGAAATAGCAAACATGACCTTAGAAAGACTTTGAGAGATAGTGAAAGATAGAAGGGCCCGCCCTGCTGTGGTCCATGGGTTCATGACGAGTCAGACACAACTGAATGACTGAAAAACAACTACAAGAAATGCCTTCCAATTAGAGGTATCTGAGGGTGAGCTAAGAAGGTGTTAAGCATCAAAACCTGAGGTGGTCATCTTGGGGATGAGATTTCAGGTGATCAGGGGTTAGGGGAGTATGGAGTAGCCTAGAATCAAAGCCAAGAAGATCTTGTCTGTCTCTATGTCCAGCCCCTACAGCTGCCCCACTCCCATGTTGTCTCCATTATGTTCCTTCACCTACTGTTCTCTGTGCATGATCCCAAGATGTCTTTGAACTGTTTGTCCCCTCCCTCCATAGGTGTATGGCCCTTTTCCTGATTCCTTCCCTCCCCCACTTCCTCATATCAGCAGGCAAATTCCCATTACACAGAGGTCTATGGGAAGGGTCTACTTATATAAAGTGAGAACTGTCTGCCCATATCTTGTGTGAGACTGTTTCTCTTCATATACTTAAACCAAAGTAACATATTCCTCCAGACTGGAGACTCCATAGTCTTCTTTTAAGCCAGACATTAAAGAGATTTGCAAAAATAAGTAAAACAATACCATTCTTCTCACTAAGGTTTTTTTGTTGTTGTTGTTCTGGAAAATGTAGGATTTTTTTTTAAACTTAAAACATTATGTATGTTAACATGCAATGGATTTATCATTGCTATTTTTAAAACAAATTAGTAAATAAATACTTTAAATGTATCCATTTTCATTTCTAATACAGTCAATAGTTATAATTGACATAAACAAAAGCTCTTGGGGGTCCTCAATAATTTTTAAGAGTTGTAAAGGGGTCCTGAGACCAAAAAGAACCACCATCTTGGAAAAATCACTCTTACTGAGCTATGCAATTGCTGATCTATGTTGGTAAAGGGAGATTCCTCCCTAGGCCTTCCCTTAAAAGATGAAATCATAGGTCTGGACAACAACAAACAATTTAAAACAACAACAAAAACTTGATGGTTTTTAAAAATATACATATATGTACATATATACATATACATACATACATGCATACATACACATATAGGTGTTAGAGTTAGTACCACCTTAGCTCCTCCCTGAGTATTTTGGTTAGTTCATATAAGTATGAGGATATGGGAGTTTGCACACCAGCATCTTACACAGGCTAGATACCAGGACTCAAGTTTTAAACACAGTTTTAAAATGGAGTTACCCAGACTGATTTGGCACAAATAGCTAACTCTGCAAACTAAATTTAAACACCAATATGCTGTCTATGTTTTTGATGCTTCAGAAAGGGGCACCTACATTCCAATTAGTGATGATCCCAGGAAATCATTGCCTTATTCAGATTACCACTGTATATTTCCATTGGATTGGAACCACTGACCACATTTTTTTTTCATCATTATTTGGTTGTTTCAGTCATCTGACTCTTCATGACCCCATTTGGAATTTTTCTGGCAGAAATAATGGAGTAGTTTGCCATTTCCGTCTTTAGGTCATTTAAAAGATGAGGAACAGAGTTAAATGACTTGTCCAGGGTTGTATAGCTAGTAAGTGTTTGAGGCTGGATTTGAACTCATGAAGATAAATCTTCCTGACTTTAGGTCTAGCCACCTCACTGCCCGGCGTTTTATTTTACATAATTATAAATTTGAATAATGCAAATCAAACACCTGCTACCACTTCAGCAGATTTATTATTTGCACTAATCAGGACCCAACTGTGCTCTTAAAGACTGATGAACAGCTATATCCCAGACAGAGAGTTTTCTGTGATGGAAAAAAGGTGTCAAAGGAAATCTGGCTAAAAATAATATCTGGGAAAAGGTCCTCATGGTTCTAGCACACTTTGAGGTTGTAGGACCAAGGATCAGAGCATCCACAAAGGGGAAGATTGGAATCCCACTGGACTCTGTTTTGGTGAAACCATGTTTGGAGTGTTGTGCTACATTCTTGGCACCACATGTTAGGAAGGACTTTGATAATGTGAATCATATCCAGAAGAGAGTGGCTGGGATGCTAAGGGTACTTAAAACCATTCCAACCTTCAGTGGAAGGACTGAAGATGTTTAGGTTGGAAAAAGGAGAATTAAGGGAGTCTGGTCCCCAAGGGAGTAAAGAGTTGTCCTTTAGAAAAGGGATTAGATACAGAAAGCACCTGGCACCTCTTTCCCCATCATTAGCATCAGCACTAGCTTCTTTCTTTTCACGTTATATCTACTTAAGACTCCCTGCTGCCTTAAGAGGTAAGAATAGCCCTTGAGTAGACTACCAGTGTCATTGTTCACATTTGTACTGCCAGGATTTGCAAATGATGTAGAAAAAACATGCAAAACAACAAAGTTGGTTTTTTAAAAACTATTTCTGATGTATCTAAATCCAGATTGAGAAGCCATTGTAGGTAATGAGTTCTCTATCACTAGAGGTCATCAGATGGACAGTAGATGGCCACTTACTGAAACTGTTGTGGAGGTAACACCTCCTTACTAGAGAGGTAGGTATAAAACTTTGTTGAAGGAGTGAATGAGAAAGTTGGAGGGGAGGGCCAGTAGGGTGGGATAAAGCAGTGGCCAAAATGCTCATCTCTATTTTAATATAACTCCTCTATAAATATAGTGACTTTTCCCCTGAAGACAAAGTTCAAATCAAAATCAATTAATGTAAGACAAATTTGCTCCAATTGACAGTGAGTGCAGAAGAGTGATTATTTTAATACAGAACACACAAATATGGCAAATCTGAGTAGACACTATGTCAACTTTTAATGAGGCCATGATCCTTGGTCCAATGATGGGTTGTGTTGTCACACTACTCACTTCATTTTAAAGTGAAGTATGTCAACTCAAAGTTAAAACGATCATTTTATGGCAGTTAAAAATATCATACTATCTGCCATATTTGTCAACATTACTCATTTTGGTATGTGCAGTATAAGATGGTTTACAAAGAATCTGTAATTTTCTTTAAAAGTTGAAATAACTCAAGAACATTTATAGAAAACCATTTGAAGCTTTCGACAATTAAATTTAAATTTAATTGTCTTTAATTTTTTTGTTGTCCATAATTTTTTTAAATGATGGATAAATACCTAATGGAGTTGAAAAGAAAATTGATTGGAGAGATTGAAACTAAAAAAAAGACAATAAAGACAGTGCAAGCAGTGGAAATATAGGAACACAATATAAAAATCCAAGTTTAGAAAATATGATCCACTATATCTATCATGGATTTCTCAGTAGTAGCTGATGGAGAAGTCAGACTACACTGTTTGCTCTATGCAAATGCTTTAGCTGCAGATAACATAAAACCTAATAAATTGAAATGACATTCTGGAAAGTGTGCATGCAGATTTTATAGGCAAGACAATTTTCCAGGGAAATTAATGTGCTTTTCATAATCAAGAACAAACTTGAAAAATTTCTGTGACATCAAAAGGATTATTTACATCATATTAAGTTGCTTACAGAATTATTAAGTGTAAAAAGTCTCACTTGAAAGTGTAAACACTGATAAAATAAGCAACTATTAATAAGTTCAAAATACAGTTTGGCAAATCAGAGGCCAGGCAGCCTCAAATGATTCTGCGAAGACAGTGCAATGAGAGGAAGAATTGTTCATGCGGCTAAAGAATTTTGAGATTAATTACTTGAGAAAGTAAAATGATAATTCCATTCTTTAACAAGTAAAGGCACCTAACAAAGGGCAAGTCTATACTGGCTCTAACTTTCACTTATAGAGAGAAGCTGGTTGCTGGGACAGAAATGATAGAAACCCTGGGGGAAAGTGACCACTCCCTTCTGGAACTGGTGACAGGAGAAAGGAAAACCAGGGATTATTGTGTCTACATCTCAGATTTAAAGTTAACAGATTTTAAATCATTTTGGGGAAGGGCAACTAGAATCTCATAGATTAAATTCTACAGGGAATGTCTATCCAAGAGTGATGGGTTGATCCCCCTGAAAATGACTGAGAACAACTCCTTGATGAAGTGTGGGGAGGACCCTGGGTCTTGTTGATACAATCAATTTTTCCAGAATATAATGATACAATCACCCATTTTCTGGGAATTTTCAGTGGGTCAACAAAGGCCTATACAAAGATGAGGGATATTCTTTTTTTTATTTCTTTGCTTTGTTTTTGAGGAGAATTCTTCATACTCCATGTAGGAGATGTTACTTCATTAAAGTCAATGGAATTGTCTTCAAAGACTTAGAATAAAGACCTCATTCTTTAACTTCATTAACCTTGGCCAGGTCTCTTCTGGCTACACCCCTAAACTGTGAATGGAAAACTTTTGAGGTAGAGACATTCAGAATAAAATGATGAATAATGAGAAGTTCCACATGAAACTCTCTTAATAAACACAGTAGAGATTTTTGTTACAGTGGAGAGGCAAAGGTAGCAGCTAATGGGAAAATCCTAAAAGTGGACTTCTGCAAAATGTAGTGTGAAAATTATAGTGGTACTTGTATTGTGTCAGGGGAGGGTCTTGAAGCACTGAGAGCAAGCTGGGAAGTCATCAAGAAGGTCAAGGGAGGATATGGGTCAAAACTTGATCAGAGAATTCCAAGAAAGGATAGTCACACCAGGATCCAGTAATGGAGTTCCAAGAAACTGTGGATTTAAGCCATGAGGAAGTAGAAGGGGCAAGGTCTCTGGAGCTGATATGTAAACAACTGGACCCAAGCAGCTGGCTGGAAATATGTGGATGAATGTTTGCTCTGCTTCCTGTTCTTACATTGAATAGATATGGCTTTTTACACCAGCTGGTCTCCCACTTCCTCCCACCCTGACTCTGCCCTAGCCTGATGAGCAAGCTATTTGGATTCCCTGAAAATTCTGGTTAAGTATACCTTCCAAAGGGACACTTTTCCATTCTCAGTTAAGCTTGGAACAATCATCATTTCAAAGAAAAATATAATACTTGTGTTAGCTTCATTTACTGATTCATACACAAAGTATGTGCTAAGAAGCATGCCACTCTATCTGAAAGGACATTCTGAAAAAAATATCAGAGACATTTGCATTTTGTGCTAAGATTAAAGGAGCAATAAAAAAATATTCCTTCAGTTGGACCATGAATTTAGATTCAAAATAGATTCAGAGAGGACTCCAGGTAGGTTACAGATGGATGAATTTTATCAGTCCGTTCATTTAGCATCTCATGAAGCATACACTGTTTTGTGGTTTTGTTTGATGCAGTGGATAGAATGCTGAGACTGGAATCAGAAAGAGCCAAGTTCAAATATGATCTCAGGCATTTATTAGCTGCGTGACCCTGGGCAAGTCACTTAACCCTGTTTGCCTCAGTTTCCTCATCTGTAAAATGGGCCAGGGAAGGAAATGGGAAACTACTCCAGTATTTTTGCCAAGAAAACCCCAAATGGGGTCACAAAGAGTCAGCTACAACTGAAATGGCTGAACAGCAACAAGGAGAATACTAAAGAAGCAAAAGAAAACCAGCTTTACCATTTAGTTGGGGGAGCAAGATGCACGTAATGCCCACACATCAGACATGTGAACAACAATTCCCAGGCAATAAAGTGGGAGAAAGATCATGTGGTATTGAAAGATGCGTATGTGCTAAAGGGATTCAAAGGGAAGGGAAAGTCATTATAGATGGAGTTTAGTATAAGAAGATTTCCTGGAAGAGGGAGATGAATCTTGAGATGGTTCTTTTAGGAAGTACAGGATAGGACAGGATGAGAGAAAAGGGTCTCCCAGGCAGAAGGAGAAATCCTAGCAAAGGGACAGAGGTGGAAATGAAAATGGGGGCAGAGAAAATAAAGAGGCTGACTTGGAGCAGAGGGATCGTATTAGGAAACAGTGAAAGATAAAGGTAGGATGGGGGGGTTGGGTGGGGCCACTTGATGGAGGACTGAAATATCAAACTGAGGAGTCTGGACTTGATCCAAGAGGTCACAGAGAAGCACTCTGGGTTCTTGGGAATGACATTTCAAAATCAATATTTTAACAGAAATAATCTGACCAAAAATGTTTGTGATAGAGACTGTAAAAGAGACTGAAGTGAGAGATATGATACTGCTTCAGCAACCAGAGAGAAATGATGAAGATGAGCTTACCTACTCTTATTCCTGTAGTTGTTAATATTCTTTCCCTCTTTAAATTATCATGAATTTATCTGAAAAACCATGTCTTCCTGGAAGACTGTAAGCTACTTGAAGGCTGTGGACTATGGTTTCAGCCAGAACCTAGCCTGCTACATTTCATAAACAAGTGCTTAGTAAATATTTATTGAACTGATTACAATTGAATTAAGCATATGGAAGGCATTCCAAACTAAAAATCACATAGCTTACAATGTTTAGTCACATAACAACTGAACATAATTTAGTAGAAAAGGCTCTAGACAAGGAGAGAGAAGACCAAAGCATAATGGAAGAACTGATCAATGAGGGTCCAGTCCTTAGAACATGCTCAATATATCCCATTAGAAAGGGCAAGTCCAAAATGAATTCAATCTTCCCATTACAGAAATCCTATCTCTCTTACATATTTGGACAAGTCTCTCTTCTTCTCTGGACCTCAGTTTGTTCATCTGTAAAATGAAGAGGTTTAATGAGCTGATTCTCAAGTCCTTTCAGCTCCCCACACTGTGATCTTGTGATCTTAAAAATAATGGGGATGTTGAGACATTTACCTTTTGGACATGACCACTTCAGCAAATTGTTTTGCTTGATTCAATATTTGATGCGAGAATTTAGTTTTTCTTTTTTTTTTCAATTGGGAGGGAAGGGCAGGAGAAGAAAAGGTGAGTTTTTGTTCAATGAAAAAATAAATTGAATTGGAGAAATAACAGCAAGGAAAAAAGAAAAAAAGAATAGCAGAGATGGAAAAAAAAGCAGAAAAGTTCAAGAGAGAAAAGAAATGAGGTAGTACACAGTGTAAAAGCAATCAGAGTGTAAAATAACGCTACAGGAAAAATGAACTTGAATTTAGAAATGAAACTCCTATGAGCACTGAAATCAAGTTTGGTGGAAGAAAAAAATAGCCTAAAAGAGCAATAAAGGGAGCAACGTATTTTGCAGCTAAGATTTTATATTTATTCCTGTTGCCATTATTAATGTTATTGTAGGCTTCTGGTCTTTTTTTAATAAGCATTTTGTAGCTATGCTAATTACTTTTCTTTGTTCTGGGGAGAGTCTGACTCAGATCTTATGTTCAATTTTGCAATTAAATAATACGTTTGTAGGTCATTCAGTAGTTAGCAAAAGGAAATTTACTTAGCCATAGCAAGAGAAAGCTGTTCAATGAGGATGAAAGCTGTTCAATGAGAGAACTCAAGTTTTCTTGCCTGAATTGCTCGTCATGGTCCACCAGCCAAGCATCAGACAGTGCCTCGAGCTTCTGGGGAATATGTTGTACTCAGGTGACCGACCAGAAGGGATACCAACAGCCTAAATCATGTCTTCTGAGCCAATGAAGAATTGAGAATGGTTTCAATGGAAAAAAACTAGTTTGGCTTGCTTGGGGGCAAAGGTGAGGATATCACTGCCTGTTCCCACACTCCACCCTTTGGCAGTAAGGTCCTGAAGATCTTCTAGAGAAATTTCCACCTCTTAAATGACCTTAAAGCCATTACTGGTCAACTTTAACCAACATTCAGGTAACCTGATATGGGCAGCATTAGAAGGAAAGAAAAACTAAAACAGAAAAATATCAAAAATAAAACAAAATGATGCAATAGATAACGGAAGGAGTGATTGTATATGAGAAAACAAAGATAAAAAATCATGGGCCTCACAAGCACCCACCACTGCCACCATTGGTAAGACCCAAGTCCCAAGTTAAAAGATCAGGTCCATGTGACAGGTGTCAAGCTATTTTCACAATTCCCTATGGTTCTCCCAAATAAAGAAGTGCCCAAAGGCAGGAACAACATTAGGAACAGCAGGGCCAGAGCACAGATCATAATGGTTTTTCATAGTCACTGTTCTTCATAACTAGTCAAGGAGAAATTTTCATGTACCACTACCCACTTAATGAGCCCAGGCCTATCGGCCAAGACTTCCCTCCTTCTTAGGAGCCCCATGAGGGGGATACAAAATGTTTCCACTGTAAGAAGCCTCTGAGGAATTGTCCCACTTCTCTGAAGGCTAGGCAGACACTTTCTCCTCCCTTTTGTGGCCAGAAAGCAAGTCACCCACAATGCATCCCCTGGTCCCCTAAGGCCTCCCAGGGGAAAATCTGTATGATGACTAATGGTCACTGGAACCAATATGGAATCTATAATCTAGAGCTAATACATTGTAGATTATAGTAAGCAGTGGGCCTTCTGTTTTCCAGTGCTTACTCCTTTGCCACAGGGCTGTCACTGCTTCTGGGAGCTGATGTACTGTCTACTCCTGTCTACTCTGCTTGCCAATCCCCTGGCCACTGCTGCTAGTGCCTGTACCCCTGACCATTCTGCCATAGTCAACTGCTACTGTGGAGGGTCTGAGTGTTATCTTAGGTCCTGCCCGTCATGACTGAGACCTGACCGAGACCTGACCTTCATTACATTCCTACTGCTGAGGCCTTACTCCATTTTCCCTATGCCAGGCTGATGGTTCCTGTGTGTTGGGGTATGCGTTAGAGGCTGTGTAATTCCTGGCATGCCCAGGCCTGACCGATGCAGAGCTTTGCTGTAGGTCTGTATGGCCACTGTTCTCACATGCTCACGCAGAGCACTGTAGCTACTGCTCTAGCCTACTCCACCCTCCTATACTGGAGCCAGGTGCTAGAGGCCAGAAAGTCACTTCCTCTGGAGATCAGCCACTGCCACATAGCATGGTTCAGCTATTTCCAAAGGATTCTGGTCAATAGTGCCTGCACTTGGGTTCCTTTTCCTGCTACCATCCAACCTCTGCAATGTGGGAAACTCCTCCTACTTCCAGACAACCTCCCCTGAAGGACCCAGAAGCACCTGAAGACTTCCTCTAAGACTAGGAATGACCAACTCAGGATCTCCCATATATGAAACAAAAATATACTAAACGAAAGACTATTCTAGGAAATAAATTTTTCTATAATAAATATTCTCTCTATATATTCCTATAATAAATTTGTCTGCTTTGTGCAAACCTTAGCCAATTCTTCCAGGCTTGAGGAGAGGGTCTAGGGCCTGATCTCTACAGGGGCCCTTTACAGTAAAGCCTAGAAAGACTTACAATTCATAGTTCACAGCTCTAGAGCAGGTGTGTAAACTTTTTAAATTGATGCAGTAGCCCTGCCTGACTTTACTAATTAACTGGATGCAGTTGGCACCTTTCTTATCCTTAATTCCAGAGATGTTTCTGGGCTCCTGGGAAGAATTAGGTATCATCTTTTCAAATGCGTTGTCCAATGGCTTGAACCAAAAAAAAAAAAAAAGAACCCACAGCAAAATCCATGTAGCAAAATTCTGGTTATCCTCTGAAATGCCAATTAAAAAAAACACTTGCAGCAATTTCTTCAGAACAGTATGAGACAATCCAAAAATCCATAGATCTGCCTTGGTATATATTACATCACCACTGGGCATCCCTCCTCCATCCTTCACCTGGCTAGCTATGTCCATATGCATTCATAGACCAGACGGCTAATTATGTCTTTGTATTGTCATTTTCCAAAGGCCATTCTAAACCAGTTTTTTCCCATCCACATGCAAATATGATGCTGTTCAAGCTGTCTTTCTTTCAGTAGGCCTCCTCAGAGGCAAATAGGTAATGATGGGTGTTAGCAATACTAGGGCATTCAACCTCAACAAAGGTAGAACATACATCATTCTTCTTCATGCGGCCTCTCCTAGTGAGGTTAAACTGCTTTAAGTTTCCAAAATTTTGTTCTCTCCTGGAAGCTTGGAAGGTCAACTGAGTCTCAAGACCATCCTCTAGTTGAACTTGGAGAAGGCTTAAATGACCAGGCTTCATGGCCCAGGGAACCATACAGCTGGTGAACCTAAAAGACAACTTACCACAATTATCTTCAAGATACGTTTCTTTATAATATACACATGTATATGCATATATATATGTATATGTATACATATATGTACATATACACACATATATATGTTAGTGGAAACCTCATTCTATTTTTGATAGTATTTTATTTTTTCTAATTACATGTAAAGATAATTTTCAACATTCATTTGCTGGAAGATTTTGAGTTCCAAATTTTTCTCTCTCCTTCCTTCCCCTGTTTCATCCCCATGACAGCAAGCAATCTGATATATGTTATGCATATACAATCATATAACATGTCCACATCATGGAAGAAAACAAAAAAAACATGGAAATATTATGCTTTGACCTGCATTCAAACTCTACAGTTCTCCCTCTGGATGTGGATAGTATCTTCCATCATGAATCTCTTAGAATTGTCTTGGATCACCAAGAAGACCTAAGTCATTCATAGGTGATCATCTCACAATGTTACTATTACCATGTGCAATGTCATAAAACAGTTCTTAAGGACACAGAACATATTCACATTGGTCTCTCCTTGAATGGCCACAGGCAGTTTACACTCTCATTTTCGTGGGATGGAAGTGCCTCCTGGGAAGCAACCGCCATTTCTAGCCTATCACTGAAAGCATATCCCAAAGCATAAATGCCACTGTGCGTTCGCGTTCCTTGGCACTGCCCAGCCCCTACTTCAGCAAGATTATTCTGTTCCAATCTTACATGAATACATCCATTGTTCTGGGTTGGGTTCCATAGTAGGTTATGTTCAATATTGGGATGAAATTAGGTACTCATAGGTCATTCAACAGTTAACAAAGGGAGAGTTAATTAGCCATAGCCAAAGAAGGATATTTAACAAGGAGGGGCATTGAAGATACCCCATCATCACCTCAGCTCAGCAAAGCTTCTCCAGCCCCAGCTTCTAGCCAACACTCTCTGTCAGCCAAGCCTCAGAGAACACCTGGAGCTCCTTGTGACTGTTATATTCAGGCCATCAGGCCAGTCAATAAACATTGATTAAGCCCCTACCAAATATAAAGACAATGTAAGAGACAATTCCTGCTCTCAAGGAACTCATAGTCTAGAGGGGGAGGCAACATGTAAACAACTGTGTACAAACAAGCTATACAAGATAAATTAAAAATAACCCATAGAAACAAGGCTAGTGCATTACAGGGATCTGGAAAGACTTTTTTTGTAGAAAGTGGGATTTTAGCTGGGACTTTAAAAAAGCCACATTTATATAATGCTTACCAGCACTATGCTAAACACTTTACAATTACTATCTCATTTGATATTAGAATAACCCTAGGAGTTGAGTGCTATTATTAACTCTATTTTACAAATGAGCAAACTGAGTCAAGCAGAGTTTAAGTGACTTACCCTGTATCACACAGTTGTATGTGAGGTCAGATCTTCCTGACTCCAGGCCCAGTGCTCTGTCCATTATGCCACCTAGCTGCCCCATGAGAGAAGGAGGAAGAGCATTCTGGGGATAGAGTACAGCCAGTGAAAATGCCTAAAGTTGGGAAATGGAATGTCTCTGAACAGCAAGGAGATGCAAGTCACCAGATAGAGGAGTATTTGTACATGTGTGTGTTCTGAGGGACAAAGGGGATAGGCAATGTAATTTGTAACAAGACTAGAAAGATAGAAAGGAGTCAAGTTATTACAGTCTTGATCCTGGAGGTAATATGGAGCCACTGGAATTTATTAAATAAGCGGATAGACTGGACTTTTAGGAAGATCACTTTGACAACTGTGTAGACGGTGAACTGGAATGGGAAGAGACGGGTGACAGGCACACTAACCAGGAGACTATCATGCCAGGCCATGAGCGAAGGGATGAGGGCCTGCTCCTCATGGGTGGCATGGTGGTAGTGTCAGAGGAGGAAAGGTGGTATATTCCACAGATGTTAGAAAGGTAAAATTAACAAGCCTTGGAAATTTCTTCTTTACTTCACTATCTCTCACCATGGGGTGGGGAAAGATAGTGAGGATATGAGGATGATGTCTGTTTCAAGGCTGAGAGACTGAGAGGGTGGTAGTGGCCTTGACAATAATGGAGAATTTAAGAAGAAGGAGGGTTTTGGAAGGGGAATGGTGGGGGTGAAGATGAGTTCTGTTTTAGATATGTTGACTTTAAGTTCTCTAAAGGACATCTACTTTGAGGTATCTAATAGGAAGATGGAGATATGAGAGTGGAAGTCAGCAGTGAAGCTAAGGGTGGTTAAGTAGATTTGAGAATCATCAGAATAGAGAAGATAATTGAATCTATGGGAGATGATGAGATTATCCAGTAAAAAAGTATAGAGGGAGAAGGGAAGAAGGCCCAGAACAGAACCCCGTGTTATTGACTACTGGGTGTGACATGGATGAAGATTTAGGAAAGGCAACTGGAAAGAATTGGTTGAACATGAAGAAAGAGAATTAGCAGACAGCAGTATTAGGAAAACTGAAAGGAGAATATTAAGCAGAAGAAAGTGATCAGCCATGTCAAAGCTGCAGAGAAGTCTAGAAGGATGAGAGGTTGGAAAACAGGCCTTTGGATTTGGCACTGAAGAGATGTTGTAACTTGGGAGGGACCAGTTGCAGCTGAATGAATGATGAAGTCAGAAGCCGGGTGGTAGGGAGTTAAAAAGCACATTTGATTTCAGTCCCCTAAGCCAGTAACGTCTAAAGGATGGTCTCAATACCTTTTAAAGAGACACTAGCTTAACTTACATGGAAGCAGGGATTCAGATATTGCTCCCACTAAAGCCATGATGCCCAGGAATAGTGAGATGTTTTGGAGGAAATTAAAAACTCATATTTATGTAGAATTTTAAGATTAGCAAAGGACTTTCCTCACAACCACCCCCTAGGGAAGATAGTACAAGTATTATTTTATTTTACAGATTAGGAAACTGATGCCCTGCAGGGGGGGGAGGGTTAAATTACTTCTCTCAAATCATATAGATGTCAGTATTCGGAGTGGACTTTTAAACTGCACCAAATTCTATCCATTATGCCAAGCCTCCTCTTAATTAAAATAGAGATTGCAGATTTAGAGCTGGAAACGACTTTACAAGCCATCTAATCAACCTCTTCATTTTACAGATAAGGAAACTGAGCCCCAGAGAAGTTAAGTGATATGTATAAGGGGATATGTCAAGTGATATGTCAAAGGGGGAAGTAAATTACAGAACTCCATAAGATTATATTACCATAGACTTAGAGTTAAAAGGAACTTAAGAGACCATCTACTTGTTTTTGTTTTTGTTTTTTACTTTATTTTACACGTAAAGAAACTAAGGTTGAGGGAGCGTAAATGACTTCCCCAGGGTGTCACAGGTAGTGTGTGGAAGAGTCAAGATTTAACCCAGGTCCTCTTACCGCAAAGCTAACACCTTTCCACTGTACCATGCTGCTTTACTTGGTTATCACAAAGGATCCTATTTGGAATTCTGCCTCTCTGATTTCATCTTCTGACTGGAGGGCAGGGCCATGAGCTCCAAAACCTCCACTTAAGGGGACCAGCACAATCTTCTTCCCATTTACCAAGAGCTGTCTTGCTTTGCAACTTCTCCAACATGCCCCACTCCCTTTTCAGCTTCCTTTTGTGTTGTCTTCTCCCATTAGATTGTAAGTTTCTTGAGATCAGTGGCTCTTTTTATTTGTATGTATGTCCCTAATGTTTAGCACAGTGTACATAGCAGGCACTTAATCAATTGCTGTTGACTGACACAATTTAAGAAATGTTTGCAGTTTGACATGGGACAGTTAGGTGGCACAGCACATGGAGTGCCAGGCCTGGAGTCGAAAGACTCATCTTCTCAAATTCAAATCTAACCTCAGACACTTCCTCACTGTGTGACCTTGAGCAAGTTACTCCACCCTCTTTGGCTCAGTTTCCTCAGCTGTCAGATGAGCTGGAGAAGGAAATGGCAAACCATTTCAGTATCTTTTCCAAGAAAACCCCAAATGGGGTCAAGAAGAGTTGGTGCAACTGAAAGTTGGACACAGCTCCACAAGTTGGAAAAGGTAATGGGTAGGAAATGAAGACTCATATAACAATGATAACTTGCCTTGTAGCTTCCTTTAGATATATATATCAGGGACTCCCTTGTTCAATTTGATGAGTCCCATCTCCCAAGGAGGTGAACTTGCATAGTTGCATTACTGACTAGGCTTTAAATATTGGGGTTACCTCCCAAGGAGTGATTGATAGAAGTTCAAAAGAGTAAATGATTTTCAGAGCATCTGCCCCACCCCTCAGTGATCTGGGCTGTGAAATGGCTCACCCCCTTTTTTCCTCATCCCAATCTCTTCTAAAACTTCTTAATTAAGGTTTTCTCTTCCCTCAAACTGCCCTCCACCAAGGAGCAGAAAATAGTAATTTGCAGGGAAAAAAACACAGAGAGGGGAAATGACCATTCCCAGGCAAACTTGAGAGAGGAATCCAGGGACCTCTGGCAGCCTTCTGCCTTTAAGTTTCCCTTTAGAGGGCACAGGTTAGAGGCTAGTGTTCCAGAGAATAGACTTGCCGTTTAAGCTTGGAAATTCCCAAGAGACTGACTTCCAGCATTTGGACACTGGCCTTGGAGAGGGAGAAGATTTCATCAGCAGCATGTTTCTCGGAAAAGAAGATTATCTTCCCCAAAAGATCACTCTTAAAATGAAAGTCTAAAACTGTGCCATGAGGAATCAGGAGAGGTGAACTTTGCCAAGCCTCCACAATGTTGTTGTGAGTTGCTTGAATAATGCCAGTGGAATGTAAATGGGGCATCTTGGTTAAGCAACCCTAAGGCGTCTTTACTTTTTAAGGGAAATATATATTCCTAAGGGAAATATAAATATGGTATAGTACCATATAGATTTTTGAACTGGAATGGACCTTAAAAGTCATGGTATCATGGATTTAGCATTGGAAATGTACTCAGAGGCCAGTTAGCCCAACCCAGGAGTGGAGAACCTGTGGCCTCAAGGTCACATATGGCCCTCTCAGGCCTCAAGCACAGCCTTTCAACTGAGTCAAAGTTTCTAAGGGGATTTGTTCTGTGAAGTGTGGATTCAAAGGGTCGTACTTAAGAACCTAAAAGGTCACTTGTGGCCTCAAGGCTACAGGTTCCCCATCTCTGATCTAACCCTTTCATTTTCCAAATGAGGACTCTGCAGCCTAGAGAGATTAAATGGCATGTGGAAAGTCACACAGGTATTATGTTACATGAATCAGGATTTGAATCTAGGCCCTCCAAATCCACATCCAGTATTCTTTCCACAGTATCATGCTTCCAGTTAAAATGCTTTATGTTTTATATTTGTTCATGGATCCAGGTGAGGCCTTTGTGTATTACCGTATTGTGTTCATCCTTCATTACCGAAGAAGTCCATGCCTACTGTATGCATTTTCTGTGGTGGAGGAAATAAAGGCTGTTCCCTATTCGAAACCTATATTGCACATTGAGTATCTATGTGGGAGCAAATACTAGCCTGCTTCTGACTAGGACTTACAGCTTTCAATCAATGTAGGCTCCTTCATGCTTCAAGAACAAAAATATTTTCACAGACTGATTTTACTTTCCTTTAGGAAGACCTCACATAAAGAGTCTCAACGGTTCTCTCTTGCCCCCTTCTAACAAGACAAAGTTCTAATTTCAAGACAAACATCACTGCTTGATCCTGGTTAGGAATAGGGGTTGGGGAGTGGGAGAGGCTTATTTCTTCCTCTCCTTGCTGTCAATCTTGCTACTCTATCATCATCTTACTAGCGGAGCTAGCATCTGCTCCCTCTCCTCCTTCTCCTGGCTTCCTCTACCCTTACTTACACTCCTGGCTCCTCCGTCTTTTCCTTTTCAGATCTAGGCCTCAATTTTCTCATCTGCAAAATGAGGGATTTGGACTAAAGCCTTATCCAGCCCTCAGGATCCTGTGGCTTGCCACCTCCTATGGACTATTCCATAGAGCTGAACTGGAAATGAATTTCAGTAGGTGCCTTAGGACGGTCCAGAAAACCACAAATCACTAGGACCCCTTCCTGCCTTATCAAGGGGAATGCTATCCTTCACTCCTTTAATACAAGTACTTGAGAGAACCAAAAATCTTTAACAGTGGTCTGAGATCAGAACCCAGGGGTTCCTTCTGAATCAAAACACACCTAAAACTTCAAAGGAAATCCCAACCTAAAAAACGTTTTTAATCACTTTGTGGGGGTCATGGGGTGCTTGGGGGCATGTGCTTGGACCTTGATTCTAAAATCACATTTGTCTCCAAAAACCACATTTCTCCCTAGCCCCAACACACTATCCCTGAAAGTTTTTCCCTAGCTCAAGGACATATCCCTCCCTAGCAAACTTTCTCTCTTTTCCTGATACAGTAGCCAGTGGCACCTATAGAATTTATTAGTCCAGTCCAGCTGTGTGTTGGGTGAACTGGCTGTATACTGGATCATAACGACATTTACTACTCACTCACCAATCATATATATCCTAGACTTAGACATATGTACTCTCCCTTACATTTATTTTTTCTAACAAGACATTGATGAGAGCAGCCTGGTACTCTTTAGTCAGCCCTGACCCTTGGTTGACTTAAAGATGGTTCAAGCCTAAAACCACACCTCCATTGAGCCCTGACCTTGGGCTATTTCCCAATGAACTCTGGGTAAAATACCTGGGCAGTACATACCAAAAGTGCATGTTCCTTTAAGAACTAGCTACTCCTTAACCACTCCCTAATCCCATTCCGAATCACCTAGTTAGCATATTTGGCACATGTTTTATTATAGAATAGCCTATATAAACTTTACCTGTACCCCTCTAAGGTTGCAGGTTCTCTAAGAACTCTTGCCCATTGAAAAATATAATAAATCTTTACCTTGACCTCAAGAATGCTTGAATCTGAGAATTCATTCCAGGTGACCTGCCCCTGTACTCTGGTCTTTGGGAGGGTTTCAGACTCTCATCCATCCCATCCCCCTTTCCCGCCCTCATCAGGGGCAGATAAGTGGCACAGTGGATAAAGTTCTGGGCCTGGAGTCAGGAAGACTTATCTTCCTGAGTTCAAATCTGGCTTCAGACACTTACTAGCTGTGTGACCCTGGGCAAGTCACTTCACCCTGTTGTCCTCAACAGCCTCATCTGTAAAAATGAACTAAAGAAGGAAATGGCAAACGACACTAGTACCTTTGTGCATAAAGCTCCAAATGGTATCACAAAGAGCCGGACATGACTGAAAAATGGCAAAGCAACCCATTTGTTTTGTGACTTGGCTCTCCCTTATTCTCTCTTTTTTCTTTCTCCTAGGTATGATAGGGCTAAATAAACATTTAAAGTCTTCCCTTTCACTCCTAAAGCAATGGTGTCCACAGATGAGAATCTTGAATTTTCTTAATTTAGAATGAAAATATTGGAGAATGAATGAAAAAGGGAGCAAATACAGTTCACGTGGGCATCTGGTTAAACAATAGAAATAAAAGTAAAGAATAATTCACTTTCCAATATCAGTTGGTATGATTTTTAAAAATTCTACGAACATGAGTGGGCAGTCTCCTAATTACTAAATACATTTGGTATTATTTACATTGTACTTCTGATATTAGCGACTACTATCAATACATTCACTTTACATAGTTAAATATGCCATACATTTTTCTAATTTAAAAAAGTTTGATGAAAAATATCATAAATTGGAATGTAGAATGTTACTGCATGGTTATAGATTTTCAGCTTCTGTTCTAAGATACCAATTTTTCTCTCAAGTTTCCATTAGTACCTTCAATTTCATTCTTTCCTCTGCCTTCAATTTTTTATTAGTGTAAGGAGATCTCAGGTGAAGTGCCAGTAAAAACAGTAATAAAAATAAAATTAATTAACAATTTTAAATGTAGCCCCTAACCCCTCAAACATCTTACAAAATATAGTTCCTGGACCATCACCAGTCATCTGAGCTTTTGTCTTGTCACTGGACTTGGATGACTCTGGAGGAGAGAGCGAGAATGGCCACTCTGCAAAACGCCGCCTCACTTAAATCCAATTCATGCACAAGTCAAGACAGCAGTTTCATGATTGCCAGTGGTCCTCAAGAAGGAAGGACAAGCTACAACATGAACACAGGCCCTCAAAGATCATAAAGCCTGTGTTACTCATGGGTATGTAAGCAAGTGGCTCCCCAGCCTTTGAATTCCATAACCAAGGCTCTAGCCTATTGTCTGATGCATACCCCCATTGAAAGCCCAGAAGCCTGGGTCTCTGTCCTTATATCTGAGTGTAGTTCTCAGGTAGATTCTCAAAGACTAAGTGGAAGTGTTTTTTTAAAGGTCAATCAATCAGTGAGCAGGTGAAACCTTCTATTATGGACCACACAGGCATTGCAATTAGGAAAGTTTACTAACCGGAGTGCCTTGCATATCCAGCCTAGGGGAAGCTAGCTAGACCAGTTATTGGATCCATAGGCACTTCCTAGTAGGTAGGCAAGTTAATCAGTGGTCAAATGTGGAGTCACTTTTTGTCAACTTGAACCTAGCCATAGGGCAGTCCTCCCAATGAGGCCTTCCAGCCACTCTTGGGCCTCTCCTGTTTGATGATTTTAACCTGGTTTCCTTTTCTGGGATTCTATTAGTAAATGCTGTTGCAAAATTATTTGCTTCATCCTGAGAGTTCTTTTATGTCACATTATTTCAACATATTAACAGCTCTTCTTTGTTCCTCAGTTCTTCAGTCTCTCTACTGTTTAGTTTTTGCTTTCTGTGAGGACTTCCCTTCAGGAATATCTTTTCATTTCCCACTTTTGCTTGCCATGGTCAGTATATTTGATGCATTTGGTAGGAGACCACCATCATACCACACCTACTGATCAAGTGCCAGTAGCTGTTTCCCCCCACTTCCCCTGTAGTAACTGAAGCCACCACCACATGGGGTCCGGAGAGCTGAACCCAGCCTGGGGGTGGTACAGAGGATGGGCACAGTGGAAAACAGAATGGGGAGCTGGTAGAACTGTACCCTGCTATTTATTTCTGTGGAGAATAAGTCATACAGCACATTCTTTCATTTTTCCTCTTGTAGTTATTATTTTTTATTACTTTATCTGGTACAGTTCTTGCTGTTTTGAGGTGGAGAGGGGAAGTTGGTTGTAGACACAGCTTCACACTTGTCCCTCTATTTTGTCACTCCAAAGGATCTGTGAGCCCCCCTTTGTATGTGAGAATCGGAAGCTACGTATGTCTTTTCGTCCTGTTAATTCTTACCCACTTCCTTTTATAAATCCTTCATAAATGCACAGTGCCCACACACAGCAGGTGCTTAATACGTACTTGTTATTTGATTGATTGACTTACTACAATATCCTGAAGGATGGAGAGGCAGCATGGTTCAGCAGAAATAGCACACTGGCTCTCAAGTTAGAGGACCCTGGATTCAAATACCTGGGTAACCTTTAGAAAGTCACTTAACCTCCCTTAACCTTAGTTTCTTCATTTGTAAAATGAGAAGGTTGAATTAAGTGGTTTCTGAGGTCTTTTCCAGTTCTACATTTATGATCTTTTCTTTAGCTCTTTTAATAATTTGTGGCATCACTTGGTATTCCAACTGCTATCCTTCTCATTGTCTGATCAGCACACCCCTCTTTCTGGTTATCTGTGTCTTTGAAGGCATATTTTAGACCATTTTTGGCACAATGATAATGTACTGTACCCACTTTACATCCACCAGAAAGTTCTTCTCCATTGCCTTTTAAGTCTACCACAATTTTGATTTTGTAGAGCTTACAGTGTTCGTAGCCACACAGCATCACTGGGAGAATAGTAATATTTTTTAAAAATTAGTTTTTGTGTTCAGAAATAGTCTGGCATCACTGAAAGCATCACATAATGCAGCCCAGCCCTCTCTCTTCCTCTTGTTCCAACTCTAAGCCCAGCTCACTGTCCACCTGTAATGCCTGTCCAAGATATATGCACAACAGATACATATGGTAATGAGTGAGAAGCTAAATTAATCAATAAGCATTCATTGAGTATCTTCTCTATGTCAGGCACTCTATGAGGCACTAGAGATACAAAGACAAAAATGAAACAGTTCCTGTCTTTACAGAGCTTATAGTCTAGTGTATAAGGAGCTAACACAAAGTATATGACACATAAATACAAGATACTTGAATGGTGGCAAGGCAGGGTGGAGGAAAGTCACTAGTAGCATGGAAAATTAGGAAAGGCCTCATGTAGGATGTGAACTGAGGAAAATTAGGGATTCTGGGGGCTTTAGTAAAGCGGAAATGTGGAAGTCAAGTCCAGGTATATAGAGGCTGACTTCCTGATGGTGTGATATCACTGTGCAATTATTTGGGAGGTAGTTTTAAATGGGGAACAGGATTTTAGGGGAAAGGCTAGGACTGGAGGTGTAGCTTTAGAAGTCATCCACATAAAAGTTTGTAAAGGAATCCATGAGACTCTACCTAAGGCTATGACTATGCAAAGGGTCTCAGTCTACCCTTCCTTATCTGTAGCATGGACCCTGCATCTCTTCTGTTTTGCTTTCGCCAGGGTGACTCACTGTAAGATGATGCCCGATGGTACCTATTTCCTCATTTACCCCTAGGTTGCCACTCTCCACTCATTTTTTTCCCTTTCCAAGCCTTAAGTCGAAATAAATCAAGAGATTTATTTACAAAAGGTGAGCAAAGTTCACAAAATACAACAGCCACAAGAAATCAGAGTGCTCTGGAGTTGACCAAAAAGTAAAAACTGACCAATGTCAACCTTCCTGAAATAAATTAGTGTCATCTCAGACCCCATTTGAGAATGAACTGCCTCACTATCTCCATCCTCTTCCCAGAGATTTAGCCACCACTTTTGCCCGGGAGAAACAAACTTTGACTCTTTTCTCCTAAGCCTTCTGCCAACTTTCTCATTTCCAAAATATGTTGTAGTTTGTTCTTTCTCCTGGAGCATAACAAGTGGCAACCTCTGCCGTCTCCTTAGGATGTTTCACTTCATCTTAAGCCATAAAGGAATCCTCTGCCCATATTTCAGGGAAGAAATATTATATGTGTCTTTTATCTGGAGTTATAGAATTGCTCCACCCACAATATAATAGAATTTCCATTTCCTTACAGGGTGATAGTTGGGATATTGGGAGTAGATGAGCCCTCTAAGAGAAATAGTATCTTATTTCTTGCATATTTCAAAGATCTAGGATTCTGATACTGTGAGCATTCACTCCCACAAGTTACAACCTCTCTATGATTTAATAAACCATCTTCAAAAGGTGCTTTGGCCAAAAATTTCACTGCCCTGTGGATAACCTGGAAAGGAGCTGAGCAAGGCCAGTCTGAAGAAAACATACACAGTTCACAATTTATCCTGCATGCATTGACTTTCTAGTTCAGTATAACCCAGCAGAACTTGTGTTCCACTAGCATGGTCTTTGGGAAACCAGGGCTCTACCCACACCACCATGGAGCCTGAGGGGAGGACCTTAGTAAAAGGAGAGAATAAAAGAGGGCTGAGGACTGAACTTTGAGAAAATGCTCAGATTCAGAACGTTAGAGGACATAAATGAGCTATAGAAAGAATGACTAGAAGACATCAGAGAGGTAAGAGGAGAATCAAGGTAGTATCACATTATGAAAACCAAAGGAGTCAGTCTGAAAAAGAAGGCAGCCTACCTTGTCATGTTCTAGAAATAGGTGGGGGAAATGAGGACTGAGAAAAGATGTAGCAACCAGGAGGTCAATGGGGATCTTCTAAATGTAATTTTTATAGCATGGAGGTACAGAAGCAAAATTGCATGGAAAGAGTATGATGAAAAAGGGAAAGAGCATTTGTAGATCAGTCATTCAAGAAGTTTGGCAGTGAAATATATGAATAAATAAAAACAGAACACGATTCAAAGTGGGAATCAGGTGAATGAAGATTTTTCAGTGACCAGGAAAACCAGTACATATTTATAGGCAAGAGGAAATGAGTCAGAGAAGAGACAGAAAGATGGAGACAGGGAGACGGAGAAAGGATAGAGAGAGATGAAAAGAGAGAGAGAGAGAGAAGATATGAGAGGGGATAATTAAAGGAAGAGATGCGAAAGACCTAGGAGGAAATGGTACTGAGGTCGAGGTTAGGCTGGTTAGCCTTGGAAAGGAGGAGAGATGTTTCTTCTGATAGCTGGAGGAAAGGAAGGGAGGATCGGTATAGATATGCATGTTTAGAGGTGAAGGAAAGGAAGTAAAAGATTGTGCCTGATATATAGAGATGATACGAAAAAGACAGAACCAATAAATATTCAGTTGATTTGGTAGGTGTTTGCCCTCACTAATACTGAGAACCAGCTCAAAGTTGGGCCATTTGGGCAGCTCTACCAGTTAGTTGAGACAATCAATCAAAGATGCAGAAAGTAGATTCCAGTCATTGATGGTTATCATAAAGCCTGTGGAGGTTATCCAGTGCACTAGCAGAGTCTGCCTTGAGCCATAGACCATAGTTCACAAAGGACCTAATACCTTTGATGGTAGGAGACCCATATGACTTCACTCATGGTGTAAGTCATAGGCATCCTATCCAGATGAGTTGAGTTACTTTAAAATTTAGATGATATTTTTTCCTCAAAGGTAAGCCCCTATTTTAGAGTCCTGTTAGTCTATATATACTGCCAAGCATATACTGTCCTCTGGATATATTTTTGGTTTAGTAAAGTCACTGGTAGATCAGTAGTCTACAATTAGCCTTGACTCACAGATTCTTAAGGCAGATATTCTGAAACATTATTTTTAATAATAATAGTTCATATGGTACCTATTATGTTCAAACACTATGCTACAGACTTTATAAATATCATCTCATTGAGTCTCGCAACAACTCTGGGAAATAAGTCCTTGTATCATCCCCATTTGACAGTTGAGGAAACTGAGGTAAACAGAATTTAAGTGACTTACCCAAGGTCACACAGGTAGTACATTCTAGGGTTGAATTTGAATTCAGGTCTTCTTGACTCCAGGGTCAGCACTCTCTCCACCATGCCACTTAGCTGCCTCATTTTTATTTGCCAAAAAGCAAGTTCAGGCAACTCATCATGACATCCTAGATCACTGAAGTCCCCAGAAAGCAAAATCCAACTTTAAAAATACCTACATGTATTGAAAGTCCTAAAATGGCAGAGGCCATCTTGAACAAATACCCTCCCCACCGCCAACTTCTAAAATTGTTGGGGTTCTTATTTAAATAGACAAAAATAGACTTCAAGTGAGCAATTGTCTAGGATAGAGTCTAGCTTCCTATTTTAAAATAGGGAATACCCTAACATTTTGGAGGTGACCCTGGGTTCTACAAGAACTCTGCTAGTGGAATGTGAGCTCTCCAGTTTCTTCCAAGCTGGAAAGGTTTCAAGTACTTTCCCAGAGACAGATTCTATCAGCTGTCTGAAGGACAGCCTAGCTAAGTACAGGCATGAAATGGAAGAGATCTGGCACAATTTTGACAACCATCTATTTTCACCATCAATGACAGTGGAACCACCACATTTGGATACAAACACTTCACTATCCAAGAGCTGATGGCACTTAAGAAGATGAAACTGGGAAAGGCCACTAGATCTGGCCAAATACACACAGAAGGAATTTGAGCTGGAAGTCATACAATTTTAATATACTTATGGATTCATTTTTAAGACATCTCAAAGAGGGGAAAAATCTAGCCAATCTTATGGATAGTATTCTTACCCCCAGTAGGGGGACCTAAGATGACAGTAGACTGTTTACTCATTTCTATAAATCCTTGTGAGAATGATTTATGTGTTATAGACTGTGTTACACACTGGCTTAATGTTGGCCTTGGAATCTAAAAAATTTTGAATTGTCTCACATCAGAAAGTTAGTAGCCGTATGACCCTGGGCAAGTAACTTAACCCCTCTCGACTCAGGTCTCTCATCCATAAAATGGAGAAAAAAACTCCTATAGCATTTATTTTGTAGGGATTTTGTAAGGAGCAAATGAAGTAATGAATATGAAGAGTTTTGCAAACATCAAAGACCTATATGAATGTCAGTTATTATGATGTATAAATGAAACCAGGACACAGAAGGGAACTATAGTTGAAGGACAGCTCACAGCAAATAGAAGAGTTTGTGAGGTGGGTTTTATCACGAGTTCCAAGCTAACAATAAATAACATTTCATAGGACATTTGGTTATCTTTTGTCATGCTTAGTATTTGCAGCAAGACCACCATGAAAATGATGATAACTTACATATCAATGTTTGTTAAGGATGAAAAGGTAGAGAAATTCTATAAAGAACTGGATAAAGATGGCCCAAATTAAATCAACATATTACTATGCTACTTAGTGAGTTCAGCACAAAGATGGGAATAGTTAAGGATAAAGAAAATAAACATATCCCTGGTGTGAAGACTTGCTGAGCCCTTTTCAGGGCTTCGTATCCACATTTGATGTCTGCCTCACACTTGTGACTCCAAGAAGCTGTAGTACGTGCAGCAGACATACCCAGGTAAAGCCATCTTGCGGATGGGCTAAACTGAGTTGAGGGTAACCAAAGGGCCTCAAACCTGTCAGTGAGTTGGAAGTGGGAGGGGTAATCCACTCCAAGTATGTCATGACTTCCACCTGGTGGAATGGGTGAATGACTGAAGGCAGCTGAAGCAAATGCTGTGGAACACTTATAACTTGTTTATACATCAAAGATGTCAAGGTCATCCACTGCATCCCAGGTCATTGCCAGTTATCTTCACTTTTCTCCAGCAACTGAACTTTGATGGCTCAGGAAAAGAGAGTAAAGCTGATAACTCTGTGCAACTCTGTCTCACTTAAAATCGATTCACATGCAAATCCAGACATCACCCATGATGTCATTGATCCTCTTTGAAACCAAAGGACAAAAACCAAGGGTGTACCCCAAGGCTCTGTTCAGGACCTTCATCTCCTTATACTTTCTCTCTCAATCATCATCCATAGTTTTAATTATAATCTCTACACAGAAAACTCATAGTTACATACTCAACCCTAACCTCTCCGCAGAATTTCAGTTGCTCATTCATCTAATGGACTTTTCAAACAATGTTGCATAGATAGATGATTTTATATTAAATCCTGGAGATAATAGAAGACCATTGAATTTTATTCACTGGGGCCGGGGGAAGGAGTTTGAGGGAGAAGTAGAAGATGTTATGACATTGTTAGACCAGGAAGATCATTTTGATAGCTGAATGAAAGATGGATTGGAGGTAGGGAGAGACTTGGGGCAAGGAGAGCAGCCAACAGACTATTGCAGTATTTCAGGTGTGAAGTAGTGAGGGCTTACATAAGATAGGGGCAGTGTCAGAAAAG
Source organism: Potorous gilbertii (assembly GCA_028658325.1). Lineage (NCBI taxonomy): Eukaryota > Metazoa > Chordata > Mammalia > Diprotodontia > Potoroidae > Potorous > Potorous gilbertii. The sequence goes on from CM053769.1 coordinate 690,894,756, forward strand.
AGAAGACAGCATACAGGAAAGAGTGCACAAGTTGTGAAGGAAAATGGACAGAGATTGAATATAATGTGTGAGAGAGCATAAAAAGAAGAGGAAGACACCTAAGTTGTAAACCGAGAGGACTGTGAGAAAGGCAGTGTAATAAGGAAGTTAAGGAAGTAATAAGGAAGTTAAGGAAGAAAGAAAGGTTTAGAAGGGAAAGAGAATAAGTTCAGTTTTGGATGTACTGAGTTTAAGATGTTTGTGGGACATCAGTCTGTGATGTCTTATAGGCAACTGGACATGTAACAATGGAGTTAAGAAGAGATGTTCGGGTTGGTCAAATAGATCTGAGAATCATCTGCACAGACTTTTTAATTGAAGTCCATGGGAGCCATTGGGATCACCAAATTAGACTATATGGAGAAAGAAAAGAAGAGGACCCCAGACTGAGCCATGAGGGATAACCCATGGTTAGTGGGCGTATCCTAGATAAAGATCCAGCAAAAGAGATTCAGAAGGAGCAGTCAAACATGATTTGAGGAGAAGCAGGAAAGAACCATATTATAAAAACTTAGAAAGAAGAGAATGGCAAAGAGAAGAGACAGTGATCAACCATGTCAAAGATTACAGAGAAATCTAGAAAGAAAAGGATTGAGAAGGAAGAGAGATTGCATTTGGCAGTTAAGAGACTACTGGTGACTTTAGAAAGAGCAGTTTGGTCAGAAGCTAGGCTGCAGAGAATTAAGAAGGTGAGAAGAAAGGAAGTAAAGTATCATGTTGTAGATGGATTTTTCAAGAGAGGAGATATAGAGGATGATAGCTAGCAGGGATACACACAGAAAGTGATGATTCTTTAAGGAGAAGTGGGTAGATTGCCTTTGAGAAATCTTGAATTTGTTTTAATGGCTCCAAACTGTTTCATACCAATGTTCTTTTGCCCATGTTGGAGGGCTACAATTCACAGAAGGGTACAGTCTACAAAGAATTGAAAACAAATATCAGCCTGATGAGAAAAAAAATAAGGTGTGTACAAGATTATGAGTGGAAAAAAACAGAGTGGTCACATGACATGAGTAAGGGTTGACCAGATAGGTCATCCATGTGTTAGATTGGTGGCCTAATGGTGTCAAAAGATAGTGAAAAGGGCACTCATAACAGGGGAAGAGGACCTCCTGTGGTAATCTTATGGCAAGACATAGACAAGAATTAGATTGATTGTGATCAGTATCTTTGGAAAGAAGAATGCCCACTATAGGAGATTCCAAATCAATCTGAGTAGCAATAGCATCCTTGATGGAAATATGCAAGAGAAACAGACTTTCAAAGATGACATTCTATAGCAGATCATGCCTTTACAGCCATAGATTGAGAGGTCAAGAGATAACTAGATAACAAATTGTGCTTATCATTTGTTGATTCCAGGAATGAGTCTTTCAAAACTCTCCTACACCAAGGTGTCTCCTAAGCTTATGTTGTAGAGACAGATCCTTTACTTAGCTCTTCCTGCTACAGAATAAATGGCATTCTCCCTTGAAAGCATGAATAGCGACAGTGGGGAAATGCTAAATAGCTGCTGCAGTTGGCAACCAGAGATGCAGAAGATGAGTCTGGAGCTGTGAACCTCATCTTTTTCTAGACAATGGCATGGGAAGCCTGGAGAACCCTGTACAGATTTGTTATCACATGATCTGAAGCCCAATTAGACTGAATATACTGATAACCATGAGGAGTAGAAGGAAACTGATGAGACAGAGAGGAGGAATTCTAGAGAAGAGAGGGAAAAGAGCACTGAAATAAGACTTGGAAATGAGATATGGCAAGCCTCTAAATTTGCATACAAATTTGGGGATTAATGGTTTCTCATGTAAGTGTCTCAGTTTTCCTCAATAAGAATATGAACTGTGTGCCTACAGTGGGGAGTTGATTTCAGGATACTCCGGGGTACCATGTACACATTTCCTTATGTGTACTCCAGTCAAGAGAGTGGAAAAGTTCCTCAATACTCTGGCTTTTCAGTTTATAAAAGAGTTTCTTATATATTAAGATAATAAAGAGATACAACTACAGCAGGAAAAAGCAAAACAAAACCTTGTACAATAATCCTCTATATCAAGTAAAGCATAAAACAGGGAGATATATACTACCAAAAATGTTCACTGATGTCATAGAGGGTGTTCTGAACTAAGTCCAAATGAAAAAGGGATTTCTTATAGACGAAAAGTTTCCTCAGATGTTTCTTCATTCAAATGACGTTGTACTGGTTACGTCAAGTCCTTAAACACTAAGATGATTCCTCAATAAGATTCGTTACTCAGAAGAAATTTGCTTAACAATCTCCACATGAAAAACCAAGTGGATGAAGAACATATTGTCCATATAATGCTTTGGAGTCACAATTGAATTTTTCCATGAGTATATGAATATGTATGTATGTATGTAGAATTTTATATATAGTATTTATGTGTATTCATTGTAAAACATATATATATGTATATATATACATATATATAAACACATATGTATGTATAAGCACTGAAGATGATGAATTTAAACCCTAGGAGGAAGAGAGTTGATTAAATTGCTTTTTTGAAAACAAATTATCAGATCTTGTAATGGAGATAGGGAAATGGGGAGCAACTACTTGGAACATACCTAGATAGTCCCTACTTGATTTCCATCTTGTGAAATGTTAGGCAGCTGATTTCTGGACACGCATAAACTTGTACTATGTTTATAGCAAAGTCTTCCAGAGGTTTCAAGGAATGATAACTCACTGACTACTAAACCTATCTAAGGGGACATACAAGAGTATGATGATTAAAAAGTTTAAAAGACATTGTTTCCAGGTAATTTAACATTAATAATTATTATTAAGGCATAAATATTATTAATAAAAGATGATCATTTGGCTGGCTGTCTTAGACCAAAGACCCCTCATGGTGGGTGGGCTCACAGTTTATATGGCATTTGAAGAGCAGGTGTCCCCAAACAGTAGAAATCAACTTGGATTGGTTAGCACAATGGGAGGTGTAGGCTGTATTAAAATAAAGGTCTTGGGGTATGTGTAACTTAGGTCACTCAAATCTTGATCAAAGAGACATCAATTTCCATATCACCTGTCTTGGTAATAGGGAGAAACAATCTTTTCCCAGACCTGGCTGAACAAACACAGTAAGCAGGAATGCACCCATTGGCCCAAACTTAGAATTTAATTTACTGTCTTTAAGAGAGATTTCCCACACTGGTTGATTTCTAGATGAGGAGGTAGAAAAGGGGAAAAACCTTGGTCCCAATACAATAATTAGTTATTAAATATAAGAGAGAAATATTCATTTCTCAGAAGGGGCAACCTAACTTTTGTCTCTCTCTTTCCTTTTCAACTTTGAATAAGTTAGTCAATAGTCAACAAGCATTTATTAAGCACAAACTTTGTGCTAGGCATTGTAGCAGAGTTACTTTGAACTGACCTGGGAAGTCAGATGGGGCTGGAGCAGTGAACCTACCTCCCACCTAGCCATGGCAGCTGGAGCTCAATTAAGTTTTCTTCATTTTTAGGGATCTTTCTTTTTGGAGTATTTGAAGGATGCTTAAATTCAGCTGTTCTCTTCAATAGTGCCAAGATACACATTGTTGCCTATTGACCCTTGACAATTTTCTGATTTGAGTCTTTGAACGATATGCAGAGACCACACTGCTTTCTCAGTAGTGATCCCCCCATACCAAAATCCCCAATTTGTTGCGTAGTCAATATCACTATAGAATAAGACTAGCATATTGTTTGTTTTTACCTTGTTCCATATCTGTTGCTTCAAGAACCTTTTTCTTCTCCAAATGACTATGAGTGATCTGAGTAATACTTTCTGAAGTCCCCTAAAGACGTAGCAATATTACAATATTATAATGGCATTACGGCAGTACACACACTTTTCCAACATGTGCCTAAGTGTGATTCTGATTCCTAGCAATCCACACTGGTTTGTCTCATTCCTGTCAATTTGGGTTCTTTGCTCTAAATTTCAGTGGACCTATGGGAGAACAATTAAGTATTCAACAGCAGTACATATTTTCTTCTTCTAAAAAATCTACTTTTCTTGTTTCTAACAACATTTTTGTTTTGTTTTCAATCTCATATTTGTTTATGAATATATTTTTTCTCCACCCTCCCCTGCCATTACAAGCCATTTTCTATAACAAAGAGAGAAAAATAATTCAGCAAAACTACCCAACCTATAACAACTATTTATTGTCAGCTTGTATAAAATTCCCCACCGGAAGTCCCTTACCTTGACCATGAAGGGAGGGAGATATATTTTCTCATCTCTTTTTTGGAGTCAGCTTGGTCATTTTAATTTCCTACTGTTCAGTTTCATTTAATCGATCTTTCTGTTTCTGCTGTAAAAAGTCATCGAAGACTCTGAGGTACCACCACACACCTATTCAGTGGGCTGATACGACACAAAAGTAAAATAATAAATGTTGGAGAAGATGTGGGAAAATTGGAACACTAATGCATTGTTGCTGGAGTTGTGAACTGATCCAACCGTTCTGGAGAGCAATTTGGAACTATGCACAAAGGGCTGTAAAATTGTGCATACCCTTTGACCCATCAATATCACCACTAGATCTGTATCTCAAAGAAATAATAAAAAAGAGAAAAGGACCCACATGTACAAAAATACTCATAGCAGCTCTTTTTGTGGTGGCAAAGAATTAGATATTGAGGGAATGCGATCAATTGGGGAATGGCTGAACAAGTTGTGATGTATGAATGTAATGGAATACTATTGTGCTATAAGAAATGATGAGCAGGAGGAGTTCAGAAAAACCTGAAAGACTTACATGAACTGATACTGAGTGAACAGACCAGGAGAGCATTGTCCACAGTCATAGAAACACTGTACCATGACCAACTTTGATAGACTTAGTGATCCAAGATGATTCCAAAAGACTCACAATGGAAAAGGCTAATCACATCCAGAGAAAGAACTATGGCATCTGAGTGCAGATCAAAGCAGACTATGTGCTCTTCTTCTCTTTCTCATGGTTTTTCTCTTTTGTTCTGATTCTTCTTTCACAACGTGACTAATGTGGGAATATGTTTAATATAGTTGTACATGTGTAGCCTATTCAGCTTGTTTGCTTTGTTGGGGAAGGGGAAGGGAGGGAGAAAAAAAAATGGAACTCAAAATCTTATAAAACTGAATGTTGAAAACTACCTTCACATGTAATTGGAAAAAATAAAATACTATTAAGTGGGGGAAAAAAGTCATTGAAGAGCTTATATTTTCGATAATTCTCTGCACAAGATGAAGTCCCCCTTAGTTATTCCAAATATGCTGTATTCTAACTTTTGTTTGGTTTGGTTTCAGAAAGTTCTTCATGACATGGCTAGAAGTAGTACTGTATTAAATAACAATGGCTATAAGTGAGCAATTTAATAGACTGTTAATTGACTTAGCCTGTTTGAAAATCCAGATAGGAGACTCTGCAGCAACAGTATTTCTACATGCCAGGTGAAACCCTCAGTGGGAATAGTTCTTAGTTTAATAATGAAAGAGAGAGAAAAGGGGCTGATAATTATGCTGTCTAAACAGTGTGTTGTGGTCATAACATCGATCCTGCCTTGATATCCCCCTTGAGACCAGAATAAGCAGCCTTGCCTTACTCTCAAAAACCTCATGCAAATTTATTTAAACATTTTTGCAATTATTTTTCCTAGGAATGTTGAAAAGTGACATCACAGTTCAGCTAAGAAACCTGAAATTCAGGCTCAAAAAAAAAAAAAAGCTCTGGGGAAACATACAGCCAGCTATCTTGGAGGGTAATTTTCATATCACTGTATGAACATGTGAACTTACTGGTACTTCTGCTTTTAAAGTAGCTTTAGATAAGGGTACTGTAAGTAAGCAAATGTTTAGGCAATTTAATTCAAGTTATCTCGCTGTCACTTGACTGTATATGCAGTTTCCCCTAATGCCCTTCACTAACTATCTGGAATGGGGAAAAAAATGTTTCTGTTGGCACTTTTCTTAAATCCCTGATATGTCTTAGGGACCCCCAGTTTTCATGCTAACTACAGAAATAAGGCTATCCCCTTTTGTGCCCAGGGTTTGGGTCTGGTTATTCAAAAGCATAATTTTATAATTAATGCAAAAGTTGGACTTGAAATGATGATCCTTTTTCTCTCCTTTTTTTCTTCTTTTTCTACTTTCCTTCTTTTTGCTGTTACTTCACATTGAGGACAAAGAGGATACAGGGAAAATTACTCCTTGGCCCAGGAAGTTTATTAAAATGCTAAATGAGGGTCTGGCAGCAGCTCAAAAGAACTTTAAATAACCTTGTGGTGGAAAACCTCCAAAACCTCTTTTTTGCCATCAGCTTAAGCAAGTCTGGCTATGGCGAAGAGTTGCAAAGTAAGTCATTTAGAGTGCAGAAACACATCTATTTCCCAAAGCTGGGTGCCCCCAGTAGAGATGTAGGTGAGTGAAACAGAGCTCTGTGAAGAACAACATTGTTCATTTGTGCAAGCACAGCTCCCAAGGTCATAAATGAAGTCTTTCTTCCCAGCTATGCTTTGGCATTTTCAGCTTGTCAAGCTGATACACCACACACAGAATTACAGTCTAGTCTACCTTGTTGGGTCCTGTTAAAACACACAAACTGCAAAACACACTACAATATTGTCTTTAGAGGTGGCCAAAAAGAAATGTTATGAGATACATTCTAATTTTTTTCTAGTTTTGTGGAAAATCAATCAGTCAATACTACTATGTTCCAGGTACTGTGTTAAATTAAGTAAAAAAGTAAAAGATAGGCCCTGCCCTCAAGGAGCTTTCAATCTAATGGAGAAGCCAACTTGCAAACAAATATGTACAAGGCAAATTACATACAGGATAAACAGGACATAAGTAACAGAAGGAAGGCAGCAGAATTAGGGGGTGGGGAAAAACCCTAAATTTATACTAAAAGGACTCACCATTTCTAATCTAACTCTACCTTTTTTCCCTTAAGTCTCCTACTCCATAGGGATTTAAGGGCTGTGTACAATTTGTAGGTACCAATCAGTTGTGGGCTATAAATGGAATCTCATGGACTGAGGAGTTTAGTTGATGTATATTACTAGAACCCCTGGTGTTTGACAACTATTACTGGAATATCTGGACTCCTTAACACGAATGGCAAGAACCCTAGAGGCTCTGGACTAGCATAAATGAATTGAAGGGGAAATCAACAACCCATCTTTTGGGAAGAAGAGCTAATCTGATCTTTTCTAAAATTCTATTATTTATTTATTGCTAACATCCTTTTCTTTTTAAAATTTTAGTTCCAGATTCTTCCCCTCTCTCCCACTCCTCCCCCACCTGCTGAGAAGGTGTAAAGCCAGTCACTCCTGGCAGCACACCCAAGGACTGCTGCTGTCAATGATTTCAAGGATTTAATCTCATAGTATAATGAACTCTCTATTCAGCAATAAATTAAATATTGTTCAAGAAAATAAAACATAACATTCATAACAACATCCTTAAGCAAAACGTATCATTTAGTATATATATATATATATATATATATATATATATATATGTGTGTGTGTGTGTGTGTGTGTGTGTGTGTGTGTGTGTGTGTGTGTTTCATAACACTCAGTATGTCATATGGTGCATAGCATATTGTTGCATCCCCAAAGTGAGGGAGTCCCAGACTAGGGTCTTCCCTAGCATACTGCATCCTTAAGGGGTAGCAGAAAATACCACACAATGCGCACCTAGGTCACTATAAGAACAATCTTTTTAATTAGTACACAGTGTCCAGTAATGCCCTCTCCCATCTTGACTCAAAGCTGATTTCCAAACCCCACGGATCCTTCCACCTCTTTCCTGAGTTGATAGGCTGGCAATTCTCTGCTCCTGCTCCTTGTCCCAGCTCACGGGACTGTTCCACTCCAAACTTCCTGTTTCTGCCTGATGGCAGGCTCCTGGGGATCTTGTCCAAAGCTTCTGTTTCTATGGAAACAAAGCTAATAGGACTATACCAACATTTATATACATTACCAGTGCCATTATCTCAATTCACTCATAAGAAACAACAGGCAAGGCTTCTGCCTGAGAAATTAACACAGATCAACAGACAGAGCACCAACAACATTCTTTCTATTAGATCTCCCCACAAACAAGTTCCAGTAGCCTGCTCACAGTTTTCTCTCAGCTCTGCTTCTGACTGGTCTCTGTACTATGTATATATACATATATATATATATATATATATATATATATATATATATATATATATATATATGTATATATACACATACACACACTGTTTCTAATTAATGACTCTTGATTGATTCAAATCAAAAACAAGACTCGGTCAAAGGCACTCGATTGATTAAAACTCAAACAACAAAAGATCCTACTTTGCTTGCCATTACAGAAGGCAAACAATATGAAATCAATTATACATGTGAAATCATGCAAACAGAGTATTCACATTTGATTATCATTTCAACATTCCTGTTACTATACACAATCACATGCCACAACTTGTCCAGTCATGCCCTAGTTGATGGGCATCCCTTCAATTTATAATTCTGTGCCACCACAAAAAGAGCTGTTATAGATATTGTTGTACAAATAAGTTCTTTTCCTTTTTCTTTGATCTCTTTGGGATATAGACCCAGTAGCAGTATTGCTGGATCAAACGGTATGTACAGTAAGGGCATTTTCCCAAATTATTCTCCAAAATGATTGAACTGATTTACAATTCCACCAACACTGCATTGGTATCCCAATTTCCTCACATACCCTCCAATATTTGTCATTTTCCTTTCCTGTAATATTACTCAATCTGATAGATGTGAAGTAGTACCACAGACTTGTTTTATTTTTGTATTTCCTTAATCAATAGTGAATTAGAGCATGTTTTCCCATTTGATTATAGCTTTGCCTTTTTCTGAAAACTTCCTGTTCTTATCCCCTAATACTTTATCAATCGAGGAATGACTCTATTTTCATAAATTTGACTCAGTTCCCTATATATTTGAGAAACAAGGTCTTTATCATAGAAACTTGCTATAAATTTTTTCACATTATTTCATTGTCCATCTTTCCTTCCAGCAAAATGTAGTTTCCCTGATAATCTCTTTTAATTAATTCTATTTTTGCATTTTCTTTGTCTGAGATCATGATTTTTTATCCTTGCCTTTTATGCTTCAGCTGAAGCACAATAGATTCTGCTCTAGCCCTTTATTTTAACTCTATGTGTGTCTTTCTGTTTCAAATGTGTCTCTTGTATATAGCATATTGTTGAACTCTGGTTTCTATTCCATTATGCTGCCTACTTCTGTTTTATGGGTCATCTCGTCCCATTCTCATTCACAGTTACGATTACTATCTATTTCCCTCCACCCTATTTCCTTCTGTTTATCCTTATCTCTCTCTTTTTATCCTGTCCTCTTCAAAAAGTCTGTTTTGCTTCTGATCACTGCTCTCCTTAAACCATCCTCTTTTTTTGTCACCCCAGCTTTATTGTCTTACCCTCCTATTTCCTAAGGGGAAATTTCTATACACAACTGGGTGTGTGTGTGTATACATTTATATGTACATATTCTACCCGCTTTGAACCAATTTTGAGGAGAATGAGGTTCAGGCATTGCACCTCCCCCTCATTTTCTTCACCACTATAAAAATACTTCTTGGCATATCATTTATTGTGAGAAAATTTTCCCAATTCTACCTTTCCCACACACCTTCTCCCAGTGCATCCTTTTTTTCACCACCATAGTTTTTTAGACCATCCAACATAATTCACATCTGTGCTCTCTATCTATACAGTTGCCTTTTTTAAATATAAATTTATTTATTTAACTTTTTACATTCATTTTCATAAAATTTTAGGTTCCAAGATTTTCTCCCCATTCGTCCCCTCTCCCCACCCCAGTACACTGAGCATTCTAATTTCCCCTATCACCAATCTGCCCTCTCTTCTATCGTCCCTTCCTTCTCTTGTCCCCATCTTCTCTTTTGTCCTGTAGGGCCAGATAACTTTCTATTCCCCATTACCTGTATTTCTTATTTACTAGTAGCAAGAACAATACTCCACAGTTGTTCCTAAAACTTTGACTTCCAACTCCTCCCCATCCCTCCTTCCCCTTTGGGAAGGCAGGCAATTCAATATTGGCCATATCTGTGTAGTTTTGCAAATGACTTTCATAATAGTCGTGTTGTGTAAGACTAACTATATTATATATATAGTTATAGTATATATATATATATATATATATATATATATATATATATATATAGTATATATAGTATAG
>CM053769.1:690905543-690949782 GCA_028658325.1 Potorous gilbertii
TCTTTTTCCACTTGGCTAATTCTGCTTTTGAAAGCATTCTTCTCCTCATTGGCTTTTTGAACCTCTTTTGCCAATTGAGTTAGCCTATTTTTCAAGATGTTATTTTCTTCAGCATTTTTTTGGTTCCCCTTTATCAAGTTATTGACCCGTTTTTCATGCTTTTCTTGCATCTCATTTCTTTTCCCAGTTTTTCCTCCACCTGTCTAACTTGATTTTCAAAATCCTTTTTGAGCTCTTTCATGGCCTGAGCTCATTGGATATCTATTTCAGATGTTTGGGATACAGAGGTCTTGACTCTTATGTCTTTACCTGATGGTAAGTAGTTTTCTTCTTCATCAGAGAGGAAGGTTGGAATCATCTGGTCCCGAAGAAAATAACCTTCTATGGTCTTATTTTTTTTCCCTTTTCTCAGCATTTTCCCAGCTAGTTACTTGACTTTTGAGATGCCTGTCCACCCCCACCTAGATCCGTCCAGCTAGTGCTTGGGGGTCTGAGGTTCAAATGCTGCTCCCCAGCCTCAGGGCTTTCAGCAACAGGCCTGGCTGCTATTCAGGGTAAGATTAAATCAGGTTCTCAGGTGGGGGCAAGGCCTCCTCACAGTCTCAGTTCCCTCAGGGGGTTTATGCAGAGACGTTCTCTAATGGAGCTGCTGCTGAGCTCCTGCCTGCTCCAGGAGCCTCTGGCCACCTACAGCCTCTGCTGCTGCCTCCCGAGGGAGCCTGAGTCATGGAGACACCCTGCTCCCCTCTCAGCCCGTCCAGACGTCTCTTTCACTGACCTGTGTGTCTGTGGGTGGAGGGACCTTTAAAGCCACTGGAGATTCCGTCCTTGAAGCCTGCTCGGATCTGCTACTCTCCATGCCACGTGGTCAGGGTAGGGCTGGGATCCGCTCCTGTCCAGTGCGTGATGGACCTTTGGAATCAGTTTTTCAGGGCTCTCTGGAACGGAAATCTCCTTCACCCCATTGTTGCACAGCTCCACTGTTCAAGAATTTGTTGGGAGTTCTTTTTATAGATAATTATGGGCTGTGGGTTCGGAGCTAGCATATGTGAGTCTTTCTACTCCGCCATCTTGACTCCGCCCCTATACAGATGCCTTTTAACTGCCTAATAATGATAAAGATTTTAGAAATTACATGTATCATAATTTCCATACATTCCTATATAAACAATTTAACTTTATATAGTCCCTTATGGTTACTCTTTCATGTTTACTTTTATATGGTTCTTTTGAGTTTTCAGTTTGAATGTCAGATTTTCTATGTAACTCTCATTTTTCATCAGGAATGCTTGAAAGTCCTCTATTTCATTAAATAGTCATTTTTTCTCCCTGAAGGATTATACTTAGTTTTGCTGAGTACTAAGTTAAATCCTAGCCCCTTTGCCTTCTGAAATATCATATTCCAAATCCTCCACTCCTTTTCATGGAAGCTGTCAAGTCTTGTGTGATCCTGAGTGAGGCTCCATGACATTTGAATTGTTTCTTTCTGGCTACTTGCAATATTTTCTCTTTGACCTGGGAGTTCTGGAATTTGACTATAATATTTCTGGGGGCTTTTATTTTGACACATCTTTCAGGAGGTGACTGGTGAATTCTTTTGATTTCTATTTTACCTTCAGAATCTAAGAAATCAGGACATTTTTCCTTTATAGTTTCTTGAAATAGGAAATCTAGGCTTTTTTTTATATCATGACTTTTAGGTAGTCCAATAATTCTTAAATTTTCTCTCTTTGAACTCTATATGTCAGTTGTTTTTCCACATTTTTTCTATTTATTCATCTTTTTGATTTTGTTTTATTTCTTGGTATCTTCTGGTGTCATTCATTAACTTTCACTTGTCCAATTCCAATTTGACTTTTCTTCAGTGAGAATTTGTTCCTATTTTTTCCATTTTGTTTGTTCTGCTTTTTGAGGAGTTCCTTCTTCAATGAATTTTTGTACCTCATTTTGCACTTGACCTGCCTGTCTGTGTTCATCCTTTGTTTTTGAAGAAGACCATGACATCAGAGAAATGGTGACATGACTTGCACTTGACTTTGTTTTGAGTGAGGGAGGTCTGTGCAGGTTACCAGCCTCATTTTCTCCTCCTGAGCCATGTGGGTTCAGTAACCAGATATTCATCAGGATGACTGGAGAAGACCCTGGATACATTAGGAGACCTTGGTTTTTTTCAGCTAAGGCCTATTCAGGCACTCACTTAGAGGGAGGTAATGCCCACTGAGTGAATAGGTCTCTTTAAGAAGTAGTCAGGAAATGGCCCTTTTAATGAACAAAAGACAAAAATAACTAAATCAATGGAAACTGTTACTAGTGATACCCTAAGCCAGCTATTAAGTGGAGCTTGAGCAGGGACCTATTGTTGTCCAGTCCATGGACTTCAGAGTGTACTGGGAGAAAGAAGGAAGGAAGGAAGGAAGGAAGGAAGGAAAATGAAGGAAGGAAGGAAAAGGAAGGAAAAGGAAGTAAGGAATGAAGAAAGGAAGGAAGGAAATCTAGCCAGTAAACCCCAAAGCCCCAAAGGAAGGGGAGAGGGAGACAGAAGGGAGAGGATGAACTGGAGCCCCTTAGGCAGCTCGGTGTACTCACATATACTTGATCTCATCCCCCTCTGCCTCTTCCATGAACTTACTCCAATACATATGTGTTTTTTCACATAACTTCAACTTCTCCCTTTAGAAAGTGTCCATCTGCTTACAAATGTAATCAGGTCTCCACAGTTCCTTTGGTTTATCTACTCCATCAAACTACCATCTCTCTTCTTTTTATCCATTTACAGTCTAATATTTTGGGTAGTTTTTGTCCACTTCCTCTCCTCTTTCACTTCCAACCCTTTCTTCTTTCCCTTGAGTCTAGTTTTTGTCCCCACTACTCTCCTGAAACTACTGTCTTAAAGGTCCCCTCAGGATCATAGGATTTAGAGTTACAAAGGATTTCAGAGTTCATCTAATCCAAATCCCTCATTTTATAGATGAGAAAAACCAAGATCCAGAGAAATGACAGGACTTGCCCAACTAATAAGTAGCACACCTAAGGTCTGAACCTTACCTAAGATTTGTCTCTTACATTTTTTGAGCAGAAGGTGGGAAGATTGTCCCTCCCTGTCTTGCCCAGGCTGGAAGTTTGGGAACTATTTGCAAGCCCACCACATATTTGCAGGAGAATTTTGACCTGCTCGGTTTCTGACTTGGATGAGTTTGACCCTCTCACTTGACCTATTCTGTTTTTAAAGTTTTCTTCTTCGATGAATTTTTCTATCTCTTTTTACCATTAGGCCAATTTTGTTTTTTTAAGGTGTTATTTTCTTCAGTTTTTCTGTGCCTCTTTTACCAAACTGTCAATTCCCTTTTCACAATTTCCTTGTGTCATTCTGATTTCTTTTCCCAATTTTTCCTCTACCATTTGTAACTCTTCCTTTAAATCTTCCAGGAATTCTTGCTGGTCTTGGTTCCAATTAGCATTTTTCTTTGAAGCTTTGGTTGTAGTTGTTTTCACATTATTGTCTTCTAAATTCATGTCTCAATCTTCCCTGTCACCATAGTAGCTTTTTATGGTCAAATTCTTTTTTTGTAACTTACTAATTTTTCCCAAACTATTTCCTCACTTTGAACTTTATGTTAAAGTTGAGCTCTGCTCACCTGGAATGGGGAGGCACTGCACTAAGTTTCAGGCTTTTTCCATGCAGTTATTTTCAGAGATAGTTCTGGACAGCCTGCTGGTATTTTGGTGCTTTCAAGGTGGTGTGATCCTGGGAGAAGTGTGATCACTACTGTCCTGGTCTGTGCTCTAGTCTTTACCCATGAAGGGTGCCTACTCCTCTGAAACCAAAGTATTAGTGTTCTTCCTGGTCCTGAAACTGTGCCCAAGGCCCTAGTTTCCTTGTGACCAATCATAAGCACTCTTTTCCCTAGAACCATGACCCAGAATGGCTTTTGAATAATAGGGTTGCCAATTAATACCAGATGTACCCAGTGCAGGCCAAGGGTCCCCTGTAATCTCTTTCTGACCAGTTGTCTTACTCCCTTACTGTCTCTGGGCTGAGGGTTCCTGAAGCTGCTGCTGTAGCAACAACCTTGAAGGTCCACTGTTGGTGCTTCTGCAGCACTCCAGGCATGCACCCATTCCCATGTTGTAGAACTCTCCTGTGAACCTCTTACATTTTATTAGGCTGAATAAAAGTCTCCTTCTAACCCTTTGTTGACTCTATGGCTCCAAAATTTTATTTGAGTTTCTGTTTTAAAGTTGTTAGGAGAGGAATATTCAGAAAGCTCAATTGGGTCCTGGGCTGTACTCTGCCATCTTGATTCTACCTCCTCTAATGTGATTTTTTTTAAAGAGATCACTGAGGGAAGTAGCTATCTAGATTTAAACACTGATGCTCCTTCCAAACATACTCCTTGGGCCAACAAGGATCTTTGTCTCTTCCCTTGGAGAGCTTATATAAAGATCTCATACTTAACTCTGTCTCCACCTACTCTCTTTGGCACGTGACTTCCTGGTGCATAGACACACAAAATACATCCCTACATCTTGAACTCCTGTGACTGACTTCCTCCTACACTGGAAGCTAACTTCAGCTAGACTCTTGGAGGAAGGTTTTACTTCATGAAAATGGGCCATAATTAAGACTTGTAGTCTCAGCTTTAAAAAAAAACCCCACTATTCTTCATTTCCAATCTTATTAGTTTGTCTTGTTTGAATTAAACCACTTATACTTTTAATGATTAAATTTTGAAATTGGTTTGGATTTTGGATACATTGCACTCTAAGGCCACTAGAAAAATTAATTGGTTACTCCATTATGAAACATATTCTATTTTCCAAGTGTATCTACCTCCATTCAAGAACCAGAGAGTTTTCTATAGCTTTCACCACCATTATGAGCTACCTAGTGATCTTAACCCAACTATTGAAACAGGGACTCTTTGGTTTGCAAATTCTAATTTTCAGCTTGGAGTGCACATATAACTTCTTACAATGCAAGCTGTTTTGCTAGATAGTTCCATTTTTTCTTAGAAGGGAGACCTTGGAACTGAGGTCTTCATTTAAGGGACTGACCTCATTCTGGCAATATTACCTTCTTAATATCTGGCTCTTTACACAAGGCTGTGGCAATAATCATGTGCAGATCTTATCCCAGGCTCTTTGTTAGTTTCTCCTAATCTCCTAAATCCAGGCATCCTAAATAGTTCCATGAATACTTTGAATAATATTCTGAGGTACTACTTGACTGAACTCATCAGTGATTCATACAGCTGAACTGAGTTGATCCCCAATAACAATGAAAATGGTACAGAGGATATGTGACCATTTTCTTCCTTTGTAGGACTCAATGTGAAATGATCTACCCAGAGTTTTTGCTGAGTGGAGAGATGCACAGCATTTAACTTCATCTAAAGAGAATGACCTGAGACTTTCTGTGTTACAGCCTAACCCTGTCATAATGCTTCAAATGGGTGTTATTGTGTTTGAGAACAATGTATGGATGGGATCCAGTGCCCCATGTCTATTCTGCCAAAAAAGCTGGCCAACCACATGCTCTCCTGGTCTTCAAGAGTCCTATGGAGATCATTGGTCATTCATAATATAAGTAAATCTAAGATCCTTGCAGCAACCTCCATCGTGGGAACAAGTCAGTTAGTGCCACAGTTCAATATGAGTCAAATTATAAAAGGTACCCTGAAAAAACATTAACCACTTCATTCCAATCACCTTCACCAAATTCCCCTAATGAGTGGGTCTTAATTCTGCTTTAGCTAAGAAAATTACATTTTTATCACAAATGGCAGGGATCATTAAGGTGCTGGATCCAAAAGGACAAAGAGTACCTCTTTCACATGAGCTATCCACAAATGCAGCTATTATCTCATTAAAATGAAATTAGATTCCTTGTAAAAGGAGAGGACCATGAGGTTACTCTATTTTACTGGAGGAGAACTCACTTCTTCAAAGTGTGGATTCAGATAAAATTTTGCTTCAAAAAGGCAGTGGGAAGCTTCTCATGAAGGGCAGCTAGACAGTGCAGTGGATGGAGTGCTGGACCTGGAATAAGGAAGACTTGTGTTCCTTCAGACACTTACTAGCTGTGTGACCCTGGGCAAGTCACGTAAACCTATTTACCTCAGTTTCCTCATCTGGAAAATGAGCTTGAGAAGGAAATGGCAAACCAGTCCAGCATCTTTGCCAAGAAAACCCCTCATGGGGTCATGAAGAGTCAGACATGACTGAAATGACTAAATAACAAAAACTTCTCATGACTCTATTGAAGGAGAAGTCCTTTGCAAAGCTTAGAGCACTGGTAAACTGTGAGGGTTTTTTTAATCTTCTTTTAACTTGTTTGATAGAATTTACTGAAAAAGCTTCTTGGGAAAAGATATTCTCTTACCATCACCATCATCTTTGTCCTCATGATGACAGTTATTGATGAGAACAATGGTTGCTGGTGACTAATTTAAATCATAATGGCAACACCAAAATTTGACATGCAAATCATGGATCATCTTGAGTCTTAGACTCAAAACTAGAAAGGACCTACCTCAGAAATAACCTAATACGGACCTTTCATTTTACAGAAAAAGGAAACGTTTCAATGTCTATCAGACATATGTATTAACAACCATACTTCCTTCTTGCTCAATGAGCAGGCCAAGTATGTAATCAGCAATCATCTAAGCACCTACGTGTACCAAGCACATCACTGAGATCTGCCTACCTTAGAAGGACCAACATTGGGAACAAAAGGCTCTCCTAAGACTTTGACTCTCATTGTGGAAAGTCAGTGTGGTCTGGTGGAAAGTATGTTGAAATTAGAGACAGAAGACCTGGATTCAAATCCCAGCTGTTTCTACTGACAAGTCCTGTGTCCTCAAATAAATCAGGTTGTTTCTCTGGACTTCAGTGTCTTTCTTTGGAAAGCAAGGAGGTTAGATCAGATGATACTTTGAACTCTACCTCCTCTGAATTTATGAATGGAATTTGGGTTATAAAATACCAAAGATCATATCTTTACTGAATTTTTTTCCTTGCCAATGTGTAAAAGTTTCTTCCATCTCAGAGAAGGTTATGCCGGAATCATATAGAACAGAGGAGAAATCAAACCGGAGAAGAAGTTCTGTCAAAAAAATCAATAATTTTGTCTACTGAGAAATTGCTACCATCCTTATCCAAGAGGGAGTTGAAAGGTCAGATTCAGCTAACTTGTGTGATAAATGAGTTTATAAAGCAGGCTGTATCAGGAGACTAATTTAATTGCTGCTCTAGGTACAATAATATACCCCACATCTTACATATTTTTCCTTTATTAAAATCTTAAAATGGAGTGTAAAATATGCCATGTCTAACAGTGTTATAAACAGTACCAACTGCTGTCAGGACATAAAAGTGTTTACTATTATTGCTACCCTCTACACAGGAGAAGAAGAAGAAAAATAGAAATTAAAAATACCCATTTTCCCATCTTGACATTGTAGGCCACTTCAAGCAACTCAGAGCAAGGACAGCGTCTGTTTGTCTGTTGATGCCTGAATACTGTGAATACTTCCTAAATACCTGTGGACATCAGTCCCAAGTTCCAAACTAATCAGTGAGCTGACAGGAACACCAAGGAAATCTGTCTCCCACATTTATAATCTCTTGGTTGTCCCATCCCAAGCACATTTCTTTTCTGTCAGCTAGTGAGTTAGCAAAAGGGGTTCCTACTCTGCTGGCCACCATCTCTCACAGTGTGAGAAAAAATAAAAGATATTGGAAGAATATTTCAATTTTAAAGCATAGTTTTATTTTATTCATACTGCATTATTTTATGAGAGTGTTTATGTGGCAGTTAGAGCATCTTTTGTTTTGAAACAGTGCCAAAAATCTAAATATAGACAAATATCAATGAGAACCACTAGAATATGACATCTTTTGAGATCCCATGAAGGACTGATTATGAAGGCAACCCTAGACAAGAGATCCTTGACCTTTCAACAAAATAAATAATCTTGGGACTAGTAAGCTATGAACTGAAATGTTTATATCTAGGAAGGGAAGGAGGACTGGAAAAGGACATTAAAGACAAAATTAATGTGGAAACATTTAAGAGAAAACATACTTAAGGGAGCCATGATTTTCTGTCCACTGACTGCATCTTAGAAGGCTGCCTTCTTAGCTAAGTGGCTATAGCTATTCAACATGGAGTGATAATGAACCTCTCAGAACTTAACTAATGCTGCTGCTCAGATGTCAGCCAGGCCATAAGTGGGCCCATACCTAAAGACTTTCCAGCTTGGTGGGACCAAATAGAGATCTCCCTCTGCTGCTGAGGCCTTCAAGAATGTAGGCTTCTCTATAGCATGAGGCAATGGAGGAAGACTTTAGTGAATGAAAAAGAACATAATGTTAAATAATAAATAACATGACTTTTCACAGAACCATATGTGGGAAAATTATATTATGTCAGTGTCAAATTATATTATGTCATGTTACATTGTGTTATATTACATATTATGTTATATTTGTTATATTGTATTATGCTATACTATATTATATTACATTATATTATATTGTTATATTTGTTATATTATACTATACTATGTTATGTTATATTATATTATGCTATATTGTATTATACTATATTATGTTATATTATATTATATTGTTATATCCTTGTACATACACATATATGCACACAGATACTCTCTTCCAAAAAATTGTAGTGTGGTTTTAAGCTATTAAAACTTAGAACTAAGCTATACTAAGACTTTTGGGACACTGTGTAGATGCATGGTCATTCATATATTCTTATTTGAGTTTTTTAAATCTAAAAGTTTTATTTGATTAATAGTTCTGTCAGTTAATTACAATAAGATTGAGAGAAATAATAAATTTTCCCTCAATAATATTATTTTTATTCTGTCCCACAAGAAATATGCATCAATAACCCAAGGAAAGTACTAAACATATTGAATATTTTTACTTCATAGCTTTCATATTTTTATACATTGTTCAAATGACCCAACTTTACCAAAGATCTTTTGGACTAAGGTATTCTGAACATTGTAAATACCCAAACCAGCTATAAAGGACTCATGAAGAAAGATGCTATCTACCTCAAGGGGCAGAACTGAGAAATAGAAGTATGCATAGTATGGTTTTACATGTATGTATACGTGTGTGTGTGTCTGTGTGTATGTGAAATGGTGGCCTTCTCTAGTGCGGGGTGGGGAGGACACAGTATGGAACTTAAAGTGTAACAGAAAAAATTAAATAAAAAGAAAAAATTAGTAATGGATCATTGTACTTTAACTCTGCATTTTTAAGATGTGTTTTTGGTCAAATATAGAATCAGAAAGGCTGCAGCTTGAAACAAAACTCTTCACACTACCCTGCTTTATGTATACAAGGCTTTCACTCTTGCTTCTGGGAGGGCTGTAATTTATTATTGATACATTTTCTAATGATATGAAATCATTTCTTCCTTGGTTTTCTGCCTCAGACTGCTGCTTGGCAGTTGAACTAGGGCTGGAAAGCCTGCCTATTAACTTTATTCTGCACTCAGGGTGGATTGTGACACAGCCACCAATCTCTATCACTCAGCACTGTCCACACTGAACTAGCTCGTTCTTCTCCAGGTGTTCAGAATACTTCATCCTATTTGGGTTGAGGGGCATTTCGAGTTGGGTTCATAAATATGCCTACGTTGACGTCTGACTGCAGTGCATCGGTTGGTACATACTAATGATCTCATTGGTGAGTCCCTTTATGTCTTTTTGTGCAATGTTCTCATTTGAACAATGATTTAATGAGAGGGAGCCCCGGCATCAGGAAGGCTTGGCTTCAGATCCTGCAGCTAATATATTCTGGTTGCATGACTAAGTGAGTCTCTGAACTTCCCCATGTCTTGAGTAACTCTCTGAAGGCTCTAGGTTGGAGAATGCTTTTTGAGATGCATTGGTAGGTGGTGTTTCCTCCCTTGGAAGCTCAAAGGTCTCGGGTAATAATCAGCTAAACACAACCCCAACCACCTCTGTTTCGATGGGTAGAGGAGGGAGGGCTGGTTGGCACACCTTGGCATGCTGTTGCTGAGTCATTTTAGTTGTGTCTGACTCTGTGTCCCCATTAGAGGTTTTCCTTGCAAATTTACTGGAGTGGTTTGTCATTTCCTTCTCCAGCTCATTTTGCAGATGAGGAAACTGAGGCAAACAGGGTTAAGTGACTTGCCCAGAGTTACACTGTTTTCCTGACTCCAGGCCCAGGTGTCTACCCACTTTGCCCCCTAGCTCCCCCTCTGTGCATGTTAGGGTCTGGAAAATGTTTACTGTGGTCAGCCCTTTGAGCCTATGGTCACTTTGGAGCGTCAAGGAGCTTTAAAGTTTGTCTAATCCTATCACTCCATTATACAGATGAGGAAACTTAAAGCTCAACGAGTGACTTGCTAAAAGTCACACAGATACTGAATGAGAGAGGAAGCATTCAAATCCACATCACTCATTTTAAAAATGTTATAGAGACATCAAGGAAGCATTTTCAATTCTATTTAACCCACTCTGTTCAAGGTACAGTCTGTTACCCTAAATACCTGACTTTACCACTCAAATGTTGAATTACTAATACTGGATCATGAATGAGAGGATAACAAACCTAATAAAAGTAGGTCACGTTTACAGCATCACTATGAAACAGATAGATAGGGTGACAGGCAAATGCAGGCACTAATCATTGACTTGCGGTCCAAATTCCTATACAATTGTCTATGGTGGAAAAACCTATCCTAGTCCACTTAGATCTAGCTCTGCTTCCACAGAGCTTTCTTTTTTCTCTTTTAAAAGGCAACGTCATGAATCAGTACTTGTCACATCCCCCTACTGTACTGGAAGCGCATTGAAGGCAAAGACTAAAAGGTAAATTTCCCATCTCCCCCGGCGCAAAGCACTATGGTCTTCCTGCATGACCAGGTGCTGAATACATGTCTGTTCAGTGCTACACTGGGCAAATGATGTCATTTATATTGAAAGGAAAAGGAATATCTGAAGGTTCCAAATGCTAGTTGAATCTGTAATAATTCCATAGTTGAAATTACTGAAGTTTTTCCAGGGAGTTTAGTGTTTTGTAAAGTAATTACACCACCACAGGCTAGAGCTCCTGCTGCTTGCCCCTTCTTGAGGCAAAGTTTTCCCAACTACTAGTTGTATGCACAACAGCTTCATTACCAATCTTTCTTGCAAGTGCAATTATCCCCTCATGTGCCCAATTAGATGATTTCACCTTATTTGGAGGGTATAAATGGCTAATTGTACCCCCAAGTGATTAACTTTTTGAAACTAAATTGTATATATAAAAAAGGACATTCATTTGAGGCCAAGCTAAAAACCTGGACATAAAATGTTAAGGCCTGGTAAGCTCTAGCTTGCTATTTTCCAGTCTCTAAATTTATCATTCAGCTGATAAATTTATCATTTATCAGGGGAAAAAACACAAATAGAAAAGAAGTTGGAGTTAGAGCTTACCCTTTTGTTTCTGATTCCTAGAAAGAAATGAACTTCAGATTAACGGAGCATGACAGAGGATGGATCTGTTTTATCAAGGTAGAGGAGATGGTGCAAGAAAGGTCATTGAATGCAGGGGATCATACAGAGACTGTCATAAGGAATAAAGCCAGCAGTCAACATAGTCAGTATCTGCTACCTGTCTGAAATGGCCACTATTAGAATTGTCACTGCTCAGTCTGTCTGATTCTGTGATCCATTTGGGGTTTTCTTGGCAGAGATACTGGAGTGCTTTGCCATTTCCTTCTCTAGCCCATTTTACATATGAGGAAACTGAGGCAAACAGGGTTAAATGACTTGCCCAGGGTCATGCAACTAGTAAGTGGATGAGGCCAGATTTGAACTCAAGAAGATGAGTCTTCCTGACTCCTGGCCCAGCACTCTATCCACTGTGCCACCCAGCTGCACATATTGGAGCAATAAAAAGGTGCAAATCTCTCTCACCACTTAATTTTGCAATACTATCTTGTAAAATACATTTCCTCCTAAATCCAGCTGGAGATCATAATGTTTAGGCCCCGTTATATATAGCTTTGGTGATTTTATTTTCATTGTTTAAATATCCAAAATTTCTGACATTAATAGTGGATCATCAGAATCCCAAGCAAATGATTTTCTCAAGTCAATCATACACTGCATTTACAATCATTTAACAAAAGTCTCATGATGTACTACGACTAAATTAGCCATTCCAACGTTCCAATGATCCACTACCATTCTATAGGACATGTGATGAAAAGTGCATCTCCAGAGAAAGAACTGGTAGATCCTGAATGCAAATCAAAGATATTTTTTCTTAACTTTCTTTATTTTTCTTGGGACATTTTGTCTGTTTTCCGTCACAGAATGTTTTGCATGACTACACATGTATAACCTATGTCAAATTGCTTGCCTTCTCAATAGGAGAGAGAGGAAGAAAGGGAAAAAGTTTGGAACTCAAATTTTGAAAATAAAGAATGTCAAAATTGTTTTTACATGTAATTGGGGAAAATAAAATATTAAACAAGGTTTTAAAATAAATAAATAACATCTTGCAGGGTTCTTGTCATAAGGAAAATGCTTTATAGGTCTTAAAGTGTTATGTATTTGGAAGTTATGTGTAATAAATAAAAAGAAATTCATTCATCTTTAATCACCTTCTCATCCTTGTGATTTAGGACTAAATGATCAGAAGTATTTCTTCTCCTTACGGAATCATCTATTGGCTGAGGATTTCTGTCGGTCCTCACAGTGTGGTATAATGACAAAAATGCTAGAATTAGGGTAAGAGGACCTCAGTTTGAATTCTGACTGCTGAATTAACTGACAGACACTTTTATAATCTTTGGCAAATAACTCAGTTTCTTTAAGTTGCTATTTCCTCTTCTTTCTCAAATAAAATTAAAATAAGTTCATTTTAAACATTCCGATTGTTCATCAGTTAAAAAAAAACCTGAACATATAAGAATATGGGCAAAGTGGGATACTCTCAATGAAAAAGTCTGGGAAGCTTACCTAAGAATAGAAAAATACACAATATAAAGTCCCTTCTGCACAAATGCTCTTTCTGAAAGTGCTATGGATGAACATGAGCAGCCATGCCTCTGAGGGGCAGGGAAGAAAGCCTCAGACAATGAGGCAAGAGCAGGTCTTTTCCAAAGAAACCTGAGAATCAAATCTGGCCACAGGGACTGGGGGATTGAGTTAGACTATAAGGTGCTCTCTCTCCCTCCCCTTTTCTCCTTCCTCCCCTCTCCCTCCCCCTGTCTCTCAACCTGTCTCTCCCTCCCTCTCTCTCTCTCTCTCCTTTCTTTCTCTCTTCTTTCCTCTCTCCCTCTTTCAGAGTCAAGCAACAAAAACAAAAACTGAAGACAAGATGTTAAGGGTGAGCCTCTAGTATTGTTCATAATTCATTCAGCAATCCTTGGTCCATGGATTATACCAAAGCAAAAATACCGGTGCCATTTCCACTCCTACCTTCAGCCCAACAAAGCCTTTGTCAAGTCTGTACTGGCCGGATGTGTGCTGGCCATTACCAATACTTGTAGTAGGTCCTGGACAGCAACAGCAAGTTAAATGTAAAATATGATATTTACCTTCTCTCAACCCCTAAAGGCAAGGGTTGTTCCCCAAATATCCTTAATTTAAATTCAATTTATCAAACTAAAATTTAAATTAAAAACCAACTTTAAGTTTAAAAATTAAATGCCGACAGTATTCAAGATGATCTGTGGCCTCAAAAAAGCTTATATTCTACTGGTTAGGCAGTTCATAAGGAACATACAGAAGTTCAATCAAGGCAGTGTGAAAAAGGAGCATTAATAATATGGGAGATGCTTTACAGCAAAAGTAATACCTGAACTGAGCCTAGAAGAAAGATAAGGATTCTAAAAGGTGGAGGTGAATGGCTAGGTCTGTATTCCAAAGAGATTAAAAAAAAAGAGAGAGAAGTGGGGGAGAAGTACCTACATGTACAGAAATATTTGTAGCAGTTCTCTTTGTGGTGGAAAAAATTGTAAATGGAGAGTCTGCCCTTCAATTGGAGAATATCTGAACTAGTCATGGTATATGATTGTAATGGAATATTATTGTGCTATAAGAAGTAATGAGCGGGTGGATTTCAGAAAAACCTGAAAAGATTTGCATGAACTGACTCAAAGTGAGTGAGCAGAACCAGGAAAACGTTGTACATAGTAACAGCAACATTCTGTGATGATCAACCGTGAATGACTTAGCTGTTCTCAGGAACACAACAATACAAGACAATTTCAAAGGATTCATGATGAAAAATGCTATCCCTATCCAAAGAAAGAATTGATGTCAAAGCATACTATATTTAGTTTCTTTATTTTTTTGTGATTTTTTTTCTTTTGGTCTTTTTCATGACTAATATGGAAATATGGTTTACATCATTGCATATATATAACCTATTTCAAATTGCTTACTGTTTTAGGGAAGGGGGAGATGAGGGAGAGAAAGAGAAAATTCAGAGCTCAAAAATTTTAAAAACTGAATGTCAAAATGTGTCTTTACATGTAGTTAGAAAAATAAAATAATATTGAAAAACAAATAAAATAAAATGTCAAAATGTGTCTTTACATGTAGTTAGAAAAATAAAATAATATTGAAAAACAAATAAAATGTGGAGGCCAGAAGAGAATGAATTGCAGCTATGGGGATTGGTTTGTGCAAATAAGAAAAATATCAATAGAAGGAGATTATATGTACATAATGTTTTAAGGTTTTCAAGATGCTTTGAATTTGAAAATCTCATTTGATCAATGTAAGTAGAAATGTTGGAAAATACAAAAAAAAACCCCAGCCCCAAAATATATAAAAGAAATCATCAATATCTGGAAACCTTCCTTTACTTAAAATCAGGAAGACCTGGATTTGAATCTTACCTCAAGTCATGTGAATCACTTAACTGCTCTAACCTCAGTTACCTTCCTCTGTAAAACAGAGATAATAGTGCATGTTTGAAGGAAGTGCTTTCTAAATGTGAACTATTACTGCCATTTGGATTCAATGCCTTAAATTGCCTAGTCTACTAGGATATATGATTTTATTCCTTCATTCAGAAATACCAGAACATGGTCCAAAGTATAATCGCTTTACATTAAATTGTCACCATATTTGCTCAAGAACTAAAAATTTTCTCTACCTGAAGCTCTGTAGGACTCTCATTCCCAGCTAACCATTTGTGGGAGTTTGTATGTCCTCCTGAGATGTTTGTGGGCTGTTTCAGTTTATCTGCATGGGATGGACTCTCCACCTGCTAATGTGCTCATCTCTGGCGTTCTTGGAGTTTGATTGGATCACCAGAAGAGAGGTGCAGTGATGGCAAAAAAGCCACGGGGTCCACTAATGTACATGTGGCTGAGAGGCTTTTTTCCTTTTTCCCTGAGTCTTCCCCAATATGTGCTGTGTAGAATCCACACCCAGGGAAATTCCCTTTCATTCTTAGCTCCTGAACAAGGCAAATTAATGTCCAAGATCCCAGTTAGTCAGCAAGTTTCGTCCGTTCTCTCGTAATGCATCTTGCATCCATCCTTTCATATCCATTCTCAAGGCCATTACTCTCAATCAAGTAGCTTTTGCTTATATCAATAATACCTAGCCTCCCTGTCTCCAGTTTCTCACTACTGAAATCTATAAAAGTAAATCTTCCTAAAACGCCACTTCTATCACATCACTCTCTGGTTCAAAAAATCTTCCCTGCTTCACTGTTACCTGCTATTCAAAGTCCTCCACAATCTGACTTCAGTCTGCCTTCTCTCTCTCTCTCTCTCTCTCTCTCTCTCTCTCTCTCTCTCTCTCTCTCATTCTATAAGTATCCTCACTATTCCAAGCAGAGAGGTTTACTTCAGGTCCACCAAATATACCATACACATTCAATTCTGTTCAGCAAGCATTTATTAAGCACCTATTGTGTGCCTCCATGAATTTTGCTCATATTTTTGTTCCCCATCTGAAATTACCTAATTTAATGTTTCTGACCCATTTCCCAAGGGTTCCATTTGGTTGAAGTTTGACTTTATTAAGAGCAGAAGGTCAGTTCCTCAAGAAATGGATCTTGTCATTTTTTAGTGCTGTGTCCCCAGAGCCTAGCCCAGTGCCTTGCACATAGTTTAGATTTACTACACTTGCTGAATGAATGGAGTTTAATAAAACCTACATAAAACCCTCAAGAAAACATCGTTCCCATGGTCCTCATCGTTCCATTCTTGCCTCTATCTGTGCTAAGAGGTGGCCGTTCAGTGATGGTTCACGGAAACATCACTGATTAATGAATTAGATGAGGAACAGCTCGTTTAGTTAAAACTTCAGGGAATTTAGATGGGCATGCAAAGGGAAGATACGATTGTTGAATTCTGGCCAAGACACAGAGGAAAATGTTTGACTCCATGTGAAGTTAACCCTTCTTTCCCTTTTCTTTCCTTCCTTCCTTCTTTTTTTCTTTTCTCCTTTTCCTTCCTTCTTTCCTTATTCAAGCCTTAAAAACCTGTTATATTCAGTGCACTGTGCAAAGTTCTGAGGAAGAAAAAAGTGGAGGCCATTTACTGTGGTCTCCCTCTTCCCTCTTCCTTCTCTTCTATCACTCAGATGCCTTCTGCCACGACTTCCTTCCTTCATCCCTGCCTCATGTGATGAGGTGGTCTTACTCCTTATCCTTGCCAAGGCTAACTCCTCTACCAGGAGCAACCTCATTACATCTCATTTCCTCCAAGAGATTGTCCTTCCTGTCATCCCCACTCCATTACTTATTCTCAGCCTCTGCAGCCATTAAAAGTATTGATCACCCTCTTCTTGACACATTCTTCTCTCCTGGTTTATTTACCACCCATCTGATCCTTCTCAGTCTCCTTTGCTGGATTCTCACCCAGATCAGAGCCTTTAACTATGTGTCCCACAGGGTTCTCTCCTGGGTCCTATTCTCTTCTCCCTCTATACTACTTCAGCTCCCATGGATTTAATTACCATTTCTATGCTGACAATTCTGAAATCTACTAACCTCTGCAGCTATCTACTAATCTCACCTCTCCACTTGCCTTTCTCACATCTTAAACTGAATATCTAGTAGACTTCTCAAACTCAACATGTCCAATACCAGACCCTATCCCTTCCTACCTTTCCTATTACTGTCCACTGCAACACCATCCTCCCAGTCCCTTAGGCTCACTTAGGTGTCATCTTTGACTCCTCACTATCTCTCACCACTACCATCCCACCCCTGGCCAAATCTAAATGGTTTCCAAAGCTTATTGATTCCACCTTTGCAGCATCTCTCTTCCATGCCCCCTTCTCTTCTCTGACACTGCCATCACTCTGGTGTAGCCCTCACTTCCACCAGGACTTTGCAATAGCAGCTGGTAGGTCTGCCTGCCTCCAGTCTCTCCTCACATTAATCCATTCTCCATTCAGTCACTAAAGTGATTTTCATAAAATAAAGATCAGACTATGTCTCTTCTGTACTCAATAAACCCCAGTGGCTCCCTAGTGCCTCCAGGATCAGCTATAAAGCATTCTGTTTGCATTCAAAACCCTTCATAACCTAGCCCCCTCCTACCTTCCCAGCAGTCTTATACCTTATACCCCACTACAATTCAATGACATTGGCCTCTTTGCTGGTCCATGAACAAGACCATCCATCACTCAGTTCTGGACATTTTCTCTGGTTGGCCCCCATATCTGGAATACTCTCCCTCCTTATCTCTGCCTATTGCCTTCCCTGTCTTCCTTTAAGTCCCAACTAAAATCCCATCTTGGGAAGCTTTTTCCAATCTCTCATGATTTTAGTGCCTTCTCTCTCTTGATTATTTCCTATTTATCCTATACATAGCTTGTTTGTGCCTATCTGTTTGCTTGTTATCCCCTCCGCGGTATTGGGAGGTCCTTGATGGCAGGGTCTGTCTTCAGCCTCTTTTTATATTCCCAATGCTTGGCACATTGCCTGACACGTAATAAGTACTTAATAAAGAAAAAAAGTTTGTCAATTGATTGGAAGATATGAAGCTCAAATGCTCAAAAATTCTGCTCTATGTCCTTTCAAATAGACTGGGATGCAGTGATGTCATTAGGATGCAAGGCATGAAACTGCCTTGGGAACAGCAGTGAGAGGGACATAGGACTGTCCTTTGCTATAATTGAGTCTCTTCTCTTGACAAGGTCTCTTCAGGTTTTTGAGGGCTCTGATGCTCAGTGTCATAGTGGCAAATGCCTGGACACAGAGCCAGAAGACCTCAATCGCAATAGTCTTAGCACAGTGTCTGACACTGATTGATTGATTGACTTTGTCCCTGACTTTCTGTGTGTCTTAGCTTCCTTATTGGTAATCATAGAATTTTAGAATTGGCAGGGACCTCAAAGATCATTTAGTACAACTCCTTCACTTCACAGTTGAAATAACTGAAGCTCAAAGAACATAAGTGATTTTACCACACTTAGTACATTTGAACGAGACTCTGAATCCAGAGCTCTTCTCATCATAGCAGCTGCCCTACCTACTTCATAGAATGGTTGTGTAAATCCAGGGAGACAATGTATATAGGAAAACATGAAGTATTAATTAAACAACAAGGATCACTCTTATTTTCTTTCCCTTTATTTTATATTTTACTAACTTTATTTTCCTTCCTTTTATTTTATTTCCTTCATTTTTTATTTTATATTCCACTTTATTTTTCTTTTCCTTTATATTTTCCTTACTTTATTTTTCCTTTTATTTTATATTTTATTTACTTTTAAATAATAAAGTGGTTTGCCAATAATAGATTCTATAAATATTGATGAATCAATTATATATATATATATATATATATATATATATATATATATATATTTTAAAATTTGATTGCTCTTCAAAGGCAGGGACTATCTTTCATTTTGTCTGGGTACCTATAACAACAAGGACTCTGGCATACACAGGAGAGGCTGCTGGACAGGTTCTTAGATTTGGTCTTCTAAAAATAAAGCAACTTTTGAAGGGTCAACAATCACTTTAATCAAACACATATGCCAACAGTGAAAGTAAAAGCAGAAAAATAAAGACCAACAGTCAGGGCTTCCAACTGTCTGACCATAAGCAACGTATATATCACAGATCAACAGACAGATCCAACTATCTGACCATTACATATATACATTGTTACCAGAGAGAGAAGCACCAATACCTGGGTTTTTAAAGAGCAGACAGGGTTCTTTAGCAGCTGCCCAGAATCTCCTCTGACCAAACAAACACTTCCAATGAGTAAACCACAAAGTAAAACCTCACCTCAGAGTATTTATACACTTTTCAGAGCTGGAGGTCATGACTCTCGGACCCAGTGCCTCAATAGAAATTAACAAAAGGTATTGAGTCCTATTACTGGGCAGGGAAGATCTTTAACTCTTCCCTCACCCACCATTAACCGTACATTAACATTACAGTATCCCCAGCACAATTCCTAGAATGCAACAGGTACTTAACAAATGTTTGATGATGATGAACCCATTTTGGGATAGCTGGGCATCAGGAAGAGTGGCCACCAATAAGGTGCTCTGCCCACCCTTGTTTTGCTCCCCCAGAAGCAGGCTGCTCAGAACTAAACTGGGCAGCTTGATTCAATGACACAGCTTGGATAATATAGAAGTCATACCTAGAGATGTAGGTCCTCCAGTCCTTATTATCTTCCCTGCCCCTATGACCTCCAGACTAGTAGCACTATCATCTGCCCTCCTGATGTAACTTAAGGATCTTGGGCTTTAGGATTTTCATGCCTTTCATCTACCCAGCAGTTGAACATTCTTTTATGCAGGTTAAGAGCAGAGACTCTTTTGATTTTTCTATTTATATTTGTAGCACTTAGCATAATGTTTAGAGTATAGTTAACACTTAATAAATGCTTTTTCATTCATTCATTTCTTGTTGAACTGGTTAGTTTTATGAGACAAATGGGATGATGAAATTAGTCATTTTTCCATGTTTATTTTTGTAAAACTGAGCAGGGCTACATGGAATGAAATTCTTGAAACCCACCATAAAGAGTAGGAAACCTCAGTCTTAATTCTATCTGGTTAAAGTTTGCAACCCCACATATACTTCTGTTAAGTGGCTCAAATTAGCAAAGTGGGAAATGGATGATTTAGGAGAAGACAATTAAATCTTCATAGATCAATTATTTCATCCAATCCAATTGTGCATTCTCACCATTGTATCTTAAAAGAAAAAGATTCCCACAATAGATGGAAAAATAGTTGGATAGGTTTAGGTGATCCTGAAAATAAAAAAGATGATTGCTGTATCACAAAATAGATAGGAAGGCAGAGTGTGCTCGTCCTTCCTTGCCAAAGAAGATCATGCCATCAGAGAAATAATGACATGGCTTTCACTTGACCTTGTTCTGAGTGAGGAAGAGCCGTGCAGGTCACCAGCCTCACTTCTCCTCCAGAGCCATCTGAATCCAGTGACCAGATATTCATCAGGATGACTGGAGATAACCCAGGATGAGGCAGCTGGGGTTAAGTGACTTGCCTAAGGTCACACAGCTAGTGAGTGTCAAGTGTCTAGGGTGAGTTTTGAACTCATGTCCTCTTGACTCTTGCACTAGTGTTCTATCCACTGCACCACCTAGCTGCCCTTGTGAAGGCAGCAGACAAGCAATGAATTCCCGTCAAATAAAGACTAATGTCTGAGTCCCATCAGACTTAAGATAAAGGAAACTAGATGAGTAAAGAAAGAAAGGTTAAGCCACTTGGGGTCACTGGTAGACTTAACCCAGTCAATCAACCAGCATTTATAAAGACCTGCTATGTGCTAGACAGTTTGCTAAGTCCTGAGGATATAAAGAAAGGGGCACAGTAGCATGGGTGCACACACACACACACACAAACACACACACCCACACACACACACACACACCAGTCCCTGCCCCCAAGTAGCTCACTCTAAGAGAGGAAATAGATCTTCACTTGCTTAAGAAGATAATGGTAACTGAATGAATGGATGGATAGATATAGAGAGATGAAAAAGCATTTATTAAGTGCTTACTATCTGCCAAGCACTGTGCAAGTCACTGAGGATATGAATATGAAAAGAAGGAGCTGTTACTCTAATTGAGAGATAATATATATAGAAAGATTCATCTGAAGGGCAGATGGAAAGGCCCAGATCTCTGTCTGTCACCACCGAAAAGCACCGAAGTGGGTCTAAGGGTTGGAGCAGAGTAAGATTCTGGGCTCCCTCTGGCAAGGGAAGGAAGTAATAAGATTTTATGTAACACCAATGTTCCAGGCACTGGGCTAAGGGCTTTTCTTTTTTTAAGCAAATGTTATACCATTTAATCCTCACAAGACATCTAAGAAGTAAGTGTTACTATGGTCTCCATATGAGAAAACTGAGGCAAATAGAGGTTAACTGACTTGTCCAGCCACACAACTAGTAATTGTCCAAAGCAGGCTTTGAACTCAATTATTCCTAACTCCAGATCCAGTACTTTACCAACTGTCCCAGTGAGGAAGGGGATGGGGTATCAGTGTCCCATCTGGAGGGAAGATGGGGAAAGTACATTGTCCGGAGAATTGGCAGAGGGATCTGAGTGTTCTGGGGTTGAAAAAAGAAAGATTTCACAATGGGTTTTTAAGAGATCACTTATTTGTTTACAGTAGACACACAAAACAAATTAAGAGTAGCAGAATTCTTAAGTGCCACATAAAATAATTGATCCTGCATTGTTGGTTTTAGGTCTGTAGGATGCGGGTGGCAGGGCTATATCTACTCTGTCCACCTCTCTATTTTTTGTCTTCGAGCTATTTCGAAGTTTTCCATCTTTTGAATTCCAGTGAGTCAGTAATCAATCAATAAGCACTTATTAAATGTCTACTGTATCAAGTGTTATGCTAGGTACTGTGTGTATGTGTGTAAAGACAGTATGTACACGTATCAGCATATATAAAATAAATAAATACAAGGTGATTTGGAGGAGAGAGGTATTAGCCAGGTGGGGGAATCAAGAAAGACCTCATAAAAGACATGGGACTTGATCGGAGTTTTCCTGGAAACTAGGGATTCTAAAAAGCAGAGATGAGGAGGAAGTGCATTCCAGGCATGAGGTTCAGTCAATGCAAAGATATTGGAGATGGAAACTGGAAGGTCACATGTGAGGGACATGGACCATTTTGGCTGGCCTCTAGATTACATGAAGACAAGTCCTAAAAGGTTGGAAAAGTAGGTTAGAACCAGTTGCAAATGACTTTAGATGCCAAACAGAGAAGTTTCTATTTGACCAAAGAGGAGATAAAGAGTCATTGAAGTTTACTGAGCAAGGCAGTGATGGTATCAGCCCCGTGTTAGGAATATTACTTTAACAATTGTGTGAAAAATGGATCATTGTAAAGAGAATCTTGAAGGTAAGGAGACCAGGTAGCAGTTAGTTATAATAGTCAAGAGAAAGGTGATGAAGTTGGGGAGAATAGCTACATGAGTGAAGAGCGGGGATAGATGAAAGAGATCTGGAACTTGATTGAATCTGGGGGGGTAAGGATGACAGTTGGAATAATTTGGAAGAATCTATTATGTGTAAAGTATTATACTAGATCTAGGAAAAGGAAAGAAAGAAAGGAAGAAAGAAAGATAAAAAGAAAGATGGAGAAAGGAAGGAAGGGAGGAGGGAGGGAGGGAGGGAAGGAAGGAAGGAAGAAAGAAAGGAAGGAAGGAAGAAAGAAAGAAAGAAAGAAAGAAAGAAAGAAAGAAAGAAAGAAAGAAAGAAAGAAAGAAAGAAAGAAAGAAAGAAAGAAACATGTCTAACCTCAAGTTGCTCAGATTCTCCTGAAGGGTACTACATGTAACAAATAAGTAAATCCAAGAGAGAGAAGGCAATAAGTAGAGACATCAGGTAAGACCTCTTACAGGTGTGAGCACCTGCACTCAAGGATGCTCAGAGATATGAGGAGGGAATTCCCTCATTGTGTGAGTTAGTGATACATACTGTCTTCCAACAAACTTTTATTAAACAAGCTCTATTTAAATAGCTTTTATACTATGTGGAAAGCACTGTGACAGGCACCAGAAATAAGACAAAATGTTTTGTAGCATAATTTGTAACATTGAAAGCTTAGTGGTCCCTTACTTGTCTACTGATAAATGAAATAATAGTTACAGAAGGGAAAATGCTACCTTATTTGCCCATACCACAAAGCACTGGGTTTCTCTACAGGAACCCATGGCAAATGCCATCATTTGGGGTAAAGAGTGGAGAAAAGATGACAAGAGGTACTCACTGTACTGAGCAACATCCTCAAACTGCAAGATCCTCCTTTACTTTATTCCTAAAAATATGGCAAACTAATTAATCTCAAGGGGAGAAAGGAGAGTGAAGTCATCCTGTCTTTAAACAAGTCTCAGGCTAATGATCCCAGACCATTCCTTGAATCTGGCTTTGAAGCTTCATTCATCCTAAGTTGGCCTCAGACTTTTTCACTGGAAGATAGACAAGCCAGGAAACTAGTTTCAAGGAAGAAACATATATCAAATAACTTACAAACCCAAACAATTACCTCTCTGATCCAGAAAATGTAGCCCCAGGAAGTTATATAGGTTACTGCCTCAAGGAAGATGAATGGATGGATGGATGGATAGATAGATGGAAGGATGGATGGGTGGAAGGATGGTTGGAAAGAAGGAAGGAATGAAGAAAGGAAGGAAGGAAGCATTGATTAAATACCTACTAAGTGCCAGGCACAGGGGCTAAGCACTTTACAAACATCTACTTTGATTCTCATAACAACTCAGGAAAGTAGGAGATAGTATCATTATCTCTATTTTATAGTTGAGGCATCTGCGGGAGGCAGGTGCAGGTTAAGTAACTTGCCCAAGGTCACCTATTTAGTAAGAGTCTGAGGCTGGACTTGAACTCAGGTCTTTGTGATTTCACATCTAGCACTCTATCCACTGCTCCACTAGTTGCTCAGATAGGAACTAGTTTAGACAAAAGAAACCACCTCAGTTTTTGACTAGGCATGAATGACTAAATATGATGCTCATTCCTAGCACAGAATGGGGACAACAAAAGGGGATGAACAGGAGGACACGCTAGCGATGCTGAATCCTTTCTCATCAATTCCCAAGTATATTATGGAGAGTCCACATGGTTTTGTTTGACACGCTATGAATTCCCAGAACACCAACACTCTTGCCCAATTCTTCCAAAACAAAAACAAAATGCCTTTAAAAGTATGTTTCCATGATTGCTTATAATCCAGCCTTTGTATTATATCTACAACAATATCATCTAGATTTTTCTCTAAAATTTTGCCAAACACACAAGGCCAGAAGAAGGGACTAGTTATTCAATAACGTACCATACTCACCTGAAAGAGATTGAGTCTAATTTACTACAAGGTAGCATGGTATAGTGGACCGGACTCCAAATTTTTCTCCTGACACATGTTGGCCCTGTTGCCATATTGGCAAGTCACAGTCTGTCACAGCCCAGCACTTCAGCAGCTCAGGCCTCCTTGCCGCAAATCTTTTCTGTTCAGTCCATCCTCCACTCAGGGGCCAAAAAGAACTTCCTAAAACCCAGGTCTGACCATGTCATCCATTCCACTTAAGAAACTTTAGTGGCCCCAATTGCCCTCCCTCTGGCTTGTCAAACTCTTCATCCACGTAGCCCTTCCTTCTCAGTCTTCCTACACCTTATTCCCCTCCTCTCCCATCCAACATCCTCCTTGCTATTCCTGAAACCCAAGACTCCATCTCCCCAGCCTTTGCCCAGGCTGCTCCTCAGGCCTGGAATGTTCTCTCCTCACCTCTGCCTCCTCATTCTTTTGTCTTCCTTTAAATTTCAGCTCATGTCTCACTTGCTGCAATTTCCTAGTTCAGCCTACTTCTAGTGCATACACACACACACACACACACACACACACAAAATGATTTTATTTATATATTTTAGATTTTTATTTTTTAATATATTAAATATATAAATATATTAGAAATTTGATTTTTATTGTCAATGTAATGAATACATTAAATATATACATTTTATTTCTATATTTGTACCTAAAATATATATATAGACATACATATATATATGTATGTCTATATACATATGTGTGTACATATATATTTGCATACATACACACACATATATATAACATAATTGTTTGCATGTTGTCTGTCCTCAATAGAATGTGAGCTTCTTTGGGGTAGGGATGGATCTTTTAGTGGGTGGGGGCCATTCTTTGTCTCCCCAGAGCTTAGCACAGTGCCTGACATATTTTAAAGATTTAACAAGTACTTACTGAATAATTGATTCTATGTTAATTGATGCAATGGAAGTCAGGAAGACCTGAGTTCAAATTTAGCTTCAGACACTTACTGGCTGTATAATCCTGAACAAGTGACTTAACCTCCTGGGTCTCAGTTTCCTCATCTGTAAAAGGAAGATTGTAATTGCACTAGGACTGCTGTGAGGACCAAATGAGATAACATTCATTACACACTTTGAAAACCATAAAATACTATATGACTGCTCATCATCATGGTGGTTAGTTAGTTTTTATTGTGATGCAATCCCTGAGACTGTAATTCCAAGAAGGAGCTGATCTCTTCTGTTGGGAATTCTGTTATCAGTGAAATTAGAGATGGAGTCTCTACCTTATTCTTACTCCCAGGAATGACTTAGATACTTGAGAGAATCTCTCTTATCCATTGAGTGAGGTATCCTCAGAATTTTCAACATTAAAAACAAGAAAGACAGAAGCAATAGACCAGAGAGGCTAAGAGCTTTTGTAAGCTAAGATACAGAAGTGAAAAAGAAAGATGGACTGTTATAGTCCCCAAGGAGCCATGAAGACCCAGTTCCCTGGACACATACTTCTCCCTCCCTCCATTCAACCAGCTCTTGTAAATGACTGTACTGATTTACAGGACTGGGGAGGGGCTACTCATTTCCTGTACATTATTCCATTACACAGTAATATATGAAACCAGACTGAGAGCCTATGTATGCTGAATAGAGGAGAGGAGTCTTAATAATACCAATTCATTCTTTGGAATATTCTTTGCAGATGGTGCTTGTCCCCTCTGACGATGATTTATTAAAATTGTGAAGGGGTAAAGCAAGGGGTTCTTTAAGCATGAAAAGGAATGTGCCGTAAGACTCATCATCTTTAACATTCTTTCGTGATCCAGAGTCTGAACCGATGTTCATTGTCATTGCTGCCCTTAGCTGCTCCTCAGCTAGGGTTCATAGGATCCTAGAGCTAGAAATGGCCTCAGAAGCATCTAGGCAATCCCTTTCATTTTTCAGGTCCAAATACCCAGCCCCTGACTTGCCCACAGTCATACACTTGTTTGTGTACATCAGAACATCAGAGGCGAGATATGAGCTAAAAGTCAGTGCTTTTTTTCCTTTGTACCAAGCTAGTTTCTTCTGAAGGCCATTTTTCTTTACAGAGAATACTGACAACAATGCTGAGATAGTTTGTATCTATCTAGGTCCCTAGTTGAAGGGAAGACATGAATCAATCAGCAAACATTTACCGAGCACCTATGTGTTAAGGGTTCTGCGAACTACCCAGTAGGGACACAAATACAGTATCAAAGACATTCCCTGTACTCAGTGTTCACATTCTAATTAAGCAACATTGTTTTTTTAAAATAATTTGTCATAATTCAAATTTAGTTTTAACTGTACTAGAAATTATGTAAAGTCATTAAATGTAACAAAACCAACACAAGTTACAAGTCTCCTTCATTTAGGATAGGTTAAGACAGGTATATATATATATATATATATATATATATATATATATATATATATATATATATATATAGGTTAAGACAGGTATATATATATATATAAGGTAAGCAGGTATAGGACAGAACAGAACGAGATAAGATAGGCTAGAGGGTGGTTCTTAATTTTTTTCCTGGAATGGTGTCCTCACAGAAGAGGATAGGTTAGGAAGCAGTTCAGAAAATGCCTTAGAGGTAAAGGCCGATTGGCTGGCAAGGATACTAAAGCTCACCATTAATTATGAGACCATCCTTGGAAGGGTAAGAACTCATTAGCCCAAACATTAAAATAACCATTTAAGAAGCTCAATAATTCACCAGAGAGACTGTGGTCACAATGTCACACAATAGATATACTTCATGGGTGAGAGAGGCAATTGGTCTTCAGCTTGAGACTTTTAATTATCATATCTATAGGATACTTTAATTGCTACCCTGTGGAGCTTTCTTTACTTACAGTACAAGCCTCTGCTTTCAGAATGGATGCTCTTAGGAGGACAGGGTCCAAACTTGTTTTGTATGGGACTTGGCATATTCAACATGCTTATGCACATACTCTGGTCACCAGAAAATCAACATTTCTCCATGGAAGAAGTATTATTTTCTTTATATTTTCCTGTTCGGTTTTTAAAATTCTTTTTTATACATACAAGCCATCCCTGGGAACCCAATATAGAAACTCACTACATTCATTCAATCAATTTCAACCAATCAATTCCTAAGGATTTACCCAAGATGGACTAATATTAAGTGACTTGCTCAATGTACACAATTAGTTGCATCAAAGACAGAATCTGAACACAGGTGGTACAGAGGTTGGAATGCTAGATTTAGGGTTTCTCAGGTCCAGATTTGGTCTCTGGCACCATCTTTGTGACCTTGGACAAATGATGTCACATCTTTGGGCCTCAGTTTCTATAAAAGCAAGCACCCTGACACATCCATGATGACCTGCTATCACAAGTTCTTTGATCTGCTTTGCTAAAAGGAAACAACTTTTGAGGCAACAATCACTTTAATAAAGCACATATATCATTCACTTAATTCAGGAGAAAAATTCAGCACTCTGAACTTCAGAGAAAATACAGAGAAGCAAAGATCAACCAACAAACAGGGCCTCTGACTGTAAATAATACGTACATCACAGATCAACAGACAGATAACTGTCTGACCATGCATATGGTAACCATAGTTACCAGAGAGAGAAGCACCAACGTCTGGGTTTACAAAGTGGAGGGGGTGTCCTTAGGCTTCCCAGAGCCTCATCTGGCCAAACAAACACTTCCAATGAGTAAGCCCCAAAACAAAACCTCTCTTCAGAGTATATATATACACTTTTCAGAGTCAGAAGGCATCAAAGGCCTTGAGAACAAGTACCTCATTAACAAAAGGTGTGGGCCTTCCCACAAATCTCCCCTAATCAAACTTCCCTTTATGGGCACACCCATTAATGAGCCTTCTTAGCATTACAGTTTCCTCTTTGGTAAAATGAGGATTTGAACTAGATGACCTCAGAGATCCCTCCCTGCTCTAAATTTTTTGGATTTTCCAATCCCAGATTTCCAGGAACCTCTAGAATCT
Source organism: Potorous gilbertii (assembly GCA_028658325.1). NCBI lineage: Eukaryota > Metazoa > Chordata > Mammalia > Diprotodontia > Potoroidae > Potorous > Potorous gilbertii. The sequence goes on from CM053769.1 coordinate 690,933,903, forward strand.
CCATAATCTTTCAATATTTTGAAACTTCTTTAAGAATAAGGACTATATTTACTCGGATCTATATAATAATCATCTCTCAAAACATGCAAGTAATATAATTGAAACAGACAGGAGCATGCTGGCAAATATTTAAAAAAATATATGACTAGCATACCTGTGATTTTGTTTTTATGGTACTTGTACTTGATCACATATGCTTTTCTGATAGCCTTGATAACCATTTAAAGTTGTAATACAATGATTTACAAAGCAAAGTGGAGAGTATGATATTTCTGAAAGTAGGAGATGTGGGTTCAAATCCTGACCCTGATATTTACTTATTGTAAATCAGATAATTCTTCTGAGCCCCAGTTTTCTTTTTTATAAAATGAAGGTAATAGATATACCTCACCATGTTGTCATGAGAAAAGCACTTTGCAAACCTTAGAGCATTGTCAGTATGAGTGATAACGATGTAGAAGAATGGATGTTCTACTGGACTGTATACCAGATTGTAAAGAATGACAGGGACAAAGTAAAATGATTAAATTTATTAAAATACAATGAGCCTTTTATATCTTTAAATGTATTTAATGTACATGTCCTCTTTTTACTGTGATCACTTGTTTTACACAATTTGCCATTGAGTTCACAAGATTTTGGCACATGTTTTTTGTTTCTGTGTGGAACCATATTCGTTACACTGGATATTAAGAGTACCCTTAATAAAACAACCATTTTTTCAAGTCTAACCTGATTACAGACCATAGGTTCCCATCTTTGCCCCCCTTCCCTCCCTTGTCCTCTCCTTCCCTTCCTCCTGAATCTATCTTGCCCAGGCTGAAAGTTCAAGAGCTACTTATGGGCCCAATTAAAATCTAATTAACCGGGCAAGGAGTGGATGGTGGTGGGGGGGGGGGGTAAGGTTTGATTTGCTCCATTTCCAACTTGGGTCAAGTTGCCCCTCAGGCAGTCTGGGGGGCTTCACTCCTGGGGGCTCACTGTATCAATGCCAAATTTAGGACACCCAATTAATAGATCATAGATTTTCACTGAAGTTTATATCAGGTTAGTTCCCAATACAATACACTGAAGCATGTTGTCTCCCTCTCTTAGACAAATTTCTTAACATTTCATGAAGGGTAGCTTGCTTTAAATTCATTTTATAACTCTCCATTCCCATGTGAGAACTTCTGTTCTGGAACCTTTCTGCTTTTTAGCAAGCTAACATGCAAATCATACTTTTTTTGCATTCCTTGACTTCCAGGACCACTTAAGGTTTTAAAAAAAGTCTCTTAATCATGGAGATGAGGTAGACACTTTATGATCTTATATAATAAAGGACTAGATTTTTCAGACTCATCTGGACTTCTAACAATAGTTTTTGATATACTCTTGAATGAAAAAGTGAGTTTCCTCAGTAAAAACTACTTTCCAGTATTCCAGTCTTTGTAGTGTCCTACTCATGACAAGCATTTTTTCTTCATAACAAGAGTTAGCAGTTTTTAATTTTTTTTAACTAGTCTTATCACTGTTTTTTCCAATTTCAAAAATCCTACTCCACCCTATAGAGTAATCAGTAACAACTCTTCTACCCTCCATGGTCCTTGGAAGGTCTTTGCTTGTTTTCTCAGGATTATTTGGGTTATTTAGAGATTGTTATGTTGTTTTCCATTTTTGACTGTACTTTCCTTTTGTTCCCAGTCTGCCACTGACAGTTTCTCATTATGGAGTAGAATGATCCTGACATCTGACTTCCCTACAGCCACAGCCATCACAGTAACTTCAGAACAGTCTTTCTCCTTTAATCCTTTGCTTTAGCTCTAAGAGCTCTTATCTTTTGCATGCTTCCTTGGGATAAAAACACATAGTTTAAAATCACAAAAGTAAAGATGCAGCAAAAAAGAACAATGAAATGGACATATAAAGCAAAAGTTTAGCGTTCAACTGACAAAGAACTAATTAAAAAGTGGAGAAACCAGTTCCATTCAGTTGCATCTGGTCAGAATCAGACATTCTGAGCCAGCTTAGGGTCAGCAGCACACGGATGCATTAACCATTGCTAGCGGAGAATGAGACCATAACAACATTATTTCTTGTCCAATACAACCGTATTATATGCTAGACATTGTGTTACCCGACATCAAATATGAAACCGAATTTTTTAGAAGTTTTCTTCTGAAGTTTTAGAAGTTTCAAATAATAATTTTGACTAATAATAATTTCTCACATTTGTCTACATCATAACCTTTACAAAGCCCTCCTTTGATCCTCACAACATCCTTGTTGAGGGAGGTACTTCAAGGGTAGGTTTTCCTGATGAGAAAACTGTGAAACAATGTGCCCAAGGGAATGAATACATTGAGTAGCTACATCCAGGAGAAGCTGTTAGCCCAAAGGACATTCTGGGCAGAACTAGTTTAAAATAAGGAGAATAAGCATTTATTAAATGCTTTCTGTATACTAAACGCTGTGCTAAGCATTTAACAAATATTATCTCATTTGATCCACATAACGACCCTTTGAGGTAGGTGCTATTATCTTCTATTTATACTTGGGTCAATCAATTGAGGCAAACAGAGGTGAAGTGACTTTTTCAGGGTCACACAACTAGCAAGTATCTGAGGCTGGATTTGAACTCAAGTTTTCTTAACTTGAGTGTTCTATCCACTGTACCACCAGTTGTCTCAAATGAAGATTATGAAACCTTAAAAGGGCAAGGAAGTTATACTTACAATCATATGATACACGGTGATTTTTTTTCTTTCTTTTTGGCATTGTTCTCTCAAGCAATATAGTATAATATAAAGAATATTTAATTTGGACTAAGGAAACCCTAGGTTCAAATCCTAACTTCACCACTTCCTTACTTGTATACCTATGACAAATCACTTACTCCCTGCAAGTGTCAGTTTCCTAATATGTAAAGTATGGATGATGGCAGAAACAAGATCAATAAATGTAGATAATACAAGGAATAAGTTCTGTAAACTATGAATGTTTATAGAAATGTGAGCTATTCATTAGCATAATTTTTTCTCAATCAGTATGCGTATCAGTGAACCACTGATGTCATCAAACATCAAACTGCATCAAAATCAGCCAGAACATTTTATATTTCACCTTACAGCTAAAACTTTGGTGCAAAGTAAGGATGAATGAATATCTCAACAAGTGTGTACAACATTATTCTTTGCTCAACCTTGTTATAAAATGTCTCTTTCACACAATTAGCCACCCCTAAATCATTTCAGTGGTAAGCAAGTGCAATTAGCCATCAATCTTCATTCAGGGATATGACTGCACTGTATGCTTGCTTCACAGATAACACACTGCAGTTTCAGTCTCCAGCCTCTAATAGGTTCACTCTTGATCTGGTCAGACAGGCAGACAGCTTTGGAGGGGTTAATAATCAGCTTTATTCTAGTCTAGTCTTCTCAAAGGGTTGTGGGAGAACCAACTTTTCCAGCACTTTCTAATCACCCTTCTCGAATGGGGTAGAAAGAAGAGGGACAACTACCCCCACATCTCATTGGGTTAATTGAGACAGTCACATTTGTGCACTCCCTAAAACTCCTCAATGGGGGCTAGCTAAGGCACTACAGATTTCTCTGTGGGTTCCCCATGGTTTTCCCCACTCACCAACCAGTGCCCTACTGCTTTATAGGGCAACAGACAAAGAAAGCATCTTGCCAACACGAAGCTCACAAGTTAACTTGAGCAATATTGTCATTTTGCACAAGCATGGTAAATATTACATTATGTCACCCCTTATGGCACGGCCTCAGTAGGACTGTATGACAATATGAGTCTGGGAATTACTATCTAGAATCCTTGTGTTATTATCTGAATCTTGAGTGTTGTTATCTAACACCTGGAAACCAGACATTTCCATGAACATGGATCCTGAAAAATTGAACTAAAAAGGATAACAAAATTCTCCTTCACCAATAATTTTTAAATTATCTCTTTTTGATCTATTTTCCAGGTCAGTTATTTTCCCAGTGAGATATTTCACATTGTCTTCTATTTTTTCATTGTTTTGATTTTGTTTTATAATTTCCTGGTTTCTCATAAAGTCATTAGCTTCCATCTGCTCCATTTTAATTTTTTAAAGAACTATTTTCTTCAGTGAGCTTTTGAACCTCCTTTTCCATTTAGCTAGTTCTGCTTTTTAAAGCATTCTTCTCCTCATTGGCTTTTTGGACCTTTTTTACCACTTGGGTTAGTCTTTTTTAAAGGCATTATTTTCTTCAGCATTTTTTTTGAGTCTCTTTTAGCAAGCTGTTGACTTGCTTTTCATGATTTTCTTTCATCACTCTCATTTTTCTTCCCAATTTTTCTTCCACCTCTCTTACTTGATTTTCAAAATCCTTTTTGAGTTCTTCCATGACTTGAGACCATTGCATATTTTTTTTTGGAAGTTTTGGATGTAGAAGCCTTGACTTTGATGTCTTCCTCTGATGGTATATTTTTTTCTTCCTCATACAAAAAGATGGAAGAAAATATCTTTTCACCAAGAAAATCACCTTCTATAGTCTTATTTTCCCCCCTTTTTGGGCATTTTCTTTGCCAGTTACTTGACTTTTGAGCCCTTTTTCAAAAAGTGGAGGGTATATTACCCTAGGCTTCAGAGACTTTTTGCAGCTATTCTCTCAGATATCTCTAAGGACCTACAAGTTCTCAGTTCCACCAAAGTGGCACAATCAAAGGAGATAAGTTTACTCCTCTCCTGGCCTGCACTCTGGTCTGTGAGCAGCCACAAGCACTCTTTTCCGCCCAGGATCTGTGAGTAAGATTTCCTCTCCACTGCCACCACCAGCTCCACCACACCACCACTCCTCCTCACCTCAGGACCTCCACTCAGGACTGAGACTCACATCAGTTGCTCGATTCCTCCAGGTTCTTTAGGCCAAGGGCTTCAAAAGTGGATGCTGTTGCTACAGAGACTACCACTGCCCTGGGGGTGGGTTGGGGCCAGACCACACTCCCTTCTTACCCAGGTGAAAGAGCTTTCTTACTGACCTCCTAAGCTGTCTTTGGTGTTTGTAGATTGAGAAATCTGGGAACCACAGTGGCTGTCCTTGACTCAGTGCTTTGAAGCCTGCCTCATGGCCCAGGCTGGGCTGTGTTCCACTCCAGATCCAGTGCAATAGACCTTTCCTATCCACCTTCCAGGCTATCTTGGTTTGAAAATCTGTTTCACTCCTTCATTTTGTGGCTTCTGTTGCTCTAGAATTTGTTTAGAGTCATTTTTTTACAGGCATTTTATGGGTTATGGGGGAAGAGCTTCTACAGGGCCATCCTTCCACTCCATCATCTTGACTCCACCAAAATCCTCCTTACATAAAATGTCGTATGTTTGAAATTTATAAATTTTAACAAAACCATTACTGATCTTAAAAATTTTTCCCTTTTAAATTGATAAAACTAGTTTCTAAGAATACTGTTTTAGAGATCAAAGTTCTATACATTTTCAGAAAAAGCACGTTACAGCTAGCAGCAGCACACATTTGTCCATGAACATCTCTAGAAATGAAATGGAAGCAAGTTATCCAAGGATGATTGTACTTTCTAGAGGGAAGTTAACCCTCTTCTACTGAAAGCACCACTTCTAATCCCCTTTCACACCCCCCACCCCCATCCCCTGAACTGATTTTAGAAAATTGTTGTCAGCATTTGACATTACAACTGCTAAATTCCTCGATTCTAAAAACTATTAACCAAATGACTTGATTCACATGGGCACTGCCCTAATGTAGGCCCTCAATGTCTTTCTCCTGGACTATTATATTGATCTCTTAATTGGTTTCTCAGCTTCCAATCTTTCCTCTTTCCAACCTATGCTTCCTCCATCCAACTACCAAAAGGTTTTCTTAAGGCAGGGTCTCATGATGTCACTCCCCACCACCTACCACTTCCTCTAAAGTCTTCAGATTTTCACTGCTGCATCACTGACTGGGTGACCAAAGCCAAGTGACATAGCTTCTCACTGTCACAGGCAACTAAAGCAGTTGTATACAAACTTTTGTACCATATACCTCATTTGTAAAGGTGTTCTTGAGCAAGCAAACTTATACAAAAAGAGAAATTTAAAAAAGATAAGATAAATAACATTTTGAAGAGAACATTTTATTTATTAATGTTACAAGAAGTTTTTAACCTCTTATTAATATAATAACTATCATTGTTAATGTCAAAATTATAAATATTCTTATTAATATTTTAGTGGTAGTGATGTGATTGAATATACTTTATTTTTTAAAATTTTGATCTTACACTTTGTGTTACAATGATTTGAAGATCTGATCCTAAGTTCATTTTATTTTTATATTTGGTTTTAACAGTTGTCATGTATGAAAAAAAGACTTAATAAAACCACAAATTCAAAAGGAATTTTATTGACTAAGCTACTAATTCATGATATTCACTTTTTAATTCCATCTACCAATTATACAAAGTCTTTGTGAAAGTTCAGCTATGAAATTTCTATCTTTCCTGATATCAATCAGTTTTTGCAAATTAATTAGAAGTTTTGCATTTTTTTGTTCCTAACAAATGGATTCAAACCCCACTGAAATTGGGAAGATATTTAAACAGTATAAAAAACTTTATTTCAAAGTATTTTAAGTGTGCTGAGATGAAAGATTTTAGTGGTTACATATTGTTTTTAGCAACCCAGAGAGGAGAAGTATCCAGGAGTAAAGTGTATCATAGTATCAAAAGATGCAAAAAAAGGGGGGGAGATCAAGAAGATGAAGTTCAAGAAAATCTCATCTGATTGAACAATTAAGAGATGATTGGTAACTTTGGAGAGAGCAATTTCTTTGAATGATGGGACAATGATGAAAAGGGGAAAAGTGGAAGACTGGATATACAAGTAATGTCTCAGTAGGAAATGGGAAATTCAGAATAGGTGTGGATTGAAGGAGAAAGATAATATGACATAATGGAAACCAAGGGAGGCCTGCTCATCTTGTGTTACTTCACTATGCTCCACTGAAAACAAAAAAGCAAAGGTAGGGGTGTTACCTATAATTCATTACCCAAAGCATGGCCTACTGAGTGGTACCTGTTCCAGTTACAAGGAATAGGGGCAAAGTATGGAGATACAGTTAATGTGGGAGTTGAGGGTGGGAGAATGGTGGGGGAGGAATTTTGCCTGCATTGGTGAAGGGAGTTTCTTAATTGATGAAATCACAGGTACCCATCACCACTACCACCACAAAAAAAATTAAATTTTATCCATCATTATATGGGTAACCATTATTCATCAAGGCCTATAATACTATGGAATAAATTCTTGAGAAAGAAGTGGGCTGTAAAAATGCGTGTTACAAACAGCAGCGAACTTTCGTAGGAATTCTAGCCCTATTCCTTCTTATCTCTATTGAGAAGTGTCTTCCCTTCTCTAGGTCAGTTTTCTCCTGGGTCAAAGATTGGGGATGGACCAAATCATCTCTTTCAACTTTATCCCTATAATTCTTTAAAAGTATTCATCTTCTAATTTGCTTACTCTCAGTAATATTGACTGCAATGTTGAAAGGTAAATGGTGGAGAAGTCCGTGGTAACTTGAATTCTCTTAGCTTCTTGTTTGTTCTCATGGGTTCAAACAGATTTTATTTCTCTTTATTTGAAACAAGTTACTAATATAGCGGTGAAACTGAGGTGAACTCTATTGGCCCATTCCATATCTCAATTCAAGCAACAAGGTCAATATATCCGATATGGGTGGAGACCACATGGGCCTTAGAAAGGACTAGGCTTTGAGAGGGAAGATTGGGTTTTAGGTACAAGTATACAAGGATATTTTTTCCCCTGGGGCTAAACCAGTGGAGGGTCCCTCATGGACCATGCCTACTTCCAGAACACTAGGAAGGTTCAGCAGAGAATGAGATGAGAGGGGCAACAAATCCAAAGTCTTTGACCCTCTAAGGACAAGGAATCTGCCTGGCTACTAAGGAGAGGCTGAAATGTTCCCATGGAACAGGAGCTTCCTACAGAGAGAGGCTATGACAAGACCTGGATCCTTTGGGAACAGAAGCTTGGCTGCTCTACAGAAGGCTATGCTTTTGTGAACCTCATTCCTGGGAAGAAGACCCTAAGTAGGAGCTTGTCTAACAACTAGTTCAACAGGAAAAAAATATTTATACAGGACAACACTGTATTATTATTAATCTAAACTATTAACATTTTCTCAATCACTTTCTTAAATCTAGAAAATCCACAAAGCAAGGAATCAAGCCCTAATTTGTAGTATTTCCCAATTTCTGAGATGTTAATGCTCGCATTGAAAATTTAATAATCACTTCTTGTGAACCATTTGGAGCTTGTTCCAGCACACCTCAGAAAAGGCAAGGGGGACTCCAAGAACTCCAGATACATGAGCCAGGTTTCTATGGGGTAAGGGAATTTCTTTTCCAGACAAAAACCAGAGGGTACTTCATCTAGGTTGGGACTAAGGCATTCACTAGTCTGTGAATTGAGAGAAGGCTTCAACTGGCCAGGAGCTCCCCAGACAAAAATCCCAAGGTATACTGTCTCCCACATATCTTTCTAGGGCAATTGTGCTAGGAGAGTTGGTTTGTTCTCCCCTACCCATTTTTCTCTTGCCTTCTCCCTTATCCTCTCAGGCAGCTGCCAGTCATGAGATGCAGAGGACTATTGTCTCTAGATCTCTTAGAGGAAAAGCACACAATCCCCCAGGGAGCCACTTCCCTTTCAAGAAGCATGTCCTCCCTCCATTTGTCAGTCTGGGGAGAAGCAATACCTACTTTACTATAGTTACTATTCAGTAATCCTATTCTGTACTACACATCCATAGCATCCATTCTGATTTTCCTGCAGCCTTCCCTGGTTTAAAAACTCATTATGCTTTATTTTTCTTCATAAACTCAATATTCTTAAAAGTCTACTTCTTGCTCTTGTACATTAGTGACAATTACATTTCTTTAATAATCCATTTTTTAAAAAAGACAGCCTTGTAAATCCAAAGAAATATTTATATGTTGAATTTATTATTTAATTTTTTAGTAAATTTTTTTTAAAATTGCCTCATTTTACCATTTTACACTAAACAAAAGATATTACATAAAAGCTAAATGATGTTTTAAATCTCCGCACAGGTCATCTCTCATGCCTGAAATGAACTCCCCTTTCATAATTTCTACTTTCTTTTAAGTATATATATAGTATAGATACAGTGTAGATATAGATAGTATATATGTAGATATAGATATATTGTACAGACATATATATAACATAGATATAGATATACAGTACAGATCTCATATAGCATATAAGCTGTCATTCCTGTCTTCATGATGCTTATTATCCAACAGTGATTGGTACATTTTGTATGGTCTAAGGGCCAAATTCTCCCTGCCTCTTTTTGTTGGGTCTGTTCAAGTTAAGCATTTTTTTTCATTTTTAAATATAATGAAATTGGTTTTAAAATGTAAAAATCATTCTATAGTTTGCTGGTTACAAAAGTCAGTAAATATAATAAAACTTTCTTTAAAAATGTAAAACCCATTCTGTACTTTCCTGACCCATGAAATGTTAGAAGAATATAGCAGTACAGAAATACTCAAATAATAATAGTACACAAGAAGGGAATGGGAGAGGAATAAGCATTTAGTCTTATGTGCTTTACAAATATTATCTTGTTTAATACTCACAACAACCTTGAGATATAGGTGATGTTATTAACTTTATTTTATATTTGAGGAAATTGCCTTGTTGAGGTGGGTGAGTATAGTATAGTAATAAGGAGCTTATGCGTATTGTTAGACCTAAAGGGGCTAAGCCTTAACTTCAGCCTCAAATTACCTTTAATTAAGGTTTATATTAGTTTGGTTAAAACACCATGAGCAGAGCACAGGCCAGGAGAGTATTAAATATACCTCTCCTTAGATCATACCATCTTGGAAGAAATGAAAATTTACAGACCCCAGAACTAGCTCTGAACACAGTTGCACAAAAACCTGAAGCTTGGGATAATGCCTCCTCTACCTGAGTAGCAGAACCCAACTTTAATATAAAGTTAAAAGTCAAGAAATAGGCTTGGAAAATGAACAAACAACAACAAAAACCTGACCATAGAAAGTTACTATGGTGACAGGGAAGTTCAAAACACAAACTAAGAAAAAGATAATAAAGTCAAAATTGCTATATACAAAGCTTCAGAGAAAAATATGAATTGGTCTCAGGACCAAAAAAAGAATTTCTGGAAGAGCTCAAAAAAGATTTTTTAAAATTAAATAAAAGAGAGGAAAAATTGGGAAAAGAAATGAGAGTGGTGCAAGAAAAAATAGTCAACAGTTTGGCAAAGGAGGCACAAAAAATACTGGAAAAAATATCTTAAAAAACAGAATTGGTCAAATGGAAAAAGGTATAAAAAATCCTTGAAGAGACGAATTCCTTAAACAGTTGAATTAGTCAAATGGAAAAGAAGGTACAAAATCTCACTGAAGAAAATAATTCCTTAAGTATTAGAATTGGGCAAAAGGAAGCTAATGATTCCTTAAGGCATCGGGAAACAATCAAACAAAACCAAAAGATGAAAAAATAGAAGAAAACGTGAAATACCTCATTGGAAAAACAACAGCCCTGGAAAACAGATTGAGAAGAGATAACTTGAGAATTATTGGACCATCTGAAATTATGTATGTACATACATCCATATAATTCCAGAGTTCCCATATCAGGTACATAATATTGCAAGCAGTCAAAAAGAAGCAACTCAAATAGCATGGAGCCACAGTTAAAATAATGCAAGATTTAGCAGTTTCTACATTAAAGAATCAGAAGCCTTGGAATATGATATTTCAGAGGGCAAAGGGGTTAGTATTAAAATCAAGAATAATTTACCCAGCAAAATTGAGTATAATCCTTCAGGGGGAAAAGGATATTCAATAAAATAGGGGACTTTCAAGCATTCTTGATGAAAAGAACAGAGGTGAATAGAAAATTTGACTTTCAAATGCATAAAAGAGAAATATAAGAAGGTAATCATAGAAGAGAAATCATAAGGGATTGATCATAAGATAAAACTGTTTACATTCCTAAAGGGGAAGAGGATTGTTGTAATTCCTAAGAATTTATCATTTTTAGGGTTAGTTGGATATGAAGGGATGATATCTTAAAAAATAAAATTAAAAGGTGAGAAAAAAGGAATGTACTGAGAAGGGATAGGGAGAAGTAGAATGGGGTAAAATATCTGACAAAAAAGAATCCCAAAAGAGCTTTTACAATAGAGGGGAAGATGAGGAAGGTGGGGCCAAGTGCTTGAACCTTACTCTCATTGGAATTGGCTCAAAGAGGGAATAATATACATACTCACCTGGGTGTAGAAATCTATCCTACCTTACAAGAAAATAGAAGGGGAAGGGGAATAAGGGGAAAGAGGCTCATAGAAGGGGAAAGGGAATAAGGGGAAAGAGGCTGATAGAAAAGGAATGAGGACTGGGGGAGGCAGTAGTTATAAGTAAAACATTTTTGAGAATAGATAAGGGGAAAGGGGAAAGAGTAGGATACATGGAGGGGAAATAGGATGGAGGGAAATACACAGTCATCATAACTAAAAAAAATTATAGTAAGCTTTTTCTGATAAATTTCTGATATATTTCCCAAATATATAGAAAATGGAGCCAAATTTATAAAAATAAGAGCCATTTCCAAATTGATAAAGGATCAAAAGATATGAAAGGGCAGTTTTCAAACAATGCAGTCGAAACTATAATCAAGTGAAAAAATGTAATTCACTACTGATTAGAGAAATGAAAATTAAAACAACTTTGAGGTACCATCCCATATCTATCAGTTTGGCTAATATGGCAGAAAAGAAAAATGACAAATGTTTGAGATGCTGTGGAAAAATCGCAACATTAATGTGCTGCTGGTGGAGTTGAAAACTGATTGAATCATTTTCAAGAAAAATTTGGAAATATGCTCAAAGGGCTATAAAACCATGCATATCCTTTCACCCAGCAACATCATTATCTCTAAAGAGATTTTTTAAATGACCTATATATATATATAAATTCTTACAGCAGCTCTTTTTGTGGTGGCAAAGAATTGGAAATTTAGAGGATGTCCATCAATTGGGGGATTGACTGAACAAGTTGGGGCATATGATTGTGATGGAATACTATTGTGTTATAAGAAATAACAACCAGGATGTTCTCAGAAAAATCTTTACGCAAAGTGAAATGAGCAGAACCAGGAAAATATTGTATAGTAAAAGCAGTATTGTATGATGACTAACTACGAAGGACTTAGCTATTCTCATTAATGTAATGATGCTGGACAATTCCAAAGGATTTATGATGAAAAATACTATCCATCTCCAGAGAAAGAACTGATGGAGTCTGACGGCAAATAGAAGCATAACTTTTTTTTAACTTCATCTTTCTTGTTTTTTTAACCTGTGTTTTCTTTTCTTCTTTATTTTTTCCTATTTTCTTTTATAACATGACTAATATAGAAATATGTTTTGCAAGAGTGCATATGTAAAAGCCATATCAAAATTCTTGTCTTCTCAGTGAAGGGGGATCGGAGGGAGGAAGAGAAAGAATTTGGAATTCAACATTTTTAAAAATGAATTTTCAAAATTGTTTTTTGCATGTAATTGAGGGGAGAATTAAAAATTTAAATAATAAAATGATGAAAACTCTAAAAAAAACCTGACATAAATAGTGCCCAAGGGCAGACAAAGTCCTATCCTGTATGGGGATGGGGAAGGATGGAAGAGGGAGAGTGATAGAAAAGAGTGATAGAGTCCAGTCTTTGAAGATCTCATATTATGAAGCGGCAGAGGGAAACAAACCCTATCTCCTTGAGAAGTTTCTAGTCTAGGAGGAGAACTGAGGGTATACCATGGAATGCTGTCCCTGAGACCCACAATGCATTTGTGCATAGAGCAAAGCATTTTATGAACATTAAAAATAAATTTTTTAATTATATCAATATAATTGGTCTCCTTTTTAGTCATATATTTTGCTTTATATGGTTTAAAATATTCTGAGAAGAGATTCGTAGACTTTGCCAGACTACTAAAGGGGCTCTTGATACAAAAAAGGTAAAGAATCCTCCTGACTTGTAATATTCAGCTTAAGTTCATTGGAAAATGAGAAATTCTAGAAAATCACAAAAAGATAAATCACTCACCAAAGAAAACATGTTTATTATAGTGAATTTTTTTCCTCACAAATTAAAATTATTCAAAAATAATTCATTATAGTTTGGTGTTGTAACTCAGGCATGCGTCGATTGAGTGATAGAGGTAGCACAGTTGGTTAGAGTGTAATCAGAGGGACACAAATCAGTTAGCTTCAAGAGTCAGTTTTTTCATCCACACAATAGAGGAGCTGAATGGAATGATGTTTATAGCTACAATATGGGTGTTGTAGAGAAATTTTCCTAGGCTAAAACATAGAGATATATCAAAGGTTGATACAATGACCATGTCCATTTGAAACAAATTCTCCTAAAACCTTAAAAATATCACCAATATCAACCGACCTCCACTTTCCCCAGTGTCAATTCCTCATCTTAAAATCAGTGTTCAATGTCTAATTGAAACTGTCACAGCTTATTCATGACAAAGAATGTTTGTTACATTGTTGATGTCATGTTTTATCAGAAATTTAAGTACCAAGTACTTACACTTAAGATATGTAAGTATAATTAAAGTTGCACAAGTTTCCTCCAGAAGAAATCATTAAATTAATCTGCATCTATATAAACCTTGGACACTCATCTTTAGTAGACATCATCATTCAGAGGAACGAGAACTTGAATACTATAGGAATCATTAACCTCTTTTTGCTGATGGTTAATTTAGGGGAGTGTAGAATTTAGAATTGAGTGCTACATGGCTTGGTGGATAGAATCCAGGTCTGCAGTCTGGAAGATTCATCTTCCTGAGTTCAAATCTGACCTCAGACACTGACTAACCATGTGACCCTGGGCAAGTCACTTCACCCTGTTTGCCTTAGTTTCTCATCATAAAATGAGCTGGAGAAGGAAATGACAAACCACTCCAGTATCTTTGCAAGAAAACCCTAAATGAGGTCACACAACTGAAACAACTGAACATAGAACAGGATTTTGAGTCGTAAGAGAGCTGAGAGATCATCTACCAAAATCTCCTCACTTTATAGATGAAGAAATTGAGTCATATAGGTGGGAAAGCCACAATTAGAAATCAGGGTCTACTCACTCCATAGCCAGCACTTTTTAAGACCATGCTAGGTACTTCCCATTCCCATGTGAGACTTACAGGAGCAGTGTAGAATAAAGGTGATTATCCAGGAAATTCAAATTTCTAAAACATTTGTCTGTCATATCAAAATAACTGAGATCAAATTACTACTGGTGTGACCTTGGGCAAGTTAATTCACCCCTCTATGCCTCAGTTTTTTTCATCTGTAAAGAGAAAGATTTGGGCTAAATAGTCTCTCAGGTCCCTTCTAACTCAAAATCTATATTCCTAGCAATCTTTTTTTCCCTTCTATTACTTCAGGAAGAAGAAGACAAGAAAAATTACCTCAATTTTCTATTTCACAAGAGTTGAATTAACCTCTATGAGGCTCCAATAATAGTAAAAGAGGGTCATGTACGTTGGAAAAGGTCAATAGCCTATGACCTTTCCTCACTGGCCTGCTCTCCTCCACGGGAGGCACACAGTAGGAAACGGAAGGAGCCCTCTCGACACTGGTCCATTAGGAGCCATTACTTTTCTTGGGCAAGCCTCTAGACAGAGACCATTGCTGGATGGCATGGCAGAAGCAGAAGATCTGAAGGAAAAACCAAATGATAATTTTTTTAAGTTGGAACTGTTCTCCTGAGGGATACTCTCCCTCGCTATTCAGTAGGATCCACAAAGGGCAGAAGTTCTACATTTCAGAAATGAGGTGATCTTGCCTTGGCAGCTCCAGGACAAGGAAGCTTTCCGCGGTATACCACCACTGACTAAAGATCACATACTTTGGCGTGAGAATTTGTCTCATTTTAAAAATCACATCCTACCTGGCTAGGTTTACTAGGGGGTATTTTTTCTAAACTGACTTCTACTATACTTTAGCTCCACTTGGTGGGTTTTTTCTCCTTTCTCCCCAGGGTTGGTCTGATCAGACACAGTAAAGGTGACCAAGAAAACCAGATCTGTTGTCTTGAAAGCTAAGCCAGAAGTCTTGTGACAGAAAAACGCCTCTAAAAAAAATTCAACAACAGAACATTTAGCAACAGAAAGTCAAAAAAAAAAGTAGGAATGATTTCTATGTAAAATTCTGCTGCCTTCAACCACATGTACCAGACAAAACCTTTGCTTTTGAAGACTGAATAAAGGACCGTTGTGACTAGGACAAACTCCCTCTGATGTTGGAGTTGGTATCTCTGCCAACCACATTAGTGTTTCATTTTCTTTTTAAAAATTAAATGAATTTTTTTATTAACAAATATTTCTTTTCTTTCTCTCTTCACCACTCCAAAGGAAAATAAATTAAAAACTAAAATCCTTATCACAGATATGTATGTCTGGTTGAGCAAAGCAATTTCCCACATTGGCCATGTTCAAAAATTAGATGTCTCATTTTGTGCCCTGAAATTACCGCCTCTTTGTCATCTTCAGGCCTCTGGAATCTTGGTTGGTCATGGCACTGATCAGAATTCTTAGACTTTTCCAAGTTGTTTTTCTTCATACTATGGTTATTATTTTATGGTATCTATTTTTCAAAAATCTTTTTCTTAGATGATGCCTATAAAACTCCATTAAATCCCTACTCTTTACGTGTCATCAAAGCATGGACATGATCCTGGTATATATTTTCATGCCAGTGAAGTACAAGTCCTAGAAAGGTCTTCTAGAGCCTAGATCCAGCCTACTTTGGGAGAAAT
>CM053769.1:690949882-691052570 GCA_028658325.1 Potorous gilbertii
ACATCCAAATGAAATTGTTTTAAAAATTAACCAATTACCGACATATTTAGAGGTGCTTTTCAAAAATACATCATCCAGAATGTTTTGAATCAAATAGAAGCAGCTACAGTTTGCTCACCTCATCGACCCAGTTGACCTGCCATCCTTGTCAAATGCAATCAATTCATGCATTTCAGTTGGTCTTGGAGTTAAAAGGGGGCGGGGGAGAGATAATTATTTAAAAAGGCTTTGGAAGCCTTTTGGAAGCTTTTGGACCAGATGACCTCTCAGGTCCCTTTCTGCTCTAATTCTGTAACCCTATGATTTTGCCTCTTGGTCCTTACAGCAGAACCCCCAAGTTCAATCCCTTCTTGATTTAACTTACCCAGATTTTATTTATTTCACGAATTTTGGTCCATCACCACATGTCAGGGATAAATAAAGGGGATTCCTGCATTGGGACAGGGCCTCCAAGCAGAGGCAGGACAAAGCATTGTATACCCTTGACAGTACTTTAAAATTATGCCTTCACAATTATACATGAGAAATAGCACAAAATATCTATGCCCCACAAAGAATGGGATTTTCTGCCATTGAAAAAAATGTGCATTTATTTTTTAAAAAAGCAATATTAAAATTTACTCTTCATTGTGATTTCCTTGCTTTGTAGTGTGCCCTGGATAGCTGCCTATCTTGCCTACTCCCTAGCCCTGGCTTTCACTGTAAGGTTCTTCCCAACTCTGAAGCAGCTGGGATTCAATACTGGTTTCCCCTGCTGCCCCCTGGTGTCAGGATTACTATCAATCATTACCCATTGTAACAGACTGAAGCAAAAGATGGCTAGGAGGGGTCCAAAGATTTAGAGCTGGAGAGGACTTGGAGAACCGCAGTTCAAAGCCTTCATTTTACAGAGAAGGAAAACAAGGCCTAGGAAGATGGAGGTGCCTTTACTTTCTCTCCTCGCATTCTCTTTTTAATCCCTTACCATTGGCTTCTGACCTTAGTGTACCCAAACTGCTATTAGTTGCCAAATCCAGTTGGCGTTTTCTCAGTCCTCATTCTCCTTGACATCTCTGTAGCCTTTGACAGTGTTGATTAGTCTCTTGTCTTTGATATTCCCTTCTCTCTAGGATTTTAGGATACCACTCTCTCCTGGTTCTTATCCTACCTATCTCTGTCTTACCCTCCTTCTCTGTCTTCTTTACTGGATTCAGATCATGGCTTCTAACCAGAGATGTCCCTCAATGCTCTGTCCTGGTCCCCTCTTCTCCCTCTATACTACTTTATTTGGTGACCTCATCAGTTCCCACAGATTTAATTGTGGTCTCTATGCTGATGATTCCTTAAATTTACCTTACCTCTCTCCTGACCTATAATCTCACATCTTCAACTTTCAAACATCTCAAATTGATGTCCATTAGACATCTTAAACTCAACATGTCTAAAATCAAACTCATTATCTTTCCTCCTAAATCCATTTCTAGTCAGATCCCTATATCCCAAGGGCAATCATCAAGGAAATGTACATGAGCTTTTGCATGTCAGAACAACAAAAACCTACCATGAATGAAAGTGGGAGGAGCTTTGTTAGTCATTCATTTGCTATTTTCATCAGAAAATTTTGTAGGAAAAACCCAGACAAATTTAGATGAATGAAAGGGCTTGATATTATCTAGGTGCTATACATATATATGTAGGTATATATATACATATACATACACACATATATACATACATACATACACACACATACATACCACTCAATAAACTCTGGTGGCTCACAGTTGCCTCTAGGATCAAATATAAACTCCTCTATCTGATGTTCAAAACGTAACCCCCTAGCCAATCCCCCTTCTACATTTTCAGGCTACTTACACCTTACTCTTGAAAACATATTCTTCGGATCCAGTGATACTAGACCCCAGCTTTTCCATGAACAAGATACCCCATCTCTCAGCTCTTCACATTTTCTCCAGCTGTCTATCCTCCATGCCTGGAACATTCTGCCTCCTCACCTTCCCTGGTTTCCTCTAAATTCCAATTAAAATCACACCTTCTACAGGAATCTAATTCTTCATAATTCTAGTGCCTTCTCCCTGGTAATTTCTATTTATCCCATCTGTAGCTCATTTGTACACAGCTGTTTGCTTATTGTCTTCCGTCATTAGACTGTGAACTGCTTGAGGGAAGTTTGCTTCTTTTTCATCCCTAGCACTTAGCACAACACCTAGCACAAAGTAGGTGCTTAATAAATGTTTATTGACCGACAACTGATTTGCCCAAAAGTCACACAGGTAAAAAGCTTTAGAAACAGGATTTGAACCTTGACCTTGTAACAACAAATCCATTTCTCTTCCCACCATACCATGATAAAGCCATCATATATCACGTCTTTATGCCACCATTTTAGTAAATTTTGGATGATGATGAATAGATTTTATTAGCATTCACTGAAAAAACACATTTCTACCAGCATAAGACCAGCTCTTGCAGGCAAAGGAAAAATAAAATGCAAAGAAATCAGTTTCTATTTCCTCCAAACAGTTGATTTTTTGAAGAAAGATTTTACTCATATTTTGTCTAATGATTCTACTTGTTTCTATCAATAATCAGCAAATATTTGGGTATCCATTACAGCCCTGCGCTGTGTGAGACAATGTGTAAGGGACGGGGAATAAAACACTCCCAGAGGATGACTGGCAAAGACACTCTATCCTCAAAGAGCGTAAATGTTAATCGAGACACATTGTCAGGAAACACAGAATATGGCAGGGTGTATCGACATGATGAGACTGGGACACCAGTTTGCGTGGCAAGAGCAGTGAATTTAGAATTTGAAGACCAGTTCAAATCCTCACTTGGCTGTGTAGGCTACCTTTGTGAGTTTCTACTAGGCATTTTGCCCTTCTGGGCCTCAGTTTCCTAATTAGATTAAATGATCTCTAAGGTCCCTTCAAACTCTAAATCCTATGGACCCGGGGCTTCCATCAAAGGCCTAGAAGGTAATCAAACAGAACCAAAATATTTCCCTAGAATTATGACACAAAAGCAGAGTCTGCTGCCCAGGTACCACATCAAATGGCCTCTTTTTAATCTAGGCAGTTTAGCTCCAATATGAACTGGTTCTAATCATTTATATGTTGTTCAGTAGTTCCAGTCATATCTGACTGTTTGTGACCCTATTTGGGGTTTCCTTGGCAAAGATCCTGAAGTGGTTTGCCATTTCCTTCTCCAGCTCATTTTTGAGACGAAGAAATGGAAGCAAACAGTGAAGTGACTTGCTTGGGATCACACAGCTAATAAGCATCTGAGGTTGGATTTGAACTCAGGTCTTCCTGCCTCCAGGTCTGGTGCTCTATCTGCTGCACCACCCAGTTGAACTGGGTGTTCTTATTTATATTTCATCTAAAACAGGCTAAACATAAATGACTGAAAATCTAAGATACATGGGAAGGAACGCTGAATTTGGAATCATGAGACCTTGATCCCTTACTGATTAGCCTTGAGCAAACCACCTAACCTCTCCAGGCCTCAGTTTCTTCATCTGTAAAATGAAAGGTTTGGATTAGATGCCCTCAAAGCTCCCTTCCTGATCTGAATTTATGATCTTTCCAAAAACATTATTAAACAGGAGAAAAAGTTTCACCAAAAAAAAAAATGCTTAGCTATTACTCCCCCTGTAATTATTTAAAATTGAAGCTTTCAGTGAGAATCCCCTATCTATTTTAGAGATCAGTTTCTTCTAAACTAAAATCACCTCCTGTTTCTCCAAGATTTCACCCCTACCAAAGGTTGGGGTTCTACTTTGACCCACAGTTCTCTGAAACCCGGAACGCTTTTGTCTTTGTTCTAGGAGCCTAAGAAATGATAGTACCACTTTAATTTTTAACAGTTTTACCTGTAACCTTTAATTTTCACCATTTAACCCTTAACAATTATCAATAGTTGTTTATGATTCTATAAGGCAGGAGGCCATGCCAATGCCTGAAAAGGGCTTTAATCTATATAAATGTCAAGTTTCTTGTTATTAATTGGGCACAATGCTGGGGAAGGGGGAAATAGACCACATTTTCAACTTCCTTTACCATTCATGTTCAAGATTAGCAATAAACAGGGAAGCCCAAACACAAGGGGAGAATTTTTTTAAAGCTCTTTTTCCTCTCTATATAAGACACTAATATCACAGATTTCAAATTGGAAAGACCATTGAATGAAACCTCATTTTACAGATGAACAAACTAGGTCCCAAAGAGATTAAATAATTTGTCATGTAGTGGGTCCACTGGAGTTCAGATCTGTCTATCTTTGCTCATGGTACCACACTCACCCCCTCCCAGAAACAAAAAGTAGTGGGGCAAGGCAGTTTTAATCTGTAGAAATTGTAACATCTCAGCCTTCAGAGCAGGACAAATATTATATGCTCATGTTAATAAGACTAATTTCTGAAAGACATCTCTGACGCCTTTGGCTAGGCCTGACAAATCTTGTGGTACCATGCTCAGATTCATCACAGCAGAACCAGTCAGTGTTACCTGGATGGGAGTAGTTAGGCCACAATATGTATTTTGCACTTTCCATTAAACAAACTCTGCCCCACTTGTCATTTCCCACTCCACCCCTCCCGCAATGATTGCTGAATTCTCTGGTCCCCACCCAAAATTTTTGGGTCACTGGCAAACACAAGATTTAGACCAGTGATAGATCTTTCCCTTTCCAACCAGTTCAGGCTTCCTGTTTCCAGCTGGATGGCAAGTAGTTTTTCCTCACTGCTTCAGATTGGAGTGCCTGGGTAGCAGTAACTAATGGTGAGCTTTATCTCACATATTTGCCAAGAAAAGTCATCAAGACTCTTCCTTTGCCTGTCCACTATCCTATTGATGGGACAGGAAGGAATTTTTCACATCCTACCCAAAAAGCATCTTTAGGTCTTTGGCAGAAACTGTGCTCAATTGCAATCCTAGGGATATACAAAATCCTTTAAAAGTATCAAGGAGTTCTTCAGTCATCCAACAGCATTGTTCAACCAACGGCATTTACCATTGTCCTTGGTCACTGGGTTGGCAAAAAAAAAGAAACCCCAAACTGGAACTGAGTCCCAGCTTTGAGATCTCCAACTCTTGAGTTCATTGGCTGAATATGTCCTTTCTTTATTTCTCCTCCTCATGAGGAAGTACAAGCCTGGTTAATTATAGCAACAAGGGTTTGAAAATGAAGCTTAGCTGAAGCCTGGAGGGTACGGTGCAAACCTGACAGGCAGGGACATCCCTGACAGGCACACAGCCCTTGGAATGCTGAAGGGAGAGAGATCTCAGCTACTTGGTGGTAAATGGAGGAAGAAATCCAATAAAAGAGAAATACGGGAAGAAATTGTCCTAAGCAGGAAATGAGGTAAGGAGATCCCTGGAAGAGGGTTGGGATGATGTTGGAATACAGCAAGACAGTGATAGGAAAGATGAGGAAACTGGAAGCTAATTGGGAGAATGTGGCACAGAGCATCCTGAGACAAAGGACCATGATTGAACTCTTGGCTCTGGGCACGTGATCTCTTGAGCCTCCAACTGTTGGTCTAGCTGAGTTTCCAGAACCCTTTTGGTTCTAAATCTCTGCATGACAGATGCTGAGCTAAAAGTGCCATACTGGACTTCCGTTTTTTTATCTGGCAAATCTATTCCATATAATGGTCTCCAAAAGACCATGTCAGACTGGCTACCTGAGTGCCTTGATTGCAAAATAAACCCGCTATTGGATCATTTCAACCTCGTGAATTTTATTGTTTTAAAATATACTTATGATTTGAAAAATATAATAGAAGTAGTAACTCGAAATTATCCATATCAGGTTCCACTGGGTCTTCCAGAATTCTCTATGCACAAAATCAAAGGGGACTCTTTCTTTAAGGCAATTATCTTGTCCCAGTCAATATGTAAAAAAGAAGCATCATTATCCTTTGTCTCATGATTCATCAATAAAACAGCCAGATAATTTTTAATTTAGGAATCTGTTACAGAGGGTAAGTTTAGCAGAAAGACAGATCTAGCCTGAATTTCTGAAAAGAGATGTCAAATTGGCAGGTAAAAAAAAACAAAACAAAACTCACTCAAATATATATATACAGAGTGTGTGTGTGTGTGTGTGTGTGTGTGTGTGTGTGTCCTTCGTTGCCAAAGAAGACCACGCTATCAGAGAAGTAAGGACATGACTTGCACTTGACTTTGTTCTGAGCGAGGGAGTAAGTTTATAAGGGAAACATAGATGGAGCACAAAATATTGAATGCTAAACTATAATGTCTACAGTGTCACTTTGGCCATAATCGCACTTGAAAGATACACTAACATTTTTAAATTCACAATTTAGTGGATAACTTCTTTCTTATGTCTACTCATTAAACAAGTCACAGACTAAATGGTCATTTGGAGTATTATTTATAGAATTCCCAGCTTTGCAATGAGCTGTAGATACTTTCCAAGTTCTACTAAAAAAAGACACTAAAAAAACTTCTTTGGCTCACAAGGGTAAAATATAAACATTCTGCCATGGATAATGGTAAGTGAAATTGCAATCAGTGTTCCTAGGAGTATGGAAAAGCTTTACCCCAAAGCGCTCCCAAATAAAATAATTCCAAGTTTGAAACTTTTCTTTAATATTCCTCATAGACAAAGAAAATTCCATAACAAGTTTTTAAAAACACTATTCTAAGCTTTATTAAAAATGTTTAAAATAGTTTTTATCCATAAAAACTACAATTGTTACCAAGGGCTTACTAACCCACTTAGGTTTTTAGTATCTTTACAATCTAATTTTAGCATTTTGCACATTTTGACTAAACACATGAACTCATTAAAATATCAATACAATTTTTTTTACAGCAGCAGCAGCAGTCCTAAACATGTAAAAACATGTTACAGGTTAAAAAAAAACAGCAACAGATTTCAAGCCCAGTCAAGGTAATCTCAGATTAAAACTGGCATCAATTTTGGTACAAATAGATACTTCAACGGAATAGAATTCGGAACTGGTTATTAACAGTAAGTGAAGAAGAAAATACAAAGAGCCTACCAGGTTTTAGAAGAAAAACAATCTGCTGGTTTCTTTTTAGCTGGTAGAAAAATCCTAAATTGCCCTACACGAAGAATCAAACATCTTACATCTCTCTTTATGACAGAACTGCTTTCATTTGACCCAAATTTACCAGCAACCCACACTCCCTGGAGATACTTTCACCTTCCTTATTGCGATGTGTTTAAATTAGAATCGCACAATCTTCCAATTCAAGGGATTGAATTTTATCTCATTTAACTTCATATAGTGTTGTTTTTCTTTTACTCCTTTATTTGTGGGTTAATATGCACAATTTTTGCATGGAATATCTGTGGGTCATGCCTGGAAAATGAGTATTTTTAGTTAGAACCTTGTATCAAAAGAGGAATCCATAAGGAAATGCATGTGAACATTTGAATATCACCCCACACCAAAAAACCCCTCCATCGCTGATGAAAGTGGGCGGAGCTTTGTTGGAGTCATTTATTTGCCATTTTCATCAACAAATTTTGATGGTAGCTTTCAATAAACCCAGATAAATTTTGACGAATGAAAGGATTGATCAAGCTGACTGATATAATCTGAGTACCATACATATATATGTAGGTATATATGTATATACACTTATGAAATCTCTGAGTTGTTACTGTTAGCTACTAAGATGCTTCTATAGATTTGATCAGAGGAGAGGGAAAAAAAAACTTGAGAAGGAAATATACAGTGATGGCAAACTTATGCGAAAGAATAATGTTCCTTTTGATGCCTCACAGAAGGATAGGTTCAGATATGCAGGAAGATGGAGCCTCCTTGGTCTCAGGAAACCTAATGAAACAAAAGAATTATGGTATTTTATTTCAAACAGTAAACACTGAATTGTCCATAATCTCTACAGCAATAAACTTATTTTAATCATCAGTAACTAAGAATTGTTATTTTAGGAAAACCATGTCAATACATTTATTTTCCTACAAGCATGCAGGGGCAGTATTGTGCTGTACAGGAACTGCATTAATATTCATGACTGTAGGCAGGTCTATCAGCTACATCACTATAGCTATTATCCACAGAGATATGTGGCCTTAAAACAAAATTGACTACAAAAATTTCAGCACTTAGAAATGCAATTAATATGTGATTCAATCCTGTTTTCATAGAGAAAGTATTTTTCTGGCAGGACGTTTGATCTGATTGAATTTTCAGGGTCAAATACTAAGACTCATTCATACCCCAAAGATAACTTTAATCAGAAGTGAGACCAATTGAAAACGTTTTATTATTTTAAAATTAAACAACAATTTCCAGATACTTTCAGTGATCCAATTACTTTTGTAAAAGCATCAGGTTGTTTGACATCCTCAAACATTTTACCCTATGCTATTTTTTGTCTGTACCTTGTTTTGTATCCCCAAAGATCTCAAAGCACATTTAGAGATATTTACCTTATGAAGTAACTAAATCCAGATGAGCACAGAGCTTGCATCACTGTAAAAAGAAATTGTTTCCTCGTGCTTAAAAGAAATGAGGAAAGCTCATACTGAGTGCCTCAAACTGAAAAACTCAGAAAAGGTGCCTTGTTCAGCTATGAAAAATAGAAGATAACAAGGCAAAATGGTATATTTGCAAATAAGCCCAGATATATTTTCTCTGTACAGCTCTTATAACCTTTTGCAATTTAAGCTTTTTACATACACATTCACAATGGGCAGTTTAAGCATCCAGGTAAAATACTGCCTGCACAGTATTTTGAAAATGGCATCTTTCAGTTTCTTCCTAGCATCTTATACCACACTGGAGGTGTGTCATGGGGAGCAGTACATGTAGAAGCTGGCACAGTGATTATGAGCAAACATATGAAATAGAAACAAAAAAAAAATCACCCAAGGAAAGTAAGTCCAAATAATTACTGAGAGCATTATTCTACATGCTGCCAGGAAGGGATGTGATATAGCTGGTAACTAAACTTTGAAGAAAACACATTTCTTTTGACTTATTTCAGGGTCTGTCTGTTACGCAATGTTTCACTCAGCAACATAAATATGTAACATATATGCACACATATATACATGTAATGTAATGTTACCTATATGCAGGTATATATGTGTGTGTATGTATGTATGTATACACAATCCATACATACATCTATGTGTTCCCAGTGTCTAGCACATAGTAGGGATTTAATAAAAGCTGTTTGATCGACCTATGGCTTAACCTCAGAAGTTGCTTCATCAACACTAATAACATTTCAGGTACATTGTGATTAGGGTGTTTTCCAAGGCTTGTTTTATTGCTTAAAGGAGTGCCCCTGGAGTTACGGATAATGTTCCTTTTCCATTCAATCTGAAAAACAAGGAGGGTGCTTTGCTCATTGCTCCTGGTGAGACAAATGGCTGCAGATCAGATCTGACTACATGTGAGGCTGCTATCTGCATAGGTCAAAAAAGTGCTTTTCTGGTCCCCCAAATGAGTTGTCTCTCTTCTATAGCTCTCCAACGCAGATATGCTCCTCTCCTTCTTGGTGTGCTATATAATAATCTCTTCAGATGTCTTTCTTCACCTTGACTGATTTTTGATAGCGTGGAAAAGAATCCTGCTGCACCCACCAAGTTGACAGATTTCTAATGCAAATGAACAGACTGCCTTCAGCCCATTTGTGTAGCCCGTCTGGGTTCCTGAATCTTCCCAGGCAGCCCATGTCTGATACAACTTTGCACACAAATCCCTGCACCCTCCCTCTTTGATTTCCCACATATGCTATATGATAGCATGTAACAAATTAAAAGTTAATAATGGTGAGAAGTTAATAATGGTGGGGAGGGGAAGTGGTTAATAGCTTTAAAGGGTTAAAAGGGTTTGGACCAGTCGATTTAAACTCTTGGTCCTCCAGGCGACATACCTTCACGAATGCCTAGGGTCACACCTTTGCAAAGCAGGCCTTGCATTTTCAAGGCATCTGAAACTGGACTAAACAAGCCCGGAGTACAAGCTAAGAAATGGAAAGGGTTAATCATCCTCCCGGAAAGTCTTGGGGAAGCTCCAGGAGCATCAAGCCAGTGGAGAACTAAAAAAACTCGGTTGCAGCAACTTGAAGAGAGCTTGCGACCATTTTCATCGCCTAGGAAAATGACTCAGTTGAAGTTTGTACTGAAGGACTTAAGGGGTCAGGGGGGCTTTCCAACAGAAAGGGGGTTGGCAGTCCAGTGCTGGGCATTTCTTTTTATTTATCTAGTCCCCACAAATCACTCAGTGGATCTGTGACCTCAACGCCCTTTACTCTGAAGGATGCCCCAAAGCTGTGCAGATGGAGATGACTCGGCTGCTGTGGGCAAGCACAGGCGGTCCCTGGGCATCCCTGCCTCTGCCACTCCGCTGTTTCCAAGTCACCTTTGTTGCCCCCAGAGGAAGCAGCAATGCAGCCTCTAACCACACTTCCCGTGCCTATTAAAAACACAGCCACCCCCCACCAGACTTCCGGACCCAGTGGGCTGGAATGGGGGCTCCCAGGCTCTCCTCGGGCCCCAGTCTGCAGACGTACAGCACCCCCTTCTTCCGCCTGCCCCCCCCGGGGGCCGCCTCTGCCTGCCTGTCCGTCCGGGTGTCCACCTCGCACCCCAAGACACACAGACACCCTGTCACAGATCCCATGGTCAATGTCGGGCAGCCTCAGCCTTGAGGGACTCCAGGTCATCCCCCGCCCCTGCACCCGGCCCCAGACACCCGCAGGACATCTCGGTCAGGGAGGTGGGGGCGGTGTGCGTGGCCGCCTCGGGCGATGGGATGCTCGGGGAGGTGCACGGACCACGCACAGGAGAAGTTGGATGTGGACAAACTTCGGGTGGCAGCGAGCCTGTGTCAGCACAACTTCCGGGAGCAGGGGAGCTGCTTTGCAGAGACCGCGGCAGCGGCGGCGGGAGGCGGCCGGAGGACGGAACAGCAAATGCTATTCAGCCCGAGCAGTTTCAAGCCGCCCGAGCTGGGGAATTACTGTAGTCTAGCTACGGCTCTTAGCACCGGCGCTGGATCTGTGCGCGCGTGGGGGGGGAGCTGCAGGCCGAGGGAGCCGAGTGGGGAGCTTGCAGGCGACTTTGCTCCAGCCCTGCAGCCGGCCGAGGCCGGGAGGAGGCGTGGGCACGGCCAGCATCTTGTGCCCGGGCCTCTCTGGGCAGCAGCCTCCCAAGCAGGGAACTTTTCTCTCCCCGAAAACTCCCTCTTTGTTTCAAATAGGACTCTCCAAAATTTATTCTTGGGAAGACTGACAGCCGGGGTCAAGAAACAGCTGTTGAAGTTAATGTTTCTTCCTCCCACTTCGTCTGATGCCTGTGCCCTGCCAAGACAAAGTGAGAGAGCATGCGGCTGCCTTCTTCAAACGGGCATGCATTTAGCGAAAATCAAAATTAAAAAAACCAAAACCCAACTACTTCTCTGCTTACCTTACAGTCTGATCAGAAATGCAACAGCAAGTGCCTTTCAACTCGTGCTGATTACTTGCTGAAAAGAGGCAGCAGCTACATTTTGAAAATTGGGGGTGGGAGGGGGAGGCAGGAGATGCTGACACTTTTTTTGAGGGTAAAGGAAAAATGTTGAAGACTCCCTCTTTGGGCTTCCTCCCTGTTCTCCCTCCCCCACCCTGGACCCATCTTTTCTCCAGGGAAATCAAGAATGGTATAGGGGACCAGGGGCAAAGGGAGTGGAATTAGTTCCCAAGGTCTAAGACACAATTTAAAAATTCAAATCTTTTTGCACAACTCGGGGCTACCCAGAGCTAGGCAAATTGTTTTTGTTTTGAGACCTTGGCCAATCATAGACCAATCCCTCCAGCTCTTGATTTCTCTTGAGCAGGCCTAGTCTCTGTATCCCTTCCCTATTTTAGCTCTGTCTCCCTCACTCCAAAGCAGTCACTAGACTATTGGAAGGGCTGCTCTGTCCTTTGTGCTGCTTTCTGATGGAGGAAGGCTGGTCGCCTATGCAGCTATTTGGGCTATATGAGATTGTCCGTGCCACCCTGCTGTCCCTTGCCATCCGTGACAACTGGACAATTTAGCTCCTCCCCCTGCTGTATTCGAAGTTTGCTCTGCTTATTTTACACTAGAACCCTCCCCCCTTCCCCTTTCCTTCATTGTAAGGAACAAAAGGGCTTCTCATCTTTATGTCATTATCACCACCACCACCACCAGGTTAGCAAGGTCACCACATCGCAATGCAGTGCCATCACCAAGTGATATTGCATCAGTCTCAAAAATATTTTGGGAAGCTCCCAAGGTCCAAGTCCAGCAAACCTTTCTTGCAATCATCAGAGTGGCCTTGCCAAAATTAGGGCCACTCAGCATCCGGACAGGTGGCATTGACAACCCTAACTTCATCCCTTCTCTATTCTCAGCTCACTTACCCACTTGTTTCCCTTCCCCCCTTCCCCAAGCCCTCTGAAGTCGGGTCAGTTGGGCTTCCTCTGCTGCTTTCTGCTCCCCCCTGGAATGTTTTCTGGCCCTTTGTAGGGCTCCCACAGGACTCTACCATTTCGGCTGTCTTTTACAGCCCTCTTCAAGTTCTTCCAGTCCAGCTATTTCCTGAATGTAGTTCTACTTCCCGTGGTCCTTTGCTGCAACTATAATTAATGCATGCTTTTATTAGCAGAATTACATTTTGAGTTGCAACAACTACTCAAATACTGCACATGCACAGCCTCTAGCATGGACCTTCTCCTTGGCAGACTGCGAGGCACCCAAACTTGTCTTTGGTGAACTTTTGTCCATTCCCACAAAACCTGGTTCTTCAGCCCTGGCGCATCAGCCCCAGCATAGACCCCCTCAGCAAATTCCTGCTAATGCAATCCAGCAACCGATTGCCTGAAATTCCTTCTCCCCTTTTATTGTTCTCCATCCTCAGAAAGACTAACTGCAGCTAGCAGTTGGGGAGAGTCAGACCTTGCTGAAAATGCTCCAGTTGTAATTCCCAGTGCTGGCTCCTGCAGTTTTATTGCGGTCTCCCTTTTTTCTAACTAGAGATTGACAGACATTAACCTCCAGTGTGTAGGCCAGAAACAGCACCCTTAAAGGCAGCTTTGTATTGAAATGGAACCTTAGGGCAAAGCCAACCCAGCTCTGTTGAACTGAACAATATGTGGCCACATGAAGGGTCCCAGTTCAGAAGCAGTGCTAGGATTTCTGCTCCCTGGATACCTGGGAGCCACACAGAGGCAATGTCCTCTACCTCCACTTGTGGTGGCTGCTTTTAGAACTGCCTAGAATATTCAAGCTGAAGGGCCAGATGCCTTTCAAAGAGTGGTTCCAAAAACCAGTCCTTAAACTCTGATTCTCTGAGCAATGGCATCCTCCAACGGTGTGAGATCCAGTGATATTCTTTGCCCCAGTGGGATTGTTGGCATTACCCATTGGAATGCTTTTTGGAGAACTAATCCCACCTTCTCATAAGCATTTAAACAATACCTGAATCAGTTAAATGACTTTAAATGCAATGGCAAAGAGGTGCAAAATATAGGATTATAGGTAGGATTTAAGTCCATCGGAATTTCAAAGGGCTTAGAACGAGAGACTTGACTGGGAAGCTCCCACAGGACACTGAAGAAGAAAAATTCCGGCACCTTATTTGGTCAACCAATAAATGGGTATTTGTTGAGTTCCTGGCATATGCTGGCCCTGGGCTAAGTGTGGGGGAGGGCAGTACAAAAGAAGCAGAGGGACTATGTCCACCCCTCACAGAGTTTATAATCTAGTTGGGAAGACAAGATTAACACACATGAAACAAGCAGTGAAAAAACTCATAATATAATTTTATTTTCAGTAAGTATATACATCCATACTTATCTCCAGTAAATATATGTTTACTGGAAATAAAATTTTATATATCAATGTATATATAAAATCATATACAGATAGGGTGAAGTATTACATTGTACAAACAGTTGAAGACTAAGATAATGTATTTATAATACAGGGCCAGTTGTACAAGACAGACAAATGCAGGAGAAACTAGCAAAAAGAGATTTCAATATGGGCTAGAATATCATGGAAGGTTTGCTAGAGGAGATGAGTCTTCAGCTGAGCCTTTCAAGGACTAGCCATTAGTCATAGAAGGTAAGCACTTTTAAGTGCCTTTTTTAAATCATATATTGCTATACTCAGTTGATGTGTTGCTTAATTTTGCTGAAGTGCTTTTTTCTCCTCCTCTTTTTTATTATTATTTTTTTTGTCACAAAGGATAGCTCTCTAGGGAGGAAAAGACTTATTTGGAATAAAGTGATGTGGAAACCAAAGGGAAAAAAACCATGACATAAATAAAATTTTAAAAAAGAATTGACTGAATGTTATCCCGTATATAAAACCTTTCCTCTCCACCACCCCACACTGCTAATGCCTGCTTTACTTTTATATTTACTTTTGCTTTACTTTATATGATTACATGTTCTTCTGCCACCACCTCCGCCACAGAATGTAAGCCCTAGGAGGACAAGGATCGTTTCATTTTTGTCTGGATCCCCAGTGCCTGGCACAAAGTAAATGCTTAAGAAATGCTTGTTGATTAAATGATTAATTCATGGATGATGAGGAAAGAGTTTGAAAGGTAGGAAAGTGCATGGGTAAAGGCAAGGGAGTAGGATTAATCATTGAGAATATAGGGAGCAGGGGGGAGATGCACTTGGACTGGAAGAGTATTGGGAAATAAGGAATCAGGGATGGGAAGGGAAGGAAAAAGCATTTATTAAGCACCTACTGTGTGCCTGGCACTGTGTGAAGGGCTTTACAAATATCATCTCATTTGATTCTCAGAACAACCCTGTGCGATTGGTATCACCATGATCCCTGTTTTACAGTTCAGGGAACTGAAGCAGAAGGAGATTTAAGTGACTTGCCCAGGGTCACATAGCTAGTAAGTGAGGGTGGGTTTGAACTTGGTGCCTCCTGAATGTAGGTTCATAACTCTATCCACTGTACCACCTAAAATAATGGAACCCTTTTAAGCTAGTCCATGCTACAGAATCTTTAACTGATTATGATCAAAAGTTCATTGCCAGGATCAAATATCTTCTTGGATATTCTAAAGAAGCCAGGTTTTTTATTTTTCAAATTACAATATATGCATTATGAGTGCCTGCTATAGCTCTTCCTGTGAGTGTGCATATGTGGTGCCTAAGTGGGTGTGCAAGTGTATGCATGCATACAATTAAGACACCCTCTAACCTGGAGTTGCTGGTGGTAAGAAACTGGGAGAAATGAAGATGTTTTATACAATATTGTGTGAAGTCTGTTTCTATATATCTTGTTCAGGCTGGAACATGAATACTTAGGGAAACTGGAGCAAAGGGACAGATTTAGATGACATTTGAGAAGATAGACAGATATTGACATGGGGAAACACTGCTTTTCTTTTCTGTTAAATCCAGAAAGATGCTCCTTGTTTCATCTCCAGCCTCTCCTGTCGTTACACCATCCGAACTCCAGTTCTGGTTTTGGGCAGAGCCGAGATGATCCTTTGTACCCAATTGAACCAAATTGTGTGGTAGTTTTCTAATGTGGGAAAATGCCTACTGGGGAGGCTGAGACCACCAAATTCGTTTCATTCTGACCTAAGGTGCACTGGAATTCAGCTCTCTAAAGGTGAAAGACCAGCTTAGCACATTAGTTTTTTCAGTACTCATTAAAATGTTATTTACATTTTACAGTACATTCTCGAACTACAAATTGGGATTTTATCTTGACAAAAGAAAAAGAAAAAAAGAACACACTTTTTTGTGACTACTGGGAGGGGAAAGTTTTAACTTCCACCATTGACAGTCTAGTGATTTATGAGGTATGATTGCAGCATTGCAGAAAGAAGCCTTCCCATTTTTAGTTAAAAGTGGTTTGAAAAAAACAAAAGGGAAAACCCACATTATTTTTCTCCTTAAAGTGAACTTAGTGTTTTGAGAAAGGCATAATAAAATCAACAATCCTGGAGAGAAAAAAGATCTTCTATTTACATATCTGGTTTCTGGTGGAGCCCCCTCCCATCATCTAACCTCCCCCCATTAAAACATAAGCCCCCTGAGGGCAGGAACATTTTCATTCTTGTTCTTATATCCCTTAGATTGGTGTTTTGTACTTTGTAGATGCTTAATAAAAGTTGTTGATTTGCATTGAAAGATGGACCAGATTCCTCAGATCCCCTAAGAATCAAATTTTCCCTTCTTGATTAACTTGGCATTATCATTCACCATAACTTTACTAAAACTATTTTAGTAAATTCTGACATTAATGCAAATCACTTGTCAGCTAGCTAAACTGTCCCTAGTCTTCTCCTTATCATCTACATCAACTTAACATTTTAAAGATGTATTATCAATATTATAAGATCTCTTAATAAGGAACTCATTTTAGCTCTAAAGAAAACAGGCCTGGACAAATGAAGTGAGTTAGTTATTGACCTGTAATAGAAATACCCGAAAAAAGGAAAAATATGTCAGGTTCTATATCCAGGTTCAGGCTCCAATCTCTTTCCCAAGACAATTTTGTGCCAGCTACTACCACCAGAGGGGGTGGGGCAGAAAGACTTGAAGCAGAGACATGACTCACTGAATGGGCTATGTTCCAACTCCCAAGCTTGGTTCCCCCAACCCTTGGTGAAAAGGCTTCTGGGGGAAAAAATCCTAAACAAGAAGAGGATTTTGTTGCTGTTCCGTTGTTATTTTCAGTTGTTTCAGACCCCATGACCCCACTTGAGGGTTTTCTTGGCAAAGATGCTGGGGTGGTTTGCCACTTCCTTCTCTAGCTCATTTTATAGATGAGGAAATTGAGGCAAAAAGAATTAAGTGGCTTGCCTAGCATCACACAGTATCTGAGGCCCTATATGAACTCAAGAAGCTGAGTCTTCCTGACTCTAGGTCCAGAGTTCTATCCACTGAGTCATCTAGCTGCCCCAAGAGAGAAGGGGCAGTAATAAAGGACAGTACAAGAGATGCTATGCTTGTCTGGAGGAGAGACAGGGCAGATCCTAAGACTTTACTTGGAATTCCTGTGAAATGCTGATCCCAGAATAAATGGAGAGAAGGGGACCAAATCTTCTTCCTTTTCTTTTCCATTTCTCTCCCATTTCTCATGCCAGTTAATTCCTTGTCTGATCTCTCTATTTTCCTTAAGTGCTCAATTTAGTTTATAAAGTTTCTAAAAACGATTTCTTAATTGTCTAATTAAATAACCTCTTCTCAGTCCTCATCCTTCTCACTCTCTCTGCACCTTTTGACGTTTATCTATCACCCTCTTCTCCTTGGTGCTCCCTTATTTCCAGGTTTTTGTGACACTGTTCTCCTGATTCTTCTTCCCCTAGCTCGACTGCTCTTTCTCAATCTCTGTTGCTGTATCTTCATCCAAGTCACAACCCTTAACTATGGATGTCTCCCAAAACACTGTACTGGGCCCTCTTCTCTCTACATCCTGTTTTGCTTAGTGATCTCATCAGTTCCCATTGATGGATTTTTCATCTTCATACATATAATTCTCCTATCTATTATCCAACCCTAACCTCTCTCCTGACCTTCAGTCACATCTCCAACTGCCTATTGGATATCTTTCACTGGATCTTCCATAGACATCTTAAATCCAACATGTCTAAAATAGAATTTATTCTCTTTTCTTCCAAATCCTCCCCTCTAATTTCCCTATAATTGATGAGGACACCACCATCTTCTCAGTCATTCTTCACTCTCTCTGAACTCCAATACTCAACTAGTTATTGAGTTCTATCTTTTCTACCTTTGCAACATCTCTTGTATACACCTCCTTCTTTCCTTGAACGTTGGTTATCACTGGATGAAGGCCCTCATCCCCTCACTCCTGGACTCCTGAAATAGTCCGCTGGCCCTCTCTGCCTCAAACTTCTCCCCATTTTATTCCAATCCTCCATTTAGCTGCCAAAGTGATCTTCCTAAAGTTCAGATCTGACTATGTCACTCAGTAAACTCCAGGGTTCCCTATTATCTCCATGATCCGATATAAAACCTTCCACTTGGCTTTTGAAGCCCTACATAATCTGTCCCCTTCCTACCTTTCCAATCCTATACTATTCATGATCTGGTGACACTGGCATCCTTTCTTTTTCTTGTATAAGAGCAAGAGATGTAAGAGCAAAAGAAAAACTCACGGACTCAAGGGTCAAGACACTGAAGAGAGAAAAATAAGGCCAAAGCAGGGGTGACAGATGGAGAATAAAGGAAAAGGAAGAGGGCACTGAGGTTATAATAAAGGTAAATGACAAATATAAGAGGGGAAAGATGGAGAAGAAAGACTGGGGAATCAGAGACTGAGTGGCCAGCATCTGAATGAAGATAACCCTGCTTCAAATTCATTTTCTTATTCATATTTACTGTGTGTCCTAGGTAAAAGTCTGAACCTCCCATTGTCCAAGTACACGCTAAGATGCTAAGATGAAGAACAGTTGCCAATATGCAATTGTAGAGGAAGTTTCATCACTGGAAGTTATGATCAGAGAGGGGAATTTTAGATTTCAGAATCAGAAAAAAATGGTATAATTATAGGTGTAGGAAGACATCAGATATGATTGCGTATAGCTGAGGTGGAGGAAAGGAAAAGCACATGGGAGCTGAGAAGGCTGACAAACTCGGATGCTGGTGTGTTTGAAGGGAGGAATAGAGATTTGTTTCCCCTTCCGCTGCCCAATGCTGTTTTGCAAGGAGATGCTGCCCACTATTTTCCACCATTCTCTTCAGTAATGTTTCATGAATGAATTGATATAGTTTATATAGTAGGTCTGGTCAATCATGTCTCTTCGCTTGGCCAAGAGATAAAATGATTGCTGGCTGAGGAATTCTTGGCCTCTTCATTTCATCAACTATTTTATATCAGAACTGCCATAAGAAATGGTGATAGTCTATATTGATGTCTTTTCTTGGTTCCATTTCCCATTTATTTTCTCTCTGTAGCTAGTGTGAATAGGTCAGGTTAGAACTTTTACATGCCATGTCTTTTCATTTTTATCATTTGATAGAATCTGGTGTTGAATTTGACTTTTTCTTCCAACTAGTTAATGACATGACTGCAAACAGTTAACTGATTAGGGAATGACAAGAACACTTGAGTATCTCTTGTTTCATATCTCTTAAGACAGGATTTTTTTTTGTGATGTTATTTGATACCTCTAAAGTCTAGTGTCTTTCAGTTGTATTCCAGAAGAGAATATTTTGACATACAGATAGAAGGCTTCAGTGTATTCTAATATGCCTTTGTTCTCTTTTATTTTAAAATTCTGACCACATTTTCCATCATGCTCCCTCCCCTATATTCACCTTTGCATTAAAATTCATCAATTGTCAGTATTCTTGGTTCAGAGCAAAGGTTCCTAACTTGGGGTTCATGAACATTTATTTTTACATTTTGATAACTATTTCAATAGAGTTTCCTTTGTAATCCTACATACACTATTTTGTGCATTTAAAAACATTATTCTGAAGAGGGGTCCCATGACTTCCTCAGATTTCCAGATGGGTTCATGGCACACACACACACACACACACACACACGTTAAGAACCCTGGGTTTAGAAGTGAATGTTTTTCTAGGATTTCACTATCTATTCATCCTTTACAAGAGATATTGACACAAAGCTGGCAATTGTCTCCATGGTGCTCACCTTGTTTATTATCATTACATGTACTGCAGGGCAAGATAACTACGTGTCCAGTGCTTATTGCCTTGGGTGAAGGATGAAATTAACTCCTTTCTTTGCCTTTTCAAGGAAGACCTGTGAGCCATCCCTCAATTTACCTGCAACTTTCTTGTATGTTTGGTTTTCTTTGTAGTGAGAATGTTGATATTTATACTGTTCAGTTTCTCTTGTACCAGATCAATTCACTGGTCTTTGGTTGAGGAGCTCACATTGACTACCAGCAGTGACACTGGAATGTTTTCAAGAGGCACTTCCTAATCCCCAGACTGCTAGTCCTCTGAGATTATGTCCGATACATATATATATATATATATATATATATATATATATATATCTCGAATGTATACAGTTATTGGCTTGTTGTCTCCCCAATTAGAATAGAAACTCCTTGAGGGCAGGTCCCATGTTTTTACCTTTCTTTTTATTCTCAATACTTAGCACAATACCTACCACATAGTAAGCACTAAATAAATGCTTGTTGACTTGACCTGGATCAGTGTTGATGAAGAATAAAAACTTTGGGATCTTTTGTCTCTTTTTCTAACATCCTGACACTACCACTGGGCAAAAAAGAGTTAGCTACAGGTGACTGTGAGTCATTTTGCATTTTCTTTTGTTTAATGAATTGCTGTGCCAAATAATTCATTGTCCTTTGTCGTATAGTCATTTTCAGTCATGTCAGACTCTTTGTGAATTTATGTGGGGTTGAAGTGGCTTGCCATTTCCTTCTCCAGCTCATTTCATGGATGGGCAAACTGAGACAAACAGGGTGAATTGTCTTGTCTAGAGTCACACAGCTAGTAAGTGTCTGAGGTCAGATTTGAATTTAGCTCTTCCTGTCTCTAGGTCCAATATTCTATCCACTACACCACCTAGCCATTAACTTACAAGTATGGAACCTTTACATACTCAGCTAGACTGACCTTTAGACAGAAAACTTCATATGTCATCAAGTTCATGCTAAAAGTTGTTAAGCCCGGTAAGATAGAACTTATGCAGAAAAATAGATATAATAAATCTATCCGGTGTGCTGGATGGAGGCCGTTTTTGGTTCTCTTGGTGTCTTCAGGGCATGTATTGTCTCTGTCAACAAGAGGGCAACAGGATGAGGGCTCAGAATTGTGTCAGCTACCGCAGCTGTACTGAGAAGCACGAGAGTAGAAAAGGAAGGTCCTGTAGGTAAACAGTGCTGGTTGTGACCCCTCAGCTGTGGGCCCAGTTGTACCAGCCTGTCCCACTTGTCTCAGTTATCCCTGGTGTGGTCTTGCAGGCCAGAATTTCAGAACTGTTTGTAGAGATTATTGCAAGAGACCCTTTTTTCTGTGCCCAAGAAAGGAAGAGGAAGGACCCAGAAAATATAATAGAAGCAGTGAGTGAATTTGCTCTTCTAGAAGGCACTTGGGTTGAGCTGTATGTACCCTGTCCATCTTGGGATCTACTTATAGTCATTATATTCTTCTGTCTGTGGTCCAGCAGGACTCAAAGACATCTGTATGTCATCCTACAGGCTGTCAGGTGATGCAGTGGATAGACTTCTGGGCTTAGAATGAGGAAGACTCATATTTCTGAGGTCAAACCTAACCTTAGACACCACTATGTGACCCTGGGCCAGTCATTTAACCTTGTTTGCCTCTGTTTGCTCATCTGTAAAATGAGCAGGAGAAGGAAATGACAAATCACTCCAGTATCTTTGCCAAGAAAACCCCACATGGGGTCATGAAGAGTCGGACACTATTGAACAACAACATAGTGTCCTACTTAGTTTCCTGGAGAAATACTGTCTGTTCCAACCTATGCCTCTATTTCCTATTGCCTGAGTGAGCTCTGAAAAGATGCCAACCCAAGGACGGGCTGGTCTATGATTTCAGCTATTGGCTTTTCTCTACAAGCTTTGCCCCAGCCTGGGTCTGCCCATGGTGAGCTTGGTTCCACCCCTTTTCCCTGGAGAGAGGGATGAAGGAATTTCACCTTTGTCTGTTATTTCTCTAGATTATGTGAACAGCCCAGGTCCTTTTCTGAGCATACATGTTCTTGATATCTTTTTCTCCACTTTTTATGTTGAAATCATGATTGAAAACATGTAATAGTCTAATTGTACCCACTGTGTGTGCTTCCATTCCTCTTGGGAAATTGCTATCTTTATTTTTTTGAGATCACTTGCATTGTATGATTCACAGTCATATAAACTCACCAAAAGAATATAGATGTTAAAGAGATTATTTTTTGTGATAGAAAGCAGTTTGGGATCAATAAAATATCATGTAATTTCACAAATATAACCATCCCAAGCTATATCTCTTATCATATTGTAGACCTAATTCATTGTCCATTTTTAGTTCCAGTCCAAGACAGAAAGCTAGACAGTTTTAAGTTGTTAAATCTTTTAGAACACCCTCTACAGAGATGTAGATAGATAGATACATACATACATGCATACATGATAGATAAAGATTAGATATAGGTAATTACTCATATTTGTGTAACACTTTAAAGTTTTCAAAGTTCTCTATGTATCTTATTTGATCATCTATGAGTTAAAAATTACACATATTATTAATCCCATTTTAAAGCTGAGGAAACTGAGATAGAGAAGTTAAGTGACTTGCCCATATACTTGGATATAGAAATATGGATTAACTCAATGAATTGCATCTCTAGCTGCAAGGTTTAGCCTGAAGGAAACATGCATTTCTCATCCATTTTGTTTGCTCACTGTGGATGTTTAGACTCCAATTACTGTGGATTTCACTGTGTTGACATTGTGCTCTTCTGAGGTCCATGCCGTTAATAGAATGAATGGAATTTTCTTTAAAATTCAGTGCAGGATATTTTTCATGACCCTTCTAGTCAACAGAATTATAACTAGCATTTTTGGCAACTG
Source organism: Potorous gilbertii (assembly GCA_028658325.1). NCBI lineage: Eukaryota > Metazoa > Chordata > Mammalia > Diprotodontia > Potoroidae > Potorous > Potorous gilbertii. The sequence continues at coordinate 690,972,450 of CM053769.1, forward strand.
GAATGAGCTATATAAAATGCACACTCATTTCATTTGGGGGAGGAGCATGGTAGATACCCAAGTAGACTGTTAGGAGTATGACCACTGGGATGGAGGACAAGAGCCAGTGCTATAGAAGCTCGGAGGAGGGAAAGGATTGTCTTAAGCTGAGTTATTGAGGCAAGACTCCATGAAGGTGGGGTGACTCAACTGATCCTTTGAAGGATGGCTAGGGTTTGGACAGGCGGAGAGGAGAAGAAATAGGTAGGAGCAACCAGGGTCTTTGCAAATAGATTAATTAGATTGAATGGAGTGGAAAGGCAGAATAAAGGAGTCAGGGAAAGAAGACCAGAAAAAACCAGATTGCAGAGGGCCTTGCATGCCAAGGTATTATTTTAGGTAGTTAAGAAATCATTGAAGGCTTTTGTTCAAGGAGATGACATAATCAAGTGTATTTTTGGAAGGTCAGTCTGGCAGCAGCTGTGTGCATCTAGTCTAGCTCTTAAAGGGCAAGTTCTTCTGTTTTCATCTTTGCTATTGAGCCCCAACACAATATCTTGCCTTGAGTGGGTTCTTAGCTATGAGCTGACCAGAGCTAAATTGAGTTGAATAAAATTAACTAGGAGTATGGGGACAGTGCAGGTAGTTAGGAAGCTATTTCAGGCATGAGATAGGGGACTGAAGTAGGGTGGAGACAGTGTAATGGAAGGTAGGGGAGATTAATACAAGAAACATTTAAAAGGATGACCATTGACTATAAACTACTTGTGTTTTTACCTGAAATTAGAGGAATGGAATTACTTGACCTCTGAAAGCTTTCCAGCACTGTGAAAATAACACCTTCTGTTTATGTAGAACTTCATGGTTATTGGGTTTCCTCAAAACAACTCTCTAAGTATGAGAGTTAGGGGGTAGGATCGAGGCCTTTGGTTTCACTGGTATAGGGAAGTCCCAAGTAAAAGAATTCTCTCTACCAATGCACCTTCTCTACAATGGTCTTAGCTACTGCACAGAACCCTAAAATGTTGAGTGACCTTCCCAGAGTTACACAATCTGTAAGTGTGCTTGGCATTATCTTCATTTTATAAATGAGCAAACTGAAGTTGAGAGATTAAATGACTTACATTTAGAAGTGGCTAGGTGGTCTAGTGGCTGGAGTGTTGGGCCTTGAGTCAGAAAACTCCGAGTTCAAATATAGCCTCAGATACTTACTAGTTGCATAGCCCTGGGAAAATCACAACCTCTATTTGCCTCAACTTCCTCTACCGTAAAATGGGGGATAAAACAACACCTACCTTGAAGAGTTGTTGTGAAGATCAAGTGAGATAATATTTGTAAAGTGCTTAGCATGGTGCCTGGCACATAGTAAGTGTTTAATAAATGCTTATTCCCTTCTGTTACTCAAACTGTCACAGCTTGTAAGGGTAGGAACGAGAGCACCATACTTGGTGTTCTGATTCCCAGTTGAGCTCTCCTCCCCTGGTGCTGTCCGAAGGCTCCATGAGCCCACGCACAAAGAGGGTCAGGTATTGATCAGAAGTATCACTTTTCCCAGAAAAGGCCAACTCTTTGCCTATCCACAAAAGGGCCAAGTATGCAATATCATGGAAAGGTAGGGTGGGGCAGATTGTGGAGGGTGTTAAATGTTGGGATCATAGAAACGTAGAATTCAAAAGGGACTTTAGAAGTCAGCCAATCTAGCCCTTTCCTTTTAGAAAAGGGGTAGTTGAGACCCAGGAAGTTAAAATGGCTTTTCTCAAGCCACATGACTGCTTACTTACAAAGCAAAGATTAAGATACAAATCTTCTGATTTCCACCAGACTTTTTCAACTCTAACTTCCCCAAATTTCACCTTCATCATTGTTTTTTAACTTCATCTTTACCCCACATTTCATGAAAATGCTGAGATTTTTCCCTGATTAGAGAAGCTGCCAAAAGGTGAAATACAAAAAAAGACAAAAAATGGTAAAAAACAAAACAAGCATTTATGTGGTAGACACTTTGCAAATATTATCGCAGTTGATCCTTGCAACAACCCCGTGAGGAAGATGATATTACTATGTTATAGTTGAGGAGACTGAGGCAGACAGATGCTAAGTCCAAGCCAATCTGATAAATATTTATTAAGCGCCTATGCTAGGCACTATGCTAAGTGCTGGGAGTACAATTAATAAAAAGAAAGAAACCTTGTCTTCAATGAGTTTACAATCTAAAGGAGAAAGACTACACACAAAGGAGGCAGGAAAGGGAAGGGTAGATACCAAAGGGCATCTTATTCCATGGAGTAGGAACCAGGCTCGGCAGCAGATCTAAAGGGAAGTGAGCTGAGAATCCATTTCCTGCCCTTTATAAAGGAAAGCATTGGGAAGAGACCCTGGCCTCTTTAGGCTAAAGTCTTTTTGAGTTCTCACTTTGAGTGAGGTAATGCCCATTCATTGAATAGTCCTCTTGAAGTTACTCAAGAGATGGCACCTTTAATAAAAAAAAAAATCAAACTGAGAGGGGAAGACCTTCAGGGTTCCTGGCCGAAAGAGAAACATTTACTATTTACATTCACTCTGTGCTAGTAGAGGAGAAAAGACAGAGAGAAGGGGAGGCTGAAGGAGGTAGTCAAGGCTTGAGTTAGCCCAGTGGTGATAAGATTTGAGGTGCTGAATTTCTCCTGGGAAGGGCATCTTGTTTCCTGGAATGGAAACCAGGCAGGGCAGCAGATGAAAAGTAGAATATATGTTAAGTGCTTTGCATAGGGTCATGCTGCTAATTAAATGTCTGAGGTCACACTGGAACTCAGATCATCTTGCCTGCAGGTCCGGGGCTCTATCCACTGCACTACCCAGCCATCTGTAAAAAGCCAAGAAAGTAAAACCAAAGTTCTGACCTAATGTGTCAGAACTAAGAGTGGATGAGGGTAGGAGGGTGAAGCTGATTTTTGGCATAGTCGAAAAACCAATGCACTAGGTGTCCAGAAAGCTGGGCTCCACTCCTTGGTCTGTTCCTAACTTATCTGTGACCTTGAGAAAATTGTTTCATTTCTCTGGACCTCAGTTTCCTAATTAGTAAATGAAGGAGATGGGACTAGTTCATGTTGAAGGACTCTTCCGAGTTCTAACATTCTTTGACAGAGAACGCCTCCATATCTCTGACTTCTTGTGTCCGCCACCCCCATTCATATCATATTAAACAGTGGTTTGACATGAGCACAATGGAGATAAAGGTCTGATCAGCGACCTAGGATGGGAAGGTAGGGGCGAGAAGGGAACACATTCATCAAGCGTAGGTTTGCTGTGCCTCCTTCACCCACCCAAAGGAGCTCACTTGAGTGAACAGGATTCAAAGTAGAGGAAGAGTCCTTGCCAGCTTCTTTTTTGTGGGGGTTGGGTGGGTCGGGTGGGGGCATGGATAAGGTTTTCCTAGCCTTGCTAGTCTCCTAGGGATCATTTGAGAAGCATTTTTATCTATAGCTTTTTGGAGAATACCTGTCTCCTCAAACACACAAAGGTAAAGCAGCATCTCCCTGTCAGGTAAAAGAAATCTACCTATATGCTGAGAGGAACTGAGAACTAGGGGAAAGGGGAAGAGAAAACTTTCCATTTGGCATAAAGGAAAAAGAAACATTATATTGAGGGAGGATGAGAATGAGAAGACTGAGTGTAATATATTGCACCTTGAGGCCAGAAATGTCTCTTTAGAAATGCACATTTAGAAATTAAAATTTATTTAAAAATACAAATAGTCTTACATAAAATAATGAAGAATGAAATGAGAAGAAACAAGAAAACACTGTATACAATAAGAACAATATTGTTTTAAGAACAACTTTCAGTGACTGAATCATGTTGGCTATTATAAATACCCAAATGCTAACAAAGAAGACGCTATCTGCATCTGGAGAAAGAACTGATAAATAGAAGTATATGTAAAATGATTTTACATATAAACACATATTTATGTCTAATGATAACTATCTCTGGGGGTGGAGGGATGTGTGTGGGGGAGGAGGGAGGGAAGAAAAAAGGGAGAAAAAAAGAAAGTTGCATGATAACATATATTTAAAAGAAATAGCAAGTTGTACATAATAGATTTGCAGTTTCATGTGCAATCATCTTTTCCCCCCTATTCTACTGTTATGGAAATGCTGGCTTTACTTTTAAAGTTCAGAATAAAATAAATAAAAAGAAAAATACGCATTTCCATTTTTTGAAAAGACAAAATATTTCTAATCAGTGTGGCATAAGATGGCAATTGTCTACTTGGGGACTCTCGATTATATTATTTGTGGATCTCTTGCTCACAGTGGAAAAAATTGCCTGCTGGAGAGGCCAATTGGTTCAAAACTATATGTTTTTGTATCCTCCAGGCTCACGTCATTTTCATTATGGCCCTAGACACAGGAAGGACATCTTTCCTTTCTACTGAGATTCTGAAAGCATGTGAGTGTGTGTTTTTAAATATAACTACAGATACAATGTAACAATATACAATATAATATAGATACAATGTAACTAGTGATTCCCTTTTTTTTAGAAATTAATTTCTTATTTTATCTAGTTGAATGTAGAGAGAAAAAGTTGTCAAGCACATGATTTAGCAATGGAGAGTTCTTCAAGGAGAGTTAGAAAAGAAAGAACCTATTTTTTTTTAATAACTGTTTGACAGGAACTTTTATTAGACAGGTATTGGGCAGATATTGATTCACAAGTGACTCCATGATATTAAAAATGAACTCAATATCAACCAAGTTGATAAGTATCTCTCTATATATATAAAAGAGAAGGGTCATAGTTCACGCATCTTCCGTTCTAAAGAATTGAGCATGTGCAAGAGGAAAGACTGAGCCCACAAGTCAGCCAATTAGAAAGGTTTATGCAAGTCCTTTCCAAATGAAATGGCTCAGAGTTATAAAACTTTACTGTGTTTAGAGAAACTTTTAAATCAAACAACAGTGCCACCATTACATTTTAATTAGCTGTAGAAAAATAGTGTACCTTGTTTTCCCAGGCAAAAAATTTCAGGAGGCCTTTCTTGCCTTCCTTGTGGATATATCAGTGGATCTGAGATCTCATCAGTGTGAGTGCTCTCTCCACTGGTGGGGCTGGTAAGGATTCCACACTTTCCCTTCCTAGAGCTTTCTCTAAATTCTTCAGAGATGATCTTCACAACCCACAGAGGATTTCTTCTGGGCCTTCAGGGATATTAGTGTGTCAGGCTGTTCTCACCCCTTTTCTAATCATATCTCTAACTGAAGGTATTATTAGGTCACTCCTTGAATTCAAGTCATCACTGGTGATATACCACAGCCTACTCATACATAGCTTGCAGTTTTCTAATGCCCTGTGGGTCACTGGCAATTTTGAGGTCCTGGTATCCTATGACTCGGTGTCACCTAAACTCACTGGGACACTATTGGAAAGGTGGCACAGAGTGGCAGGAAGAAACTGGAGATCACTGAAAAGTGCTGGCCAAATATCAAAATGTCATTTATCCCACTCTACCCCTTTTCATTTCTGGGCCCAGCTCCCCATCAGCTACAGCAGCTGTTCATGGTAGATATACTTCTTTGTGTTGATCAGTCATTTTTTGTTCCTTCAATTTTTGCCACCCTGTTTGGATTTTTCTTGGCAAAGTTGATGGAAGGGTTTGGTATTTCCTTCTCCAGCTCATTTTACAGACAAGGAAAGTGAGACAAACAGAGTTAAGTGACTTGCCCAGGGTCACACAATTGGTTAGTGTCTGAAGGCAGATTTGAACTCAGGAAGATGAATCTTCTTGACTCCAGGTTGAGCCACACTATGGTACCCCCTAGCTATACATGTCCTTCCTTGTTCTCTGTTAATTGAAGAGTTAGGGAAGAAAAAGGAGTCGTCTTTTTGGGGGGACCTCCATCTAATATGGTGGCAGGTTAGGTTGTAGTTGCAATTATGGCAATAAGCTACATAGTATTATTACTACAGAAATCAGTAAAATCCTTTATATCCAAGACTTCTTCTATACGTGAACAAAAGGGCAACTGTCCTGATCAAGGTCAAATTTCTTTTGGTGCTGAAACTGAATGGAATTTGAAGTCTGGCATCCTTTTTGGTTCTTGTAGTTTTCCTTCATCTATTATTGTCTTACCCTTGTCTTTTGGCAAAATAGTTGCCCAGCACTTCATCGTCTGAGATAAACCAACAGAAGCCTTGCCTCTTGGCATCTTTTTACTGCTTTCCCTCTGCACTTCCCCTACCTACAAAAATTATAGGCCAAGAAAGAGAGCTATGGAAACTTAGAAATCATCTAGTTCACCTAATTATACAGAAGAAGAAACTGACATCCAAAGAAGGTGAAAAGACTTCTAAACTATATCCCTCTGAACTCTCCTCTTCCCCTCAGGCCCACAGAGTTGTCATCATGGCCCTACACACAGGAAGGAAATCTCTCTACATTCTACCTGAAAAACATTTAAAAATATTTTATAAGTATATTTTTAATACAACTCACAAATGAATGATCCCTTTTAGAAATTACTTTCATTCTTTAAAATTGGATAGAAAGACAAAAAGGTAGATGAGTCCATGATTTCGCTTGGTGTCACATCATTTCATTAGAGAAAGGACTGACATTAGAACCACCATCTTCTATGGAGTATTCTTGAGAGGACATGTTTGAGAACCTTGAATTATTATGAGGGTGTAAATGGATCTTGATCTACACCAATGGAGGGATTACCCTCATTAATGAAATCCTGGATCCCTTGAAACATTGAATGAAACAATTGCGGACCGGACAAACTACCTCCCACCTCCCTTAGCTTTGTTTCACAAAACTATTCAAACAAAGCTTTCTCTTACCACAATTTTCACTGGAATGGGGGGAATAAATGAGAACAAAAATTCTATCTCCTCTATTGTAGCAAGGGTGAACAAATGACCACCATTGTAAGATGCCCCAGTGGATATTGATGAGATAGGAATAGAAATAACCTAATGTGTTTCTCCCATCACTAAACACCTTTCCTCCACATATACTTGCAATAGGGAGGGAGGTTTTAGTTTTCAGCCTGCAAAGATATGTGATCAAAAAGAAAATTTTGTTGTTGTTGTTTTATGTTAGCTATAAGAACCACTGATAATATGACTGTAAGACTTCCTTCTCCCCTTCCTTCCCTCAAAAAATATATAATTATTGGGACATGTCAGGTTTTGGTTTCTGCTTTTTTACAGCTCTGCTCTGGTACTTTATGATTCTAACCCTGAAAACCAAAGATCTTTTTAATAAAAGCAAATTAAAGCAAAAACATGTTTAAAATCCCTGCTGTTTATTACATGAGCTTTAACAGTGAATGTGGGTGACAAAGGAGAGTGTACTATTAATAGTTAAACCCAGGGCAATGAGGGCCTTCATTTCAATAGCTCTTAAGCCAGGCTTTGGAAAACAGAAATAAGCAACATGGCTAAAATGGCTTTGTAGGCAGGGGCTGAGCCTGTTCCTATCATGGGTGACATAAAAAAGTTGTTCCCTAATGAGAGCCAAGATGCTGGAAAGAGTTGGCTGACATTCAGAAGCCTTCCTATTTGGTTCCTCTATTGGTGGGAATCAAGGACTGCTGCATTCTCTGGTTTTACTTGTTAGAAATTTGTTGCTTGCTGTTATCTTTTAAAGAAAGACTTAAGTGGAAAAATCAAAATATTCAAGAGAAATGTGGCCCTTGAGTTTGGACTTTTAACAACTTTAACTTAAACAAACACAGCCAATTTTTATTGGGTCTAACTAAATTATTCCCATGTGTCTTCTGAAAGTTTCTCCAGTCGTTTCTCATTGACTGCCATCTCAGCTATTAGGGAAGGAAAGATGATGAACTACAGGCTTCCTTGTCAATGAGCTGAGCCAATAAGCCAATCGAAATTTCAGTGGGCACCAGCAGCCTTCCCCAAAGAAACTGCCAGCCAGCAGTCCTGAAGACACAGGACTGAGCTTTACACAGCAGTTACATTCAGAAGCCTAAAATAAATTCAGCAAACTGGCTGGTAGCTGAACACTGAATACATTTAAGTGTTATTTCAACAAGAGAGCATGGCGGCTTTTTAAGGATTTCATTTTAAAATCTAGTATCATTTTCCTCTTCCAGCAGACTTGTTCTGTGGCTATGTGTTTGTTCACAGTGAGGTCATCATTAAGTGAATTGAATTATTGTTCTGTACAAATGACCTGTGAATCCAACAATGTGTTCCAAACTTCATCCAGAAATGTTTTATGTATTATTGGGAGATGGCCATCTGTGGTGATGCCGCGTCTCACAACATTGCAGAAATGTGGGGAGATAGTTTATGTTCAGCCTTATCTCTGATCAGAATTCCATTTATAAGCTTTTTTTCATCCACTTGTCAACATTGCTTACTATAGCAACACTGAAAATGGCCAAAAATGAACAGATTTATCAGCGCAATGTGAGGTCATCTTGTATGTTACAATTCTGGTATTGAGGATTTTTATCCAACATTTTAATTTTTAAAAATAAAGCCGCAATGAAAATAAAAGTAACTGCTTTGATCACCTTCCAGTTACTGTAAGTTGAGAAATGGACGAGTTAGAATTCAGGGTGTTTGAGTCTGTTTGTTTGTTTTTTAATCTGTTAACTGATTATATTTAGTGTTGGATACCCCTGCCAAGAAGTATGGATTAATGCTTCTTAAATCTGAAAAATCCTGAGTTACACTTTCTTGAATACATAATGTGCTTTGAACACAGTAGATGTTTAATAAATGTTTGGTAAATGGAATTGGAACGGTATGAGAGCATGCAAAATTGAGTCAGAACTTGTAAACTAAATTCAAATTCAAACCACTCCCTTTCCTTTTTTTTTTTAACATATTTTCACATTTCTTGCAAAATAAACAGTAGAATGGGGGCTCCTTGAAGGCAAAGACAATTTCTTTTTTGTCAGTATCCTCAGAGTAATGTAGCAAGATCCCTTGCTCAGTCGAAATGCTTCATAAATGCTTGCTGAGTCAGGTTGCATTGGATGGTACTATAGGCAAAGATTCAATGATTGGGTCTACACAAAGCAAGCACCCCAGGCATACTGTGATATCTGCCCCAAAGCATTCGGAGGTTATTGTTGAGCATTAGATGGTGATATTTCAATTCTTCGAGAATGAAGCTTCTTTATGGAAATCATAGGATGTTGGGGGCAAAAGAGACCTTAGGGAACTGGTAGGTCAACTTCCCAAATCAGTTGTTGGAGACTAATTCCGTAAATCATGCCAAGTATCATCATCTCAAAAACAATGTTCCTTCAAAAGTTCTTCTGGCAGCAAAGGACAGAATTGCCATTGCCACAGCTTCTATTTAGTTGAGCACAGTTGAAAGCAAGCAAGGATGATCCAAAGCAAAACTGCAAAGTCTACAGTTTGTTTCTGATTTCTTTTTCCTTTTTTCTTCAGGGATAAGTTACTACTCCCTTGTTTTAGGAAACCCATGACTTCCTTATTTCCTAACTTTCTTCCCCCACCAAAAGGTATATGACAGCAGTCATTTACATGTGAGTATAAATGGATTCCATTTGGTCTCCTCTTCCCCTTCATACATTTGCATGTGTTATTTCCAATTGGGGGATGAAATCTTTCCCATTAGCAAACAGGTGAGGAGATTCTTTTTAGTAAGCCATTAGAAGGCTCACCAAGAGCTAAACCTGATTTCATCCTTTAAGGATGGCTGGAACTGCATACAGAGGAAGCATCAGCAATTGATCTGCTCCCCTCAAGAGGAAAAGCTGACAGTAACCCAGCTGTGGATGCTGGATAGCTTACTCCCCGAGGTGGTGTGTGTGTGTGTGTGTGTGTGTGTGTGTGTGTGTGTGAGAGAGAGAGAGAGAGAGAGAGAGAGAGAGAGAGAGAGTGATAGAGAAAGAGAAAAAGAGAAAGATTTTCTCAAAAAGTTGAGGAACATATAGATTATCTTTATTTAAATATACCTTCTACAAAAGCATATTAATATTAAGCCTGTTCAGGCCAAAGGGTCTTGTTTATGATTTTGAATAGGTTGCAGGCACTGATTTTGTAAATTACTATATATGTCTTCAGAACAAAATGTTTTCTCTGTCCTCTTTGGAGAGCAAAGTTTTCATATTCTAAAGAATGTGACAACACCTTCTATAATATTGGGCTAACGGGTGTTAATGATGATGATTAGCTCTGGTGGTCTGGAGGCAACCACTGGTCTTGCTTACTAAGCATTAATCCAGATTACTAACTAATTTAATCAGAAACAGATGTCTTCTACTCACATCCATAAATTGCTAGATTTTAAACATCATTCTTACTTTTACAACAGAGAAATAATTTCAAGGCTTTTAAATGAATTCCTAGATTTAGAAAGCACAGAACCAGGCTTTTGTAATTTAGATTTCATGTATATTTTGGATAAAATAATATATCTGGGTGCTAAATGCCAGAATATTAAATTTGCATGGCTTTAATTGTTTTTTATAGGCCCTTAAAGTTACTAGGACTAACTTAGGGGACATCTTGTCCATTTTTTCTCCTTTAATAAGAAATTGTTTCTGCCAGGAAGGAGTTTGTGAACCAGTGTAAAAGGATTTGTAGGCAAGGATTCCTAACAAAAGTGCCCTCTTAGCCTTATCTGTGGAATTGCAAAATGATGGTTTAAAATAATTATATGATAGCTTAATATCTCTGGTTTGTCTTCAGGGGCATTTCTAGGGCAGTATGGAGGATGAGGACTAGAAATTTGAAAATGTAGTTTTAATATTGGAAGAGGTGCTATGGAATATTTTTTATCAGTCTCCAAATGTAACATCTGGCTCACGTTAACTCTTAAAAAAATTGAATTTTTATACATTCATTTGCTCTCTTGTAAACAAGGTCCTGTTACCCTGAGAAGATAACTAGGCATTTGCTTGGTGGCTTGTGGTATAACTTGCATTTTTTGGCAAAAAGGAGTAGTGAATTGCACCTCTTTCCTACCCGTAGGCAATGTCACCAGCTTCAAGAAGCTGGATGCAGCCCTTGGAAACTGCCTAGTGGTATGTTATCTTGGGAATTTGCCCAGGCCAGTACAATTGATCTATAGAAAGTCCAATCCTCTTTGTAGGACATTTCAATTGGAGTGGTGTATTGGCCTGGGTCCCCACACACTGGCACATCAAATCCTTCCTTCCCAACAAACCCCATGCCTACTTCCTGTTTCTGGCACAGCCAGTCCTAGGAATATTCAACAATATCTCATAGGATATAGATCTGGAATGGACCTTAGAGGTCATTGAGTCCAACTCCCTCCTTTCATAAGATACACTTTTCTTCATTCCCTCTCCTTCTCATCTTTATTTTCTCCCTTCCTGCTGGCTCTTTCCCCCATGACTATAAACATGCTTCTGTTTGCCATATGCTCCAAAAACCTTTTCTTAACCTTGTTGGACCTTCAGGGTATGATCCCATATTTCTCTTCCCTTTCACTGTTAAATTACTAGAATCTTTCATACTCTTTGCTTTTCTTTCCTCTTGAATTTCCTTTCTAAATCACTTGTAATATTACTTATGACCCCACAACTCTACAGGAACAACTCTTTCAAAGGTCACCAGAGACTCTGTTTACTAAGACCAGTGACATTGTCTCAGTCTTCATCCTCCTTGATCCTCTTATACCATTCCACTCTGCTGACTGTCCCTTCCTTCTCCACACTCCCACTTCCTTTGGCTTCTGTGACACTGCCCTCTCCTACTTCTCCTTATCCTATTGAGTCTTAATATCCTTTCCTGATTTCATCACCCCTCTTCTTCCTACTTAAGATGGGCGCCCTCCAAGGAACTACTCTAGGTCTATTTTTCTTCTGCACTCTGCACTCTGAATTACAGAATCTTGGAGTTGTAAGAAAATTTAGAGATGGTGTTGTCTAACCCATACCTGACCAGGAATCCTGTCTATAAATTCCTAAGGAAGTGGACATCTTGGTTTCAACTGAAAACCTCTAGTGGAGGGGAAACCATTAAGGCATGAGCCCCATTGCACTTTTGAATATCTCTAATCTGCCTCTTTGAACTTTCCACTAATCACTCTTAGTATTTCTTTATGAACCCAGCCAGAAAGTTTATCCTTTCACAGGATAACCTTTCAAACACTTGAGGACCATTCTTATATGCTCCTGTCTTCTCTTCTCTAGACCAAACATTTCTAGTTTCTTTAACAAATGGCATGATTTTCCTTGTCATCCTTTTCTGATTGCTTCCCAGCTTATAAAAATTCTTCCTGAAGTATGGTACCCAAAAGTGAAAACAATGTTCTGGAAGGTCTCTGACCAGATCACAGGAATGTGGAACTATCACTTACCATCTTCTGGGTATTATCTCCTTCTTAATGGAATATATGGACACATTAACTTTTCTGGCCACCATATTTCATGGTTGATTTATACTGAGCTTATAGTCCCTTAAAAGACCCCTTTCAGGAAAAGTTTTCTGAGTCCCATATCTCTTATCTTGGATTTTGGAAGGTGAATTTTTTTTAATTCGAGGACAGGACTTGTGGGTATATGTGTGAAATTTCACTTTATTAATTTTGACTCATTATTCTTGTCTGCAAGAATATTTTGAAAAATTTTTTTACTTACTTTATTTTTAATTTATGGAATAAAACAATCATTTCCATAATGTAGTATAATAAAAAAGGTGATTGTGCATGAAACTGTAAATCTGTTATGTACAATTTGTTATTATTTTAAAATACATAATAAACTTATCATATACATATCTTTTCTTCCCCTTATTTTCTTCTCTCCATTCCCTCACCCTAGAGATGGCTACCATTTGACACAAATATATATGTACGTATGTATGTATATGTATGTATGCATGTATATGTGTATATAAAATCATTCTATACCTATTTATATTTATTGGTTCCAAGATGTGTTTGGACCTTAGATTGGATCCATCTTGTCATCCAATGTATTAACAATAATAAACAACCAGGTTGAGGGTAACTGTTGGGCCTCAAATTCATCGTAAGTTTGGAGGATGTCTATTCCTGGCATGTGAAGAGGTGAGTGGACAAGAATAATTTGTTCCAGTGACCATACAGAGGTGGCTGAAGCAGGCACTGTGGAGTGCGTGGAGCTTGGTCAGACACCGAAGCCACCACGGCCATCTATTTCATCCTGGGCCATTGCCTTGTCTTGACTTTGTCTTGCCACTGGATTTCAATGACTGGGAGAATAAGGCTGACAACTTTGCACAGCTCTGTCTCATTTAAATCCAATTCACTCACAAGCCAATACATCACCCTATGATGCCACTGGTCCTCTTCAAAAACTAAGCACAAATAACATTAATAATAGCTAGCATTTACATACAGTTATCGCTTCCATATCATGACTTCTCCCATCACAGTTTCAAGGTATTGTGGATTGGCATAAAAAATAAAAAGGAATTTGGGGGGAGTTTTGTAGAAGTTGCAAATGACATGTGAAGGCCAGCAGACGACACAGAAAAGTACTTTTACTTAACATTGACCTACATGTAGTCTATGACCAAATGGTTAACCCAAATTTTACAATAAGGTACTGTAAATAAACCATAAAGAAAAGAAAAAGAATATATTCAGACTTCCTCTCTGAGGTACAAAGGGAGGGCCAACACTTCTTACATGGATTTTCCAGATTGCTGGGATATCTAACTCAGAACCTTCGAGATGTGAAGGGATAAAGGTGGTCCCTATTGCCTACCAGGTGCTAAGTGCTTTACAAAAATTATTTCATTGAATCCTCACAACAACCCTGATATTTTAATCCCCATTTTAAACAGGAGGAAAATGCAGATAAGTGACTTGCTCAAGGTCACATAGCTAGTAAGTATCTGAGAGCAAATCTGAACTCAGATCTTTCTAAGTCCAGGTCTAGTACACCTCATCACCTAGCTGCCAACTGTCAACTAACATAACCCTAAATGCACTTTATGTCAACTTACATTTGATAGAAATACTATCTACATCTTCAGTTAAGTTGCTAATATAATATTAAGCAGAATAGGGTCAGGACAACTCCACTAGGGAAATCCCTTGAGTTGACATTAAATTATGAATGGTCATTCTTATTAGACCAGCCATCCACCCAGGTCTAAATTTGCCTGACTGACCTATCATCTGACTCATATCACTTTCTTGTCCACATAGGATCTGAGACTTAGTTAGCCAGTGAGTATTCTTTGATTGGCAGAGGATAGGCACTGGAAACTCCTTTCAGATCCTCCAAGGCAACCATCTTATCATTTCCCACCTGTTGCTGCACGACTTCCTTTTCTTTCTATTTTATGTACCCTTGCCCCCTTTTTACAGCTTTTTTTTTTTTGGTATTGTTTCCCTCTTCCTCTTACCCTCCCCCCCATTAGATTGTGAGCTTCTTAAGGATAGGGACTGTCTTTTGACTTTGTATTCCCAGTGCTTACACTAACTAAATGTTTATTGACTGACTGAAACAATGGATTAATCTGTCTAATGTATGAGCATCAACCTCCAGCTATTTGGAAAGGCTTGCCACCAGGTTGGTCACAAATGGTGACAAATTTTTCAACCACAGAAATTCTTGATGACAAGCTATTAAATCTCATTTATATTTCATTATTGAATAAGCTATCCTTTGTACCATTATTGGATCCCATCCCACCAAGTGTAAGTAACACCTGTGAGATCAAATTTGCCTCCTTGTGTTGAAATCTCTGGCTTATTTTGGCTATTATCCAGTCCTGATCCATATATACCTGAAGCCATGGGTTTTAATTACTGGATCTCTTGGGATTTTTGTCTCCTATGGGTTACTGGACATTTTTCACTGTTGATTTGACTTTTTATATTATAGCTTACTGTTCTCTAAATCAGTGATTTCAAGCTTCTTGATGTCAAGACTCTTTCACACTCTTAAAAATTACAAAGGACCCCAGAGGTTTTGTTTAGGTGAGTTATAGTTATTGACATTTGCATATTATAAATGGAAATGGATAAATTGTTAAAATATTTATTAATTCATTTAAAAATAAAAATAACAATAACAAACTTATTGCATGTTAACATAAATGAGATAGTTATATCAAAAAGCTATATTTTCTATAACAAAAAAGTAATAAGAATGCCATTGCTTTTGCATATTTTTAAAAATCTCTTCAATAGAAGATAGCTAGATTCTCCTATCTGTTCTGCGTTCGATCTGTTGAGACATATTGAAGTATATGAAGAAAATCTGACTTCGCATAGGTATGTAGTTTGAAAAAGGGTGAATATTTTAAAAAGCAAAAAGCATCTTAATATTATTATGAAATTATTTTGACATTTAGGACCCACTGAAAGCATCTCAGGCACCCCCAGAGGACCTGTTGCTCTATGGATGTATCCAGCTTGGTAGAAATATCATAAGAATTTTCTCTCTCCCTGTCCCCCTTCAGTTCTAAACCGTCTGGATGAAGACTCCAGCCAAATATATTTTTACTATCTCTCATTAGATGCACTCAATTCCTAGCCAAGAGTCCATCATTCCTATTTTTAAGTAGTGGTTCAGAAATCTAGTTCCTGTTCTCAGATGCCATCTTTTTCTCCAGCTATTCATTTCCCAAATCTGCTCATCTCTGCTGAAGTGCTTGGTGTTGAATGGCGACAGTGATGAGAAAACACTTCCCATATTTGCTTAAGGTTTTCCATGTTGTGCGCAGTTCTTCATAACCTAATAATGTTTTCAAGGTTCCCTCTGGCAGTTATCACTGAGAATCACCCAAAGTGGGAAGCAGGTAGTTTTCATCAGGTCTCCTAAGTGCTGAGTGATCCTCTTTCATGTACCAGATACATCCCTCAGGAAGGTGGCAGACTTCTCCATTATTAATGTTAGAATGATCAATAACTAACCAGCTTAACCCACCTCACAGGGCAGATGACAATGATCAGAACTCATTGGTTCCAGATGGATCTGTGTATCTCCTTATCATTCCTTAGAACTTTTTCCTCCTTGGAGGGTCTAACTCTCCCCTCTACAGAATGAACCCCCCACACCTGTTATATAGAACCCAATGACCCATGGCTCTTTTCCTCCCTTTCTTCTCTGTGCCACGTTCTTCAACCCTCCAACCTTCTGATAGTATGGTGGAAAACACAGAGGCTCTGACATCAGAGGACCTGTTTTCAAATCCTATCTGGATGCCATAAAGCAAGTCACTTTATCTCACAGGTCTCAGTTTCCTTATCTGTAAAATGAGATTAAATGGCCTCTGAGATCTAAAAGGCCTTGTAGCTATCTATCAATAATATAAAGCAGGCTACCTTCTGCCTTTTCAATTTTTTTTTCAACTTTGGAACCTTCCCACACACACATGTGTACACGCACACACATATGCACACACATTCTTTTTAAAAGAAATTAAGTACTTCATTTTCCTCAATATATTAGGCATAAACTCTCAAAGGGAGTGATACCACTCCCTGGGGGTGCTGGAATGATGAGGGGGGGTGTGGATAATAGCTTTGGGTGCAATCGAGGAGCATTGACTACAAATAAAGGGGTTGTGGAAGCAGAAGAAAAGAAGAGAATTTTGAAAAACCATTCTAACATGTATCATCTGTTGTGTAACAGTTAAAGTCATAGTGATTACATTATTTTCCAAATAAACACACAAAATGTAAGTTATAATCAATCATTGGTCAAATCCACAGATAGGTCTTAACAAGCAAGTGTTGGCAGGCAAGTCAGCTGTGCATTGTTGGGAAGCCTAGCATGTATCAGCAAGAATGTGTGCATATAATGACTTGTTTCTAGTATGATACTATATGGTTACATGATGCAATATTTCATCATGAAATTTCAGTGGAGGAAACAATTTGCAATAGATTATCAAATTTAAGATGCACCATTTAAAATATGTATATTTTTGAAACGACACTTTAAAAAAAATGTTAAAGGGTTAATGAAAGTAGATTTCCATGGGGGCGACGAGTAATTTCTTTCCTTTTATGAAGAAGGGGGTGGTAGACCAAATAAGTTTGGAAACCTCTATCTAGAAGATGGAATAGCATTGCCACTTGGTCAATCTGTACTTTCAGAAGAGATGGCAGATTTGGCCAGGACAAAAACAAGCAAAGGAACAAAACCTCAGACCATCAACAATCAATCAATTAAAATATACTTGTTATTAAGCACCTACTAGTGCAAAGCACTGTACATAACACTACGAATGCAAAGATAAAAGTGAAATAGCTCTGAGCCCTCAAGGAGTTTAGTTTGTATCTGTAGACAAGTTACAAAGATAAAAGTGAAATAGCTCTGAGCCCTCAAGGAATTTACTTTGTGTCTGTAGACAAGTTAATTTTGTGCTTGTTATACAAGTCAAGGTGAAATTCGCTTTGTCCTTTCTACTTGTTGCAAGTAAGGTAGTTTTCACTTTCTAGTCCCTCTTGTCAAAAGCTCTTAAAGTCAATTCTCATGGGGAACTTTACTATAGCTACTATCTGCCCTCAAGGGAGCCCAGCTCTAGGGAGCCTCTGAAGGAGGCTTTATTTGTCATTTTTAATATCATTCTACCTTGGCGATCTCATCTGCTCCCCTGTGTTCAATTATCATTTCTCTTTAGGTGACTCCCAACTCTAACTCCCCTGAACTCTAGCCTGACCTCATCAGGTTTCCTAGGAATAACTATCTTCATGTCCCACCAGTACCTCAAAATTGTCAAGATTTGGATTCAGTGAACCTGGGTTTAAATTCTGACATTTACCATCCATGTGACTTTGGGCAAGTCACTTAAACTCTCTAATTCTCATTTTTTTCAACTATAGAATGAAAGGGTTGGAATAGATTATCCTTGAGGTCATGTCATCACTTCTGTAATCCTAGGAAATTATCACCCCTCTCCTTAAACCTTATCTTCTTCCCAATTTCCCTATTGTTTTTCTAATGTCTTTGCCATCTGCTCAGACACCTAGCCTCGAAACCTCAAAGTAACTATTGCCTTTGTCTTTTCCCTTGCCTCCCATGTCCGATCAATTGCCAGCTCCTATAAGTTCTACCTCCACAAGTCTCATATCAGTTCTCTGCTCTTCTCTCTATCCAGCCACAGTGCTGTAGTGTAGACTTTAACCAGAGCTACCCGGAGCCCTCTTATCTGGTTGTTTCATCTTCAATCTTGTTTCTCTCCTGTTCACCCTTTATACAGATGACGAAATAATCTCCCTAAGGCCCAAAGAGGGCAGCTAAAAGGCACCATGGATAAAGCACCAAGTCTAGAATCAGGGAATAACTAAAGAAAATTCCCACAGCTGAGAGGAGGATCTTGTTGGTGAAACAGCTAGTAGGCCAATGTTGCCAAATTGGGGCAGGGATTAAGGTTCAAATTGACTAAACAGTTAGAAGGAGTTAGATCATGAAATGGATTTGAATATCTTGTATTTGATCCTGGAGACAATAGAGAGCCACTGAGTTTATTGAGTAGAAGAGGGTTACATGATCAGATCTGTGCTTTAGGAAAGTCACATTAGTGGATGAATACAGGATGGGTTGGAGTAGGTAGAGCCTTGAGGCAGTCTGAATCTCCAGGAGTCTACTGTAATTGTCAAACTGTGAGGTGATAATGGGTTGCACTAGAATGGTGACAGTGTCAAAGATTAAAATGGAATTGGTCAATATTAACTAAATAAAAACATGATATAATACATGTAATGCTAATTTGTGGTTTTTAAAATTAATATTTGGATGCAGAAATCCATTTCTATTTTTCACACCATCAATATATGCCATTACCCAATGCTTGGAAAATCATCTTTGCTCATCTTTGCCTTTCAAGGTTTTTCCTTCAAGGTTTATTACCCTTCCCCTAACTCCTCAACTGAAAATATTGTTTCCTCACTTTCAAAAATATTGACTGAATTTTGACTAAATCTCACCTTGAACTCCATTATACCCTATCTTATAGAAAACTTCTCTTTTCTATACATTCTGTCCCTTCTGGTAGATTATAACTACTTAAGGGCATATCCAAGGGTCATCTTGGAATCTTTCTGTCTATGGTGCCTTGCACAGTATTTTATACATAGTAGGTCCTGAACAGATGTTTTTTGAGTTCAATAATTCAAATTCAATAATAGTCTCTTGGCTCGGATATAAGATACACATGCCTAATAGCATTTGGCCTCTAAAATACACCATTTTATAGTGGTCTAATTTTTAAAAGTAAATAAATATTACCAGAAGCTAAAGATTCATCTAAGACAAGAGAGAAAGGGGATTCTGTGGACTGGAAGTGAGAATCCATGACTATACCATTAAAAATTTCATGATAGATGAGGGAAAGAAAGTAGGGCATAGACTGATGAATCTTAGATGTCAGGAGAGCTGATTTCAAAGACTTTAGAATGGAAGAGTTTGAATCTGATTGCATAGGATTCTAAAATGGAAGTCAACTCAAGAGGGATGGGAAGAATCTAGGAATAAAATACTGGTGACACAGTGGCAATTAATTAAAATGAGGAAGTAAAGCAGAAACCATGCAGTGACAGATGTAGCTTGATAGGGAGTTCATCTATGAATTCAGATTTATGGAGAAAAGTATGGCAAAGGTTTTCATAAATAATAGGCACACCCGATCCTTCTCAGTTACCATCCTTATACGGTTTGAAGGACAAGGGGACTTGGTAGGAAGGTAGTTGAAAGAAGTTTTTTACCACAACTTCAACCAGTGCCTTTTGCAGTTTTGCTTAGGAGGAGCTCCTAGAATGATCCAAAGAAATATGGGCTTCTGACGCAGGATATGTACGACAGGAATTAAAAGGAAGTTTTGGACTTTAACTCAGGTATTTAGACTGAGATACTCTAGAGTGGTAGTGGGTAGAAAGGCAGTTCATAATACAGGCTTTTAAATTCCTAAGAGTTTTTCTAGCTAGCTGGCTGAATGGAGTTGCTTGGGGTTTGTATCACAAAAGGGCTAAAAAATAGTCCCTGGGACTATCAAGGTAAAGAGCTGGTAGACCCCCTTTCATTGTAGGGAAGAAGCTGCATCACAGCTTAAAACCTGAAGATGGCAGCAGAGAGTAATAGCAACTTAGCAAAGATTCTTACTAGAGAGCCCCATGATGACATCGTCAAAGACTTGAGGAAGGAAATGGAAGTGTATATGTAGATGACACTTTCTAAGAGTTTGACTATAAAAGAAAGAAAAGATATAGGATAGTAAGGATGGAAGAGTTAAGGGAAGGCTTCTTTAAAGGTGGAGGAGATCTGAGCAAGTTTGTAGGCAAGAGGGAAGGCAAGAGATCATTGCATAAAGACCTTCAAGATTGGAGAAAAAAAGGGTGGAGGAGGAAAGATAAAGAAGAGACTGAAGGCTATGGGATCAAGGCTATAAGTGGAAAGTGTGGCACTGACAAGGAGAAGAACTATGTCTTCATCAGAGAATGGAACATGAGGGAAAATAATTAGGAATGAGGGGTTTTGAGATGTGGAATGGGGGAAAAGAGAGAAATACAGGAGGATATGACCTGAATCTGGGGCAAAAAAATCTCATAGATAATAAAGAATAGAACTTCCACTTGAATGCAGTCCTCCTGAGTATAAAGCCAGAACTTTTGCTCAAGACTCTTAGCTCTCCACTCCTCTTTCTTCTTAGCTATCCAAATAATTTTCTTTAGACCCAGACCTGAAAACTTTTGAAAGTGAATGTTAAAAACTAAAATTAAATAAATTAACTTACCTAACCTCAAAAATCTTCATCATCCATTCTAAGCTAAAATATATGCTCCTTAGCCTAACATTTAAAGCATTCTATGATCTGGTTCCCATCTACCTTTACATGCTTATTTCATGTTACCTCTCCTCCTCCCCACAGCTCCCTCGCCACTCTTCATAGACTCTATATACTGCCAGATAGACTGGCTTCCTGTTGTTTTCTGAACTAGACCCTACCCAGTCCCATTTTTGTGTCTTTATTAGGCTGTCCTGAATACCTTGAATATACTCTTTCCTTTCCTCTACCTCTTAGTATCCCTAGCTTCCTTAAAGGCTCAGTTCAAATGATATGTCTTTTTTGAAGCCTTGCCCAACCCCTCCATTGTTTCCCTTTTCCCTCTTCCAATTATCTTTTATTTACCTATATGTATTATATGTGGTATCCCCCAGTAGATGTTAATTACTTAAGGTCAGGGACTATTTCATGTTTGTTTCCTTGTCCACAGTGCCTA
Source organism: Potorous gilbertii (assembly GCA_028658325.1). Lineage (NCBI taxonomy): Eukaryota > Metazoa > Chordata > Mammalia > Diprotodontia > Potoroidae > Potorous > Potorous gilbertii. Next base: position 690,993,616 of record CM053769.1, read on the forward strand.
GCACAGTATCTTGTACATAGTAGGTGCTCAATAAATATTTGTTAAATTGAATCCATAGATCTCTAGATATGACATTAAGATGGCTTTGTGGTTACTGATCTTAATTTTTCTCAGGTCCTTTTTCTTCAGGCAAGTTAACTCCTTTGGCCCAGATTAAAAAAAGAGATGCTGCCCCATGTACCATCATCAATACTGCCAGGAAATAACGACAAAACATGTAGCCTGACATAGAGCTAGACTCTATTTCTGGCAAAATTCTTGAATAGAATAGAAGGAATCATTTGTGAGCCCTTGGGTTGGAAAGAGGTGATCACTCTAAACTAACATGAGTTTATTAATAACAGCTTATGCCAGATGAATCTCATTTCCATCATTTTTAATAGTCTAGAATATCACCAAGAATGCTATGAATAAAATATCCTTAAATTTTTAGCAAGGCATTTGACAAGGTCTTCTGCAGTAGTACTGAAGGAAAAAAAATGGACACAGTAGTGTACATTGCATAATAGCATCACCAAATAGATTTGGTACTGGTTGACTAATTAGACCCAAAGAATGTTGGTTAATGGATCATTGTTAATCTGGAGGGAGTTCTTGAGAGGAATGTTACAAAACTCTGTTCTTATTTTATTTTAGTCACTTTTTAAAAAAAATGTCTTGTAGGAAAGCTATCTATCTGTGGAAAAGCCATACACTCAGAGAAGAGGGAGATGGTAGGTGATAGTACCATAGGTGATAGAAAAGATTATGAGAATGCATTGAGGGAAATGGGCATATTTGGTTTGGAAGAATTAAGAGGGACACAATAACTGGCTTGAAATCCTTGAAAATTTCATATGTATGATGGATGATGCTTGAGCCTGGCCCTAAAAGGCAGAACTTACACTAGAGACCAGAAATCATAAGGAAGCAGATTCAGTTCAGCGTAAGGGAACTTACTAAAGATAAAAGTTGTCAAAAATTAAATAATTTGTTTTGACTTTTGTAAGTTCCCTATCACTTGAGGTCTTCAGATGGAGGCTGGATGACCACTTTTAGGGATATTGTAGGGAGTGTTCCTACTTTGGGTGGGGGTTGGACAAGATGACTTCTGGTACTCCTTCCAACTTTGAAATTCTTTGATTTTGTGGCTCTCAAGTTATGCTTTCATTTAAGAATAAGTAGAAACAAGCTTTTAAAAACCTTTAATTTTTATTTTTTAAATCAGCAAAATTCCATCTTCTCTCCCTTCACCCCATCTTCCCCACCCTCCACTCGATTGAGATCAGAAGAAAAATAAAATCCTTGTTACCAACATATATAGTCAAGCAAAACAAATTTCTACATTGGCCATGTCCATACATACATATGTGTGTGTGTGTGTGTGTATATGTGTGTGTGTATATATATATATATATATATGTGTGTGTGTGTGTATATATATGTGTGTGTGTGTGTGTGTATATATATGTGTGTGTGTGTGTGTGTATAGATATATATATATATGTGTGTGTGTGTGTGTGTATGCATGCATGTATGTATGTCTCATTCTTTACTCTGAATCCTTCACCTCACTCTAAGAAGGGGGGCAGCATGTTTTATCATTAGTCCTCTAGAACAATGGTTGGTAATTATGCTGAGCAGAATTCCTAATTCTTTTAAAGTTGTTTTTCTTTGCACTATTGTTATTCCACAAATTGCTATCTTGTTCTACCCACTTCACTCTATATTAGTTATATTAGTTCATAGAAGTCTTCCCAGGTTTCTTTTCAAACCATCCCCCTTATCATTTTTTACAGCACAGTAGTATTCCACCACATTTGTATACTATAACTTGTTCATCTATTCCCCAGTTCCTGTGCTCCCAGATCCTCATTCTTTTCAAGCTCAAAAAGAGTTATAAATATTTTTGTACGTCTTGGTTAAAGTTTGTCTTGCTTGAGACTAATCCCACTTTGAATTTACCCTCTCTCTAGTTTCTCCTCCCCGCTTTCCTTACTTCCTCATTGAGTGAAATGTGGTTCTGAACCCAACATTGTATGTATGTGTATATATATGTATTCTTTCTTCCTCTCACCATTTCAGATGAGAGTAAAGTTCAAGTGTCAGCCACTTCCTGAACTGCCTTTTTGTTTGTATAGATGTCCACTTCTGCATTGTAATTGTGTTAATCCTTAACCTTTCTTTTCCAATGTATTCCTCTCCTCTTTCAATTCTTAAGATCATCAAGATGGAAAAAAGGCCTTGTCTAATTAGGCTTCCTCTATAACCTTTGGTTATGATAGGATTCAGAGTGGATACATGTATTATTTCCCCATATTTAAATATAAGCAATTTATCATTGCTTAGTCACATAATTTTTAATTTGTATTTACCTTTTTTGTTGTTTCTCTTAACTACAGTATTTGCACTTAAAACTTTCTATGCATCTCTGGATTGCTTGGAAGTCTTCTCTTTCATTAAGGACCCATTTCCCTTCTTTTAGCCTTATACTTAGATTTACTGGGTAAATTATTTTTGGCTGGAAGTCAATATTCCTTTGCCTTCTGGAATATGCTATTGAAAGTTCTCTACTCCTCTATAATGCGGGCTACTAAATAGTTTGTGATCTTAACTGTAGTCCTCAATACTTGAACTCTTCTTTCTGACTCCTTGTAGTATTTTCTTTTTCTTTCATCTGGAAGCTCTGAATTTTGGCTATTGTGTTCCTGGGAATTTTCATCTGGGAATTTCTTTCAGGACATGACCAGTAGATTCTATTTTTACTTTGCTCTTTGATTCAAAGAGATCTGGACAGTTTGCTCTTCAGATTTCTTGAAATATCCTATTTTGGGCATAGATTTCAGATGGTCTGATGATTCTTTAATTTCTTCTCCTCTATTTGTTTTCTCTTAAAATTTTTATCCTTGATCTATTTTCTAGGTAAACTGTTTTTGCTATTAGGTTTCTTACATTTTCTTCTATTTTCTCAGTCTCTTAATCTTGCTTTGATTATTTCTTGTTGTCTCATGGAGTCATCGGCTTCTGTTTGGTCCATTCTAATTTTCAAAAAGGGACTTGCTTAGATAAACTTTTGTACTTTTTCTGCCAAACTATGAATTCCCTTTCTTCTAATTATTCTATAACTTCTAGACTTTTGATTATTTCTTCCATGGCTCTCATTTCTTTTCCAGTTTTTTCCTCTATCGTTCTCGTCTCATTGGGAAAAACCATGTTAAGCTCTTTTTAAAAACTCTTGCTTCATCTCTTTCAGGAATCCTAGTTGAGTTTCTGTCCAAGCTGTGTTTGTCTTTGAGATTTTACTGATAGAAGTTTAGAATCATTCTCTCCTTCTGGGTTTGTGTCTTAAGCATCCCTGTCACCATAATAGTTCTTTTTGAATAATGGGATTCTCTTTTGGTTTGCTCATTCTTCTATCCTACTTCCTCAATTCAGATTTGATGTTAGGTCCAGGCTCTGTACCCTTCTTGAGGGAAGATCTGGGTTTGTCCTAGTGTTACTTTTTTGGGAGTATTGAGTGGTGTGTTATAATAGAATCTCTGGCGCAGTTCAAGCAGGAGACTGCAAGCCTTAAGGGTTTTCAACATGGTCTGATACAGTGGAAAGTATGATTTCTCAGCCCCTTGTCTGAGCTCTGCAAGTTTCTGACTTGGTTTGTGTTTGAGCAACAATTAACTGCTGCTCTCAAGTAGTTGGGGAGCTTTTCTGGTTCAGTGACAGAACTGTATGTTTTCCTTGGGTCTGGAACTACTGCCCTAGTTCTACTTCAGCACTCTTCAGAATGGGCCAGATCCTGGAACTGAGGACCCTGCTTTGTACTACTGCTGCTTCCTTCTGAAACTGCTCCTTTCTCAGTACACTCTTTCAGGCCTGTGACCACTCCTTACTTCAGAAAACCTCCAGTATACCCAAATATACCCACTTTCTGTACTTCCTGGATCTGTGACCTGAAACTAGGTAATGGGTGACAAAGTAGACAGTTGGCACTTGTTGCAGTTGTGTTGCCTTGGTATGACTCTTCTTGCCTTGGTGCCCAGTCTCTCCTTTGTACCAGAGTGCTTCCTGTGATGCACACCTGAACAGACCCCATCTATGCATCCAAAGATGCTCTGAAGAGCCATAGACCTGAGAGAATCTGTCTTTCTTGCTCTGCCAACCTGGACTGGAAAAAAATGATTCACTCTGACTTTTCCTTGGATTTCCCCATTAGGATTCAAGCTGGTTCATTTTCTAGGTCTTTACAGAGAGCTAGTGTGGACCTCTTGCTACTCTACCATCTTTGCTCTATCTCAATTGAATCAAGCTTAAATTGCACATGTGGTAAAGGTATAACTTACTGCTCCTAGTTACTAGAAGTTTATTTCTTCTATTGGGAGGTACTCCAGAAGTTCCTCTTAAACATAGTGAATCTGCATCCATTTTATTTTTGGTTCTTGAAACAGAAACTTCAATTGGGGGCACCACCAGGGCCCTGCTGGGAAATGGGAGCCAATTGTCTCCCAGGAGTATCAAGACACTGATGGCAAGATGGGACATCCACCATTCTTGGGACCCTTCAAGGCTGGTGGAGTCCTTCTCCGGACTAGGAGCATGGAGGAACACCAGGATAAGACTGAAACCAAGGCCTTCCCTTCTTCCCCAAGACATTCTTTCTTATGGGTTCCAGCTAGCATTCTGTAATGACTTCAGTTTCTTGAACAATCTCTTCTGGTTTCTATGTTTTTAAGCAGGACACAGTGAAAATAATGAAATCTTCTGGCCAATCTTAACAGACCTCTTGTCTGAGATCATTTCCTTTCATCATATGACTTTCTAGGACTATTTAAAGTTAGTCTTAAGGTTTATAATTGCTGGATTGAGATATGCTCTCACCTGGTGTTTTTTTGCCATCAAGATAAAAATGAGTGGGGGTAGGGTGGTTTGACCTCACCCTTACAAACACAAAAACCTGGAATATACACTATAACAATACATTAAGAATACAGGGTCTCCTCTGTGTAGAGGGAACATCCTCCAATAGATCAAGATCCATCTACATGACTTAGTTGATGATGGTGATAACTAGCATTTATACAGGGCTTATTAAGAGTCAGGTACTGTGCTAAGCACTTTAGTGTGAGTAACAGTGACCCATTTCAACCCCTGACCATATACATATGACATTAGAGGAAGCTGCTCTCCAGAAGAAATTGCTGGAGGTTCTGAAGAGTTAATATCATGTGTGCTGTATGAAATAATGTTATTTTGCATTTAGGTTGCACACATCAAGTAAAAGCATTTCCTAAATTATGTTTGAATCAGAATTTTAGAGCAGGAAGAAAAATCTTAAGGCCCAGAGCAGTTAAATGACCTACTTCAGGTCACATATTTAGCTAGTAACAGAACTGAAAATGCAGCCTAGGTCTTCTGACACCCTGCCCAGTGCCACTTTGACTCTTTTCCTTAGTGGGATTTCACCATGAAAATACAAGTGAGATAGAGGATACTAGCAAAGTGATGTCCCAAACAGGTCAGGTATAATTTTGGGTTAGAACCAGGCCAGATAATTTAAAAAAAAAGAAGAAATGGAGAGTTAAATTATTAAAATACCATGTTTCCCAGATAACCAGCTCTCCCATTCACTTTATTCCAAATAATCAATGGCCTCATCTCCACCAAAAGGATAATTTTCATACTTATATTTATGTAACCCAGTAGTCAAAACCCTTTTGTTTTCTATTGCAACATAACCCTGTTGTTTTGTCATTTTCAGTTGTGTCCAACACTTTGTGACACCCTTTTGGGGGTTTTCTTGGCAGATACTGGAGTAATTTCTCCAGCTCACTTTATAGATGGGAAAACTGAGGCAGAATTAAGTGACTTGCCCAGGATCACACAGCTAGTAAGTGTCTGCGAACTCAAGTCTTCTTGACTCCAAGGTCAACAATCTACCATTGTACCACCTAGCTGCTCCAAACATAAGACTAGGATGAATCAAATTGGCTTCATATTAGACCATGAACCTTGAAGTCTCCTGAAAGGCTACTTTTCTACTGAAAGAAATAATGGCCTCGCTGGTTACTTGGTCAATAAATATTTTTCATCCCTTATGATCTACAAAGATGCTCATCTGAATTATAAAACTAAAATTGCCTCCATAGTTTAATTTAGTCAGTATGATCTCAAGGAATCTTCATATTTGTGAATGAAAAGCATATTTTAGCTGTTTAGATAGAGGAATCAACCAAAGAAAGAGCTACCAAGAGTAAGGTATTGACCCAGTCAACATACACCTAGACAAGATATGAAGAATTAATGCCCCATCAGATCCTTTATAAACGTATTTTTTTTTGTAATACAACAGTACTGGTAGACGTAATTCTGTTATGAGAATAAGAATCTGAAAACAGTGGATTGTGAATGGTTCATTGAAAGATAAGAACTGGAAGGTAGGAGCCTTCATATCTAGGCATCTTTCTTGTTAATCCTTCATCAGAAACCAAAATTAAAGTGATGCTATTTTGCCAAATTCCACCAACGAAGTAGGAAAACCAATCAATCTGCGCTTGCATGTAAAATTTATTTGACTGTATAGAAACAGGGAATGACATAAACATAATTGCTTTGTGAATCTTTTTACTGTGGCCAGGTTATTAAACACTGTTAGCACATAGAAACATTTTAAAGGGTCTTAGAGATTATCTCGACTTCCTCCTTCAGAGGGTCAGGATCAGAATGAGACTTGTCCTAAGTCACACAGCTAGTAATAGGCAGAGCCAGAACTAGCACTGGAGTCCATTAGTTTGCAGCACGCTGTTTTATTGAAATTTATTCCTATTACTACAACTTCAATGACGACGACAACTCCCACTACAACATAGGAATCCAATAAACTTGTAAATTATTATGACCTAAAAATCCAAAAGGGCAGTTGGATGGACCAGTGGATCTAGCACTGAGCCTCTGGTTTGAAAGACTAGAAAGAAATAGTTCAAATTTGACCTTAGATACTTAATAGCTGTGTGATCCTGGTCAAGTCACTTAGCCCTTTCTGCACAAAATCAGCTGGGGAAAGAAATGGCAAACCATGTCGGTATCTTTGCCAAGAGCATCCCAGATGGGATCACAGAGAGTCAGACTCTACGGAAGCCACCAAAAACCAAAACTCAGTCACTTCTCCCTTGTTCTGCAAGGAGGCAGTTGTGTTTTTCCTTCCCAGTGGCAGCAGGAGCTACAGTAAGAGGAAAGATGGTGGAAAAATAGGGGAGAAGGAACAGTGATGGTGGGGCAGCAGGATGGAGCATGCCTGTCTATGCTCTACCAGCATGTTGAGAGGCTTTGTCCATTGAAGCAGACCAGACATTAGTGACCGTACAGGGAGGCAAACTCACATGTCAATGAAATTGTCCCCAGGCCCCAAATCCAGTCAGCTGTTAGAACACTCTTCCATTCCACTTTTCCCCCTTTTCCCACTTTATCATTTCAAATGTAGAATTGATTCCAAAGTTTCCTTTTTTTTTTCTTGTGGTTACAATAGTGTGGAAAGCTTGCTTTATCTATATAGATTTTAGGGTCAATTCCAATTGTTCCTTGTGTATATCTTTGAGAATATGTCAAATATACAGGTGGTATAAGCTCTAGGGGGTTAGTTTATAGAATATAAATAGTTGGAACTCTCCCTTTCCAGCTTGGTGGCTTAGATGCCACCTGGGAGCACTTCAAATGATATTGGCTTTATTTATATTTTACTAATAACCTGATAAATCTCCTAACAAGGCAGGGACCCTTGAAAATGGCTTTTAGTTTCTGACTCTGGATATAAATGAAACTTTTTGTGTTGTAATCACAGAGAGTAGCCCCTGGGGCAAAGTCCTTTTCTGCTCCTGACCCATGTAAGGGAAAGGGGGCAATCAGAGGAGGAGACAGAGGCCAGGAAGGCCCTGTCCTCATGCCCTGAGCAACCCTTATGGACAAAGATAAACATGATTTGGGAGGATCTTATCTCCATCTTTTTCCTGGAAGGCTGGGGAGTGAAAAAGGCCTAGCCTGTCAAAAATAGCCTTGAAAATACTATCATAATTACATGAAAATATCCAAAAGGAAAACAGCAGTCTTGGGCTTGAAATCTCTATCTGATTGGATGAAAGAGGGAAAGAGGAAAGAAAGTGGGACAGGGAAGGTGTGTCATCATCAATTACCTGGATTTTAAAGTCAGAAATAGTTCATTAATGTTTGGGGTTGCCTCCCCATCTGTTCACTGCTGTTCAGTCTTGTCTTGATGGAGGATGCCTCTGCTTCCTTAACAGAGCCTTTATATACTCAATCCCATTATGCTGAGACTGAGTTCCCTCTCAGTCACCTCTCCCTTGTCTTTCAGCTGCTGGGGAGGATGGCTGAGTGGGGAGGCACAGCTGTTTCCCTTCTGCTTCTCTTCCCTCAGAATTCATGGGCTTGCCTGAACTTTACATCCCTTCAAATTCCATAATCCTTCCTTTGGTCTTTTTTTAAAATTCAGTGTAAGAAGATGGCTCTTTTAGCCACTGCAATGCAAATGGCAAGATGCTTATTTATTGTTCAAACTATTTGCAGCTGAGGTCTTTGCCACATGGGTTGGGGTGCTACATGCAAACCTTGCTTAAGTCATGTGGCCATACGTGAATGTAATCAAGGAAGACCTCTCCCTTTGCCTTTTCTGTGTACACTAAAGCCAATTATAAGCAAACTTTCCTCAGATATCTTCGATTTCCATTTCTCTATATCTCTTCCTCCTTTGAAGCAGTCACTAGGATGCCTTCCCATTTGATGGAAGGATACATATGAAGGTGCTTTGAAAGAGCTTTCACAACTGCATTACTAAGAAATCTTAGCATCAGACCCAATGAAATCTAACTATTCCAAGATCACTTACAGATGAAACTGGAATCAGATAAACAAAAACTAGAATGGATTTACCAGCATATCTCTAATAACATTTTTTCATCAGTAATGACAATGGAGTCTCCATATTTGGTCTCTAACATCTCAGCACCAAATAGGTCATATAAGTATATGGAGAAAGTACAGAAGAACATGAAGCCAGAAAGAACCAGACGAGGAAGAATACACAGAAGGAATCCATGATGCAAGGACACTTTGCCAAGCATTAAAGGACTGATTCTGAAGATGTTTGAAGGAGGAAAAGATATTAAACAAATGGGAAAAATCATAGACAATAGTACTATTATAAAATTTTTTAAAGTGGTCAAGAAGACCTCAGTAATTACTGACTCATGTACCAATTTTCTCATCTTTACAATTTTTTATGAAATGTATGTATTGAAGATGCACAAGATGAAAATATGAGAAAAGAATAGGAAGCCTTCCAACAAAAGATATTTATAGCAGCTCTTATCCTCACTGTTACACACTTGATTAAAAAGTTTAAAGAATCAAAGATCTTGCTAAGCTTATTTGGTAATATTTTTTAAAATACTTAAATAATTTATTCTAATTAATTAATTAAAGAAAATAATTTTTAAAATCCTTGAGGGCTATCCTTCCCCAAGCATCTTTCATATCTATAGTATGAATATATAAGATTAGTAGAAGCAACCACAAGGATAACTTTCCTTATCAACCCACAGATGAGTATTAAATAAACTATAAAACATGGAAATATATGCTCACTAAAGGTGTTTGCCAATGTCATGAAGAATATCTTGTGTGGAGGCCAAATGGAAGAGAGATCCCCTATGGATAGGAAAAACCTTCAGAAACTTGTGGTTTCAAATGATATTGGGCTGACTGAATCAAAAACACCAGAATAATAGAGCGCCTCCTCAGAAAGATTCATAAATACCGGGCATGTTCTAGTAATGGTTAACAACCACTTCCCCAAGAAATGGAAATGTGCTCATCTTACTTTTAACTTTAATCTACATTATCATTTTTCCATTACTTTTAAAAGTCTAAACAATCAACAAAACCAAATCAAGCATTTTCCAGTTTCCAAGGCAGAAATTCTACCATTGAAAATCTTGGGATGGGTTCTCTCATATAAGCTAGTTCAAGCTGACTCCAATACCCTCCTGAAATGGACACTCATAAGAGATGAACCTAACAATCCACAAGGGAAAAAGTCACGTGCATGAATCAGGACTCTTGCCCAGAGGATGGAATTCAGTTGGATGGGAAGGACATTGAATTAATCCATGAGCATAAATATCTTGGCCAGTCATGACAGATGATAGTAAACTGGGCCCAAAATTAAAAAGAAGAAGAATGGGGGCTGAATGGCGTTTGGAAAATTGTGCAGAAAATTCATTGTTCCCAAGTTTCCCCCAGAAACAAAGATCCATCTATTTTTAAACACCAAAATTCTTCTGGTAGACACATACAACACTATAATCTCTATGGATCAACCAAAGGGAGGTTTGTAGGACATAAATAGGCTATAGGATGTTACAAATGATGATTTACATGCAAGACGTGGCATAAAATGTTTCACCCATAAAATAAGTGATCACAAGGAAGTGGACTGACTATACAGTTAAAAAAAGGTACATCAGAAGGATGTCCTTGTGTTACACTAGCACTCACAATGAAAGACTCAGAGGAAGGCCATGAGTGCTTTGGAGATAAATTGTTTAAAGGACATATGGAAGAATATGGTCACCCAGGATGAGAAGGTGTGAATATATGGCAATCTACATTGGTATAAAAAATGCCTGCTTTAATGAGATCATGGAAATGATGAACTATTGAAGTAAATACAAGGTAATGTGATGATGATGTGATGAGCATTTAATAATTTATGCACTTTTCTATTACTCATAGTGATGGAGAACAGGGAACAGGTTGAATTAAATCCAGTATGAACCCAAATTATAACTTATAAATGTTTTTATTGACAGATTTTTTCTGGTTTGCCTTTACACAGAATCACAGACCTGGAACCAGAAGAGACTCAAAGTCCCTTCAAAGACTTAGTACAAACCTATTTTTACAGATGAGGAAACTGAAGCTAGGGATCCGTGACTCACTCAAAATCACACAGGTTAAAAGCATCAAGCATAGGATTTAAATCCAAGTTCTTTGACTCCAGAGTTATACCCTATCCCCTAAAACACAAGAGACACCAACTGACCATCAATGAAAAAAAATCTCCCCAAAGTACATTCCTTCATGTCAAGCAAAGTCAGCTAAATAGATTTAAGTTTTATGTGTGTGTCATGGATACTTTTTCCAGTCTGATGAAGTCCTTCTTAATAATGTTTTAAAATATCTAAAATAAAATACATGGGATGACAAAGGAATCTAATTGTGTTAAGATACAGTTATTAAAATATTTTTAAAAATTCACAGACCTCATGTTAAGAATTCATGTTGGACTGGTCTTGACCTAGAGTAAATACAGTAGAATAACATCTTAGATGATGGCTAAATTCAAAAATCATCACATAAAAATTGAGTTTACTCCTTCATGTACTTTCAAAATGTTATATCTTATATATAGTTAGTCATGTTGTCACTGTAATGTTCTTGCAGGTGATGCTCTGAATAGTTTCATGTCTACTGCATGTGCTATTACCTTTGCTTTAGTTCAGTCTCCGTAATACCAAAGATTGGTTGTCTAGACACCAGGAAAATCACTCCTATTTTAAGGAACTGATGCTCATATTTATACTGTAGAGTTATAGGTTTTAGACTTGCCTTAATTGATCTTTGCAGAGGACTGCAAAGAATTTGGGCCAGGGGAGGACTGTAACATGAGTTCCAAATCCCATTCACATGGGACTCTCTCCTTGTTGGTGGAGATCAATGCCTTGTGCCTGCATGAGGAACAGTACAGAGTTAACAAGAGCAAGAGAGAAGGAAGGTCCAGTTTCTTCGGATCATTTCAGTATCTTCAGCTTTCTTCAGTCTCTTTGGGCTTTGAGTATTTCTGACTTCCAGCTTTGAGAGAGAAGAAGGATAACATGAGCCCTACTTCAGGTTACTGAAGGGAAATTAAGATGCTGGGAAGAAATTAACATGAAAGGAGCTGGCAGTCTCCATCATGTCTCTATACCTAGCTTGCTACACCAGAAATTTTGGGGACTTTCTCCTTGGGTGAGGTTTAGGGCTTTCTTTTGTTTGAGCTGAGTTACCTTGCTCCCAAAATTCCTTTACTGTTGATTATCTGGTTTTTATTTTCTTAAGTTTACTTTCTCTGATTTCTATTTTGCTTTTGTCTTGTATTTCTTTGCTAAAAATTTTATATGTTCAAAGTTGCCCTTGAAAATCCTTTAAATCAACCTCAAATTATCAAACAGTATCCTTAGTCTGTTATAGCTGGAAAGGAGCTATGGTCTCTTTAAAAACAAGGAAGTCTATATCAGTGAGCTTATGAATCTGAAATGGTTGCTATAGAGACTATCGAAGTAAACTTATACTTCACTATACCCAGCTAAGCTATTGATCAGGAAAAAGGCAGAATTGAGAATGCTACTGATACAGAAGAAAAGAAAAAGGTATAACTGGTAAGAAAACTGCTGATTGGGGGTGGGGGAAGTCCTTAAAAGAATTTCTGGTGTAAGGGTGATATATTGGAGGATAATCGCATCAACATATCACTGTTATTTCTTCTTCCTGCTTCTCCAGGAGGTAAGGGAAGAAACACAGAAAACAGCAGAGACAGTCTGGCTGGCCAGAGATTCCAGGAAGGTCAACTAAAGCTATCCCTCTCATTAGCTCTACCAACCTACAGAGTAAGTGGACTGTGGACATGATGAAGAGATTCAAGAATCACACAGAGCTCTAGGAGATGTTTACATTATAAGAGTCATGTGGGAATAAAGGCCAACTGAAGGAATAGTGGATTCATGTCTCCCATCTTACACCCACTGGATGGAGAATGGAGTTGCAGGTGGAATAGCCCATGCTACTGAAATTGATCTCTCTCTCTCTCCTTCCCTCCCTCCCTCTCTCCTTTCCTACTCTCCTCCCTCCCCCTCTCTCTCATCCCCTCCCTCTTTCTCTCATCCTTCTCTCTTTCCCTCTCTCTCTCTTCCCTCTTCCTACACACACACACACACACATACACACACACACACACACACACACACACACACAAACCCCTTTCCCCTCCCACTTTCTCACTTCCTCTCTCTCCTTTTGCTACACAAAAATTAAATACATATAGGATATAATTTCATTATTATACCATTTGCCACTTTGTTGTTTACTGTTCATTAATATAAAGGAAGGAGGCAAACTTTAAATTTTACAGTTTGGTCCCTACATTGTCTGCCAAAACACAAATTCAAAAATTAGATTTAATTTTGCTCTGTATGAGAGCCAAGTAGATAAGCTTACCATTTGGATCTCTACTTTCCTTTCTTTCCTTCCACAGAGATGCAAAATAAACATTGCAAGACGGCTAACAGAAAGAAAGGGTGGATGGAAGGAAGCTATTTAATTTGAGAGCCCAATAGTAATTAAGATGAGCTGCAGGAGGGGGTTGCAGAGGATGGATCCATTATCAAGCTTAGCACAGCATAAGAACTTAATAACTATGGTGAGTTTATTACCTCTCTCTCCCTAGTCACGTGAACATCTATAATGCCAAGTGACACTCACTTGACAATATGGTTTTAGGCCAACGCATGCTCCAGGTGACTAAAAGATCTCCATTTGATGTTTACATCTAGGGATGAAGTAGTGGCATTAGGTAAAGTAGTGACAGTAATGAGAACTTATTTCTGTTGTTATGATTATGGAGTCAGAGTGAGAAGAAGAGAGAGAAGAGTTTACAAGGTAGATCATTTTTGGTTATTGGAACTGAGCCTAAATCCAAGAGTAAGAAGCTCAGATTTCAAATGCAGTATTAATATGGAAACTGACAACTTGCCTGGGCTTTCACTTCCAAATATCCAAATTAGGAAGAATGATTTTTGCCTATTTAAAAACCAATCTAAAATTTAACATTTTTAAAAATTTTGCCCAATTAAAATTTAACAATTTGAATTATCACCTCAAATAAAAATGTTTTACAAATGGCTTTCAGATAAGTCAATGATTGATAATATGTTCTCTTGTGCCCCTCCTTTACCCTTCTCAACCTGGAACCTTCATTCCTAGTAACATTCACCATCCAACTTCTCTCTTCTGCTCCATGGCGCTAAGCATTTGTTAAAGAAACAATGGAACTGATCTGGAATACAACTTCAGCTGGGGTCTTGCTCCTATTTGAAAATTTTTCTGTTTTACCCTTATCAACTCTCTTTCTCAGTCAATCAAACTTTTATTAAGTACTATGTGTGTCTCTGTGTGTGTATGTGTGTGTGCATGCATGCATATATTTTATAAATACTTGGCACTGTACTAAGGAATGAGAAGAAAAAGAAGAACCTAAAATGGTAACCTCCCTCAAGGACCTTACATTCTAATGGGGAGCTAATATGCCCTTAAGTATACAGTATATCCATAACAAACAATCTAAGTCCACAAGATACATTCAAAATAGATACTAGGTAATATCAAAGTGGCAGCTACGAGTGCAAGAAAAACTTCATGTAGAAGGTATTTGAGCTAAATCTTGAAGGAAGTCAAGATTTTAAGAGGTAAGGATGAGGAATGAGAGTATTCCAAGCATCAAGTCGGGGGGGCAGGACAGAAAGTACAAAGCCACAGAGAGGAAATGTTATGCATGAGAAGTAGTCTGTAGGGAGATATAGCGGAACGATGGAATGTGAAAATGGAGGAGTGTAAGAAGACTGAAAAGGCAGGAAAGGGTCAAGTTGTGAAGATCTTAAATACCAAACAGAGGAGATTATGTGTGATCCTAGAAGGAATCAGGAGGCAATAGAGTTTATTGAAGGAAAAAGGGATAAAGAAGGTCAGACCTGGACTTTCTCCATAAAACCTATCCTCCCACATTTTCTTTTCTCCTCTTACCACCAAATGAATGACATATTCTGATTTTTATAGGAGAGTGTGTTGTTTTCTACTTCACTTAGATACTGAAGCCATTCAGCAGGCATTCCTTCAGCCCCCATCCTCCATTTCTCATAACTGCTTAGCCCCATCACTTACTATCATATTTCTCTGAGGTCATGGAACAAGAAGAGTAATTCCTACCTAAGTAAACCTAATCTCATTTATACCTTGGATCCTATGCCCTCCTGCCTTCTTCAGGGGCTTGCACCTGCAATCATTTCCTCTCTCATTTATCTTCAATCTCTGTCTTGCCAGTGGTTCTGCCCTATGTGATATAATGCATAGAGGGTTGACATTGGAGTCAGTAAGACTGGTGTTCAAATTCTCCTCAGACACTAGTTGTGTGATCCTGGAAAAGTCACATATTCTCTCAACCTTTGTTTCCTCAGCTGTAAAATAGGGAGATTGGATGTATTGATTTCTAAGTTCTCTTCCACTTCCAAATTTATGATCCTATGACCTGCCTGGCTACAAGTGAAGGTCTCTTTGGATACTTCTGTCATATCTATCTTTTGTACCATAATTTTTCTCAATTCCTAGGTAAATTTCCACTTTTTTAACCAGAAGAACATGTCATTTATTCATTCAACAATCTTTATTGAGTTTTTTTTCCTAGTTTTTAAAATTTATTTATTTATTTTTAGTTTTCAACATTCACTTCCACAAGATTTTGAGTTCCAAATTTTCTCCCCATCTCTCCCCTCCTTCCACCCCAAAACAGCATGCACTATGATTACCACTTCCCCAACCTGCCCTCCCTTCTATCACACTCATCCCTCTATTTTCTTATAGGGCAAGATAGATTTCTATACCCCACTGCCTGTATATCTTTTTTCCTAGCTCAAGTAAAAACAATTTTTAACATTCATTTTTAAAACTTTGATTTCCAGCTTTTCTCCTTTCCTTCCTCCCCACCCATCCTCACTGAGAAGGCAAGAAACTCAATATAGGTTATACATGTGTAGTTATGCAAAACACTTCTATAACAGTCATACTGTGAAAGACTAACTATATTTCCCTCCATCCTATCCTGCTCCCTATTTATTCTATTCTGTCTTTTGACCCAATCCCTCCTCAAAAGTGTTTACTTCTAATTACCCCCTCCTCCCATTTGCCCTCCCTTCTATTGTCTCTCCCCACCCCACCCTACCCCTGCTGCTTATCCCCATCCCTCCTACTTTCTTGAAGTGTAAGATAGATTTTCATACCAAATTTAGTGTGCATGTTACTCCTTCCTTAAGCCAAATGCAATGAGAGTAAGCTTCACTTTTTCCATCTCACCTCCCCCTTTTCCCCCTCCACTGAAAAAACTTTTTCTTGCCTCTTCTATGTGAAAGATAATTTACCTCATTCTATTTCTCCCTTTCTCCTCCCAATATTTTCTTCTCTCACCCCTTAATTTTATTTTTTAAAATGTGCCCTTTGTTTATATGTATATAATCCCTCCAACTACCCTAATACTGAGAAAAGACTCAAGAGTTGAAAATATTATCTTTCCATGTAGGAATGTAAACAGTTCAACTTTAGGAAGTCCTTTATAATTTCTCGTTCCTGTTTACCTTTTCATGTTTCTCTTGATTCTTGTGTTTGAAAGTCAGATTTTCTATTCAGCTCCAGTCTTTTCATCAAGAATACTTGAAAGTGGGGTAGACTAAGATGACAGAGTAGAAAGATGCACATTCTCTAGCTCTTCCCTTACAGCCCATAAAATACCTGTAAAAAATAACTTTAAAGAAATTCTGGAGCAGCAGAAGCCACAAAACAATTAAGTGAGAGATTTCCAGCTCAAGACAATATGAAAGGCAGACAGGAATCACACCAGGCATGGAGTGGAGCACAGCTTGGGCACTGGGAAGAGCAGGATCAGAGCAGGCCTCGGGGACAGAAGTCCCAGCAGCAGCAGTGGTTTTCCGATCCCTCAACTTACAGGTGTCAAAGGCAGCTTCAATGGTCAGTCAGGGATTTTTCACTTCAGTGACAAGGGAGCAGGGTCTTCCCTTAGCCCCAGCCCCAGGTGGTGGTAGCAGCAGCAGCAGCAGTGGGAGACAGTGTCTGTGGTAATGGGAGCTGTGGCAGGCAGCAGCCAGCTTCCATTGTTGGAGCCCTCAGCTTAAAGCCCATGGGGGAATTGAGCAAATGGTCTGAACTTCAGCCTTGAGCATGATCCTGGGGCATGGCTGAGCTGGAGGCCCCTGAGATGTAAACTCATCTTCCTTGATTGGGCCACCTTGTAGGAACTGAGATCTTACAGGTCTCCAGAGTATACCCTACTCTTGAAAAAGGACCCAAAAGTCAAGCATCTGATTGGGAAAATGGCCAAAAAAGAGAAAAAAAATATATGACTATAGAAAGCTACTTTCCTGATGAACAGGTATTTTCTCCCATCCTTTTGAATGAGGAAGAACAATGCTTACCATCAGGGGAAGACATAAAATTCAAAGCTTCTAAAACCTCCAAACTAAATATGCAATGGTCTCAGGCCATGGAAGAGCTCAAAAAGGATTTTGAAAATCAAGTAAGAGAGGTGGAGGAAAAATTGGGAAGAGAAATGAGAGAGATGCAAGAACATCATGAAAAGCAGGTCAACACCTTGCTAAAGGAGACCCCAAAAAATGCTGAAGAAAATAACACCTTGAAAAATAAGCTAACTCAATTGGCAAAAGAGGTCCAAAAAGCCAACCAAGAGTAAAAGGCTTTAAAAAGCAGAATTAGCCAAATGGAAAAGGAGATTCAAAAGTTCACTGAAGAAAATAGTCTTTTAAAAATTAGAATGAAACAGATGGAAGTTAATGTCTTTATGAGAAACCAAGAAATTACAAAACAAAACCAAAAGAATGAAAAAAGGAAGATAATGTTAAATATCTCATTAGAAAAACAACTGACCTGGAAAATAGATCCAGGTGAGACAATTTAAAAATTAAGGGACTACTTGAAAGCCATGATAAGAAAAAGAACCATCTTTCATGAAATTATCAAGGAAAACTGCCCTGAGATTCGAGAACCAGAGGGTAAAATAAATATTGAAAGAATCCACTGATCACCTTCTGAAAGAGATCCAAAAAGAGAAACTCCTATGAACACTGTAGCCAAATTCCAGAGTTCCCAGGTAAAGGAGAAAATATTGCAAGCATCCAGAAAGAAACAATTTGAATATTGTGGAAATACAATCAGGATAACACAAGATCTAGCATCTTCTACATTAAGGGATTGAAGGGCATGGAATATGATATTCCAGAAGTCAAAGGAATTGGGATTAAACCAAAAATCATCCAACAAACAAAACTGAATATAATATTTCAAGGAAATAAATGGTCATTCAATGAAATAGAGGACTTTCAAGCATTATTGATGTAAAGACTAGAGCTGAAAAGAAAATTTGACTTTCAAACACAAGAATCAAGAGAAGCATGAAAAGGTAAACAGGAAAGAAAAATCACAAAGGACTTACTAAAGCTGAACTGTTTACCTTCCTACATGGAAACATAATATTTGTAACTCTTGAAACTTTTCTCAATAGTTGGAGGGATCACACACACACACACACACACACACACACACACACACGTAGAGAGACATAGACACAGAGAGCACAGGTCAGTTGAATAGGAAGGGATCATATACCAAAAAAATAAAATAAAATTAAGGGGTGAGAGAGGAATATATTGGAAGGAGAAAGGGAGAAAAGGAATGGAGCAAATTATTTCTCATAAAAGAGGCAAGAAAAGCTTTTTCAATGGAGGGGAAAAGGAGGGAGATGAGAGGGAAAAATCGAAGCTTACTCTCATCACATTTGATTCAAGGAAGAAATAACATGCACACTCAGTTTGGTATGAAAATCTATCTTACAATACAGCAAAGTAGGGGAAAAGGGGATAAGCATGGTTGAGGAGATGATGGAAGGGAGGGGAAATGGAAGGGAGCAACAAGAAGTAAACACTCTTGGGGAGGGACAAGGTCAAAAGAGAACAGAAGAAATGGAGGGCAGGATAGGATGGAGGGAAATATAGTTAGTGTTACACAACATGACTATTATGGAAACTACATTTATATAGCTTATATTGGGGATGAGTGGGGAGGGAAGAAGGAAGGAAAGTTGGGACTCAAAGTTTTAGGAACAAATGTTGAGACTTGCTTTTGCATACAACTGGAAAATAAGAAATACAGGTAATGAGGTATAGAAATTTATCTTCCCCTATAGGATAAGAGAGAAGATGGAGATAAGGGAAGGGAATGGTGTTAGAAGGGAGGGCAGATTGGTTGAAGGAGTAATCAGAGTTCTTGGCATTTTGGGGTGGGGGGAGGGAAGAGATGAGGAGAAAATTTGGAACTCAAAATTTTGTGGAAATGAATCCTGAAAACTTAAAATAAATAAATAAAATTTCAAAAAGAAAGAATGCTTGTAAGTCCTCTATTTCATTGAAACTCCATTTTTTTCCCCTGAAGGATTATACTCAGTTTTGCTGGGTAGGTGATGTTTGGTTTTAATCCTAGTTCCTTTGATCTCTGGAATATAATATTCCAAGTCCTTTGATCCTTTAGTGTTGAAGCTGCTAGATCTTATGTTATCTTGATTGTATTTCTGCAATACTTGAATAGTTTCTTTCTTATTGCTTGCAATATTTTCTCCTTGACCTGGGAGCTCTGGAATTTAGCTACAATATTCTTAGTTTTCCTTTGGGGATCTCTTTCAGGAGACAATCGGTGGATTCTTTCAATATCTATTTCACCCTCTGGGCAGCTAGGTGGTGAAGTGGCTAGAACACCAGCGCAGGAGTCAGGAGAACCTGAATTCAAATCTCACCTCAGACACTTGACACTCACTAGCTGTGTGACCTTGGGCAAGTCACTTAACCCCAACTAACTCATCCTGGGTCATCTCGAGTCATCCTAATCTATATCTGGTCACTGAATTCAGATGGCTCTGGAGGAGAAGTGAGGCTGGTGACCTGCACAGCCCTCCATCACTCAAAACAAAGTCAAGTGAAAGTCATGTCATCATTTCTCTGATGGCATGGTCTTCTTTGGCAACAAAGGATGAACAAGCACACATTTTACCCTTTTGTTCTAGAATATCAGGGCAGTTGTCCTTGATAATTTCTTAAAAGATGATGTCTAGGCTCTTCTTTTGATTATGATTTTCAGGTCTTTTACTGTTTTTTGCTCATTTCCCCAGCTATTTACTTGACTTTTGAGTTCTTTGTCAAAGCAGTTCTCTGCCTCCAGGGAGGTGGCAGGGATGGGAGGTGTACTGTAAGCTGCTTTTTCCCCCAAAATCTGTAGGCCTAGAGCTCCATAAATAGTCACTGCCATTGCCCCTGCTTCTGCTGTGGCTGCCATAGGTCCCTCCATCCCCTCCTGCCCTGGCACTGGGGCCAGACCACTCTATTCTCTCACACAGGTCCCACAGGTTTCTTCCACTGACCTTCCAATTTGTCTTCCACATTTTGGGATTGTGAAGTCTGGAAACCTCCACAGATGCCCAAGATTCAGTTCTGGCCCTCCCTCCCCCGCCAGACCTGCTCAGGTCCTGTCTGTGCTGATCCCGCTCTGGCCCATGCTCTGCTCCCAGCATGATACAATAGATGCTTCCTTTCAATCTTCCATGCTGTCATGTGCTGAAGATTTGCTTCACTCCGTCATTCTGTGAGTTCTGCAGCTCTAGAATTTGTTTAGTGTCATTTTTATTTTTTACAGTTATTTTACTGGGTTTGTGGGAAGAGCTCTAGCAAATCTGTACTGTTACTGTACCATCTTGGCTCGGCCATCCTCAGCTAAACTTCTTGAAAAGATATGGTGGAAACGACAAAAATGATGTACTCAAATCCAGATTCTGAACTTATTAGCTATGTGATCTTAAATAAATCACTTAATCACTTTCAGGATCAGTTTCCTCATCAATAAAAGGGGAATAAAATAATAATACAGCAAACTCCTTACTTCATAGGATTCTTATAGCAAATGAAATAATGAGTGTAAAAGACTTAATTAGTCTTAATAGTAATTAATACCAATTTTACTACAAATCATAGCAACAATAACCAATAATGAAAAGGCAATATAGAATAGTGGGCAGAGAACTGGCTGGCTTTGGAGTCAAGTCCTGGGTTCAAGTCCTGCCTCTAATACACCATGACTATATGACTCTTGGTAAGTCACTTAGCCTCTTACTGACCAGGTACCAGTTACCCCTCTAAGACTGAAAAAGGCAGAGCAAGAGGTGGTCATTGGTAGAGATTTCCTCACTGGCAGTTCCCTAACAAATTGCAGTTAAAAACAAAAGAGATAACAAAAGTTATTAGTGACACCTTGATGCCCCTTCTCACGACCTCCTTGCAGTTTTTCTTCTGTCTTCTCTTGCTACTAAAACTGTTCTCTCAAACCAAGGTAAGCAATGACTTCCTAATTGCCCAATCCATTGGCATTTTTTTCAGACCTCTCTGTCCATGCCTCCTCAGAAGCACTTGAACCTGTTGACGATCCCCTCCTACATTCCTAACTTGGTTTCTGAGAGACCTCACTGCCTGACCGTTCTACCCCTTTAACCACTCATCCGTCTCCTTCACTAGCTTCTCAATCTCTTCCTGGATGTTCTTCGATGTGCTGTCTACTCCCCTCATCTTTTTTTTTTCCATCTTCACTCCTTGGAAGCCTCCTTCTCTCCCAGCACTTTAGCTACTACCTCTATGCAGATGACATGAAAACCTGCTATCTCTTCTGAGCTCCAGACTCACTTCTCTGAATTCATACAAGACATTCCCATGTGGCTGAGCTCTGGAAACTCAAACTCACTGAATCCATAAGTCCTGTCCTCCTTGTCCCAAACTACCACTTCTAAATTTTTCTGTGGAGCCCCACCCATCCAGTCTCCCATGTTTGTAACTTTGGAGCTATTTTTAATTTTTTCTTCTCCTTTTCTTGTATTTAGCTATTGGTTAGTGTCGATTCTACCTTTTCTATGCCTTTCATGTCTGACCCCTTTGTACCCACTGCTTCCACTGGCACAGACCCTTCCTCCCACCCTCCAAGACTATGGACATAGCCTTCTTACAGGTTTTCTTGCCTTTACTTTACTACAATCCATCCTTTGTAATGCTAATAGAACAGTTATTCTTATTCTCAGAAATCTTCTGTTTCAGTGCCAAAAATATCTTGAATAACTCCCTAAAGAAAGTTCAAATTTTTTGTCCTTGCTTTCAAGACCCTCCAATATCTGGTACCATCCTGTCTTTCTAGTGTTATATCATCTTCTTGCCCTCTATGCCTTCTATATTCTGAATTATGTTGTTCTCCAGTGGCTTCAGTCATGTCCAACTTTTCATGAACCTTTTGGAAGTTTTCTTGGCAAAGACACTGGAGGTCATTTTAGTGATGAGGAAACTGAGGTAAACAGGGTTGAGTGACTTGCCCAGGACCACACAGCTAGTAAGTGCCTGAGGTCAGATTTGAATTTAGGTCTTCCTGACTCCAAGTCTGGCCCTCTATCCACTGTGTCACCTAGTTGCCCCAAAATGGACAATATCCCTATCATTCAAGGTTTGACTTTGGGGATGCCCCACTTAAAAAGGCATGCAGCTGTTCAGTAGAAATTGAAACAACTATCTAGCTACTCATAATTGTTAATTAGTTAAATACGAGTTGAGGTGCACTGGCTCGTCTCTCATCCACTATGACGTTCTTTCTCTGTGTGCTATCACTAATTGAGGTTCAATCTCCCTATTTTAGAGGCAAACACATGCCTTCAGATCCATAATCTAGTGAGCTTCCCAAACTCAGGTTACTGGGGTTCCACACCTAGACCCACTCTCACCTTCCTTGACTCAAATATTATCTCTTCCTCTGGTTTTGATTCTTCCTCATCATGTAATTCAACCAATGAAAAAGCAAACCTTTAAAAATAAAGCAAAACTTTAAAAAAAAAACATCCAGTGTATGCTTTGATGCTGACGATAGTGCTTTGCATTAGGTCCCAAATGTGTGTGAGAAAGAAGTAGAATGTAAACTTCTTGATGTAAGGGGTTCTTTGGCTTTTGTCTTTGAATCCCCAATGATACCATCACAAAGTAAACAATTCATAAATTCAGAAAACCTACTGAAACCGGAAACCCCAGCAGGCTATGGATCTGAGGCCTGTGGAACTCTGGAAGCTTGTGTTTGCCTCCAGAATAGAAAACTTGAGCCTTGATGAGTGAAGGCACACAGGGAGGTGGTGCTATAGTGGGTGAGCCAGGGTATCTCAACTCCTGTGCCTCAAGACTTGAGACTGTGTGTGAATTCTGGAATCTAGTACCCTCCCACATAGCTGTATCAGAGTTAATGGACTATGGATGAGAGGGTTTCATCAGGTGCTACATATGTGACATAAGGTCCAACTTCACATAGGAGAATAAAGTCCCTGGTATTGGTGGGAGGAAGGACATGTCAATAACTCAGAGTTCAAGTGAGATTGAGAGCAGTGGTATAGGTAGAGGAGCTATAACATCTCTATATGCTTTATACTCATTTTCTATGCTTTCACTTGAAGTTTGTTCCCTCTGCTTAGAGTATCTCCATTTCCCACTTTACCTGAATGCCTACTCATCCTTTAAATGGGATCTCAAAACCATCTCTTCCAAGAAGACTTGCTAGTTACCATTGTAGATAGTGACCTCCCTCAGGCTGCAAATAGCTGTTTGTTTTGTAAATCTTAATACCTATTATGTTGTAACACCTTAATGTTATAAATTAGAGTAATCTGTGATTGTGTCAACACAATCCTGCAATTTTCCTCCCTGGCACCTTTCTGTAGGAGTAAATTTGAGGACCTGGCAGTTCACTAATTGTAGTAAAACTCTTAAAAAATGCTATGAATTGCACACATTTCTAAAACTCTTTGGCACTCAACAACTCTGGGATCTTGCCTTATCTACACTTTGTGTGGAGAGGCAGAGCCAAGATGGCAGAGTGCAGGCCGCAACCCAGCTGAACTCTCCCAACATTCCCCTCCAACAATTTTAAATTTTAAAATAACTCCTCAGATCAAACTGTGGAGTGGTGGAGTCAACAAAAAGTCAGAGTGAGACATTTTTCCAGTCCAAGGCAATTTAGGTGGTCAGCAGAAGAGGTCTGTGACACTGAGGTTGGGACCAACTGAGAGCAAGGCAGCAGTAAAAGCTGAGAGCTTTGGAGGTGGTTGTGGTGGCAGAAGCAGCTTTGGGGGCCCCTAGTCTAGAGATGGTAAGGGGATTGGACAACTGGTAAGAAACAGATTACAAAGGACCCTTTGCTGGCTTACTGGATGTAGCTGGTGCTGACTGGCAACTCTACTGCCCACATATAGTTATGGGTTGCAGAACCAAGGCAAAGAAGAGAGCTTGTGGATGGTCACAAAGGTGCAAGGGGTTTGTCACATTTCCAAAGCAAACAGGGGTACACTAATGCTTGTGGCTGAAGGAGAGGGGGACCTGGTCATAGTTCGAGAGCCAAGAGAAATGTTAACCATTGCAGCTTCAGGGAGACAGGAGCCCTTCCTGGGGAAAGATTAGAGCACAAACTAAGAGAGCAGTGACCACAGCTCTCCCTGGATCACATCCATTTGGAAGAACTGAAAGTTGCAGATCCCCAGAACTCCAGAACTAGCTCTGAAAACAGCAGCTCAAAAAAAGCCTGAAGTTTGGGACAGTGCCTCCCCAACCCCAAGGTAAGCTGAGCCAAACTTTTAACATAAATTTCAAAGTCAAGAAATAGGCTAGGAAAATGAGCAAATAACAGCAACAACAACAAAGAGAACTTGACCGTAAAAAGTAACTGTGGTGCAACTTTTGTCCTGCCACTGGACTTTGATAACTCTGGAAGAAAGAGGGAAGCTGACAACTTGGTGCAATTCTGTCCTACTTAAATCCAATTTACCCACAAGTCAAGATATCACCCATGATGTTACTGGATTTCTTTGGAAAATGAAAGGCAGACAACAACAACAACTATGTTGTTGTTGCAGGAAGACCAAGACATAAACTTAGAAGAAGACAACAATGTGAAAACAACTACAACCAAAACCTCAAAGAAAAATGCTAATTGGACCCAAGGCCAACAAGAATTCCTGGAAGAGTTAAAGAAAGAGATTAAAGTGGTAGAGGAAAAAATTTGGAAAAGAAATGAGAGCAACAAAAGAAAATTACGAAAAAAGAATGGCTTGGTAAAAAGGCATTAAAAAACTAAAGGAAAGAACTCCTTAAAAAACATAGGCCAAATGGAAAGTGAGGTAGAAAATTTCACTGCAGAAAATGATTCCTTAAAAATTATAATTGAGCAAATTGAAGTTAATGATTTCATGAGACATCAAGAAACAATAAAACAAATTCAACAGAATGAAAAAATAGAAGAAAATGTGAAATATCTCATTGGAAAAACAAAAAACATAGCAAATAAGTCAAGGAGAGATAATTTAATAATTATTGAACTAACTGAAAATCATTCAGAAAAAGAGCCTGCAATTCACATTTCAAGAAATTATAAAGAAAAACTGCCCCAAATATCTGAGATCTGGAGAGCAAAATAGAAATTGAAAAAAATCTACCAATCACTTCCTGAAAAGGATTCCATAATGGAAACTCTCAGCAGTATTATAGTCAAATTCTAGAGCTTTCATGTCAAGGAAGAAATATTGTAAGCAGTCAGAATTAAACAATCTAAATATTGTGGAGCCACAATCAGGAGTACATAAGACTTAGCAGTTACCTTATAAAGAAATGGAGGGCTTGGAATATGATCATCCAGAAGGCAAAAGAGCTAAGATTTCAACCAAGAATAACCTACCCAGCAAAACAACATAATTCTTCAGGTGTGGGTGGGAGTAGAGGTGGGAGATGAGACAAATGAATATTTAATGAACTAGAGGACTTTGAAACATTTCTGATGAAAAGGCCAGAACTGAATAGGAAACTTGACATGCAAACAGAAGGCATGAGAGAAACATAAAAAACTAAACATGAAAGAGAATCACCAGGGACTCAAAAAAATTAAATTGTTTACATTTTATATGGGAAGATGGTACATGTAATTCCTAAGAATTTTATTACTATTAGGACAGTTAGAAGGAGGCTATTTAGAAGGCATGTGTATGAGTCAATTATGTCAAGATGATCTTGAGAAAAATGAAGGGATGAGAGAGATGAATGCACTGGGTGAGGGGGAAGGGAGAGGTAAAATGAGGAAAATTTTCTCGCATAAAAGAGGCACACAAGGAATAGTTTTTATAGTGGGAGGGAACAATGAGGCGTGGTGGTGGCAGGCAATGGTTGAGTCTTACTCTCATTGGAATTGGTTCAAAGAGGGAAGAATGTAGATATACACTCAGTTGGATATAGAAACCCAATAAAGAAATAGGAGGAGGAAATAAGATAAAGTGGGGGTGAGAGAGGAATGATAAAAAGGAAGGGTAAATGAAGGGAGAAGTGATCAGAAGCAAAACAGATTTTTGGAGAGGGACAGCAATTGAGGGAATGCTTATCATGGGAGAATGGTTGAACAAGTTGCGGCATATGACTGTGACAGAGTACTATTATGCTACAAGAAATGATGAGCGGGGTGGTTCCAGGAAGACATTGTGGTAAGATCTCTATGAATTGATGCAAAGGGAAGTAAGAAGAACCAGGAGACTATTGTACATAATAACAGCAGTGTTGTAATGATGATCCACTGTGAAAGACTTGGCTACTGTGACCAGTACCATGATCCAAGACAATTTCAAAGGACTCATGATCAAAAAATGTTATCCACCCTCAGAGAACTGATAAACTCTGAGTGCAAATTGAAGTATAATTTGCTCTCTTTTTTTTGCTTTTAAAATTTTTGCAAGATTTTGTTTTGCATAATTCCACATGTATAATTGATTGCCTTCTTAGCTGGTGGGGGAGGGATGGCAGGAGGGGAGAGAATTTAGATTTGTAAATTAAAAAAGAAGACAATTCTAACAATTTATTTTAACAAAAAATTTAAACTGTATGTATTCCTCAGCATCTAGCTGAGTGTTCTATGCACAACAGGCCCTTGATAAAAAGTAGTCATCATCTACTTGATCTGTAATAACAAAAAAGATATAGGCATTTAGGGTTAGGCCACATCCAGGACTGAACCCTATTGACTGGGACACAACAGTTTGCTTCCTTGGAATGAGCTAGTTGCATCACATGAGATGTGCATGTCCTCTTAGCACAGTGTCTGGCACAGAGTAGGCAATAAATACTTATTGACTAATGGCATCACCAGGTAAGGTGTAGACACAAATGGAATGTTTTCCCTCCATATACACAACCACCAGTAATAGACAAAAAAGAGGACACTCTAGCAGATAAAATATTAATTCTGATCAGAATGAGGACCCCAGCTCCATGGACTCTTGCCATCTCACCTTTCAGTTTCAACTCCTGAAAGAGCCACAGAGGCTCAGGTTGGCCAAAGGGATTTTCCTTGGCTTCCCACAGCAGCCAAATTGCCAATTCTGACTGTATGTTATAGGTGAGAGGTAGAGAAATTTACAACTCAATTGTTTCATGCAGCAGAGCAATTAAAAAAAAAGAAAATCAAGACGAGCCACAAAAAAAAGCAAAAAAAACCCAAAACAAAACAACTCAACTCCTTCTATGCTACAGAAAATATACCTATTTTGGTAGGATGACACCAAATCAATGAAAGGCTGATGTGAAGATAAAATGCAGTATTTATCTATATACATCCTTCAAAATGAAACTGACTTCTTCCTTGTCACTTCTGCAGGAGTAGGTTTGGTAACCTAGCAAATCCACTCATTGTAGTAAAACTCTCTTCAAAAATCATAAGATATACACATTTCTCAGACTTCTTGGCATTCATCATCTCTGGGACCTCCCACATTTGTAATGTATCCTGCATAATGCAGCACGTCTCAAGCATGACAGAATACATGCTAATAGAATGTTACAGGCAAAATACAATACACACAAGATGAATCTCAGCATGTTCTCCTTCTGTTTATTTAGGGTGAGGGTTTTATAATTTGATATTAAAATAGTGTTTTTATGATTTTAATGTGGCATAGTTGACAATGCAGAGTTCTGTGATGAAAAGATAATTGCTATAGCATTTAAAATATTTAATTAAGGCATTTTAAAATAATAAAAATATTAAAGCCTGCTTTTGTATTTTCGATTTAGCATAAACTTTAATAGTCATTCTTATTCAAATGACAAGCTGTAGAATGCTTGAATGTTATACCTACACCCATGAATGATTTTGGGAAACTATGAAATTATATTAAATTTGAAGAATACAGTTTAGTGAAGGGAAAAAAAAAACCTAATGACTTCACCAGAGAAATATTTATTGCACTATTGTATTACATTTGTTTGTAGAATAATGGTCTCTGTGGGACCCAGTGAGATTGTTTTGATGGGTACATTTATTATATAGTTTGTAAGGGTCTGCACCTGAGGGATCTTGTTGAAAAAGATTCTGTGATCCCAGACACAATGGGGAACTTCAGCCTCTCCCTGAGAGATTCTCTGGTAGACAGAGGCAATGCCCTTGCCAACCCAAGAGCACCACGACAGATGCTACAGAGAACGGAGGAAAGGTTTCCAATAAGTGTTAGCTCAACAAGGACAGAGGAAATAGGATGTGCCATATTGATCTGAAGAACATATACACTGTTGTTTTTCCAGCTCTGATTTGTATAAAACTTGAATACAGTTTTAAGTTTATACAGAAACACACGTGTGTGCATATGTGTATATATATACTCACCTACATATGTACACACATAATACATATATGTACACATGGTTTAGTACTAGGCATACATATCCAGGTCTATAATATGAAATTATATATACGTATATACATTTACATATATATGTATGCATACACACATATATACGCATCTATATATGTATGTGTGTGTATATAGATATAGATATAGATAAGAAAGAGAGCTTAGTGGTAGGAACTTTGGAGCCCATCTCATCCAACCCTCTCCTCTACAGATGAGAGAACAGAGGTTAGGCGATTTTCCCAAGGATGCAGCATAGATAATGACATGCATAATTTGAAATCCAGGTCCCTCTTCCAAAGTCAACGATTGATTTTATGCAATGTATGTGTCTTTGCACAAATTCGTGTACATGTATGCATGCGTGTAGCTTACATGTACACATACCAACATGTGTGTGCATATATATGGCAGCTCGGGGGTACGGTGGTTAGAGCATTACACCTAGAGTCAGAAAGACCTGACTTCAAATCCAGCCTCAGATACTTACTAGCTGCGTGAGCCTAAGCAAGTCACTTCACTTCTTGCTGACTCAGTTTCCTTATCTGTACATGAAGATGATAACACCACCTACCTCCCAGGGTTGTTGCAAATATGAAGTGGAAGAACATTTGTAAAGTGCTTTGCAATCTTAAAGTGCTCTAAAAATGCCAGCCATTATTGTGAGTTTTTCCTTTATGGAGTGTTCATTCTAGGAGTGTCACACATAATTTGGGGACAGCTTATGTTTGGATCAATTTAATGCTTCTCTCATCTGCAAAGTGCTCTATTTCATTCAGCACAATCAATGACGAAAAGTTCCATGAGTCTTAATTCTTTCTAGCCATTCTTTCATTCTTCAAACATTGGGCATATCTGAGAGGAGAATTCTTATCTTAAAGGGGCTGTTTTGTGGACTGAGAATAAGGTCAAAGCCTGAGATGGTTTCCAATCCCTCAGCCCTGCTTCAAAGTTGAGAATGGTCCTGAGGTCTCTCCTCTGCTTCATGGCACCACCTCCCCTGAAGAGGTTAAGTTCTGGGCACTGGAAGTACAGAGGAACCACCTTGAAGAATAGCCCCTAAGAAGGTGGTAGGGTAATTATGCTTATCTCAGCCTGCCCTCAAAACCCCAGAAGTCAAAGAATATTCAGTAATATTCTGTGATCAACTGATGAAATGAATGAATGGAAATACATTTATTAAGCCAAGGCTCATGTCCTAGCTCTGCATCCCTTGTGGCTCAGTGTCTTCTCTGACTCGTCACTTCTGGAGTTCCCATCCTTGCCCCCACCACCTCTGCTACTGTTTTTTAAGTACCCAGAGAACTGATTTCTTTTTTTTTTAACTCTTATATTTTTATTTACTGAATAAAATGCACATTTCCATAACATTCAGATTCCATGAATCATGTTTTTATGTTTCATCTTAAAGATATTTCTTGGACCCCTGGGACATATCTTAACCTCCTCTACCAGAGTCTTAACGAATACATGTTTACACCCATGTAGACTCCTTTAGAAATACCTTACATCCTTAAATTCTTATTTCCTGTCTTATTTGGGGGGAAGTGGGAATAGGCTCCTGTTCCCCGAATTATATAGCATAATATCCGAAAAACTTTGATGATTCTTTTCCAAAAGTTACTCAGCTTGAACTGACCTAAGCAAAATGGCCTAGAACATTTAATATTTGGATGACTTATGCATTGTACAGAAAAGTGTTTAATTGTATTTTCACAAAGTAAGTTCATTTTCCCCTTGGACCTTGATATTCTCAATGGCCTTTACAGAGAACAATCTCTTTGCCTCCCACCATGGGATTTAGGACCTAGATTTTTGTACATGAAAGTATTAACCCCCAAAAGTTCCCTGATTGGAGTGTGTTCAGAGTGTGAGTCCTGGGGAGCAAAAGACTGGGTCTCCATTCCTCTGTGCTTAGAAAGTGGAGAAGACATTTTTAATTTCCCAAAGACTCCCAATGAGTTCTTGGAGTATTTCTCTATTTAGATATAGTCATGGAAAGAGAAGAGAGCTCTCAGAAGGCTTTGAAACCAAGCGAAGCCACCACACTCACTATCAACCAGGGCTCCTCCAGGCAATGAAAAACATACGGGAATATAAATAAGAAGGTGCCATTTGCCCAAAGTATCTTTGGCTCCTTTCCTATTTCTAAAACTATGACAATAGCCTTCTAACTGAGCTCTTTGTCTTAAGTCTTTTCTACTCTTACACAACGGCCAAAGCAAGTTTTCTTAAGCTTAGGACTGACCGCATCACTCCCCTCTACTCCATAAACTCCAGTGACTCTGCATTGTCTGCAGGATACAATACAGACTCTTCTGTTTGATGTTTAAAACTCCACACAACCTGGCCCTATCTATCTTGCAAGCCTCACTGTAATTCTCATATACCCAAACTGTCTCCTACTTGTTCTTTATGTATGATACTTCATCTCCCACCTTCGAGCTTCTTTCTGGGACTGGCTTCCCTGCTTAGGATACACTCTTTCCTCACCTCCACCTAGGAGTGGTCTGGAGCCAGCTTTAACTAGCTTGAAAGCAGCTTGTTAAATTTTCAGTGTCATCATTCACATTACAAAAATTAGCAATCCATCATTACAAATCAGGGCTTGATTTATTGTCTTATTGATTATATACACTTAATCAAGTGCCAATAATGAAGATTAAACTTTAAAATATATGTGAATAAATTTCTCTCCCCAATCCCAGAGCCCAATTATTTTACATTTAACAGAATTCCTCTGCCTCTACCACATAAAATCCTTCTACCATTCCATTTTTTAAAATTTTATTTATCTTAACATGAACTTAAGAAATAAAACAAGCATTTCCATAACATAGTAGACTTGAAAAAAGAGATACGTGCTTTTTCCAATTTTCTCCACTGTTAGTATCTTCTTTTTCTAAGTAGCTTGTATTTTGAAGAGGGACCATGAATACCTTGTATTTATTTTCATTTATTCTATATGTAGCCTATATATGCACTTGTTTCATCATTAAAATATAAGCTTCTTGTGGGTGGAGATTGTTTCATTCCTTGTATTTATATTCCTTGCACCTAGCACAGCACCTGGTACAGAGTAGGTACTTAACAAATGCTTGTTGATTGATTAATTAGCTGTTAATAAAACAACTAATTGGCATTTCTGTAATTCTTTACAGTTGATTAAGAGCTTTGACACGCATCATCTCTTTAGATGACTATAGGCTATAAATGAATAGTCTTTGCAGCCTCCAGAGGACTGCAAGATAGCACTAGGACCAATCAATCCTCATGATGCTCTGGTGAAAAGGGGGGCAGCATGATATGTGGAAAATATTGTTAGATGTTTTCAAAGTGAGGTATTTTGTTCCCCAGCATTTTAATGTTCTGAATGCCAGCATCTATGGACAGCCAGTCATTACTACATACTATGGTTAGAGAAACTGCAAAAAAGGGCATATTTGAACCATCACACTATTATTAATAGCTTTGGAAACAAGCACAGAAGAGTTTATTTGTCTAAGTCACGTAGCAGATTTGTGGCAGCAGCACTGGTCTGACCCACTAGGCCTTGCTAAAAGGAAGTGGTCAGTCAGTGTACTGAAATAAAAAGAGAGTTCCTTGCTCAAATATCTCCCCTATCAAAGTATAAAAGTAGTTGAAATACTACCAGCATTTATGTATCCCTTTGAATTAATCACTATTTTTCTAGATTTTCTCTTTTAAAATGAAAATACTTCCTAAGAAAGTTAGCACCAATCCCTTGTTATGAACATGTTAATGATTTTTCTTGAGCCAGAACCATAGAATCAAAGACTCTAATTGGAAAGGACCTCAGAGTTCATCTTAGTTCAACTTCCTCATTTTATGGATGAGGAAACTGAGGCCAAGGAGAGAGTAAAAACCAAGAAAGAAAACTCTAGGCCAATTTCCCTAATGAATTATGGAGAAGAAAAGCCAAGGGCAAAGCCAAGATAGCAGAGTAGAAAGACACATATACCCTACCCCTTCCCTCACAGTCCATAAAATACCTGTAAAAAATGATTCTCAACTATTTCTAGAGCAGCAGAAGCCACAGAACAACAGAGTGAAAGAGATTTCCAGCCAAAGTTAACCTGGAAGGCCGACAGGAAAGGTCTACCCCACGGGATGCTGAGGAGCACATAGCACCAGGAGGAACAGGACCTGAATAGGCTTCTGGGGTAGAATCACCAGCAGGGAGGGTCTCAGATCCCTCAACCCACAAGCACCAAAGAAAGCTTCAAAGGTCAGTGAGAGGGCTTTCCCAGTTGGGTGAGAAGGGAGCAGGATCCCCCTCAGCATGGCCCCCAGGTAGCAGTGGCAGCAGCAGCAGCAATGTGGCAGCATTGTATGGCTGTGGCCGAGTCCAGCTGCAGCTTCCATTGTTGGAGCTGTTCAACTTAAAGCTCCTGGGGGAAATGAGCCACAGTTCTGAATCTAAGCCCTAAGCATGGTCCTGGGGTGACGAGGAGCACTAGGACCCTCCTCTTGACAAAGGACTCAGAAGTCAAGTAACGGGCTAGGAAAATGCCCAAAAAAGGGAAAAAAATAAGACTATAAAAGGTTACTTTCTTGATGAACAGGAATTTCCTTCCATCCTTTCAGATGAAGAAGAACAATGCATACTGTCAGAGAAAGTCAAGGTTTCTGCATCCAGTACCTCCAAAATGAATATGCAATAGACTCAGGCTATGGAAGAGCTTGAAAAGCAAGTCCTTGCTAAAGGAGACCTAAAAAAAAGGCTGAAGAAAATAACACCTTTAAAAATAGGCTAACTCAATTGTAAAAAGAGGTCCAAAAAGCTAATGAGGAGAAGAAGACTTTAAAAAGCAGAATCAGCCAAATGATAAAGGAGATTGAAAAGCTCACTGAAGAAAACAGTCCTTTACAAATGAGAGTGGAGCTGAGGGAAGCTAATGACTATATGATAAATCAAAAAATTACAAAATAAAACCAAAGGAATGAAAAAATGTAAGATAATGTGAAATATCTCATTGGAAAAACAACTGACCTGGAAAATAGATCCAGAAGAGATAATTTAAAAATTATGGGATTAGGTGAAAGCCATGATCAAAAAAAGAGCCTAAACATCATCTTGCATGAAATTATCAAGGAAAACTGCCCTGATATTCTAGAACCAGAGGGCAAAATAAATATTGAAAGAATCCATTGATCACCTCCTGAAAGAGACCCAAAAAGAGAACAGGCATATTGTGGCCAAATTTCAGAGTTCTCAATCAAGGAGAAAATATTGCAAACAGCCAGAAAGAAACAATTTGAGTACTGGGGAAATATAATCAGGATAACATGGGATCTGGCAGCTTCTACATTAAGGGATCAAAGAGCTTGGAATAGGATATTCCAGAAGTCAAAAGAACTGGAATTAAAACCAAGAATCATCTACCCAACAAAACTGAGTAAATATTTCAAGGGAAAAAATTGTCATTCAATGATATAGAGGACTTTCAAGTATTCTTGATGAAAAGACCAGAATTGAAGAGAAAACTTGCTTTTCAAACACAAGAATCATGAGAAGCTTGAAAAGGTAAACAGGAAAGAGAAATCATAAAGAATTTTCTAAATCTAAACTGTTTACATTCCTACATGAAAAGGTAATATTTGTAACTCTTGAGACTTTTCTCAGTATTTGGATAGGTGGAGGGATTTTACACAGACACACACACACACATATACATATTTTGAATCAGAAGGGATGATATCTATAAAAAAATAAAATTAAGGGGTGAGAGAGGAATATTTTGCAAGGAGAAAGGGAGAAATAGAATGGGGCAAATTATCACTCATAAAAGAGATAAGAAAAATCTTTTTCAATAGAGGAGAAAAGAGAGGAGGTGAGAAGGAAAAAGTGAAACTTCCTTTCTTTACATATGGCTTAAGGAGGGAATAACATGCTCATAAATTTGGTAATTTATCTGACACTACAGGAAAGTAGGGGAGAAGGGGACAAGTGGAATGAGAGGGATGATAGAAGGGAGGGCAAATGGGAGAAAGGAGTAACTAGAAGTAAACACTTTTAGGAAGGGACAAGGTCAAATGAGAAAATAGAATAAAGGGGGAACAGGGTAGGATGGAGGGAAATATAGTCTTATACAACATAACTATTATGGAAGTCTTTTGCAAAACCACACATATGTGCAGCCTGTATTGAATTGCTTGCCTTCTCAGTGGGGACTGGTGGGGAGGGAAGGAGGGAGAGAGGTTGAAATTTAAAATATTATAAATGAATGTTGAAAATTGTTTTTGCATACAACTGGGAAATAAGAAATACAAGTAATGGGGTATAGAAATCTATCTTGCCCTACAAGAAAAGAGAAAAGTTGGGGATAAGGAAAAGGTGGGGTGTGATAGAAAGGAGGGCAAATTGAGGGAAGGGGTAATCAGAATGCAAGGTGTTATGGGGTGTGGGGAGAGAAGAGATGGGGAGAAAAATTGGAACTCAAAATTTTATAGAAATGAATGTCATAATCTAAAAATAAATTAATTAATTTAAAAAAATGAAAGACCAATAAAAATAAGGTGACATATCCAAAGTCATATAGAATAAAGTGGTACAAACAGGATTTAAACCTATGTCCTTTGACCACAAATCTAATATGTTTTTCAGTGTGTTGTGCAGTGGGGAGCAGCAGGTGAAATACCATACTGTGTATCTGGAGGGTGAAAGGAAAAGAGAATTCTGGCAGACAGTGAAGGGAAGGTCACAAAACAGGGATAAAGTTGGTACCAAAGGCAACTTCTGCCTCCTTCATGCTTTTCTGAGAGCTAGGTTTAGGGCAGTACAGTTACTAACACATGAGGAAAGACAAGGAGACAAGTATTTTGATAAATTAAGAAATTGCTTGAATTATCAAATTAAGGAGTTGATGATTTAAGAAACTAATGATATTCATTCCATTATATCATGTTTTGTATGATTGCACATGTATAACCTATGTCAAATCACTTGCAGACTCATGGAGCAGGGAGGGAAGAAAGGGAGAGAGAACATTTCAAACTTCAATTTTTAATAATGTTAAAAATTGTTTTTACATACAAGTGGGAAAAAACAAAATATTAAAAAATTAATGTCCATTAATTCATAGACCAAACCAATTAAACTGTACCAAAGAAAATTTTCGGTTTGAAGCAACAATTGTGGAGCTCCCTGAAATTTTTCAGTCCCTAGTCCTTAATATATAGGTGTGTATTACTAGCTGTGTGATCCTGGACAAATCCCTTAACCCTGTTTGCCTCAGTTTCCTCATCTGTAAAAATGAGCTGCATATGGAAATGGAAAACTCCTCTAGTATCTCTGCTAAGAAAATCCCAAATAGGATCATGAAAAGTCTGACTAAAAAATGCCTGAGAGAGGCATAATGGAAGTCAATCTATTAGAGTATTTGGGCTGACTCTTCAGAAGAGTATTACCTGTTGTTCTGTATCTAATATGTCCCAGAAAAGTGAAAAGCAAAAAAAGCAGAAAACAACCCTCCCTCAATATTTGGACTGCTATATGGAAGTCTAGGAATGAAGAGTTTTTCTCTTCAGGAAAAGCACTGCCAAACGTCAGGAAGTGTCAACTCCCTTTTATATCATGGGTGAGCAGATCCTATCCTCTTCTCATGTAGGATATGAAAAGATACACAGGATATTTGTCAAGAGCTAAATAACAGAAAAGATATCTGTTGCATACCTTATTAGTCATTAAATCCCACCTCTTGCTGGCTGCTCACTCACAGAATCTTACCTTCTTTGTAAACTCCCCATGTCCTGGTACTCTTTCCAGGTGAGCCATCATAATGGTCAGTAGTTAGCATGGCCTCTGTAAGTGGTAGCTGAATGAATTGTTAGAATTAATACCTCACATAGCTGAGCACTATATTAGGCAACATGGGGTGGAGGGGACGGGGAAACATAGAAAGTGGTTAAAAATTCCAACCTTTACTTAAAAGGGAATTACAGTCTAGCGCACATTGAATTATCTTCAGTATCCTTTCTATGAGAGAATTATGACACTTTTTTCATTTGTGACATAAAGAAACAAAAAAGATACAGTAATTATACATGGTCAAATGATATCCAACCAGCCATCTTAGCAGATACTTCTGCAGAGAGGGTCACAAAGCACCTAAACCTGAGATTTGGCATGTGTCTTTCTACATGTGGTGACAATTATGTGAAAACATATAAACTTTCACGTGAACTTTCTTGTGTACACTTTGGATATAGTTCAGGTAGGACATACCACACTATTGTACATGACATATATGACACAATTAGGCATTGATCTGTCTGGTGTTAGGTGGCAGAACGTCACACTGATCTCATACCGCATCTCCCCTTCAACTGAAAGTTTGAAGCAGGTGGACCTAGGCCATGGCTCACCTCTACAGAACTCTTTGAAGGAGCAATAGCAGCCTCTTATGTAAGTGTTCTTATGAACATCTGAAGAGATGGTCAATGGGATGAAATTGCTCACAAGTCATTTTTCCTTGTGACTGAACCTAAATCTTCCTAAGATGGTACATGAGTGACAATGATCATTTTTAAGCGGTTACTTTGAATACACAAACTCCAGTGCCAAGGACCCCTCTATGTCTTTGGGTCCTTATGTCTGTTTATTTCTTCCTTCATTTTTTTTCCATTCATCTAATAATCCATTTGTATATTTACAGCTAGGACCCAAATAGTAGTTGTAATGGATCCCCTGAAGAGATTACCTGTGTTTGAATCCACATTATTCTAAGTCATAATTTTGAAAAATATAGTAATTGGCTCCAACATGATGGAAATATTAATCTCAAATTTAAATAATATGTCCGCTTCAGAGGATTATTTGAGCTAATTGAGACCTGACTGTATTTGTTCATCTATTTACTCATTTTTTATTTTAAAATTTATTTAATAGTTTATTTTCTCCAGCTATATATAAAAACAATTTTTAACATTCATTTTTAAAATTTTGAGTTCCAAATTCTCTCCCTCCTTCCTCCCCACCTCCTCCTCATGGAGAAAGCAAGCTATTCAACATAGGTTATACACGTGTACTCATGTAAAACATTTCCATATTAGACATGTGAAAGGTAACATGGACAAAAAAAATCTCAAGAAAAATATATGCTTCAATTTGTATTCAGACACCACTGGTTTTTTTTTGTCTGGGGATGGATGAAATTTTTCATCAGAAGTTCTCAGAGTTGTCTTGGATTATTGTATTGCCGGGAAAAGCTAAGTCCTTCACAACTAGTCATTGCACAGTATTACAGTTACTTTGTACATAATATATTTCCTTTGGCAACACCTCGTGTAAATCTTTCCAGGTTTTTCTGGAAGCATTCTTCTCATTATTTCTGATAGCACAATAATATTCTGTCATAATCACATGATACAGTTTGTTCCACCATGCCTCAATTTATGGACTTCCCTTCAATTTCCAATTCTTTGCTGCCAGAAAAAAAATACTATAATTTTTTTATATACATAGGTTCTTTTCCTCTCTGTTTTTTATCTCTTTTGGAATACAGACATAGTAGTGGTATTTCTAAGTCAGAGTATGCATGGTTTTATAGTCCTTTGGGCATATCCAAATTGCTCTACAGAAAAGTTGAATCAGTTTACAACTCCACCAACAGTGCATTAATGTCTCATTTTCCTCACATCCCCTCCAACATTTGTCATGTTCCTTTCTTTCCTATTTGACAATTTAATAGGTATGAGGTAGTACCTCAGAATTGTTTTAATTTGCATTTCTCTAATCAATAGTGACTTCGAACATTTTTTCATATAACTATAGATAGCTTTGATTACTTCATCTGAAAACTGTTCATATCATTTGATCATTTATCATTTGGGGAATGACTCTTATTTTTATAAATTTGATTCAGTTCTCTATATGTTTGATAAATGAGGCTTTTATCAGAGAAATTTGATTCAAATTTTTTTCAGTTACTATTGTGTAACAGCAAGAACTCTGACATACAAAGGAGGTCCTGCTATGTAGGTTCTTAAACCTGCTTTTCTAAAAGGAAAGCAACTTTTGAGGGGTCAACAATCACTTTAATCAAGCACATGCATCATTCACTTAGTTCAGGGGAAAAAGTCAGCACCCTGAACTTCAGAGAAAATACAAAAAGAGAAATAAAGATCAACAGACAGGGCTTCCAATTGTCTGATCATAATATACATGCATAGTTACCAGAGAGAGAAGCACCAATACCTGGGTTTTCAAAGCCAGGGGCCTCCTTAGCAGCTGCCCAGAGTCTCATCTGGCCAAATAAATACTTCCAGCAGTAAGCCCCAAAATAAAGCCTTATCTCAGAGTATTTATACACTTTTCAGATCCAGAGGGCATCACAGTCCTTGAGAATCACTGCCTTATTAGAAATTAACAAAAGGAGTGGGCCTTCCTGCAAAACAAATCTCCCTTAATCAAATTTCCCTTAATGGGCAGGCCCATTAATGGGTGGGAAAGATCTTTTACTTCCATAATTACCATTACATATTGCTAATTGTATTTCCCTCCATCCTATTCCCCTTGCCCTGTTTATTCTATTCTTTCTCTCCTTTCATCCTGCTCCTCCTCTGAAGGGTCTTGCTTCTGACCATTCCCTCCCCCAATCTGCCTTGCCTTTTCTCACTTCCCCTCCCCTCTTCTCTAGTCCTCTTCCCCTCCTACTTTCCTGTAGGGTAAGATAGATTTCTATACCCAATTGAGTATGCATGTTTTTCCCTCTTTAAGCCAATTTCTATGAGAGTAAGTTTCACTGACTCTCCCTCACCTCCATCCTCTTCCCCTCTACTGTAAAAGCTTTTTCTTGCCTCTTTTATGTGAGATAATTTACTCCATTCTACCTCTCCTTTCCCTTTCTCCCAGTACATTCCTCTCTCACTCCTTAATTTTATTTTTTAAGATATCCTACCTTCATATCCAACTCACATCTGTGCCCTCTGACTATATATACTCCTTTTAAATGCCCTAATAGTGAGAAAATTCTTATGAATTACATACCTATATCTTCCCATAGAAATGTAAAGAGTTTAATCTTATTAAGGTCCTCATTTTTTCCCTTTCCTATTTACCTTTTTGTGATTCTCTTGAGTCTTGTATTTGAAAGTCAAACTTTCTATTCAGCTCTGTTCTTTTCATCAAGAATACTTGAAAGTTCTCTTTTTCATTGAATATTAATTTTTTTCTGAAGGATTATACTCAGTTTTTCTGGGTAGTTGTCTCTTGGTTGTAATTTTATCTCCTTTGCTCTCTGGAATATCATGTTCCAAGCTCTCTGATTCTTTAATTTAGAAGCTGCTAAATCTTGTTTTGTCCTGACTCCATGCTATCTGAATTGTTTCTTGCTGGTTACTTGCAATTTTTCACCCTGACATGAAAGCTCTGGAATTTGGCTGTAGTATTCCTGGGAGTTTTCATTTTCAGATTTCTTTCAATGGTGGATTCTTTCAATTTCTATTTTTACCCTCTGGTTTCAGCATATCAGGGAAGTTCTCACTGATAATTTCTTGAAAGATGATGTCTAGGTTCTTTTTTGATAATGGTTTTTAGGTAGTCCAGTAATTTTTAAATTACCTCTTCTGGATCTATTTTCTCAGCCAGCTTTTTTTCTAATGAAATATTTCACATTGTTTTCTATTTTTTTATTCTTTTGGTTTAGTTTTATTGTTTCTTGATGTCTCTTAAAGTCTCATAAAGCTTCCACTTTCTCAGTTCTCATTTTTAAGAAATTATTGTCTTCAGTGAGCTTTTGTACCTCCTTTTCCATTTGTCTAATTCTACTTTTTAAGGAGTTTCTTCCTCAATGAATTTTTGTGCTTCTTTTTCCATAGTCAGATTCTGCTTTTTAAATGCATTCTCTTCTCTTTGGCTTTTTTGTACCTCTTCTACCATTTGATCTGGTCTGCTTTTTAAGGTGTTATTTTCCTCACTAATTTTTGTTGTCTCCTTTATCAAGCTATTGACTTGTTTTTCATTATTTTTCTTACATCGCCCTCATTTCTTTTCCCAATTTCTCTTCTACCTCTCTTGATTTTCAAAATCCTTTTTTGAACTCTTCCATAGCCTGAGACTAATTCATATTTTTCTTGGAGCCTTTGGATGTAGGAGCTTTGACTTTGCTATCTTCTTCTGAGTGTGTGTTTTGATTTTCCTTGTCACCATAGTAAATTTCTATGGTCAGATTTTTTTTTCTTTTGTTTGCTCATTATCCTAGCATTTTTTTGACTTCTAATTCTTTGTTAAAATAAGACTCTTCTTCCAAGGTGGAAGACACACTGTCCCAGGCTTCAGGTCTTTTGTGCAGCTGTTTTCAGAGATACTTTTAGGGACCTATAAGTTTTTAGTTCTTTCAAGGTGATATGATCTAAGGAGAGGTATTTATTACTGTCCTGGCCTATTCTCTGGTCTGTGAGTCATCTCAAGCACTCTTTTCTTCCTTGGAACTGTGAGGAGGGACCCCACTCCACTGCAGGCATGAGCTATAGTATGTTAGTGCTCCTCTTCACCCTTGGACTGCCACTCAGGACTGTGACCTGGATCTGAATATGTGCAAATCAACAGAAGCTGCCCCAATTGTAGCAAGAAACCCCTGTAATCTTCTTATTGATTGTTCCATTCCCTTGCTGCTTGTGGACTGAGAGCTCCAGAAGTAGCTGCTATCATTGCTGATTCAGTGGCTCCCAAGGCCTGTTCCTGATTTGCTGGGGACTGGTCTATACTCGTGTGGCCTGAGTTGGACTGTGCTTCCAGTGCAGGTGTGACAGATCTTTCCTGCTGACCTTATAAGTTGTCTTTGCCTGGAAAATTATTTCACCCCATCCT
The DNA here is from genome assembly GCA_028658325.1 of Potorous gilbertii. Lineage (NCBI taxonomy): Eukaryota > Metazoa > Chordata > Mammalia > Diprotodontia > Potoroidae > Potorous > Potorous gilbertii. The sequence goes on from CM053769.1 coordinate 691,035,144, forward strand.
TTAGTGGGTTCTTCCACTCCAGGAATTATTTTATGGCATTATTTAAAGGTATTTAAAGGGGTTTTGATGAGAGCTCAGGCAAATTGCTGCCTTTCTCTGCCATCTTGGCTCTATCTATTCATTTACTTATTAACCTATCTTTTTAAAACTAAATGGCATAGTGGACAGATGTGCTGGGTCTTGAGTCAGGAAGACCTGAGTTAAAATCTGACCTCAGATACTTAGTAGCTGGGTGATCCTGGGCAGGTCACTTAGTCTCTGTTTCTCTCAATTTTCCCTAGAGGTGATAGATAATAGTATCTATCTCTCAAGGTCGTTATAAGGATCAAATGACATGATACCTATAAAGCACTTAGTCCTGTCTAAGTGTCTGACATACAGTAAATACTATGTAAGTATTAGTTATTATTATTAGTATTTTAAAAAATTACCAAGCATTTATTTTCTCTCCCTTCCCCTCAATTGAAAAGAAAGAAAGAAAACGAAAACCCTGGTAAAAGAAAGTATGCATAGTCAAGGAAAGTAAATTCCCTTATTGGTTCTTATATTTTAATTGTTTTATCTTCAAGACATAAATGTATGATGGCCCCATGTAGGGAGTTTGAGATTAATTCTAGAAAACAGATAATGTTGGAGGCTTGAGCACTGGGAATGCAATCAGGCCAGCTTGTTCCAGCTTTACATCCTCCTAGATTTCTAGGGAAATTGGTTAAATTCTCAGGGTTTTGGCATTAGGAGCATCATAAAATATTACTAATCTCACTGGAATGCTGCAAATGAGTCTTACCTGCATTAGAAAAGATTTTCTGAGATAAGCTGCCAGTAAAGTGAAAACTGGAAAAAACACTCATGAGTGCTCACTCTCTCCTCAGACTTCTAGATCATAAAATTTACCCTAAATTCCTGGAAGCATCTATAAGTTCAATTAATGTGAAAGCAGATCTTCAGACTTTCAATAGTTTGGTGCTTTTCAAGACAAAGTAGAAGCCCAAGAAAATATCTAGATTTTTTAAAAGTTAAAGTAGAAGAAATTGTTCCATATTTCTTCAAAAATTAAAATATAATTATTATGGAATAGGAGATGGCCAATGATGACCCAGTCCTTGGAGCTTACTCAGATTTGCCCTTCTTTATGGATTACAGAGAACATGCATTATTCCTGCATCTAGGAAAGACAAGAAGTAAAAGCTAAGGGAAAGGAATGTGGATCCTTTCAAATCAAGTTGCTCTCTCACTTACAAGTCATCAACCCTTCAGTCACCCAGAAAATTTTTCCTCATTCCATAGTACCAGAGACTTTATCCCTCATGGCTGAAAATAGACTCGCCAAGCCTTCATTTGTTGGGTTAGAACCAAACAAGAAATATTATCCACTAGAAAAGGCAAATCCAAGTGGTTTCTGAGTGAAAATCTGACCTTAGATCCTCAATGTTCATGTGACTCTGGGGAAATCAGTTAATCTCAATCTACCTCCATTTTCTCATCTTTAAAGTGAGCAGAATAATAGGACCTAACTCTCAAGGTTGTTGGGAGGATAAGATGAGATAATATTTGCAAGGTGTTTTGAAAACATTAGAGCACTCCATAAGTGCTAGTTAATCTTATTTTCTAAAGATTGGGCCAATCCTTCCATTACAATTAGATGTAGTGTTTCCTAATTCTTCAATGCACTCATTTAACATTTGACTTGAAATATTCTATTTTTAATCCTGTACATAAATTTCATCACATTAAATATTTTCATTTAAATTTGCAAGCATGTTACAATAAATAGTAATCCTACATAAATGCAGTTCTAGACCATGAATATTTACACATTTTGATTCAATTTAATTCAACAAACATTTGTTAAGTACCACTTTGCATAAGGAACTATGCTAGGAACTAAGAATACAAAGAAAAAGAACATCATAGTACCTGCCCTCAAAAAGTCTGTCTTCTACAAAGGATTCCAAATAAGATGTTTTGAGGGCATTTTCAAATATTCAATCCCAGGCATCCTTATTTTCCATTACTGGTTTAGTGGCTGAGTGAAATATTGTAACATAATGGAATGATTAAAGAATTTGGCATCAGAGGACTTCTTCTAATCTCAGCTCTGCTAATGTTCTCCCAGTTTGATCTTGGAGAAATAGTGTGGCCTAGGGGAGAGAAAGGCATAGTTGGAGTCATCAGGTTCCACTTCTGAATCAAAAAGGTTGTGTGAACTTCGATAACCACTCAATACTTACATCATTTCTCTTTTAAAGAACTATTTTGTTCAGTGAGCTTTTGAGCCTTGTTTTCCATTTGGCTAATTCTGATTTTTTAAAGCCTCCTTCTCCTCATTGACTTTTTGGACCTCTTTTTCCAATTGAGTTAGTCTCTTTTTAAAGGTGTTATTTTCCTCACCACTTTTTTGGTTCTCCTTTAGCAGGCTACTGACACACTTTTCAAGTTCTTCTATGGCCTGAGCCCATTTCATATTCATTTTGAGAGTACTGGAGGCAGAGGCCTTGACTTCCTCTGACAATATGCCTGGTTCTTCCTCATCCAAAAGGATAGAAGGAGACACTTATTCACCAAGAAAGTCACCTATGGTCTTATTTTTTTCCCTTTTTTGGGCATTTTTCCAGCCAGTTACTTGATTTCTGAATCCTTTGCCAAGAGGAGCATCCTAGTGCTTCTCCTCTCCCCAGTGCAAGGCTGAGATTCAAATCAGCTGTTCAATTCCCCCAGGGACTTTGGGTGGGGGCGGGGCCACTAGTGAGGGCTGAGATTCAGGTCAGCTGCTCAACTTCCCCAGAGGCTTTAAGCTGAGCTGCCTGGACAATGAACCCAGGCTACTTCCTCAGCCACTGTAGCTGCCTGTCTCTTGCTGCTGCTGCCGCCTAAGGCTAGTATTGGGGGAACTTTGTTCCCTTCCCGCCCAACTGAGAAAGCCCTCCTACACTGACTGTTGAAGTTTTCTTTGTGGCTTGTGGGTTGAGGGATCTGGGACCCTCCTTGCTGGGAATTCTGCCCCGGAAGTCTGTTCAGGTCCTGTTCCTCCCAGTGCTGCATGGCCAGGGCTGGGTTCCATTCCACTCAGAGTCCTGTGAGATACACCTTTCCTGTTGGCTTTCCAGGTTACCCTTGGCTAGAAACCTCTTTCACTCTGTTGTTCTGTGGTTTCTGCTGCTCTAGAATTTGTTAAGAGTCATTTTTTACAGGTATTTTGTGGACTGTGGGGGAAGTGCTAGAGTATATGTGTCTTTCTACTCCACCATGCCCTCTTTATGTCATTTCTCTAAGATTTAATTGCAAGATAGGTTTTAGATGTGCACTGGGAGAGAAAGTTCCTCAACTAGGATCTCCTTACACAGATAAAAGTGTAATTGAGTTCAAGAACCCAAAAAATAATAACAAAACAATAGTTCCCCTCTATATAGTGATTTTAAAGCTTTGAGGGTTTTTGTTTGTTTGTTTCTTTGGTTGTTTTTTTTTTTACTGAATGTCCATTGTTTTCCACTAATGATTAGATTCACACTTGCAGAATAGGTCACCTTGGGTTACAATTTGAGCTCTTACACTCTGCAGAGCATATTATAACATCTTCTTGTGCAGTTTCAGGTGGATACAGAATAGTTTTATATTTTATGAATTTCCTTTCCACTATATTTAAAAGTTTTTCTCATAGCTGCTTGTAATTTGGTCTTTGTCAGTAGAATATTAAATTAAACCACTATATGTTTTGGAATTTTCAAGCTATGTTTTTTGTTGTTGTGTCATTGAGGAAATCTGTGAATTTTTTAAACTGGTATTTTGTTTTCTGTGTTAAGAAGTTCTGGGTAGTTTTCTTGTATTACTTCTTGCATTATTGTTTTGGGTTTTTTGACTTGTCAAGTTCTCTTGAGAGACCTATAATCTTTAAGTTATCTTTGAGATCAATACGTTTTTGCCTTTGGTAATTTCAGTCTTTTTCCCTTATATTCTCCTATTACTTATTTTTTGACTCCTTCCCCTTTGATGGCAGTTTCCCGGGAGGCTGGACATCAAAGCTGTCTCAGTGTCCTCCAATGCTGAGCAAGTTCCATTTCACTGGTCTCAGTTTCTACCCACCATGACTTCTGGGGGCAGGGGGAATTGTCACAGCCTGAGCATGCTTCTGGTTTTTTTGGATTTCAGGGCATGGAAGAAGAGAGAGGAGGGATGATTGAGTTCTGTTGCAAGGCTATAGGTCAGCTTATATATCTCTGTCTAAGTATGGTGGGCAATGGGGTAGTAGAAGTTGAATAAATTTATAGTGGCTAGCATTTCTCTCTTGGTAGTTCATTGAATTGTTACCTCATTTGGGCTTTCAATGTCCCACATTGTGAGAACACCTGAAATTGCTTTGTCTCTTACATGTAATTCCCATTTTATATAACTTTGATAAAATTGTAAAGATTGGATAAAATGCCTAATCTTCCATGTAGTGGTCCACCTGAAAATTGACTGTCATCAAAACAAACTCATAAGGCAGGGAATATTGTTCTCCCCATTTTATAGATGATGAAACAGGTTCCAACAAAAGCCTTGCGGAGGCTACAAAACTTTTATTAGAGGGATAAAATGATATACAATGAAAGTATCATGAGATTTGGAGTCAAAAGACCTCAATTCTATTACTTACTATTTATGTGACCTTGGACCCATCATTTAAACTCTCTAAGCCTCAGTTTCTTCCTCTATAAATATGAGGACCTTGAACTCAATGATTGCCAAGGTTCTTTCTGGTTGTAAATCTATAAGCCTATGTGATGTTAATTATCAAGTCACTTCACATTTCTAGGTCTCAGTTTCCTCTTTTGTGAAAATAAGGGAGGTGGACTAGATGATCTCCAAGGTCCCTAAGGGCCTGGCCTTATTTCCTTAATCCCCTGGGTGGAATAAAGGGCTTCTGGGAAAGAGTTAATTCTGCTCAATTGTGTTGGTAGGATAGAATACATCAAGTTAGTTTGCAAGATTTCAAGTTCAACTTAGCCCATGACTCTGCAGACCACTTCTTGACCTCTGTCTAAGTAGCCTTCTCATTTTGGCAATGCCTCTATTTCTATAGCCTCTTCCTTTAATTGGTAAATTTGTCTTTGGAATTTCTCTTTGAAGGAAGTGTCCATTCCAGCCATGCTTAATTCAAACCTGAGTCCGCTCATGATTCTTTGGACTATGTTGACTTACTGCTTTACACCTTTTCTTAACATAGGAAACAAAATACCAGTTTAAAAAATTCACAGATTTCCTCAATGACACAACAACAAAAAACATAGCTTGAAAATTCCAAAACATATAGTGGTTTAATTTAATATTCTACTGACAAAGACCAAATACTACAAGCAGCTATGAGAAAAACTTTTAAATATAGTGGAAAGGAAATTCATAAAATATAAAACTATTCTGTATCCACCTGAAACTGCACAAGAAGATGTTATAATATGCTCTGCAGAGTGTAAGATGTATTGTCTTTTCCCATTAGATTATAAGCTCTTTGAGGACTTAGGACTATCTTTTTCCCTTTCTTTTTTTCCTTTGTTTTTTACTAATTATCCCCAGTATTTAGTATAATGCCTAGCACACAGTTAGTGCTAAATAAATTGTCTATCTATATATCTACCTACCTATCCATCTATCCATCCATCCATCCATTATCTCTTTCTCCATCTATCTATACATCTGTCTATCCATTCATCCATCTATCCATAATCTCTATCTATCCACTCATCTATCTACCCATCTAACCATCTATCTGTCCATCCATCCATCCATCTATCCATCCATCATCTATCTATCCCTTTCTATCCATTCTCTCTCTCCTCTCTCTCTCTCTCTCTCTCTCTCTCTCTCTCTCTCTCTCTCTCATCTCCATGGTTGTATCCTGACTACAATTCATATCAAATTCTGATTTCTTTCTTTAAAAAATAGCCAAAGTATTAATTTTCCAGAAACTTGGACAAAGCAATTGAAATTTTAAGAGACCTAAGAAGCTTCAGTTATGGTTCTTATGACTTCTATGGGCTTCTACTATCTCTGATGCTGGTGGATTTTTGAAGAATTTCAATGCTTGAATTTTACTGATTTGTTTATCGTCTGTCATCTGTGCCATAGTCATGTCAGTTTCAACTATTGCAAACTCTTTTTCTCTCCTTGGCAATCTGTTCAGAATGAGAACAGGGTGATTTTTCTCTCTCATTGCTCCAATCACATTCTTCCTCCTTTTCATGTCCCTCCACCAGCTTCCAGATTGAACATTGTCTTTCCCCAAAACTGATTTTTTTCTTCATCTTTCCCTAGACCCCTCCGAACAATCTCAAAAATTCACAATGTCAGAGACAAAAAAATGATAAAAACTAATACCTTTCCCTGTTATCCCTCAGCTTTCCCTTTCACACATTTCTTTTCTTCTCCTTGGTTATATTGTCTGTTTAAATTGTAAGCTCCCATGAGAGTGCCCAGACATCTAATTTTATGTGTTCTTTGTTATTGCTAAGAATTAGAAACTATAATAACACACTTGCTGTCATATTTGGAGGTGACATGACTGAACACTTTCATGTGTTGTCTTGCAAATAGGTGCTGTGAAGAGCATTGATTTGTCCACACTCTCATACCTCTTTGTGAGATAGGTGAATGAATATATTTTGTGAAATGGGAGTTAGAAGTTCAGTCTGGGTGAACTTCAGTGGTCCTAATAGATACAACATGTGCCCTTAATTATGTAACACTATGGATGCCAGGTCCCAACAACCTCTGGCACAATTCAGTCGAATACAAGCTCCATGAGGGTAAAAATCTATTTCCATTTGTCTCTAAAGTACCTAGAGGGTTAGATGATACATTATCTAAGATATCCTCCTGCTCTAGATCCTAAAGGGTAACTGCATAGCACAATGGATAGAGAGCTTGGCTTGGAATCAGGAAGACTCGTTTTCCTGAGTTCAAATCTGGTCTCAGACATTTACCAGCTATGTGATCCTAGGCAAGTCACTTCATACTGTTTGCCTCAGTTTCTTCATCTATAAAATGACTTGGAAAAAGAAATGGAAAACCACTTCAGTATCTTTGTTAAGAAAACCCTAAATGGGGTCACAAAGACCCAGACACAATTGAGACAACCAAATAACAACTAAATACTAATTGCCACAGGAAATGTCAGATGACTTTTGATGGCACTTTGTTGATACCACCAGGAACATGATCAAAACTACAAAGGAGGTATAGCAACTTTACTTCTCCCAGTGCCTTTCAGAGTCAAATCACCAAGCTTTCTCCAGTTTGCTCCCCCTCCTCATCTACTACCCTCTGAAATTCTACACTAGAGGAACATAGTTCATCAACTCAGTACCCCTTATTGGAGCATGGTTCACTCCTACGCAAACTACTTGAGTTAACTGACTCAGTAGATAGTAAAAAATTGCTAGCATGTGAAGTCTATTTGTGGGTTAAAAGTTTATTTTCATATTAGCCCAATTTCAAAAACTATATTTTAAAATTAGACATACAGACATGACAATTTTGCTCTCAGTATTTAGAGGTTAGCACTTGGACAGAGAGCACAGATTAGAAGCCTTCCAGAGGAGAGTCTGCATGCCTTTGTAGTCTTTTCTTTTGCTTTATTCTACCTGCTTCCCTGGGCTATGTTTATAATCAAGCATTTATGACCCACGAACTTGTAAATACTGTAGCCCTACATACATGTACCCTTAGGGCCTGTATCTCAGGATTAAAAAATGAAGGTGGTCAAAGGCTCATAGATTACTCAGAAGCCTCATATCAGCCTGTCTTGAATACTTCCTTCAAGATAAAATATCAGAGGGCATTGAACATGGTTAACAAAAAAAAAAAAGCATTGCAAAAAGATTAATAAATTATCTCTTAAAAGACAGGAAGTTACTGGTCACTGAAAACTGTGCAGTCAATGCTCTTGATACAGGAAGCTGTCAGCTTTTCAATCTAATTCAAATTTATTAAGTGCCTACTAGGAGCCCAGATCCAGTGCAAGTTGCTAAGAATACAAGAACTGTACCACCATAGGACATGCTCAAGAGGCATTCCAGAAAGTGGATAGAGACTGAGGAGCCTATGTCCCTTTTTGAGGGGTCAGGGTTCTCAAGTTGAAGCTGGGCAATCTTCTAGGACAGGTAAAGAAAAGCGGATGAGGCAGGTCTCCAATCCCTGTTGCCTTCATGGAGCAGTACCTAGCTAAAAGACTAGCTGCAGTAGACAAAGACAAACAAACAAAACAATAAGAAAAAGCCCAACTCTCTCCCCTCAAGAAGTTTGCATGACCTGTGACTAGGGGTAGGTGTGGGGCAGAGGGACAACATATTTGCACGTATAAATTCAAAATAATACAAAATAAATGTAAAGTGATGGATGGGACTCTTATAACTGAGAGAATCTGGAAAGGGGGGGGGATCTCTTGAAATGATACTTAGAAAAAACTAGGGATTCCAAAAGGAAGGAGAACGTTCTGGGCATGGGAGAAAGCCTCTTCAAAGACATAGATGGGGAAAATAGTATGTCATGTACAGGGAACATTAAATGGGTCAATTTGGCTGGAACATAAAATTCATGATGGGGTATAATGGGAAATTAGTCTGAAAAGATAGATTGAACCTAGACTGTGAAGTTATTCCCAGAACTTATTTAAGAAGGGTCAGGAGGTACCTTGGACTCTGGTGCACTATTAGCTGTGGTGGAGGAAACAAGTACTGAGCTTTGGCATGTGGATTATTGATAAGACAACATGAGAGAAGAGTGTTTTGGGGAGAAGGAGAGCTCGTTTGCTGGAAGAAAGTGTGTGTAGATGATGTGGAATAGAAGTAATGTGAATGTGAAAGAAAAGAGAGAATTGAGTTAGAATTGGTAGATAAAGGATTATCAAGAATTTGGTGCCATAAAGGTTTTGACAAAATAGAACCAGGGTGTATTCAAGAGAAGAACTTTGAGTAAAAGAATTAGTGCATGAATTACACAATCCCGTAAAGGGACCCTAGAAGCCATGTAGCCCTTTATTTTTACAGATTAAAATACTGTCACCCAGAAGGGTTAAGTGGCCTATACACAGTTATTAAACCCTACTATATTCCAGGAACTATTCTAGATGCTGGAGACACAAAGACAAAAATGAAACCTTTTTGTTGGTTGAAGAGAATGCATTCTGTGTAGAAGTAGCCAAGTGTTTCAATGGATAGCTCTCAGGACAGGAAAACCTGTGTTCAAAGTCAACTTCAGACAACAATTATATGACCCTGGGCAATTGTCTTCCAGGGTTGTTTTGAGCATAAAAATCAGTTACTATTTGTAAAGTACTTTGCGAACCTTAAAGTGCTATATTTTGTTGTTCAGTCACGCCCAACTCTCCATGACTCCATTTGGAGTTTTCTTGAAAGAGATATTGGAGTGGTTTGCCATTTTCTTCTCCAGTTCATTTTACAGATGAGAAAACTGAGGCAAAGAGGCTTAGGTGACTTGCCCAGGATCACACAGTTATTAAATGTCTGAGACTATAGTTGAACCCATGCCTTTCTGCCTCCAGGACTGCTGCTCTATCCACTGCACCACCCAGCTGTCCCAAAGTGTGATATAAATGTGCTGTTATCATAACATAGCAAAATCATAATCTCAGGACTGGAAGGGACATCAGAGCCCATCTAGATTAACCCACGCCCTCATAGTAATCCTCTTTACCACACATCTGACAAGTGATTAGCTCAGCCTCTGCTTGAAGGCTTCAAGTGAAAGGGAAGAGCCATTTCTACTCTGAGGTGCCCAGAGCTATTAGAAAGTTTTTTCCTTATATTTATCCTAAGCTTTCTTTCTTTCTTTTTTCTTTCTTTCTTTCTTTCTTTCTCTTCCTTCCTTCCTTCCTTTTGTTTTATAGCCTCTACCCATTTTCTCTAGTTTTATCTTCTGGGTCCAAGCAGAATGAATGTAATCCCTCTGTAACTCTTCTCCCAGCTGTGCTTCTATATCTCTGGCCTTTCCTGCCTCACTTGACTTCTCATCAGGGAATATCCTTCTGCCTCTTTTCCCATTGGTGAATTCCTTTCAGGGCATCCATTTAGGGGAGGGGCACAGGTTGACCATCTTTCCTTTTGCCCCGGCTGTGCTTCTAACTCCTAGCCTCTTCACCATACCCTCTCTCTACTTCTCTGCTCCCCTCCCCCTCCATTTGGCTCTTTTTCTTGTGTTGTCTTTCTGTGTTGGAATGGACACTCCTTGAGGTCAAAGGGCCATCTTTCTTTTTGCTTGTATTTATTAGTATTTGCTTGGTATCCTCAGTGCTTAGCACAATTTCTAGCACATTTGTTGTGGTTATGGTTGTTAAGTCATTTCAGGCCTGTTGACGCTTTGTGACTCTATTTGGGGTTTTCTTGGTAAAAATACTGGAGTCGTTTGCCATTTTCTTCTCTAGTATAAGCACTAAATAAATAATTGTTGCCTATCTACTTGCCTTTTCCACATACCAGGTCTTTGGATACATAAAGACCGTTATAATGTCCCTACAAAGTAAAGTTAAACATCCCCACTCTATGTAACTGTGGTATCACCTGTATTTAGAATAAGAGCACACACCTTCAGACCATCAAAAGCAAACATTATAGCTCAATGGGTACTACTACTACTAACAACATTTATATCACACTTACTATGTGCCAGGCACTGTGCTAAGCACTTTGTATTTATTATCTCATTGGATTCTCTTAACAATCCTGGGAGGTAACAGTTGAAATTTGAACTAATGCCTTATTTTGAAGAGAAAGTGAGTTTAACTTTCTGCAATTGGTAAATATTTGTTTCTAACTCTAAATTACTTGTCTCTTTTTGACTGGTATATGACTATTCACAATTATAAAAACTAAACATAGATTTCTCTTCTTGTTTTTTTTTTTTAATTATCAAATTCTATGAACATGGGAATGTTGGACTAGGAGTTAGGGACTTTCCTAAACTTTTCCAAGACGTCTCTGTGTCTACTTTTCTAAGTTCTTAATACTTCAACTTATTTATAACAGAAAATGTTATAAAAACAAAAAAGACTTTCCATTTTTTTTCAATTTAAAAGCCATATAGGATATATGCTGCGAAAATGTTCCCCTAGAACCATGAGAACAAAAATAACATTGAAAAAAATAAACCTCTAAACACTGCAGTGACCAGTCTTGGCTTCGAGAATTTGCAGTGAAATGTACCTCCTTCCTCTTGGTCGAGAAGTGGTAGACAATGGTGCAGGAGCAGGGAGTATGTTGTTATACATAGTCAAAGTCTTGCTTGCTTTTCATAGCTGTACTTCACAGAGAATTCTATTGTGCCGTGGAGTCTCTGTGACATATTTTTAAAATATCCATCAATAAAACTTTACTGTTAAAAAAGAAAGTGCTCTGATACAAGGTAACTATTTTATTAGTGTTTGTAAACAGGAGTTGGAAATTTGCAAAACTCTAATACATATTGTTCATAAGGAAAGTCCTTCCCAGTGTTCAAACATCGCTGTGCCACTCTGGGTTTAGGAATCCTTAGCTCTGCCCTACACAGAAGAAAGTGAGTTCTTACATTTTGGAAAGATTCTTAATTTGTATCCTCTGTGGGCACGCTTCAATTAAATAATCACATTCCTTGCGTATTGTACCACTCATTTATAACAGGAAATTTTCTTTGTTATTATGCATCGGCTCATTATCAAATATCACATTACAGTTGAAGGTTAATGGCAATGCTTATACTTGATAATATTACTATGTGTTTTAAGATTTTCTATTGAAAACAGTAATCTTTCACTAAAAATACTTTTTAAGAAATTCATGTTTTGTTTTCTTTCTAGATGAAACTTTTTATTTGCTTTGAGAATGAAAATCAGGTTGTAAATTACTAAATGTTATAACTTTCAATATTATGACTGAGAAAAATCTTCACTTAAAGTCACATTCCAATGCTTCATCATGGTTTGAAGGTGACTGTGGATTCCTAAGGACTATATCAGCCGAGGGTAGCCTCTGGCAAACATAAGCAATTCAGAAAGGCATTGAGTGTGAACCCAGCATAATCCAAGGAGTAGCCAAACTAAGTTAGAGGCACTTTCACCAGAAGGTTGGCCAACAGCAAGCAAGGAAGCAAGTCATTAAGGTGTGGAAAGGGTTACAATCTGCTCCAATAGAGAAGGACAGTCTATGCAGCTGAAGTCACAGATCTTGAAGTAAGAAACTAACAAAAAGGGGTGACAAACTGTAAAAATCTTTTTTAGTCTACATTTTTTTATAAGCTGCAGTTTTGAGCAAAATAACATCTGTTTAGTGGCATTATGATACGTTTTATTCTACTTCCCCATTTATAAGTCTTTAAAGATATGGCCTAATTTACTTTTTTTCTTAAAAAGTAATAAAGGAATTATGCTGTTCAAAATAACTCCTTCACACCTTTCATTCTATTTAAAAGAACAAAGCAAAACAAAAACAAACCCCAGTTATGTCCAAAACATTTTGAGGCCATTTTACTAAATCTGTGTCTATCACTAACTGTGTTAAGTGCATGGATCAGTCTGTGATGCCTTTGGGGTGGGCATTCTCTTGACCAGCACAGGTTATAAGCCTTCCATGCCATCTCTTCCTTTGAGATTTTTCCCTATGTCTATCTATCCAATAATCATCAAAGAGGTTCTACCCAACATCTCTACAGGCCTCTCCCTCCCTCCCTCTCTCTCTGTCTCAATTTCTGTCTTTTTCCATGTATATGTCTCAGTATCTCTTTTTTAACATTATCTCTGAGATGTTAATCTTATACTTGGATTTGCTGATTGTGTGTGGGCTGCCCCTGGGCCTTCTCCGGTCATCCTGATGAATGTCTGGTCACTGCATTCAGATGGCTCTGAGGAGAAGTGAGGCTGGTGACCTGCACAGCCCTCCCTCACTCAAAACAAAGTCAAATGTAAGTCATGCCATCATTTTCTCTGATGTCATGATCTTCTTCGAAAACAAAGGGCGAACACAGACAGACATAGATCAGCCTACTTGCTTTTACAATACAAATATCCTTGATGATCTTCTGCACTACTTCTTATGTACAAGTCATCATTGATCATATGCTGTAACCTACTTGTGCCCACTACATGTCTTTCTTTCCTTTGCCATTTGGATCACTTGTAATTCTCTGATTCTTCTCAAATGGTAAGCCATAGAACATCACTGGAAGAATTAATTTTTTTTAATATTAATATTAATTAATGCTGTTAAAGAAATAGCTTTTGTGGCTAAGAACAACTTGAGATCATGTTATGAAGTTTGTCAAATAAAATGCATTCCAATCTTTTTTTTCTATTCAATTTTAGGCCCAACACACACAGACCCAGGTCACTACAGCATCCATTCAGTATGTGTGAGATGATGGATTAACTCAATGGGGTCCTCATGCAGCTGCATGCTATAATCTAGCAGGATTAGGGAGTCTGCAGCCTCAAGGCCCTCCAGGTCCTCAGGTATGGCCTTTTGACTGAGTCTAGATTTCACAGAACAAATCCTTTTATTAAAGGAATTTGTTCTGCAATGTTTGGATTCAAAAGGCCACATTCGAGGACCTAGAGCTAGGCCACATATGACCTTGAGGCCACAGGTTCCCCACCTGTGATATTTTTCTAGCCAGTATGTTTCATCCAGTTTGTTTTGTTTGTGTGTATAGCTAGATCAATCTGAACTCTTCATTAAGAAAATGGAAGAAATGTTTTAGAAATTAAAAAAAATAACCAAAAAATAAAGCCTTAAGAGGCAGAGGTGAATCTGAACCCTTCTCAGCATGGTGGAAGATTAGGGAATAAAACTCTGAGATGGAAAGTAAAAAGGCATACCAAACACTAAAAATTTTATTATATATGTATATATGTGTGTGTATCTATGTATGTATAAACACACACACATATATATATGTATGTATGTATGTATGTATATGTATATATCTCTTCCTGTAGAGGGAGGAGTCTTTTCCTTAGAAGAGAAAATTTCTTGTTCTCTAAGGAATGATGGTCCACAGCTACCACCGGAAGAGTTTTCACAAAATCACAGACCTGGAACTGTCAGGGACCTCAAAGGTCATCTAGTCCAATACCCTCCCATGTTATATACTCTCTATACTATCCGATTTGGCAGATATAGGGGGACATTTCCTTTTCTCCTTCTGTTTTCAGTTTGAAGCCTTCTTGATCAGATTCACAAAACTTCAAGAATATATAAATTTATGAGCCTTTCTTTCCCTAGGCAAGAGTTTATATCCTTCCTCTAATACTTACTAGCTATGTATGGGGTGTTTAGGGGGGACTAGCACCTCTGGTGTGAAGGATTGTCAAGCCCTTTTCAGGACTGACCATTCACCTTTGGTGTCTACCTGGTATTCGACCCTCATCTACAGTTCTAAGAAGCTGTAGCAGGTACAGTTGGTCACACCCTGCTAAAATCATCTTGGCAGACAGGCTAAAGTAGGTTGAGAGGATCTGATGTTGGTGAAAGTCTACCCCAAGCATGTGAAGACTTTTCCCAGTGAAATGGGCAGATGAGAACAATTTGTTCTCAATGGCCATCAAGGCATCTGTAGCAGGTGCTGTGAAGTGCTTAGAGCTTTGTCAGCCATGGAAGATACCAAGGTCATCCAATGCATCCCAGGCCATTGCTGGTCATCTTGACTTCTATGATGCCACTAGACCTCAGTGACTCAGGAAGACAGTGAGGCTGACAAATTTGTGCAACTCTGCCCCGGAAATGTAATCAATTCATGGGAGAGTCAAGACATTACCCTGTGATATCTTTAGCCTTCTTTGAAAATCAAGGATGAACAACTCCTAGCTGTGTGACCTTGAGTAAGTCACTTAATGTCCATGTGATTTGGTTTGTAAAATTTGTAAAATGGGGAGAATGAGAGCATCTAACTGTCAGGGATGCTGTGAGGAACAACTGAGTTGACATATGTAAAGAGCTACTTTTAAAGTATTATATAAAGGCTAGCTATTATTTCCATATTCTACTTTGTGGGGAAAAATATCCAGATGCCATTCTCAGACACCAGCTTCTCAACCAATGGAGATTAAGTGAGTATATCCACAAAGGTGGTCACTAGTCCAAGGTCACACAGTATTAAAAAATCAGAGGAAGGATTTGAACCCAGGTTTTCTGGCTCCAAGACCAGGGCCCTCACAATTCCATCACATTCCTCTTAATGTCCAGCAATGGCCTGAGGGAGAAGTACTGAGGGGTGATGTTCTTTGCTCTCTGTTGCGGGTAACCAAAGCAGCTAATTATTCACCTGACCCGAACAACTAAGTTGTGTGCCCTCTTCCTGAGGGCATGCATCTGAAATGTGAGGAGAAGTCTCCTAAAACCTGTCAAACCTGACAACCCTCCCCATGCCTGGTGATTCCCATAGCAACATAGGATATCACCAGAAGAATTTTTTTAAAAACACCAGTGGACTTTTCCTTCTCTATCATAGATTCTAAGATGGAGTGGCCACTTCTTACTAGGATTTCTATCATCTGTTTTAGCAACCACTTTCTACTGCTGAGTGAGAAAGAAATTGAAGACCTTAAGGGTATGGGATGGTGGGTTTTAGGTTGGTTGGTTGGTGTTTTTTTAAATCGCTGCTACCCACTGATTGTAAAGGCTTCAGTAAACAAGGTAGATTTTGGATGTCAACCACTGATTTGAAGAGTCTCAGAATGGGGTCCAGTTTTATTTTTTACCACAGAATAGAAATGGAGATAACAGCTAACATTTATATGACATTTTAAGGTTTACAAAACACTTTCCATATGTGTCAAATCAATTGATACTCACAACATCCCTGGTAGGTAGGTTCTATCATTGTCCCCACTAGGGCACAGTTGAATTGATTTGCACAAGGTCCTACAGTTAGAAAGGGCCAGAGGAAGGATTTAAAGTTTTGATCAAGGATGAAGTGTGCCTAAGGAAGGCTGGTAAATTTATATATTTTTGAAGTCTTGGGAATCTGATTAGGAAGATTTTAAATTGAAAGGAGAAGGAGAAAAGGAAGTTTCTCCTCAAATCTGTCAAGTGAAATAGCACAGAGAGTATGAGTTTTAACATGGGAAGGAGAAAATTGAAGGAAAGTCCCAGTAATTCCCAAGAAACATCAACAAACTGGTAGTCACACACACACACACACACACACACACACATATATACACACACATACATATATTATACATACATAAATACATACATACATATATATATATTGAACTAGATTATCTTAATGCAGGAAGAATAATTTGATCTCTCTGAGATTTGGTGGGAAGAGATTCACGATTGATGTATATCTGAATGTACTTTATTTCAAAGGAGCAACAAAATTGAAAAAAATATATCCTGTTGCAGGGGAAAAAAATGAAGAAATCAGAACATGATGAAGGATCAGTGAATTCAGAAATAAAACCCAAAATCCCACAAGATCAAAGGTGTGAACTACAAACCACCCAGACAGGAAAAAACAGACAAATTTGTAAATGAGATCACAAATCTGGTATAAGGATACGGTAGTGAAGTAAGATTTCAATTATCTGGATTATCAGGGAAGTTTCTCTCTCTCTCCCTCCCTGCCTTCCTCCCTCCCTCCCTCCCTCCCTCTCTCTCTCTCTCTCCCCCCTCTCTCCTCTCTTTTTCTTTTTCTCTTTCTTTGTCTCCCCTCTCTCCTCTCTTTTTCTTTTTCTCTTTCTTTGTCTCTCCTCTTTCTCTTTTTCTTTCTGCTTTTGTCTGCTTTTAGGTTTGTATCTCTGTCTCTACCAAAAGCAGAGCGGTCGATTAATTCTTGACTTGTTATAATTAAGACTTTGTTTATCAAGATGTGAAGGAGAGGACAAGGGCAGATCTTATGCTAAACTAGATTCTCACCCAGAAGTAGGGAGTGGTTGCTAAAGCAGATAATGGCAATCCTAGGAAGAAATGACCACTCCATCTTGGAATCTGTGATCAAGAAGGAAAGCCAGGAATATTCAGATACATGCTGCAGATTTGGGGGAATGTAGCCTTTTAAAGATTCAGAGGAAAGGATAGATGGGTAGAATGCTGCAACTTACATATCTATATAGAAGGATAAGAAACTTTTAAGAATGAAATTCTGAAAATCTCTAGTGAAATAGAAACAGGAATCCTGTCTAAAAGATACTATGAATGTACAAGTGATTCCAACTTTGATTTTTTTTTTAATTTATGGACTAAAGCATTTCGATAACATAATACAATAAAAAGATGATTGCACATGAAATTCCAAATCTATTGTGTACAATTTGCTATTCCCTTCAAATATGTAATGAAGTTATCGAGTAAATTTCCCTCTTTTCTTCTCTCCTCGGTGTCCCATCCTAGACATGGCTACCATTAGACACAAATAGATATATACATGTTAAATTATTCTATACATACTTCTATTAATCAG
>CM053769.1:691053070-691079321 GCA_028658325.1 Potorous gilbertii
CATTCCCTCTATTCACTAGTTCTTTGTGCTAACATAGTCACGACACTTAATAGCTGTATGACTGTTGTAGTTTCGGTGATTCGGACTCTGTGTGACCCCATTTGGGATTTGCTTAGCAAATATACTTAGCAAATTCCACAGATGAGGAAACTGAGGCAAACAGGGTTACGCAAACTTGCCCAAAGTCACACAGTTAGTAAGTGTCTGAGATCAGATTTGAACTCAGGAAGATGAGTCTTCCTGACTCCAGGTCTAGCTGCCCACTGTATGACCATGGGCAGGTAACTAAGCCTCTCTGAGACTTAAATGGGATAATGACACTTGCACTACTTCCCTTACAGTTGTAAGGAAAGCATTTCGTAATCCTTAAAGTGCGATATAAATGTGAGATGGTCACTACTACTGGCTAGGGAACTACTCATAAAAGCACAAGGGTTCAAGAAACGTCTAGTTCTTCATAAAAGCGTCTTGAAAGTCTTGCAGGTTTTGCATTAGATTGCTGGAATAATCATCATGCATGTATGCCGTCTAAAACTGTCAGCTTAACATCCACCTTCTCTCCTATTCTGTGTTCTCCTGTTGAGATCAGACACAGTGAATATAGCACAGCAAAACTGGGCAAAACCAACTAAGTTTAGATTCCAAAAGATGACTTGCTATATCTATCATGTGAAAAACCAGACATTTTAATGAATGCACATTTTAAAAATACAATGTTACATAGACTGACAGCACTGGAGATGTTTGAAATGATTTGGTTATGTTCTTTGCAGTTGTCCAGAAATCATTTCCTGTGATATCATGTAATGCATTTCTCATGGGGCTTACTTGTCAAGACTATCTTTCTTTTAAGCTAAATGACAACTTATGGAGATTAATATATTTTATTACTGAACATAGAAGCACTGTTCCTTGCATGAGAGACATTAGATTTCTCCATGCAAATGATGCGAAATGATGAACGAGTCAGTCCTGAATATGCTTGGTTGAAAGATTCAAGTCACTATCATGTCTTGTTAGCACATAGGGAGACACCAGCATACACTGGCTTGGACATGTATTATCATCAGATTTTACTTCACCATGGGGTGCTGCTCATGTGGGAAACTAGTTAATGGACAGGCTCCAGAGACTATGCATTACAGCAGAGATTCAATAATGTCTCCCAACAAAGATCCATTAAGATGGTGTGGGAGTCCTAGGCAGTCATTTTTATAGAGTAAGGCTAACATAGTGCAACTACAAAGACTGAGTACTCATTTAATGTTGCCGGTTCACTTATCAAAAATCTAAGTCACACTATTTCTTATCAGCGTGGCTCTTCAGCTCCAACCTCTGACCAAGGCCTTAACTGTCCCTTAGATGTTTGCCTCTTACAGAAAGATGGAAAACCTCCTCAATGACAAAGTCCAAGAATTTTGGAAAGCTTCTGTTTCCCCATCTTTTAAATGTCTGTGGAGTCAGTTGCAAAATGATCAATTTCACACCTATATTAGAACAGGGGTTCTACATGGACATGGGGTCCATGAACTTGTTTTTATGTTATTATTTTAGTCTGTCCTCTCTACTACCCACCTCCCACTAAGCAAAACAAACAACTTTTTTTTAATTAAAAAAACAAAGGCCTCAATACACAGCTAAATAGACCAGGAAAACTACTCCCTACATTGTCTATGTTGGAAAGTACTCATTTTTTACTTGTTTTAAGTTCATCATCTCCCTAACAGAGGTGGAGTGACATGTCAAAACTTCATTCTTGGGGATAATCAGTGTTAATCAGTCTGACTGTTGTTTTTCTCTCCTAGCAAAACATCTTGGAGTTTTAGAGTAGATTTCTTTTTTATGGACCATGCCTTGAACCCAAATCACTGTGACTGTCATTGACTGGCCAACAGGAGGTACCAACTCAAGTCTCATTTTTAATTGTTTGGATTCTGATGGTTCAGAATGAACGTAAAGAGCAATTGTTTCTGTTTTGGCC
Source organism: Potorous gilbertii (assembly GCA_028658325.1). Classification (NCBI taxonomy): domain Eukaryota; kingdom Metazoa; phylum Chordata; class Mammalia; order Diprotodontia; family Potoroidae; genus Potorous; species Potorous gilbertii. The sequence goes on from CM053769.1 coordinate 691,055,052, forward strand.
AGAAACCCTGAGAGTCTTCCATCCAAGACTGATTTAATATATTTTTTTTGATTAGGTAAAAGAGGCCATTCTTTGCCTCATTCCTACTTAGCCTTAATCACTGAATGGGCATTTCCTCAGACAAACTGAGAACTAGGAAAGACCCTAGTTTAAAAAGGTCAAGTTCTGCCACTGCATCCAAGGCCATCTCCAGTCATCCTGATCTATTTCTGACCACTGAACCCAGATGGCTTCACAGGAGAGAGTGAGGCTGCTGACTTTACAAAGTCCTCCCTCACTTAAATCCAATTCAATTGCAAGTCATGACATCTCCTTCCTCCTGTCGTGGTCCTCTTTGAAAACAAAGGACAAACACCAGCAATCATGTATAAATTGCTCTCCTGGTTCTGCTCATTTCTCTTTGCATTAGTTCATAAAGATTTTTCAAGTTTCCTCTGAAATTGACCATTTCATCATTTCTTATGACACAACAGAATTTCATTAAATGAAGAGATCACAATTTGTTTGACCTTTCTCCAACAGGAGGAGACCTCCATAGTTTCTAATATCTGGCTACCACTAAAAGAACTGCTACAAATATTTATATATGGAGAAAAACAGAGACAAAGACAGAGAAATTGTTTTTCTTTTTCTTTGATATATTTGTTTGTAGTGGTATAGCTAAGCCAAAGGGCATGCACATTTTAGTAACTATGAAAGTTGGTTTCAAAAAATGTTTTCATAAGTACATTTCAATATAATTACTTTCCTTTATAATCCTGTATATTTTATTTTATGCATTTAGGAACACCATTCTAAGAAAAGATTGGTATGTTTTACCAGATTACCAAAGGGGTCCATAATACAAAAAAAGTTAAGACACTAAAACTATGGTGCAACTTTGTACCATTTGTACTTAGTTTTCAAACTAGGTGGTGAATTTGTTTTTCCATCCCCCATCTCTCACTAAAATTGTGCCTAGCACTCAAGTTTAGTGCTTTCAAGGATGAATCCTGCAGCTTATGATTGGACAGGTATGTTTGGAAAATGTTTTATCTTGCTTACCACTAAAAAGAGTTTGTAATATTTACTTCCAGTATGACTCAACACTGTGCTTCACTCTCCTTGAAGAAGAAATAGACTCAGCTATGAAAGTGATTTTCCATCTATAAAGAAGCAGCTAGGCGGTATAGTATGTAGAGTGCAACATCTGGAGTCAAGAAGACTTGAGTTCAAATCTGGCCTCAGATACTTAACTGTATCATTCAACCTGGGTCTGCCTCAGTTTCCATAACTGTGAAATGGGCATAATAGCACCTACTTCCCAGGGTGTTGTGAGGGTCAAATAATATTCCCTCCCTCTTCTACTATAATATCTGACTTAAATGTGGCATCCATGAATGAATTTTTACATTTAAATGTGCAAGGGATGTCAGATAAGCTTCACACATGCATGCACACATATGTTTATATACACACATTTTGAATATGTGTATAAATATATAATGTATATATGTACATGTATATGTATATACTATATTGTTGATTATATTGTTATAATTATAATATATTAATAATTTTGTTAATTATTAATATATTATATATGTGTGTATATATACACACTTTTTTATTGTATATAGTCTCCTATTTTATTGTATATAGTCTCCTATTTGGAGACTATAAAAACTTGGCTTTGTGGATGCATGATAAGGTCTTACAGCTAATTGAGGACGTTTCGTTCCTGCAGTGAGTGGAAATAAGTTGGACAATCTATATTGGGCTGTACAACATCTATGACTTACATTCTGCATAGGTCACAAGATATGGCTTTTAAATGCCATGAAAGAGGAACATAGCTCAGTTCAATTAAGAAGTTTTCCCCTGAAACACGTAGGCTTGTTCAAGGTAGGTCAATTCTGAAGGTCTTTTTCCAAAAACTTAGAGAAATCTATTCATGTTCTTTCAGATTTCCTTTGGTCAATTCTACAATAAAAATAATGAGCATTTATATAATACCTACTATGTGTCGGGTACTATTAAACACTTGACAAAATATTATCTCATTAGGTCATTACAACCCGAGGAGGAATGATTCTCTCTTTTAGGAATGAGTTGAGGTACACAGAAATTAAGGGACTTGCTCAAGATCATAAAGTTAGTAAATACCTGAATTTGTTTTCCTGACTCCAGGTCTAGGGCTCCATACACTTTACAGTACTGAAATTGTCACTTATTTGAGGATGTGTAAAGCCAGCTTCAGGAAGTTGCCCCTCTATAACTCTCAAAACAAACAGCACCCACAAATTGTTTTTTTATTTTTGCAGAAGTTTTGCTAAGATACATAAATGTTAAAGCACTTGAAGGACTCTTTTTCAGAAAGACAAGAAATGAGCCAAGGGTAATGGATGGAATGACTCATACCAGAAAATCAACCTTGTCATCCTTTATTTTATTGATGCCATTTGCCTTTACATCCCTTCATTTCTGAGTATATTATACATACTGTTTCTTAGCAGAAAGCCAACTCTTACAACAAAGATGAAAACTAGAAGAAAAAAAGGCAGTTCAACAAAGCTAACCAACACACAGATCATGTCTAACAAAATATACAACATTCCATACCTAGAGTCACTTGGTACTTCTGTAAAGAAAGAGTAGAGATGCATTTTCCCCAGTGTTTTGAAGACGAATCTTGAAATTACACAGCACTAGGTTTTGTTTTATTATTCTTTCCATTTATTTATTGCAGTTCTTACATACGTTACTTTCCTGGTTTGGCCTACTTCATTCCGAATCAGTTCATATAGGTCTTTTTATACTTCTTTAAATTCTTCATATTCACAATTTCTGATGGTGCAATAATATTTTACTGCATTTGTGTGCCATAATTTATTTATGCACTCTGCTGATTCCTTGATACCATAAAGAAATTTTGCTGTTTTTATATATTTGAGGATATATGATATATTTTATATATTTGAGGATATATGATACCTTTCTTTCTTTGTCCACTTTGGGGTATATACCCAAATGATATCTCTGGAGTCAAAGAATATGGGAAGCAAGGTTGACTTTATAGTCATAGGACTTCAATTTAAATAAAATCTTTGATATTTACTGTTTATCCCTGATAAATTTCCTTAGATTCCCTGGATCTCTGTATCTTCATTTATAAAAGGAAAAGGGTAAACTTGAGATGACCTTTGAGGTCTCTTCTAGCTTTAAATCTTATGACCTTTCAATAACTCTCTAGCATAATTCTAAATTATTCCATAATGGTTGGATCAGCTCATAGTTTCACCAATAGCACATTAGTTTCCCCATCTTCCTGTAGTCCGATTCAACACTATTAGTGTCTACTGTTATTATTTCCAGCTTTCTAGAAGTGAGATAAAACCTCAAAGTTCTTTTGAATAAAATTTATATCATTAATGATTAGGAGCAATTTTTTCATCTGATTGGTAATAGTTTACATTTCTTTGGAGAACTATTTGTTCATATTTTTGTCTACTTCTCCTTTGTGAAATGCCTCTTGGTCTTTTCCCCATGTATCCTAGATAAAAGAAACTTAACAGTTGTTTGATGTAAAGTTGTTGGGTTTTAAATGCCCCCTGTATGGTTTCTCATCTATCTTAGCTACATTGATTTTGGCTGCTAGTAACAAACACAATTCTAACCTGCTCCTAGGGGTCTAATAATAGCAATTACTAGCATTTATATACTACCTTAAAGTTTGAAAACACTTTACAAATATTAACTCATTTTCTCATCACAACATCCCTGGTAGGTGGGTGCTATTATTCTACCTATTTTAGAAATGAGGAAACTGAGGCACACAGAGATTCTGTAACTTGACCAACATCACATAGCTAGTAAGCATCTAAAGTTGAATTTGAATTTAGTTCTTCCTGACTCCAGGTCCAGTGCTATATCCACTGCACCACCTAGCTGCCTCTGAGTACTGTCTTATAATGAAATATGATAATTTCAAATCCTAGGACTACTCATTTCCATGGTTAATCCCATTTACCAAATACCTATTGTGTGTTGTTGTTGTGTTTACCTTGTGTTTGGTGCTGGCTAGGTTACAGAGCTTAAATAAATCACATCCTGACCTCATGGAGCTTATAGTCCAAAAGGGGAATATGGCACAGAGATATTTTAGAATATTATGTGTGAATTAGGTTTAAGGAAATGAATTCAGTTACAGAAAAAGCACTAAAGAGCACAGGAGAGCTCACCACTTATAGAGTGTTTGAAACAACATTCTGCATGACTCCAGAAAGGAAACTTCAGCAACTATCTGGTTAACATCCAGATAGGAAAGAATTCAGCAAAACAGAAACTGTTTAAATATTAAACATAATTTGTCTTCCCTAAAAAGGCTTATCACTCAGCAATAAAAAATTGTCTTTGAAACTTGCTATTGTGAGGGTTTGGCCAGCTAGTAGATTTTAAATGAAAATGTGTAGGCTGTTCGTATTTAAACAAAATTAACACGGTTTGGTAATCCGCCCAAGACTCACCTTGACCAGACAACAGATTGTCTCCTTCACAAACAACTGCCATGTGCAGGCTGCTGCCTGGCAGAGGCTCCTTCTCAGCAGAGCTGCTGCTTGGAAAGTGAAAGCAACTGGGATCGATGCAGACAGGGAAGGGCTTCTGCACAAAAGCCAGCTGCTAATCAAGTTCTCCTGCAGCTGGTGAACTGGCCCTCCTCGGTGGTGGAGGCAGTGACATGGAGGACCAGGAAGGGAGGACCCTAACATAGATGCTCTGGTCTTGGTAAGAGTAATAAATAGAACAGAAATCAAACTTTATTCACAGATCCCAGAGAACATTTCATCACAATATTCCCAAATGATACAGTGTGTGTGTGTGTGTGTGTATGTGTGTTATCATGACTCTGGCTTTGGCAGTGGAGAAATTGTCCAAAAGACCAAGGGGAATTGCCAAGGTCATGGGGAGTGGGAGAGTGGGGGGGGGTGTTGTTCAGTCACAGCCGACTTTTCATGATCCCATTTGGGGTTTCCTTGGCAAAGATGCTGGAGTGGCTTGCCATTTCCTTTTCCAAATTATTTTATGAATGAGGAAACTGAGGCAAATAGGATTAAGTGGCTTGCCCAGGGTTACACAACTGGTAAGTGTTTGAGGCCAGATTTGAACTCAGGAAGATGAGTTTTCTTGATTCCAACTGGCCTTCTATCCACTATACCACTTAGCTGCCCAATTGTAGGGGGAGGAGGGTATAAAGGCTGGAGGTCTGACTGCCAAATTGCAACCATCTCTTACTTAGAACTCTGTTTCATCATGGATGGTAAAGGTGGTAGACAGTTTGACCCTAAAGATGGCAGCAGGCACAGTCTAAGCAAAAGAAGCTACATGGCATCACCAAGTGGGGAGGGAGAGGGCAGAAGAGAAGGAGAAACAGTCCTAGTTTCGAAATGAATGTCCCATTAAAAAATTCTGAAGTATTTTGATGAGTCTGCAAGAAGACAAGCCTAGGCCAAGAGAGTAGGTTACCAATGGATGAATCAGAGAATTATAGAATGTTAGGATTGAAAGACATTTGGAGGATCTTGTCCAAGGCCCATATTACAGGTGAGGAAATTGAGGCCCATACTTCTCCAAGCATAAAGGGTATAGTAATGGTAAAACCATGTGTAAAAGCTAGGTCTTCCTAATTCTAATAAAATATTCTTAGAATCCCATTAGTTTGAATTATATATGGATATATGTCTGTATACATATTCCATTAAAATGTGAGTTCCTTGATACCTATGACCACCTCACTTTCCTATTTAAGACTCTAATATAGTGCTTAATAAATGTTTTTCCATACATATGTGAATCTACATATCTGCATATACACACAAAAGTATGTATATTTTCAGTCTCATGACCGTTTTGCTATAATCCATTATAAACAAATGTTGAAATGAAAAACTATTTCATCAAATTAGAAAACGTGTTTTTAAAATAATGACAAACATTAGAATTAGAATAACTCCTCAATTTAATTCAATTCAATTCAATTATACCACCATTTGTTAAAATCCCCTATGTGCAAAGCTGTGTTCTGGGTGTTACAGATTAAAAAAAAATCTCTACCTTCAAAGAGTTTATTTTTCACTAGGAAATGTGTGTATAAATAAATAAATGTATGATAAAGTGGAGGGGGGAATCACTAAAATGGGATATTAGGACAGGCTTCCTAGAGGAGCTGTCAGCTAAAGCAACCCTTGAAGAAAGTCAACCAAGAAGTTGAAAGGGGAGAACATTCTGGGCATGGGAGACAGCCTGTGCACTGGTAGGCAACTTGGAGATTAAATATTGAGTTCAGGGAACAACAAAAAATCCACCTTGGCTAGAATATAGAGTATATGAGGAAGCGTAATCATGTGACTCTCTCAAAAGATAAGTAGTGACTGATAATGAAGGATTTTAAATGCAGAATAGGAGTTTATCTTAGGAGTAATAGGGAGCTGCTGAAGAATCTTGAGCAGGGTAGTGACATGATCAGGCCCATGCTTTAGGAAGGTTATTTTGGCAGTTTTATGAAAGATGAATTGGAGAGGGGAAAATTAGAAGCAGAAAAAAACCATGATGAGACTGTTAATAGGAGTCAAAGTGATAGGCGATGAGGGCTTTAACTATGGTAGAGTCTTATGTAAGTATAAACAAGGCAACAAATGTAAAAGATGTTATGGAACCAGAGTAGACATATCTTGTCACCTGATTAAATGTAGGTTATAAGAAAGGGTGAAGACTCAAGGTTGACTCCTTAGTTGCAAATCAGAATGATTACAAAGATGGTGATGTAGCAACATAAATAGGGAAGTTTGGAGGAGGTTTACCATTCTGTGAGTTTGGGGGTATTTGAAAGAACAGGAAAAATAGTTGTTTCCTCTTAGATGACTCCCAAGCTTTGTGTGGGTGGAGCTACGTCTTCCCAATTCCTCTCTTCTACCATCCATATGAACTCGATTTTCCCTTAGTCAGTGTCTTCCTTCAGACACTTTTTTCTGGAGCAGGTGGGAGAAATTGGGAGAAAACAAAGGAGACATAAAACTGCCTGAAGCTAACTCTTTCTGAGGGAAACCATGATTCTCCTAAGTAATCAAGCCTTCTCCCACCACTTAAATCTTTTTTTATGTGGCTCCAGCTTTTGTCTAGGGGAAAGCACAGACTCAGCTTTTGCCCTGCTTGAAAAAGTTACAGAATATAAAGTCAGAAAGATTCTCTCTCATTTAGTTCTGGAGCCCCCAGCTGAGACAAAATCCTGACAGTTCCAAATGTGAATCCATGTTGGTTCTCTCTCTCTCTCTCTCTCTCTCTCTCTCTCTCTCTCTCTCTCTCTGTCCATGTCTGTCTCTCTTCTATCACTTTATTTCTGGCTCCCTATTCACAGTAAAGTAATGAAACTATACAAATCAATAATGGCTATAATGTATCCAACTTTATTTTAAGCTATAATGTGGTAGCAATTAAACAGATATGTAAACATTTCAGAGAAGAAAGAAAAGCTTTAGATGTATTTGGAATGATATACTATCCTGGATGGGGAAATATAGGAGAAAGGCAGATCAACATATGGGACCAGGGTTGGGAGAGTTGGGAAATGAGGGGAGTTTAGCAAGGACACCATAGTCACCTCAGACCACTCAACAAGGATGGCAGGTAGAAGTGGTAGAAGCATGGGGCTCAAGTGACTGGTTAATACAAGATGAATACCACCTCTGTACTCCTTTTAGACCTGTGCTCTAGTCTTGATGAGCAGAGACTCAGAAAAAGGTTGTTTGGCCATAAGGTCTATTAGAATTTCTAGAGGAGATAAAATAAGATTACAAAGGATGTTATAAATAAAGTGAAAGCCTTATAGGAAATAGCTGAAAGGAGAATAAACAGTTGAGTACTAGAGGTGCAACATTTTACCCAAGTTATGAACTCCCTAAAAATTAGAATGGATCAAACGGAAATCAATCATTCCATGAGATAAGAAATATAATATGAGAACAAAATAAAAAGAAGGAAAAAAATAAAAGAAATTGGTAGTTATCTCCTAACTAAAACAACTCATCTACAAAATAAGTCCTAGAGAGATAACAAACTAGCAAAGATTTACTTTATAGATTCACAAAATTAATAACAAAATCATACGGAAAAACAACAGGTTAAGAGTATTATGGGAAGCATGAAAAATGTAGGAAGCACTGGATCTCAATCTATACTACAAAGCAATATCCATCCAAACTCTTCTGCATTTGTTAAACTAGAAAGTCCATCAGTGGAATAGTATACCTAATGGGATACAATATACAGAAGCAAATGAACACACAATAGCATAGTGTTCAGTAAATCCACATACACTAACTGTTGGAATAAGGGGTTACTATTCAACAAAAACTCCTGGGGAAACTGGCAAGCAGTATGGCAGAAATTAAGTTCACACCCATATGTCACCTAATATACCCAATGCAGCACAGACTAGAGCTATTCTTTCAACCCTAATTCACATTGGGAGCTCCAATTCTCAGAACTCAGGCGTGATTCTCAGAGTTCTAGTTGTTGTTGCCTGAGGTAGTTGGGGGTGACTTCCTAATGCCCCCATCATCACCCTTTCCCCATGATTATTGGTTTATATCAATTAGTCAGCCAGACTAAATACATCTTAGTGGGCATTTACTAAGGTAGTTAGGACACATGGTACAAAACATCATCCCACTGAAAACTGGTGATGCATTTTCCCACCAGTATATACAAAGTTTGCAGGAACGTGGGCTCAACCTTAGAGTATACTGTGTTTCAAAGGGAGTAACTCACAGATCCTGGAAGTCCTTTTCTCCCCTTCATGAAGTCCTTAGGATGTCCCCCACTCAGCTCCTTGGAATGGTGTACTTTTTCTGTTGGGCTCCTTGTAGAGTCTGGTATCTGCTTTTCTTCATTGCTTCCACTTTGTTCTTGATTCCTGATGCAGACACTGCTTTCAGTTATTCCTGAGACACTGCTAGGTCTCCAGTGGAAACTCCAAAAAGTTATGGACCTATTGAAACTCACAAAGTCCTGTTCTAGCCAAGATGTGGTGAGGAGAAAACCAAAATCCAGGCCGAGGACCAGGTGGAGCTGAGGCTCTTCTTTTCACCTGCATTCACCCCTCCCAAGCAATTCCTTCTCAGGAACTTGACTAAAAAGCTCTCAATAGCTACAGGAAAGTTGAATCTCCGTTTTTCAAACTGGTCTGTTATTCGACACAAAATTCATATAGGGTGTGGTTGTGTTTCCTCCATGACTATAGACACACTTCTAATGTAATGCAATATCACCCCAGTTCATCCAATAGCTTTTATAAGTATCTGTATTGATAAAGTACTTTTTCATACTAAATCTAAAGTCCATGGTTGATTGATTTATTCAATCTGGAAATGTTCTCACCTTGTTAAAGTGTCAAGATATAGCATCTTTACACTTACTTTAAGTGAAGTGAGGGTGATTTGATTGGCGGACTCTTAGATCTTCATCCTTTCAATTACAGTAGGAGAAGCTCTAAATGGATGCATGAGGGATATAAAAGATCACATTATCAAGAAATCAGAAGAGTAGGGAAAGAAATATCTTTCACAGTTATGAATTGGGGAAGAGTTCATGATTAAACAGGGAGCAAAGTATTGAAAAAGATAAAATTGACAATTTTGACTACATAATATTTTTTTAAATTATATAAGTAAAAATGAAGTTCAAATTAGAAAGAAAAGTTAACTGTGGAAAAAAATCTTTGTAACAAGTTTCTATGATAAATATCTAATAGCCAAGATACGTAAGAAAATTATTCAAATAAGAAAGAAACAAAAAATTAAATTCAAGCTGTCAGAAGCTATAAGAAAAAATTAATTAGAGAAATTCAAATTAAAATAACTCTGACGTTTCATTTCATTCCCAACATAATGGCAAAGATTACCAAAAAAGAAAAATGACAATCATTGGAGGAGTTTTGAAAAGACAGATGCAGTAACACATTGCTGGTGGAGATATAACTTGGCCCAACCTTTCTTGAAAACAATTTGGAACTATGCTTCCAAAGTTGTGAAGCTATCTATACATTTTTGTCCCAGAGATACCACTATTGTGCCTGTACTCCCAAGGAGATTAAAAAAAGAGAGAAAAGACTCATATGCACAAAAAAATATTCCTAGCAGTTCTATTTGTTGTAGCAAAGGATTAGAAACTAAGGGGGTGCTCATCATTTAGGGAATTTCTGGATAAATTATTGTATATTAGTAATGGAATATTACTGTTCCATAAGAAATGATGTAAGGGGTGGTTTCAGGGAAACCTGAGAAGACACGTATGAACTGACTGATGTAAACTTAAGTGAGCAGAACCAGGAGACCTTTCTATAAAAAGCAACACTGCAAAGAAAAACAATTTTGAAACATTTAAGAAATTTGCTCTATCACAGATGTTTTGTTTATTTTGTTTTGGGGACTATTAATAACATGAAGACTAATTATATTTTTATGATTTCAAATTAAAAATAATTATAAAGCAAATAGGGAAGGAGTGACATTCTCCTAAAGGCCTGGTCGCAATCTGTTTTAGAATAGGTTAAAGGAATTCATGGGCAGGTATGGGCAAGATCATTTAAAAGGAGGCTCAAAGACTCTAAGACCCGGAGCAAACAACTTAGGTCACATAATATTTTGAGCTATGTTGGGGCTCATCCTGATTCTGTGTGGCCTGTTGTGTAGACTTTGTCACCTGATTGCCCACTTATCACCTGCCTATTAACTGGCTAAGAACTTAATTCAAAGATGGCCTATATATTACATACCAAACTTAGGAATGGGATGACTACTTTATAGGAAAGTTATAGCTCCACATTTTACTGATTCTATACTATAGTTTAAATTTCTCTCTCTCTCTCTCTCTCTCTCTCTCTCTCTCTCTCTCTCTCTCTCTCTCCCCCCGTCTCTTTCTCACAAACACACATGCACATCTAGTACCATCCCACACATACCTTTAAAAGCAAAACAGGTAGGAATCTTTTTGGTATTGAGGGAAAGGTCTTTCAAATCTCCATTCAATTTTCATCAAGGCCTGAGTGATCCCCTGCAGTACTTTTAAATATAAAAATAAAACAAACTCTATTGAAGTCCTGAAAAAAATGTTATTCAGGACCATCGCTAGCTTGTAGTCTGAAAGTTTGTTTGTAAGTCAGTTGTTTGGCACTTGGAATATGTCTTCCCATAGAGATAATGGGTAATCTATAGGAGCTCCTTTGCTGGCGTTATGAATGCCTGGCACAACATGGCTAAAGACAGAAAGCTCTACCAGTACCATCCAGATGGGGAGAAGTAGAAAGGCCCTGACTTCAGCTTCATCTTCCAAACCTTCCTGTTCTAGTTTAGGTACAGCAGCAACATTAGACACAGCACCTAGGCCAGCACAGACATCTACAAAAACATGACTGTTTGAATCTTTCAGACTTTCCAGACTCACTATTTCTTCTCCAGTAATCACTCTTTTTCTATTTTTGAACAAATGTTCTTTACAACCACAAATAACACACTCTTCACCGAATGCACTTTACCCCAATCAAACAGCAGTTCGTCTCTTTCCCTCCACCAAATGACTAGTATTTTCATCTTACTCCAAGTATCTAATCTTACCTTTCTCTCCCCTCAGTTGTTCTTTACAGCATCCAAGGATGTAAGCTGGTAACCACTGGGCTCACTTCTGCCTTCTAGAAATTCATTACTGAAAAGAGACTTATGGTCCAAGTCTTAGAATAATGATATAAAGACTGGTCAGATTCCAAGACCAGCCCACAGAAGTCTCCTTAACCCATAGTGGAGATAAGCAAGTACTAAGGATAGTTCTGAGTCTTGGACCACACTGACTCCTGAATTTTTTAGAGTTAATTTCTGAGTTTGGAGCCTGAACTCTGAGTCCCTCAGATCTGTGAAGAGTAGGAAAGGGCAGGCAGGGGTTAGATAAAGGGAGATTTTCACCTGAGAAAGAAAAGAGGGGGCCTGCTGGTCTACTGCTGGTGGGGTATAGTGTTTCCCAAACAGAGAGGTGGGGAGGAGAGGAAAAAGAAGGGGGTGGGGGAATAAGGAGTGTCGAGAAAGGAGAAAGAAAGAGAGGGGGAGGAATAGAAGAAAGGGAAGAGGGGAAGGAAGTAGGGGAGCAAGAGAGGAAGAGGGAAAGGAAAGGGAGAGGGAGAGACAGAGACAGACAGAGAGAGAGAGAGATTTAGAGAAGTTGGAAGACAAGAAGCGGGGAAGAGGAGGGATTTAGTGACTGGGAGCAGGTGCTGGCAGTTGTACTGTTCATCTGAATGAGTCATTTGTAAGTCAGGAGCTACCTATGTTACTTAGGATATATTTTAGTAGTTCTGATCTCCAGGAATAAATGAATTCATGTAAGTATTTATAAAGTTCAGGAGGATTTTCTCTTTCCCTATGTAAAGAATACCAAATAAGTACCAGCACATGGAACCATATCCATTAAGGAATATCTAGGCTGCCACAATAATGGATAAAAGACAGGAATGGCCCCACCCCCTCTTCTTTGTCCCTCCATTACCAAAACACCAAACTGGCAAAAGGAGGAAGACTGGAAAGCTGCAGGTCAGGACTGCGGTGCACATCCTCGAAGCCTGGGGAGGCTGTTGGCTGCACTCTGACTGTCTGCACTGTGTTGATCTTCTGGTCTGGTGCTTGTTTTTAGTTTCATTTTCTTTTAATTATGCTCTCTCCATATCTGACCTGAACTGCACCATTCTTCTGGTTTGTTAGTTAATTTTAATGATAACAGCATATTACCATCAGAGTGGCTTTTCAGGTCACACTATATTACAGAGAGCAGATTGTTAATTAGACAGTAATGTGTTTTTGTTTTATTTTGGAAGTCATTCTTAAAGTGAATAGTTATGAGTTACCTTGAAAATGTAAAATAATGATAACCAATGATGATGATGATGATGATGATGTGTATGTAATTAGCAATCTGCCCTCCATGAGACAGTTCACAGCCCATTCTGCCCAGAAGGAGCAGCTCGCCTGAAGAGGCATTGACATAGTTAAGAGAAATCATGACTCACAAGGGGCCGGGAAGATGGTGCTGCCCAGCTCACATTCAGAGAGGCAGCATATTTTATGAAGCAAGGAAGACAGTAGGAGGTAAGCTGTCAGAAGTGCTAAGTTCTCTATGGGATTATTACATTTCCTTTGAAAGGTGGGATATTATTGAAACGATGTGAATCTAGGGAGATTGAGATGTTCTATTTGGTTTAGAAAAGAACAAAAATATTTGGAAAAGAGTCCAAATTTCTCCAGGCTTCTTCCCATTGGAAATCAGGTTTAAGATCTTGTGAAATTGTATTAGGAATAGGATGACTACTTTATAGGGAAGTTATAGCTCCACATTTTACTGATTCTATACTGTAGTATGTGAAAACAGATTTTTTTTTTAAGAAACTGTGGATGGGATGCTGGGAGTAGGATGCTTATGGCATTATGCTACTTTCAGGCATCTAGGTAGCAAGATGGAGCAGTGGAAAGAATACTGAATTGAAGGCAAGAAAATCTGAGTTCAGATCTGCTCCCACACTTACTAGCTGTGCCCCTAGGCAAGTCACCTACCTCCTTAGCTTCCATTTTCTCATTTGCAAAATAGGGACAAAAATAGCACCTACAATCCAACGTGGTGGGATAAAATATGGAATTTGTAAAGCACTTTGCAAACCTTAAAGTGCTAGATTAATGCTAGTTTATCATCATACACCAGGAAAGTCAGAGCTGCACATAAAGCCATGAACCAAACTTTTAAAAATCAACATTTGTATACTCATCCATAACTCCCCACCTTTGTAGCATTCAAAGTTGCTCAGGAACAGAAATCAGCTATGGATATAAGAGCAGTAGAGATAGTAGGTAATACTTCTAAATTTTTAGAATCACAATTAATAAGTAGTACCAGTCCCAATCTATTTTACTTTTTCTTTAGCTTTCTGATATGTATCAAGTTCCATCAATTTTTTTTTAAAAAATGCAAATGACTAAAGGCATGATTCACCTTGAAGGAGAGTACTCTAGTCTTTGGCATTGCAGATTGACTATTTCCTTTAGACAACTCATTTTTATACAACTCTTGTCTGATCCATAATGGCTGTGTGGCATGTACTCTCTGAATATGGATGAAATCATTCCACTGTCAACACCTCAGCAGAACATTCCCTCAGAAAGGGAGAAAGTTAATTCAACTTTGGAGAGTGGTATGCTTGTAAACTACTTCAAAACTGCCTGAAAATTTTTTTTGCTTTGCTTTTTTGACTTTTCTTTTTTGTCTGCCCACTCACACCCCCCATTTGTCCATTAGACAAGAAGAGATTTCTTCTTATGGGTCATACTATTTGCAGTCCGGTAGCCCATTATTTCCTTGGAGATCCATTGTACTCCATTACCATGGGTGTTGGTGGTCCTGTTTCTGAGGAATCTCTAAGAAATTTTACAACTGTTTCCATGGTGATGGAGGATGGAAATATGGCTTCAAGCCATTTAGAATAAAAATGCCCCCAAATAAATGCATATATTTTTATTTATTACCTGGCTATTGAAAGGTCCAGGGTATCTCAGTTTGGCAGTCAAAAGAAATATTCCTCTGCTCATTTCTTTGCATCAGGCTGCTGCTACCTGAACTGAAAACTGATTTCAGGAAACATGACTGACCGTGCAGCAATTTTAATAGCAGTTTTTGTTGAGCTTTTTTGTGGTAAACAATGCTGTTTCTTGGGTGCAGAGTGATTGGACTTCAAAATGAGCCATCAACAGAGGCCTAGAGGAAAGTGCAGTAATATCATACTGCTTTCTAGTATACTTAAGGTGCTTCTTTTGAGTCAAACAAAACATTACTTCTTCCATAGTAATCCTTGACACCACTAAATCAAGTCACCTCACTGTCATCAGCTGATCAACTCCATTGATGGAACTTCTGGTTGTTCTTGACCTTGAGTAGACTTCATTGTGCAGTAGTATACCACTGAAATGTCAATGGAGTGTGTATTGTTTATTATTTCTATTAAAATTTGCTGGATTTGAAGCCAGAGGACCCGAGTCTAAATCCTAGTTTGTTGCTTATTATCCATAGGACCTAAGATGTCACTTACCCGCTTTGGGTTATAAAGAAGTAAGGCCAGATGGCTCCTTTCAGCTCTAAATCTCTGATTCTAGTTTGATTCAAATAAGCAAGATGGCAAATCAACAAGTATCATGTTGGCTGACCCATTAAAGGAAATCATTTTTAAAAGAACACAGCAAAGTTTTTGTAAGGGAAAAAACAAACCTTTTCAGGCTTTTAAAAAATGGCTCATTTTTTGACTGATCTTGGTACCAGTCACAATCCTATTTGTGGACTATGCAGCAATTTAAGAGACATCAATGTACGTAAATGAACATCATCTCCTCCATCAATAATGTAATCCATAATGAGATTAACTTATTTAAAAAACATACAATATGTGTTTATTGTAGCTTAATTTCATCTGCACCATCACTACCCCATTAAAATATATTTGTATTAATGCAACAGTTTCTTAACTGGTCTCCTGCCCCATATAAGATCACACATTTTTTAAGGCTGAAAGGACTTTAGATGTCACATATTATAACCCAGAAGCTCAACTAGAATGAGGTAGCTAGAACTTTGACCCAGAGAACTGACACGAAAGGCTGCATTTCCTTCCTATGGTAGATTTCCACACAGCAGTAGGAAGGAAAGAAAGACTCCAGGTTCCTAGCGGATCAGTACCAAAACAAGGAGCAATCAGAGAAGATCAGTCAGAAAGGCACAGTCCTAAGCAGAAATATAGAGTAAACCTTAGGCATCCCTTTAGTGAGTGGGTTGGGTAAGAACATGACTGTGCCCTACTTAACTTACTTGGACCTCGGCCCTAGAGTTGCTAATTTTTGCTCCATTTAACTCCTTTGTTTTGCAAATGAGAAAGCTAAGGCCTAAACTGGAGAGGGACTTGCCCAAAGTTTCAGGCATAGTAGCTCTCAGGGTTCCTCAGGATTCAAACCCAGACCTATTGGCTCAAAGTCCAGTTGTTATTCAGTCATGTCCAATTCTTTGTGACCTCATGGACATAGCATGCCCAGCCCTTCTATCTTCCCCTATCTTGCCAAGTCTGTCCAAGTTTATGTTCATTGTTTCCAAGATAGCATCTATCCATCTCATCCTTAGCTGTTCCCTTTTTCTTTTGCCTTCAATCATTTCCAACATCAGGGTCTTTTTTAATGAGTCCTGTCTTCTCATTATGTGGCCAAAATATCTAAGCTTCATCCCCAGTGCTTTATCACTTTCTAATTAGCAATATTCTGCTGCTCTAAATGCCTTCATATAGCCATTAAAACAATATTTGTCTAATAGTAGAAAATGTGAGCACTTGTTGTACACAACATATACTTTTCATCATATTTGCCACTTCAAAAGTATACAATGACTTCCATATGCAGTGTTGTGTAAGAGCACAGGTCTTTGAATTAGGAAACTCTGGTTTGAGACCTTACTCTGCTACATAATCATGGGAAAGTCAGTTCACCTTTAGAGGTTTCAGTTTTCTCATCTGTAACATGAGGAGACTGAACTGGATAAATTCTTTCCAACTTCAAAATCCTATGACCCCAGGCATGGGGTACAGATCATCAGTGTCTAGCACCTCAGTAATATGATCTGTGTCTGAGCTCTGTAGAAATACAGTTTAATTGAACAATTGTACAAGTCAATTCAACAATTACCAATCCACACAGTCAACCCAGTGTGTACAAACACCACTTGTGTCCCCCTAACCACAATCTCAAACTCTTTCAGAGGACTGTTAGTCAACTATACCAATACACACACACACACACACACACACACACACACACACACATAAAGCTTAGGTCGCCACAACCATTTCACTCTGTCACTCTAATGACCCCAGTCATCACACTTTTCTCCATGCCTTTCCCTCTAAGTAATCACACATTTTGGGAGGAGAGTGAGGCTGATGACTTTAACCTCTGCCTCATTCATGTCTAATTCATACGTAAGTTCTTTTTGAAAACAAATGACAAATAAATAAAATAAGAACACATTTCATTGTACTATATATAGCATCAAAGTATTATCTACTTAAATATGTTAATTTCCAGTACTTTGGAATGAGTGCTCACATTGGTAGACTATGGGCCAGATAGTAAAGCTATTCCAAGAAATCAGGGGTCTAGATTTCATGAGGGTTCAGGAGGACTGAGTTAGGAGAGATCAATGTTTCCCTATTAGAAGTTGAAAGAGTAGAGCTATTTCAGGTGTCACTCAATATCTAATATATTAATCAGCTGGGATGTTGAACGTATAGTATGGTTGGGTTTATACCCCACTCATAATTAATTCCAACTTTACCTAACCCTTCTAAACATAAAAGTTATTTTCTACCTAAAGATAATTATTTGTCTTATTTTGTATTGAATGTTCTTTTGCCTGTAGTCTTAATGAGGAAAAGTAATAGAAAACAAGCTTGTCTCAGAATTAGGAAGCTGGATGCGACCTTGAAGATCACCTAGACCAACTTCATTTTATAGATAAAGTAACTGACCTCCAGAGACATTATCATGCTGTAGTGAACTAGCAGCAGAGCAGGTGTTACAAGTCTTCCTGTGATCACATGAACAACAAGATGGAAAACTAGACATTTTCTCAGATCCTCACAACCTCATAACCTTTTCAAAATAAGAATTATAAGCAAGATATAAAGTAATTACATCTGCTTCCACAGTCTAAAACACCTCATACCCAAATAAGGCAACAATTAAATCAACTAATAGCTAAAAAGACTAATCCATAACCCCTAATGCATTCATTCAGTCCATCTTCCCACACCACCTACTATGCTTGCAACAGGGCTGCATAAATCAACACATAGCTTTTCAACAGAATTCAACTCTACCTGTCCTTTACTCCAAGTGTAATGAAAAATCAAAAGTAAGGAACTTGTTCTGTCTGGGAAGCAGCAAAGCATCATTCTATGCTGAAACAGAACCTAACCAGAGATCTGAGGAACAGAAAAAACTGGTACAAGACACAAATATGTGTCTATAAGGCAATCCACTAAGCCTGAGAGAAAGAACTCAGCTAGGGGCTATTCTATCCTCCCTGAAGTCACTTAGGGCAGAGACTGAGGCCAATAAAACATGAATTACGCAGGATAAGAGGAAGTTGAAATGGCTTTAAAGTCCAGTCAGTGGAGAATTCTGTCATCAAAAGGGAATGAGTCAGAAAGTGAGTAACAGAGGAATATAAAGAAAAAAAACTGAAATTACCAAAGATCTTAGGAACAAGAATACTCAGTTAAAGATCTGGAGCAACAGCACATAAACTAATTGTAAAAATATTAACAACAGAAAGAAATATGTCTTCCAGATCAACTGAGGCTGGAGATATACATACATACATACATATATATACATATATATATATATATATGTATATATATGTATATGTATATGTATATGTATATATATAACTCCTGATGAGGTAAAGAGCCCTATAGATTCCTATAGATTTCCAAGAGAGCATGAAACCACAGCAGACAATCATTCAATAGCCAGTCAAGAAGTATTTATTAAAGACTTGTTATACCACATTTTGCTAAGTGCTGATTGTACAAAAAGAAGCAAAACACAGTCCCTGCCCAAAGGAGCTCACAATTTAACAGAGGAGAAAACAAGCAAACAAATACATATAAATGAGCTACATATAGGAAAAAATAAGAGGGAAAACACCAGAATTAAGAAGGGAATCCTGTAAGAGACTGGATTTTGGTTGAGACTTGAAAGAAGCCAGGGAATCCAGGAGGAAGAGAGGAGGAGGGAAAGAATCCAAGGCATTGGAGATAGCTAGAGGAAATACCCAAAGCCAAGAGATGGAGTATCTTATCTGTCAAACAGCACAGAAGCTTGTATCACTGGATCCAAGAGAAGGTAGAAGGGAATAAGATATTTTTAAAAAACTATAATGGTAAGGAAAGAGTAGATTACAAAAAGCTCTGAACTCCAGAGGATTTTATATTTGATCCTAAAGATGACAGAAAGTTAACAGAGTTAATAGGGTAGGGGGTCACATGATTGGACTGTGTTTTAGGAAAATCACTTTGGTGGCTGAATGGAGGCTGGATTAGAGTGGGGAGAGATGAGGTTGACAGACCCATCAATGACCTATTTCCATAGTCTAAGCCTGACCTGACAATCACCTGCACAAGTGTGGTGGTAGTATTACAGAAGAAAATAGAGCATATTAGAGAGATGTTTCAAAGGCAAAATCTATGGACCCTGATAAGAGATTGAATGTGGGGAGTGAACAGTAGTGAGGATAACATCTAGATTGTGATCCTGGGAGACTAGAAGGATGGTGGTGCCCTCAATATTGGTATGAAATTGGGGAAGGAGGGAAGACAATGAGTTCAGTTTAGGACATGTTGAGTTAAAGATGTCTATATCATTTGAAGATATCTGAAAGGCAGTTAGAAATATAAGACTAGAGTCAGTATAGAGGTTAGAGAAGAGTAGGTACACTTGAGAATCATCAGCATAGAAATGGTAATTAAATCTCTGGGAACGAATGAAATCACCATTTAGAATATTGTAAAGCGAGAAGAGATAAGGACTCAGGACAGAACCTTGTGAGACATTTATGGTTAGAGGGCATAATTGTGAAGGAGGCTAGTCAGATAGGTAGGATGAGAAGCAGAAGAGAGTAATAGAGAGAAGGAGAAGAGGGTGATCAGCAATGTCAAAGAAGAGAGGTTAAGGAGAATTAGGATTGAGAAAAGATCACTGGATTTGGTAATTAATAGATTCTTGGTAACTTTGGAAAGAACAGTTTTAGTGAAATGATGATATCAGAAACCAGATTATAATGGGTTAAGAAGAGAATGAGAGGAGAAGTGGAGGCACCTGTGTGAGATGGCCTTCTCAAGGAGGTTAGCCATAAAGAGCAAAAATGATCTATATCTTATACACATGTGTGTGTGTCACACATATACACACATATATATGTATATGTGAAATAGTTAGAGAAATGAGTATTTTTTGAATGTCAGGGAAACATGGGCATGTTTGTAGGCAGTAGAGAAGAAGCCAGTAGTAAAGATGACAGAAGGGACAATCTATTGGAGGAAATGAGATGGAATGGGATCCCTTGGATCCCATTAAGAGAGTTAGCCTTGGTAAGGAGTAAGGCCAATTCTTTGTGTGAGACAGGCATGAAGCAAGAAATAGTAGCAGAAAGTATTTCAGTGATAGGAGATAAGGAAGAGAGAAGGAGTTCATGGTCTCGTTTTTTTCTGTAAAATATGAGTCAACATTCTCAGTTGAGAGGGCAGGGAGGTCTAAATGGGGTTGAAAAGGTCTGGAAGAGCTACTGTGGAGATTGGGACAGGGAGTTGATAAGGGATGAATAGAAAGACTGCCTAGCAGGAATGAGAGCCCAATTAAGATTATGCAATATAAATGTTTAGTCAGAATGGTTGTATGATTTTCTACACCTCTGTTCAGCAGCACCATGTGTAGAAGTGAAAATGACTGATAAAGGGAGTTATCCAAGGATAAGGCTTAGCAGGATGCAATCACTAATGTGATAAGGGGATCAAGAACTCAAGAATAAAAAACAGAGCTGCACTTGCTTAGCAAGTCGAGATGGGAGGTGGGGGGAAGGAGAAAGTGTTTAGTGCAAGAGTGAAGGTCTCACAGAAAACTGAGAGGTCAAGCGATTGGAGGTCATAGTGTGGGCAATGGTTCCTGAATAGTTTAAAAGAGAAAAAAATAGAGGGGGTGGAGTCAAGATGGTGGAGAAAATCAGGGACTTGCTTGAACTCCTCCCCAAACCCCTACAAATACCTGTAAAAATGACTCTAAACACATTCTAGAAGTGAAGAACCCACAAAATGATGGAGTGGAATGAGTCTCCAGTCCAAGATAGCCTGGAAGGTTGACAGGTTGACAGTCACGCCCACATCAGCACAAACAGGGCTAGAGTTCCCCTTCAGGGAACTGAATCACTGGCAGTTGTGGTGGCTTCTAGACTTTTCAGCTGACAAACTGCAAAGACAGCATAGAAGGTCAGTGGAAAAACTCTGTGGAAACTGGGTGAGAAAAAATGGCATGGGTTGGCCTTAATCCCAGGGTGGTGAAGGTTGTGGTGGTGATGGAGGCAGTGGGAGTACTTGCTTCCAGAGTTCCTCACCCATAGATGGTGTGGAGATCGAGCAGCTGATTGGGGTGGGGGGGATTGCAGATATGTCTTTTCTGATGCTGAGGCAGGATTCTCTTGCCTTGCCCTGCTTAAATCTGGGTCAGAGTACTAGGTGGAAGTCCTTGGATAAGGAGGAGTGCTAGTATGGTGGAGCTTATAGTATATTGGAGAGAGAATATTCCTCATGGTCCAGGACGGAGAAGAGCACAGGCCAGGACAAGAGTAAACACCACTCTTTGATCATACCATCTTGGAGGAATTGAAAATTTACAGACCCCTAGAAGTGTCTCTAAAGATACTAAAGTTTGAGACAGTACACTACCCCTCCCTCACTGGAAGCAGAGTCCTAACTTGACAATGAGTTAAAAAATCAAGTATTTACCTAGGGAAATGAGTAAGCATTGTAAAAAATCTCGGACCATGTAATCTTATTTTGGTGATGAAGAAAATCTAAACATGCACCCTGAAGAAGAGAACAAAGTCAAAACTGCTCCATCCAAAGCCTCCAAGAAAAATATAAATTGGTCACAAGCCATGAAAGCACTCACACAGAATTTTGAAAATCAAGTAAAAGAAGTAAAGGAAAAATTGAGAAGAGAAATGAGAATGATAAAAAATGAGTCAACAGCTTGCTAAAGGAGACCTCCCAAAATAATAAAGAAAATGGTATCTTAAAAACAGACTAGCCCAAATGGCAAAAGAAGTCCAAAAAGCCAATGAGGAGAAGAATGCCTTAAAAAGGAGAACCAGCCAAATGGCAAAGGAACTCCAAAAGCTCACTGAAGAAAATAATTCCTTCAAAATTAGAATGGAACAAATGGAACTCAATGGCTCTGTGAGAAATCAAGGAATTATAAAACAGAACCAAAAGAATGAAGAGATAAAAGACAATGGAAAGTAGATCTAGGAGAGATAATTTTAAAAATTATTGTCCAACCTGAAAGTCACAATGAAAAAAAGAGCCAACACCTCATCTTTCAAGAAATTTTCAAGGAAAACTGCCCTGATATTCTAGAACCAAGGATAGAGTAGAAATAGAAAGAATTCATTGATTGCCTCTTGAAAGAGATCTCAAAATGAAAACTCTTAGGAATGTTGGAGCCAAATTTCAGTTCCCAAGTCAAGGAGAAAATATTGCAAGCAGCCAGAAAGAAACTATTCAAGTGTTATGGAAATACAATCAGGATAACACAAGATCTAGTAGCTTCTACATTAAGGGATCAGAGGACTTGGAGTATGATATTCCGGAGGTCAAAGGAGCTAGGATTAAAACCAAGGATCACCTATCCAGAAAAACTGAGCATAATCCTTCAGGGGAAAAACAGAATTTCAATGAAATAGAGGACTTTCAAGCATTCTTGATGAAAAGAGCAGAGATGAATAGAAAATTTGACTTTCACATACAAGACTCAAGAGAAGCATGAAAAGGTAAACAGGAAAGAGAAACCATAAGGGACTTATTAAAGTTGAACTGTTTACATTTCCATTGAAAGATTACATTTGTAATTCATGAGACCTTTCTCAGTATTTGGGTACCTGGTGGGGATAGATAGATAGATAGATAGATAGATAGATAGACAGGCAGGCAGGCAGACAGACAGGGCACAGGGTGAGTTGAATATGAAGGGATGATATCTAAAAAATAAAATTGAGGAGTAAAAGAAGAATATAATGGGAAGAGAAAAGGAAAGATAGAATTTGGTAAAATATCTCACATAAGAGTCAAGAAAAAGTTTTTACAATGGAGTGGAAGAAGGGGTTGGTGAAAGGGAATGAATGAACCTTAATCTCATCAGATTTGACTTCAGGGAATAACATACACACTCAAGTGGATATCTTACCCTACAGGAAAGTAGGGGAAAGGAGATAAGAAGGGGGAGATAATGGAAGGGAGGACAGATTGGGAGAGGGTGTAGTTGGAAGCAAATACTTTTGAAAAGGGTTAAAGGAGATAATAGAATAAATGGGGAGCAGGATAGAGTGGAAGGAAAGATAGTCTTTCACAACATTACTATTATGGAAATGTTTTGCATAACTACACATGAATAACCTATATTGAATTGCTTATCTTCTCAATGAAAGTAAGTAGGAGAGAATTTGGAACTCAATATTTTAAAAACAAATGTTAAAAACTGTTTTTACATACAATTGGGAAATAAGATGTACAGGCAAAGGGGTATAGACATCTATCTTGCAGGGGCGGAGCCAAGATGGTGGAGTAGAAGGACACACCTCTAGAAGCTCTCCTCCCACAGCCCATAAAATACCTGTTAAAAACGATTCTAAACAAATTCTAGAGCAGCAGAAGCCACAAAACGACAGAGTGAAAGAGATTTCCAGCTCAAGGCAATCTGGAAGGCCAACGAAAAGGTTTGTTGTGCCAAGGGTGAAGCAGAGCACTGTGGCAAGGACAGGACTGAAGCAGTTTTTAAGGCGCCATTGGCAATAGCCTCAGGTCCCAGATTTCTCAACTCACAAATGCCAAAGACAGCTTCAAAGGTGAGTGAGAAAGCTCTTTCACCTGGGTGAGAAGGGAACACTGCTCCATTTTCTTCTGTAATATTACCACCACCCATGGTGGAAAAGAAATACTCTATATAAAGAAATGAAGATCTTACAATGACTATAATCTGTAAGTCTTTGATATTTCAGTATGCTCCCTAATAAGTTAATCAAAACTCTAAAACTAGATAACAAAGGGGAAGTGGGAGGGTGCTTCAGATAACCGAAGAGACAAAATATTATGCTTACAGAGAAAGAAAAGGAGGGAAATTTTTAATTTGGGGGTGGTGGTGGTGGTGAAATAATACTGGAGACAAATGCAGGAAAATGTAAACCTAACTGGTCACTAAGCATGATTAGATAAAATGATCCAATAAGACAAAAAAGTGAGATTAGATAAGAAAATAAAACCTTACAATCTTCAACTTACAAGAAAAACACCTAAATACCAAAGATATATACAATATAAAAATGAGGAGCTAGAAATTTATAATGTAT
>CM053769.1:691079821-691106256 GCA_028658325.1 Potorous gilbertii
ATTGAATTGTTTGCCTTCTCAGTGGGGAAGGACAGAGAGGAAGGAAGGAAGAAAAGTTGGAACTCAAAGTTTTAAAAACGAATATTAAAAATTGTTTTTACATGCAACTGGGAAATAAGAAGTACAGGTAATGGGGTATAGAAATCTATCTTGCCCTACAAGAAAATAGAGGAGATGGGGATAAGGGAAAGGAGGAGTGTGATAGAAGGGATGGAAGATTGGGGGAAGGGGTGATCAGAATGCACAGTGTCTGTGGGTGGGGGGAAGGGAGAGATGGGGAGAAAACTTGGAACTCAAAATCTTGTGAAAATGAATGTTGAAAACTAAAAATAAATAAATACAATTTAAAAAAGAATTTAGGGAAAGAGCCTCTCACCCCAAATACTTCCTACATGTTGCCTCAAATTTCACCAGTCCAAGCATTCTTAGAAGGGTTGGTAAAGGGAAATATACCAGCATTGCTCTTAATTTAATACTTTTAGGATTTGCAGTTTCATCAATATGGATACTCCTTTCACCCAGAGTGATGTTGATTTTTACCCACTCCACTCTCTTGGAGTTTTATCACAGTTAAAAATTGATTACCCTGTGGCAAACTAGATGATGAGTCTTTCCCATTTACCTAGGAGGATCCTCAATAGACAGGGAGAGTCTGGAGCTACAGTTAAACTCTAATCCCTTCCAGCTTGATTGGATTTGCCAGAGTTTATGATGTTCTAGGCCATTTTGTTTGTTCCTTTCTTTTTTGTCTTTCATTCTCTAAGAGGACCATGGCATCAGGAAGGTGATGTCATGACCTACAAGTGAATTCAAGGGAGTGATGGAGGACTTTGTAAATTCACCATCTCACTCCTCCAGAGTCATCTGGGTCCAGTGGTAAGATATAGATTAGGATGATTGGAGATGGTCCCCACCAGGCCAGTAGGACTTTAGTGAAGGTTGTCCACAACTTAGTGTAAATTAATTCACTTTTCTAACAATTAACTTAGGTACTAACGAATTAGGAGTAGGAGAATTGTTGGGTGTGGAGAAGGGGAAAATGCAAGGCAATTTTGGAATACAGGGCTTTTCAGGGTTAAGCAGAGCTCAAGTCTTTGGAAGAGAGAGAATTTTTTAACTGATGGACTAGTTAAGAAGCTCTTATGATTATTAGAATGTAAGTCAAGGTCTATTAGCATGATATATACTGTGAATTCCTTTGGAAAAGAATTTAAAACTAATGTGCCTCCTTCTGCTAATAAGTTGTATTAGGTGTCTGAAACTATGGCACAGTAAGTATGACTAAAATTTTGTTCTATGATATCTCATGACAATTCCTAAGAAGATGGAAATTAATCTTAATGCTACTAATATGTTTGATAAATTTAAATGTATTTAGTGAGCTATGTAAAATATTCAAATGGTTCTGCGATTTCAAAAATTGAGAACTTCCTTCCAATGATGCAGATCACAGCCCTTCCAAGCAACTCATGTCTATGTCCTCCATAAGTATGTCATGAGGAGTGGAGCATGATTTTGAGATTCTTCCTTGCTTTCTCTTCATATCAGGAACACGTTAGTGGAGCACTTTGGATGTCTACTTGTCAAATCTTATTCTTGTTATATGACTAGCCTATTTTTTCTTCCTATCATACAATATTCTTCCTTTTCCTCAATGATGCATTTCAGTCCTATTCTTCAAAAATCCTCTCTGGTTATTTGTTGCAGGTTCCTCAAACCCACTATACTGCTTGGCATTGCCCTCTGTATCATGATTGTCTGGAGATTCTTATATACTACGTATCACTCCCCCAGTCATCCTGATGGATGTCAGTCAGACCACTGGACCCAGATGGCTCAAGAGAAGAAAACGAAGTTCCCTCAAATCAAAGTCAACTACAAGTCATGTCAGCATCTTGATGTCATGGTCCTCTTTGAGAATGAAGGACAAACACAACAATAACAACAACCCATAGAGCAATGCTGGCAGTCACTATTAAGAAAGAAGATGGTCTTTTCCTTTCATGGGAAGATTAAGCAAGTATTAGATTTTCAGTTTCCCAGAGGTAATTCCACTCACTCTGCTCTTCCTTCTTTCCAATTCTGGGCCCAACTCCTTTGTCCATCTGTACTGTCCTAAATATGTATACTGATCAAAAGGATCTATAAGTTGTCCATCCCAATATATGTTGAAATCTGAGCAGCAGACATTCTTCAACCACTTGGTTTTGAATACATTGAGGTATAGGTCAAACTCCTTTGAGTGATTCCAGATCTTTTCCAGAAAACTGCAGTGTTCTGGGTCTTGTTGAAATCATCATGTTATCTGCAAACAAAAACATCTGAGTATCTCACTATGCACAGGAAATCCCTCTTTGATTTGGAATATGATAAGTGCCTTAGGCAAGCATACATCTCCATTTTATGTCTCACCTGATGTTTGTTATAAGAGGGTCATTGAACAGGGTTATTTCTGTTATTGTGTCTTCCAAAGAATCTTGAATAATTTTGATGTATGAATGGAAGTCACTTTGTTGTAAAAGATCCTAAAAGGTGGCATATTTTTCTATTGAATCAAGCATTGTTTCACAATCAATGAAAAATAAGCACAGAGAATATTCTTTAGGTCTTTCAGTTAATTCTGAGATGGTAAAGATGTACATCAGTGTTAAATATTAATTTTTAAAGCCTGCTTCTTCCCTAGCCATACTCTTATCCAGGATTTCTTTGATTCATGTATAGATGACTCATAAACAGTTTGTAGAGATGAGAGAAGAGATACAGATAAGTAGTTATTGATGTTCTTTTGGTCACGTTTTTTCAGTGTTAGTAAAGTATGGCATCTTCTTTTCTTTCCCTCCTTTAGATGTTTTTAATATTTTGGTATTCCCCAGTTATATATAAAGACATGTTTTAACATTCATTTTTGACACTTCAAGTTCCAAATTCTCCCCCCTCATCTTCCCCACTGCCCCTCATTGAGAAGGCAAGCAATTCAATACAATTTATTGCACTGAAATGCCCTCAAATTATGTTGTCTCTAGTAATCTCACAGGGTCATTGTGAAGATCAAATGAAAATTGTATGGGTAAAGTACTTTGTAATTAACCCTAAAGTTTTCTCCAGAAAAGAAGGCTAAATTATTCCTTACATAATCACTTTCTTAAAGGATGTAAAGGCAATTATGAAGAGAATCCTTACTACTTGTTCTATAGAAGAGCAAATCCAGAAAGGGGCTCAAGTTATATCAATAGATACATCAATAGAGTTTGATATAAGGAAGAACTTCTCGAAGTGCCCTCTGTTATCCTGACCCAACTGCCTCACATCCTGGAGGCAGCAGAAGAGGCTGGAATTGTCCACAACTGCAATTCATCCAGAAAAACAAGGGCACTGAGCACAGAAAATCAGAAGGGACCTTAAAGGGCATCTAATCCAACCCATATATAAAGATAAATTCTTTCTACAGTATCTTATCTTTACCCGAAATGATTAATGATTCATTCCCTACGTAAGCCATTCTACTTTTGGATAGTTCTTTTAGGAAGTTTTTACTTACATCAAATCTTCTGTGAAATTTCTACCCAGTGCTCCTAGTGCTACCTTTCTGAACCAAGCAAAACAAGTTAAATTCTCCTTTGACAAGATAATATTTCAAATATTTTGATAGATTTAACAGTTTCCCTTAAATCTTTTATTCTTAAGAATAAATATCCTCACTTCCTTTAACTAGTTCTTATATGGTATGTTCAAATTATGTAATCATATAATGTAATTTGCATACCTTTAAGTGCTGTATAAATACGAGTAATGGAGATATGGTTAAAAGCAAGCATTATATGAAATTAGAGATATAATTGAAGTTTTCCCAATAAGTGAGGAGTAAAGCAAGAATGCCCTTTTCATCACTATTATTTGATATAGTTCTAGAAATATGAACTGTAGCAAAATGACAAAAGAAATTAATGTCAGAAAAATAGGAAATGAGGAAATAAAAGTATATCTACTTGCTGATGATACTTGGAAACTTAGATACTTATGTTTGCTTAAAAAATCCTAGGAAATTAACAGAGAAAATAATGGCAACATGAGTAATATGTATAAATTGTATTGAATTGCTTGCCTTCTCAATGAGGGGCAGTGGGGAGAGATGAGGGGGGAGAATTTGGAACTCGAAGTTTTAAAAATGAATGTTAAAAAATGTCTTTATATATAATTGTGGAATACTAAAATATTAAATATAAGCTAAAAAAAAGGAAGCCCCCATCAGAGAAGCCCTCATACTTCATGAAATGACTTTGGATTTTCATCTATCTTTGGGATTGATGGTTTCTCATTCAACAATTTCTATTCTGCTTTCTCCCTTTGAATAAAATTTTTGCAAAATAAACAAATGGCAGCAAATAACTTTTAGCTAAGTTGCAGCTACAAAATGCTACTCCTCACCTCCATTCGAATAATTATATATATGTATGTGCCTATATATGTGTGTATACATGCAAAATCCAGGAAGCCATAATAGAAAGGAAAGACCCACTCAAAACAACTATAAAATACATAAAATATTTTGGAATCCATCTCCCAAAGTACATTTCATATTTGTTTATATTGAATTACAAAATATAAAGTAATGGAAAGAATATTCAGTATTTGGGACTGTGTTAATAATGATATAATATAAAGTGAGGATATCATTAAGGTTAATTTGCAGGTAACTAGGTGGCACCTTCAACTGAGTGCTGGGACTGAGGTCAGAAAGACTTAGTTCAAAGCCAGCTTCAGATACTTAGCAGCGAAGTGACCCTGGTCAAGTCATTTAAATCTCTTTTTTCCTCAGTTTCCTCATCTGTAAAATGAGATAATGATACACCTACCTCCCAAAGCTGTGAGGATCCAATGTGACAGTAACTGTCAGGTGCTTGGCACAGCGTCTGATACACACTATAAACATTATATCAGTGTTAGCTATTATTATTTGTAGATTCAATGCTGTGCCAAACGGCTAACTATGTACTTTTGAGAATTAGATAAAATAACAAAATTAATTTGAAAGAACAAAATACATAGAATATCAAGGAAATATACCAAAAAAAAAGTAGGAAGGAAGAGGGGAGTAGCACTTCTAGATCTCAAACTATAACATAAAGTGGCTATCATCAAAACTATTTAGTATTGGTTAAGAAAATAGAACAGCAATCCAATATTCTCAGGCTTGCTCTCCTGTGACAAGTTCCTGGTAGGGATCACTATTTCTTTAAGTCTCAACAAAGGAGCAGAGAAAAGTAGCTTCTCATATCTCTTCTTTGGGGTCTAACTTGTTCTTTATAATTTTATTACATTCATTTTCAATTGTTTTTTCCATTTGCATTGTTCTAACTATTATATATATATAATTTTCTTGACTCTACTTACATCAGTTCAGGTAAATCTTTCTATGATTCTTTGTATTCATCATACATGTTGTTTCTTATGGCACAGTATTATTCCATTACTTTCATTTTTGTTTAGTTAAACCTCAACTGATTAGTCTATTTTGTTTCTAGTTCTTTGCTACCACAAAAAAAAAAATGCAAAAAAACCACTACTATAAATATTTTGGTGCATATGTAGCCTTTTTTTTTTTGTCAGTGAATTCTTCCATGGGTTATATGCCTAGCAACAGAATTTTTGAATAAAAGAGTATGGGCATTTTAGTTCCATATTGTTACAATTTCAAAATAATTGGCCATATCAACTCATAGCTCCCTTCTAACAATGACTATTCCCATTTTTTGTTATCTTTGTCAATATTCTGAGTGTGAAGTGAAATCTAGAGTTGTTTTAAATAACAATTTTCTTATTATTAGTGATTTGGAATATTGTTTCATGAGTTTTTTTTAATAGTTTTGACCACTTATATAGTGGAAAATGGCTTTTGATTAGGTATGTATATGTTTGTGTATGTGTGTGTGTGCGCGCACGCGTATGTATGTGCAGGCATACATGTTAGTTGTCTACATTTCTTCTATATTAAAATCCTTATCTGAGAAATTTGTTATAAAGATGTTTTGTCCATTTGCTTCCCTTTGAAGAAGACAGGGCTCAAATATGTATCAAATTGCATATAATATCAGATTTTTTTTCAATGTATTGATTGATTTTGCTGAATTTTTTCCCTTCTGCTTTTTAGTTATTTTTTAAAGAATGAGTCTCTGGTAGGGAGAGAGGAAGATATTGAGAGGAAAATCTAGATGACATAAAAACAAAAATCTTCCATAAATATCTATTTTTAAAATTATGTCTTTGATGATCTGAAGGCTCTTTATGGAATGACACAATCTTAAAGTTGGGAGGGACTCCAAAGGGTATCTAGTCTATTTTACATCAGATTGAGTCCCTTACATAATATCCCTAATAAGTCTTTGTTTAGCCTTTATTTGACAACTTCTAATGAAATAGGTCCTGAGAGAAAAGTAGAATAATCTCCTTTGGACAGTACTCCAGCTTTGAGCATCCTTCTTTAAACTGAATATAATCTTTCAGATGTGGTTTGACCCAGGCAGAGTAGAGTAGAAATATAACTTGGCTAATCCTGATACTAATGTATTTTTTGGATCTGCTCTGATACACTCTTTTAACCCATAAAGAACCTGAAACCCACTTAGAATCCTAGGGGTTTTTTTGGCATTTAATTATTCTCTAACAGTGACTCTACTTACTTTATATTTTTTGAGTCAAAATGTAAAACTTCACACCTATCCTTCTTAAACTTAATTGTATTAGATGTAACTAATAATTGTTCTATCCTCCTGAAATATTTTTGGATCTAGTACAAATGCCTGACTTAAAAATCACTTCGCTCACTGAACATGACAAGTTATTAGGGACTTTTTCTGTAACTTTTTCCATAGATCTATAAGATATTCCTTATACCCTCTAGCTTTAGATTTGTCATCTAATGATCCTTAGACCCTTTTCTTTTATCTGCTGGTTTTACTAACTCTCCAGATCTTAATGACATCTTATTACTGACCATGTCCTCCCCATCATTTCTTTTGTCTCTGACCTTTGTCCTGGTGTTGGTATTAAATTATTTAGTAGCATTTCTTCTTACTTTCCATGGACATTTTCACAAGTCCTTACTCCAAATAGTCTTGACCCTAATTCTTATAGCATCATGTCCAATAGACTTAAGCCTGACAGTGGAAGATATCTGACCGCACCAAATCGCTAGTGCCATCACTTACTCCTCTCCAGGAACATGACAACAGGAACCAAAGAAGTTTGTGTAATTTTCCTTCCTAGAGCTCTTTAAAATTAGGATCAATATTCAGATTTATTATACATTATTCCTCTTCATGCCATTTATGATCCAGCCACACTGACTTTTTTGCTGTTCTTTTCATGTGTAGCTCTGTTTTTCTCTATGATTTTGTAGTGCCCCACGCCTAGAATGCTTTCCCTTTCATTTCACCTCTTAGGAAATCTTGTCTCCTTCAAAGTACTGTTTTCTCCATGAAACTGTCACTGATCCCCTGGTTCCTTGGTGTTGTCGAGGCATGTCAATCTCACCTTGTATCATCTAGAATAAACCTTCTTCACTCCTCTGTGACTATCACCACCTCAGTGCAGGTCCTCATCTCCTTACATCTAGACTGTTACAAAAGTCTGCTGATTGGTCAGCCTACCACAAGTCTTTCCTCACTCCAGTCTATCTCCCATTCAGCTGACAAAGTGATTGTCCTAAACTATGGGTCCAACCATGTCATCCCCTTAATAAACTTCAGTGGCTCCCTATCACCCCCAAATATAAAATCCTCTGTCATTTAAAGCCTTTCATAATTGAGTCTCCCCTATCTTTCCAGTTTTCTTGCACCTTACACCCTACCATGTACTCTTCAATCTACTGACCTCCTTGTGGTTCCCAGAACAAGACATTCCATCTCCTCAGCTTTAAGAATTTTTTTCTGGCTGTCTCTCATGCATGGAATGTTCTCCCTCCTCATCTCTGCCTCCTGGCTTCCTTGGTTTCCTTCAAGTCCCAGATAAAATCCCAACCAATCTTTCTTAATTCTAGTGTTTTCATCTATTAATTTCCTATTTATTCTGTATTTAGCTTGTTTTATGTACATTTGTTTGCTTATTGTCTGTTTCATTGCCTTGTGAGTTCCTTGTGCATGGGGACTATCTTCTACCTTTCTTTGTAGACCTAGCACCTAGCACTTAGTCTGGCACATTGCTGTTTTTCAGTTGTTACTAGTGTCTGACTCTTAGTGACTCCATGGTGTTTTCTTGACAAAGACACTGGAATGGTTTGCCATTTCCGTCTCCAAAGGATTAAGGAAAACAGAGGTGGAATGACTTGCCATGGTTATACAGCTACTAAGTATCTGAGGTCATATTTGAACTCAGGTCTTCCTGGTACATAGTGGGTACTTAACAAATGCATAGTAATTGACTCCCCTACAAAAACAAAACAAAACACTGCTTTGATTTTATTTTGAATACATGCAGGTTGTGTCCTTTAACAGACTGTAAATTTCTAGAGGACAGAGATTGTTTCATTTCCGTCTTTGTATAATTAGTGCCTAGCACACAGTAGTTGCGTGCTGATTGATTGATTGATTGATTTACTTGCCTGGGCTCTGGAAACGACAACAAATGACCTTTTGAAGTATTTTTCCATTCTGTAACATTTGCAATAATATCATCTCAGTGACCATTATTAGTCAATAAAGAGGCTACTGAATTTGTAGCAATTAATTAATATATTTTTTAAAATGTTGAAAGTCTATATTATTCTTCCTATCTTTATGCCTCTACTCAAGGAATTTACAGTGTTGCTGAGAAGACAGGACATACATCTAGTATGAAAAGTTCAATAATGATACAAGAATGTCTACTGCTAAGTTCATCGTTGTGAGTTGGCATCATCATGAGATAGCGTTTTAGGTGGGATGGGAAGGATTTGTAGAATCTGTGTAAGTGGTTAGCTGGGCTAAAGAGGTAGCCAGGAAAATAGGTAGAGAGAATTGCTTGAACAAAATGTAGCCTTGGAAATCCCTGTTCTTGGAACAAGGAAGTCTAGATTTGAATTCTGCCACCTAAGAACTCTGTGATATTGGATAAGTTCTTTAGCTTCAGTTTCTATATTTATAAAATGATGACATTGTATCAGAGCTGGGGTATCAATTACTTTGCAAACCTTAAAGAAACTTACAAATGCCAGGGATTATAATTATTGTTATTTCTATGGCTATTATTAGTTTACAGTTACCAGGCTTCTGATCTGGTGATGACTTCATTCTCTGAGCCTTCTACTGTATTCCTAATGAGCTCAAGTAATATTTATAGATACTGTATCGGTGCTCTCAAAATATATGTGCACACTTTTTTAAGGCCAATCTGTATTATTAACATTTCTGTAAGTCCAGATGATCAACAACACAATAAATTAAGCCTTGATTTTTTAGTGTTGCGCTTTCTGAAAATTTAACAATAGGTTTCACAGGAGGGTTACAA
Organism: Potorous gilbertii; assembly: GCA_028658325.1. Taxonomy (NCBI): domain Eukaryota; kingdom Metazoa; phylum Chordata; class Mammalia; order Diprotodontia; family Potoroidae; genus Potorous; species Potorous gilbertii. The sequence continues at coordinate 691,089,302 of CM053769.1, forward strand.
CTCGCTTCTAGACATCTCTGTACTAGAAGTTCCTTCCAGTTCTAATATTCTATAATTCTATAAAAGGAAACTAAGTGTCATGTCTCTTGAGGATAATGACAAGAAGAAAATTTGGGTAACAGTGGAGGATGAGTTTCAAAACCTCAAATCAATAAACGTTTTTAAAATTCAACCATATGTAGAGAGTTGGACTAGACACTGGAGAAGATAAAAAGGTAAGACAAAGTAGTTTCTGTCCTTTCAGAGTTTGCAAACTAGTAGGGAGGATGTGGTACAAATAACAAATAAATGACAATATAAAAGAAAAAACTGCTTGGAAGGTACAAATAGTGGGCAGTCAGAGGAAGGAAAGACTGCCCCTCAGTTGATGAGTGAAGGGGAAAGAGTTTCATGAAATGAACTCTGAAGTTCAACTGAGTTTAGAAGGATAGGTAAGATTCCGGTAAATGCAACAGGAGGGAGCTGATATTCTAGGTATAGAATGGCAGGGAGGCATATATTTTGGGAACAGTAAGGAAGGTGGATATTATCTAGGAACCCTTGAAGGTTTTTGAGCTGGGCAGTGTTATGATGGAAATAAAGTGCCTTTTGTATCTGCATCAGATACATAACTTATTTGAGGCAACAAGCAAATTTGCTTTGCTAAGAAGAGATGTATGGCTACGGATAAACAGAAGAGATTCCTTTCTCACGTTCTAGACAAACTGGGTCATCTAAGTTCTGCTATTCACTGGCGAAAATTTTGGAAGATTACTGAAGTCAAGCATGTCACCTTCTGGCTCCTATTCTCATGGTGTACAAAGAACTTACATTAACCAATACTATAAACATATCCCTTTCTCAGTGACAAAGACCTACCAAATTTGAGGGGCCATTTAAGTGTTCATTAAGCTATTTATGTCATTACTGGAATTAATGTGAGAAGCACCAAAATTCTTACTCATGCCATTTCTATCATTCAGTGTATTCGAAAATGCCTGAGCCTCTTTCTAGGGAATTCCAGGTCAATTTAAGTATTTAAATAATAATCAATTATTCTGTTACTCAATGCTTCTCACTATCATTAAATTCTTTCTTAAGAGCTACCCTAAATCATTCTTCTTAGTTAAACTTATTTGGAACAATAAATTGAAAATTCCCCCAACAAATAAAAAAAATGGAGAATAAGGAAACAGGAATATGAAAGAGGAACCCCAGAGGACTACCTGAAGGTATGTGTGGAATAAAAAGCTGAAAAATCATAATTTAATAAACCTGTTTTGATGTCAGTGTAATTGAATTGTTGCCACAAAATACAAGTCTCCTGTTGTTGCATAAATGTTAAAGTGAAGGATGTTATTTCCAAAACAGGAGACACTAATCCTTCTCTAATAGGAGTTACAAATTTATTTCTATTATGCTAAGTAGCCAAAGTTGGTGTAATTGTTTGATTGTACGCATTTAGGTGCAGACAGAATTTAGAATGAGCTGGGCCTGGCAGTCACAGACTAGGATTTCCTGACCCAGTCCTCTTCCTCCTCCCTTTCCTACCCTCAGTTACCCCATGGTTTCACTCTGTGTAACCACAGGTCAACCAGGGAAAACTCAAGGGATAATAAGTCTTGAGGTTTTTTCTTCTGTTATATCGAGATGAAAAATCTTTGGCATTTTTTCTCTCTCCCCTAAAACAGAAAAGAACAGACTACAGATTACAATGCTGAGGGTTGATAGGGCCTCACAAAATAGGAGAAGCAACAGGAAATGTGATGCAAGGAAAGGGAAAGCGATACAATAGGAGGAGGAAGTGAATTGAGAAAAACAGGAGGAAGGAAAAGAAACTGTGAATAGCAGGAATGAATGAAGAAAAAAATTTTTTAATAGGTAGAATTGCTATCCATATGTTGCAAGACTTGAAGACTCATCTTTTTCTTTTTTTACCTGTGAGCCTAATTTCTAGAACTGGATAGCTTTCTTTAAAAACTGAATGAATAGATGGTGCTGAAAAGTTATTTACTTTATTAGGCTGAGGGGGTAGCACACTGATAAGACAATAAGAGGCAGAGAAAGGGCAGGGTATTTCTGAACTTTATTTTCAGCAAATCATCTAGTGCCACAAAGACAGCCAGTATGATGCCCTACAGAAAGAATGCAAAGGAGTGATAATGCTAAAGTTAGGAAGAGGACAGGAGCTGACCTATGCAGAAGGTATAAGGGGAGCTCTTATCTCTTTCAACAAACAAAAGAGAGAAAAACGAGTTTGCCACATTTCTTCCCTTCTTAGAAGTCGAAAGTGAGCTGAACTACTATCTCCGTAACAGACAGAAAGTGGGGAAATGAGGTTGATAAAAGGGCTAAACTTGAGGGGAAAATGGGTGTGGTATGATGACTAGGTTGTTGTTTAGTTAGATGAATGTAACCTTAGAACAGAATCTATTGCTGCCAACTTTGAGTAAGTGAGACTTCCTGAACCTTTCTACTGCAGCTCCAGCTCTTGTCTCGAATCCAGGTTGGCTCTGGAAGAGAAACATCATGGTGTAGCATTTGGTGTTGCGTTCGTTAAGACCTGAGTTTAAATTGTACCTCAGACACTTAACTACCTTCATGACCTTGGCCAGGTCGTTTGGTCCAAATCTCCATTTCCTCACCAGTAAATGGCAGTGATATTAGTAACTGCTGCACCAGGTTGTTATGGCGATCAAATGATAAAATTTACAGACAGCGTTTTGAGGAACATAGTTGCAAATAAGGGACAGCTAGGTGGTGCAGTGGATGGAAATGCTGGGCTTGGATTCATGAAGACCCTTCTTCAAGAGTTTAAAACTGGCCTCAGATACTTCTTAGCTATTTGACCCTAGGCAAGTCCCTTAACCTTCTTTTCCTCAGTTTCCTCATCTGTAAAATGAGCTGGAGAGGAAATGGCAAACCACTCCAATATTTTTGCCAAGAAAACTGCAAATGGGGTTATGAAGAGTGGGATGTGACTGAAATAACTGGAAAGAAAATTCTTGTAGATGTTTGATATTGCAGAATCATGGCATGTGATAGATTAAACATTTGGGTGATATTTTGGGGGGAGAAGGTGGGGCTGGACCTGTGATTTTACTGGTTTAGGAAACTCTTGGTATGGAACTTTCCTCTATAAAGGCAAACTAGTAACTTATTTGTAATATATAGTTTTAGAGAATTTGTCTGGAGGCAATGAGAGGTAAAGTGAACAGGAACTATTCACTCCTCCCTAAATTCTCTCCAGTTTTCTTACAACTTAATATCTTTGTTGGGGATGGGGATGGGGTGGGGAATATCAGAGAGGGTAAAGAGTGATGTCTTGAAAAGAAAAAAGGGAGAGTACAGAAAACTGGGAGGAGATGAGAGAAGGACCTCCTGGAACAATTCAATTATTTTTCAGAAGGAATAGGATGAAAGTGAACCCTACATTCCCTTGAACCTTCTCCTAAGTACCTCCAGTACTGAATCATAATAATACGCAGTCTTGTTCTCATGTTCTATAGGAAAAAAAAATGTGAAAAGTAGATATTGTAAACGTCTTTCTCTGCCACAAATGATAAATGGTCTTTTAAACTGGGACTGGTTTCTTCTAAAAGGAAAAAAATCTAACAATAAACAAACCTAAATTCTAAAACTTGACTAAGACACACTAGCCCGTGAGAGAAAGGCTAGGACAATAGAAGGCATTCCGAAAAACTGGAAAAATGGTTATAACTGTCCTGGGGTAATGTGTGAGTGAACGTTTACAAAACCAGAACCATATTCTCCCTTGTACATTTATCTTCTTAAACCCCTATAAAAGAAATCAAAGACTATTCTATGTGCCTCCTTCCTGGAAAATGGACCACAGTGAAAAATTATGCAACACTAGTGAAAAATCATAAGTAGATGCATCTCCACTGACCCTTTAATTTCTAATGACTTCCTACAAAAAAAGAGGAATATTTCAGAAGTTATATTTCTTCTTTAGAGTATAACCTAATCCAGGGAGATAGCAATAACTTTAGTCTTGAATAAAACCTATGTTTTTATACATATCCCTGGGTGCCAAGGGCTGAGAAGACTGAATGAAAGGCAAAAAGTGAGGAAGGCTCAGGGAGGGGAGAGGATGGTGAATGATCCAAGCAACAACAGCACCCCATTTTTTCAAATTTATTTCTATTCTTGGCATCTAGCAAAAGGCACCAGAAGTCGACTGACTTGCCTGGCTTTCCCAAAGATATTTAGGGGACCGTTAGGATTTTATGTATTATTAATATTTTCCAAATCCTTTCTAGAAATACTATTCCCTTCCTCCTAATTCCAAAATATTCTAGACCATATGGAACGCAGGGTTCAAGGACCTTTAGGAATTTGGCCCTGGAGCCCTGAGAAATTCATATTAAACCATATTGTGCCCTTATGCTACACATTAATGGGGTCTTTCTACCTCCTTCCTCCCAATCAACTTAAAGGATAGGCAGTCAGAAAATTCTAGCTTGCTAAGGCAATGGCTGAAATACACTTGTCTAATAAAAGATGCTCACTATGAATCTATGTAATTTGAAGGTGCTTCCTAAAGAAGTAGACACAAACACTGTACATTATTTTTTATTTATTCTGTCTACTATTGATATAAAATCTGGCTTCATAGAAATAAATTACTTAGATATTCCTCATATTTGAAGAAGTAAATATCCATCTAATTGGTTCATCTAACTGGTTAAAGATATTTGTATTTTTTCCTTTTGCCTGTGATATAGTAACTCCCAATATAAAAACTCACTTCACCAATGCGGATGAGAACCCTGTAATTCAATTTGGAGAGGTTTAATGGCTTTAATAGTCACACAAATTCTCTATAAAGCCAACCATATTATATGAATAGCCCAAAGTAATGGTTTGAAAATAATGTACACGTTCCTATTGTATTAACAGTAGTGTGTGTCAGGTAAGTCAAACCTGAATCTTACAGAATTCAAAGGCTGATCTTCTTGGATCAGATAGGAAAATTCACTCTATAGAACTATCTCTCCAAATTATTAGAGATAATAAACAGTAGATTCCAGTCTAATTCAGTAGGTGGATCGATTGCCCCACCCCACTTAAAGAAAATGATAAGATGCCACTAAACTCTTAAGGAGAGAAAATACTTCTCAAAGATCCAACAATGACTTTAGCTAAGTATGAAAAGTCTTTGATCACTTCTAAGAAATCCTTGAAAGTCATTGGATGAATTGCAGTAACCCTGTTAGGGAGTCATATTTATTGGTTAAGAAAAGGTGGTTACAACCTTGCATAAAGGGAGGTAGCTAGTTCAGAATCCGAGAATTTGAGTAAGCAGAAAGGAAGTTACATTCTAGCTAAACTCTTGGAGAAGGAATTTACTGGGGTTGTGGGAGAAGTAGAGCCCTAAAACTTGGATTCAGTCTCAGTCTCTTTTCTAGCCCTTTGATCAGAGAGGGACCATGTGAACTTCAAGAGGACTTCCCATGTTCCCAATACGTTTGCTGCTGCTCAGTCATATCCAACTCTATCTGACCCTATTTGGAGTTTTCTTGGCAAAAATACCAGAGTGGTTCACCATTTCCTTCTCCAGCTCATTTTACAGATGAGGAACTAAGGCAAAACAGGGTTAAGTGACTTGCCCAGGGTCACAAAGGTTAGTAAGTGTCTGAGGACAGATTTGAATTCTCTTCCTGACTCCGGGCCTTGCATTCTATCCCCTGTGCCATCTAGCTGCCCTTTCCTAACATCACCACCACTAACAACCTAGGGGAAATATTCTAAGGATTCTAGTACAAAGAATTCTAGGAGCAATATAAATTAATTCTTTGACATCCTTGCTCTCTAAACTTGAGTTCATTTTCCTTGGTCTCTATGTACTTAAGGGAGAGTATTATAGCCTTTTGGGGGGATTTTTCTTCTACCAATTTTTTTTATGCCCCCTTAATAAATAACCCTTTTTAAATGCTAAGTGAGCCTGGCTATGTGATATTAACTGATAGTGCGTTTTCATAAGCTACATTACTAGAAAAGCACACTCAATCTCATTGCTGTCCTTATGATGGGGTATGGGACCTGGACACCCTTCTCTTTCCCCTGAACTCTTTCACATGGCCCTGGCATTTGCCTGATACTCATTCAATTTTAACTGTCCTTCATTGTGGCCCCCATTGTCTGCACCTGGCCCCACCCTGGACTGCCACTCCTTGATTCCATCTAGATCCACTCTTTGACTATTGCTTATGAGGTCCATCTTGCCCCCATTAAATTGCTCAGATTCCTTAAGAGTTTGACCAATAGCTGAAATTCTTAAAATCTCACCCACCCCAACTGGAGTTTCAACAAATCCTGTCTCTGACTGGAAGAAGGCTTGGGTAGAATTCTTTCAAGGCAGGACCCTTGTCATTTGTCCTTGAATTTCAGGATTCCCAGAAGTTCTACACCTCAACCTTTACAGCTGGGGCCCTAAACTTTTAAAATTATATTTTGATAACTATTTCTATATAATTAGTTTTCTTTGTAATCTTAGAAATTTTGTCTTTAAAAACATTCTGAGAAAGGGTCCATAGATTTTACCAGATAGTCGAAGTCCATGACACAAAATGCCAAGAAACCTTGCCCTAGAGCTCTGAAGGGAAATGGAGCCAGCCGAGGTGGGGTGGGGGTACCCAGTCTGCCAGTGGGAATTGGAGTTCAGTAAAGTAGCTCCCGAGTCCATATAAGCTATTACTAAATTTAGAGCTGAAAGGGACCTTAGAAGTTAGTCAACCCCATTCAACTAACAAATTAGCATACTAAGGCCCAGAGAAATTAGTTGATTTGCCTAAGGTAACAGAGATACTAAGTGGCAGACTTCAGACTCCTACCCAAATTCTTTCTGCAAATCTAGCATTCCCTGATAATACTTTTTCTCATATATTTTTATCAGTACTATTTTATTTAAAGAAAACTAAACATTCACTCAACAAACATTTTGGGGCACCTATTCTGTGTAAGGAACAGGTATATCAAACTTCATAACATTAAAAAAATAGGTGTCCTCTGTTCAGAACTAAGTAAGTTTATAGACCATCTTACCTAACCCCATCACTGAGCCCTTATGAATATGAAGTTTTTAAAAGTAACTAATTGAAGCAATGAATTTGTTTTAAATCAGCAATCATCAGCTTCCATCAAATCAATTCTGAAATTCTCTCCAATTTTCTTTACTTTTCTATGACTGCATATTGTGATTTGCATTATGGTGTGTAATGTTACCAAGGAACACTATTGTGGTACATGGTAGCATGGCAGTTGATGAATCTGACCACAGTAGTTTGCTCTCTCTAAGAATAATGTTCCATAAGCTATTTTGAATGACAGTATCTTCTAGTATGCTCACATTTTTTTTATTGAATAGTCACTTCTCAAAGAAAGAGGTGTGGTTTTTGTGGTGTAAGAATGGAACTTGCCGTTAGAAACAATAAATTCTACTGGGTTTACTTCTGATTTTCTATGTGTTCTAAGAAAAGTTAATTGACTTTTCTGGGACTCAGTTTATCTCCCTGTTAAAATCTAGTTAAGAAAATCTAGTGAACAGGGATACTATGAATTTTAATGAATAAATACAAAATGCTCTAGGATGAAAAGTACTATGAAAATAATGAAGAATTCTCTTATTATTTACAAACTAATTGATTTTTATGAAATAAATGAACAAACTATTTTTGTACTTTAAAAGACTTGTCTAAAAACAAGTAATATAATTTTTATGTTTAAACACTTTTTTGAGGTAATCAGGGTTAAGTCACTTGCCACCAGATCATACAACTACTAAGTGCCAAATATCTGGGGATAGATTTGAACTTAGGTCCTCTTGACTCCAGGGCTGGTGCTCTCTCTACTATACCACTCAGCTGCTCCTGTTTTTAAGCTATTTTTAAGGGCTGAAAAGTACTCTACTTCAACAAATCTAAAGAATTATGGTTTTAAAATAAATGTGTTTAAGATAATTAAATTCATCATTAGCCTATATTTAACAAAGTGGTATGCTCATCTATATCTATATCTATTTAGAAAAGTTCCATGTTTATTATGCTTTATATGAAGAAAGACATTAATGCATTTTAAGTTATGAAAAAGAAAAATCTATATACATATATGTACACATATACTAAACATTTACTAAAAATTACACATATATGTGTATAAATACACACACACATTTATGTCATCAATCTAGAGTTCAAATGGTGTGTTATAACCCAATGCCTGCTTTGAAATGATAAAGATTTCCAGGAACAAGAGGCAGGTTCCTGAAGAAAGAAATAGTTCATGCATACTCAAACAAAAGGAAAAAAATAAATCCAAACATTATTGAGTAAATGCAATGTTCTGAGCGTGGAAGAAAAAAGTTAAAAAAAAAAAAATCAACCCCAAATGGCCCATCCTTGTGGCTCAGCTAGTCTTTATTCCCATACACAAATTCCAGTGCTTTTCATGCAGGTCCAAAGAAGTAAGCAATATTTTGTAATCTGTTAAAAAAAACCCTCTAAAATACATCATTAAGCTTGAAAATGTCCCATTCCCCATGCCCTGCCTCCCATTTTTAAAAAAGTGAGAACAAACAAAGCAAAGAATCTTCAATCCTGGTTCTGGGATCTCAGATTTGGCTCAGTATATGTGTTTCAAATCTCATTAATTACACTATTGGCCCCATGAGATGCAGTTGCTGCTGCAAAGAACACTCTTTGTACTCAAAATGATTTGAGCAAGGGCAAAGAAGCATTTTATTTACATGTGTAAACACTTAAAGGAAAACAAAACAGACACATTCAACTTTATGAAACTACAGAGATGTTTTAATGATAATTTATTTGATTACTTAAGCTTTAAGATTACCATATACTGTGTACTTGTATTTTTATTTTATGTATTTATTGTATGATAACATTCTTGTAAAGGTAACTGTGACATTAACTTGGCAAGTTCTGAACTAAGACCTTTTAGCATTTTGTTCTTTCCAGATACTAAGACCAAATTGTTTTGAATTCCATATCCCACTGTGCAGGTCTGTAATTTATTTATTTGGAGAATACAAGAAAATGTGCCACTACCCAAAGGCCTCTGTACATGTACCAAATTTGGGTCAAAACCAATAAAATGAATAAATTAAACAATGATCAGTAAACATCCCTTTCATTATTCTTTCTCTTTTTCCTTACCTTAAAGTTCGAAAGGTAAGCCAAAGTGATTGAACCATCTAGGAAATAATGGATGTGAAGCTGTGCATGGTAAAATCTTGCATATACCTCAACTATATGTTTTGGTCATATGGGCATCCTCTATGGAAAGTTCATGTAACATAATTAATCAATCCCCATCCTCAGGCTGGGAATCAGTTTAGACCTGATGAACACTTTGATCCTTCGGTCTTCACTTTGAATATCAGATGGGTGTCATGAGTAGAGAAGAACAAGGGGAAGAAGGAGGAGGAGGAGAAGGAGAAAGAGAAGAGAATTCTCATATAAGAGTTATTCTTCTAGATGGAGCTTAAATTAGAAGTTAGGAAATCCCTGGGAAAGAAACAGCTCCTCCCATTCCCCTGTCTAGGCTGTTCAGGGACTCTGCTTTTTTTTTTTTTTTTTTTTTTTTTTTTTTTTTTTTTGCCCATCAGCCAGTCCTTCCCTCTCCTACCTCTTTAAATCTGTTGACTTTCAGCTACAAACATCAGTAGTCCCTCTGGCAAATTGTGTAGTTCTATGCCCCGGGTCAGTTGGGATTCTAGCCCAACTCAACCCAACCTTATTATAGTTTGATGTCTCTGCTCTTAGGCTGTCTGACCCTGGAAGGTAGCTTCCATTTATGTTACTTGAAGCATTGCTTCACCTATTAATGATCAATCATTATTCAAAACCATTAAAGCATTTTCCTATATTAGCAAGAGGTGTCATTTGCCACAGATGGGTTCAGTTGTAATGTTCGCTGGCTATCATGGAGACAGCCAAAATATATGTACCAGTTTTTGATCTTCTACACAAACAGGATAAATCTCTCTCTCTCTCCCTCCCTCTCTCTCTCTCCCTCCCTCCCTCTCTCCCCTTCTCCTTCTCCCTTTCCCTCTCTCCTCATATCCATATCCAAGTCTGAGAGCAAAGATAGTGGCTAATGTGGTTTCTAAATCATTGAAGACCAGTGGGCTTTTTGATTTTCAGGGGAAATCATTTCTTCTGCAGGTATAGGCATGAGAACTGGCTGGCCGCCAGAACTCTTTTTCCTGAAATCCAAGTGCAACAGCCTATAAGGTTCCATGGCTGATGGACCTGTAGGTTAAACCTATAATTTTCTAGATTTGAGCCAATGAAAATCAAATATTTGAACACTGATCAAATAATATTAACCTGACGACAGACTTTGAGGAAGCAGCAGTAGCTTTAAGAATTTGGAAGTTTTGGCCAAAAAGTAAAGAGGGAGTTACTGATTTGACCTACCCATTACGTTTCTTCAGAATCTATTTATTGATCTCAAATGACAATATACAACAATCGAATAGGCCATCAGAGATATGAAGGATGCTCATATTCTTACAAATGGCAAAAAATTTTTTTGGATACTTTTAATAATCTCAAGCGAATGTCACTTTTTCACCTTAGTTTATACTCCTTTTGTCTATTTGCTTATTTTTCCTTTTCCAACATAACTTCCTACATTACTCCCTTAATTTCAGTCTTTATCTTAGAGGAGGAGATCTCCCTGCTTAGATAGAGGCAGCCTTGCTATGTCAAAGAGTTGGTTTTCCAGCCTCCAGGACTGGTCCCACCTCTCAAGACTTGTTGGCTCTGGGACCCTGCGCGATGAGTGCCCTAGAAAGTCCAACAATTCCAAGTTGCTGAGGACATCCTTGGAAGGACAAAGGCTGCGCCTCACTCCTTCCTTAGGACTAAGCCCGTCCTGGATGCTCGCACCCTCTCCCTTTCTCCCCCGTGCCCTCGCCCTCCTCCTCCCTCCTCTCCAGGTGCTTGGTCTTTGTGATTTCGCCCTCCCCAAGCTTGGTGGAAGGCCTCCTCTCCTCCTCTCTCCTGTCTCCCTCCTTTCCTCCTGCCAGTCTTCTCTACCCTCCCACCTCTGCCCACGCTAAGCGCCCAACGCTGGGCATCAGGGCAGCCAGGAGCCCCCGTGGCGTGGCACCCCAGCCTGCGCGGCCGCTCCCCGCTCTCCTCCCCCGGGCAGCTCCTTCTGCACGCTCGCCCCCAGCCTGGGACTTCAGACCCAGCGGGAATTGGCTTGTTTTGTGTGTGTTTGAAACTTTCCCACACAGGCAGAGAGGGGATGCTCGGGGGCTCCCAGAAAGGGCAGTTCCCCCGTATTTTGGGCGGGGGTGGGGGAGCTCTTTGGGATCCTGGGCCTGGCCCCAGGGGTCACCGCGGGGTCTCCGCCCACGCCCGGGGGGCCCCCCTCGCGGCCCCCTGGGGAGCATGGAGGCGCCGGGCAGGGCCCTGGGAGGCCTTCTTGGGCCTGGGACGAGGCTCAGGGCCGGGGTGGGCCAGGAGTCAGCCCCCGGCTGCGGAGAGGCGCTGGCGGGGGCGCACCGGGCCCCGGGGCGGCCCAGGCCTCCGGGAGCCAGGCCGGGGGAGCCCCCGGGGGGCGGCTCCCCGGAGCGGGCGGCCTCCTGGGGTGGGGGCAGGCGTTCGGCCCCCGCCTCCTCGCTCCCCCGCCCGGGTTCCTGGGGCGCAGCGGGGAGCCCGGGGGGGGGCCGGGGCCGCGTGTCTGTCGGGCGCCCCGGAGTCTGGGGGCCGCGTCCGCTCCGGCTCCGCCGGCTCCTGCCTGCGAGACTCCAGGCCGCACTTTCCCCTCCTCCCGGCGCCTTCTCTCCAGTGAGGAGCCTCGCGCGGGCGGCGCGGGGGGAGGGGCGGCGGTGGAGGGAACAGCCAGTTGTTTAAAATCCTTCTAGAGCAGTTTCTAATTCCCCCCTTGCGCCGGGCTTCGGAGGGGGAGGGAGAAGGAGAGAGGGAGGAGGGAAGGAGGAGAAAGAGAAGGAGGGAGGGAAGGAGGGAGGAGACGGCGGCTCCGCCGGGGCCGCCACCGCGCGCTCCAGAACGTCGGGAGGGGGGGCGGGAGCCGTCAGTCTCGGCCGTCGCCTAGGCGAAGGGGGCGGGGCCCGGGCCCGGGCCGGCCAATGGCGGGGGTGGCTGCGTGGGTCGCCATGGGGACGGGGCTGTTCCCGGGGAGGCTGTGATGGGTTGACAGGTGCGTGACAGTGGGAGCTGCTCTCGGCACAAGCATGTACGGCAAAGGCAAGAGTAACAGCAGCGCCGTCCCGTCCGACAGCCAGGCCCGGGAGAAGTAAGTGTCGTCTGCGCGGCCCTCGCTCCCCACCCCCGGCCGCGCCCCCGCCCGCGGTGGGCTGGGAGGGGGAAGGGCCGGGGGGAGGGGGCAGCGGCGGCTCGGGAGGCGCTGGGGCGAGGAGGGCGGCCGCGGGGAGCGCCCGTGTGTGCCGGGGGGCGGTGGTGGGGATGCAAACTTGTTTGGGGGGCGCAGGGGGACGATCCGCGGGTGGACCCGCTCCCAAAGTAACTTTGCGGCGGGGCCCCGGGGCTGCGGAGACTGCCCGAGCCGCCCGGGGTGGGGGAGCGGAGGGCGGAGGGCTCCGCACCTCCAGGCGGGTCCGCGGGAGGGAGGTGGGTGTGGAGGGGAGGGGACGGCGCCGGGAGGGTGCGATAGTTGGGGGGACGGGCCCCGCGGCTGGCATGGGGGGCGCGTGCCGGGCTGAGGGTCCTGGGCAAGCGGGGCTGCGGGGCGGGCTGCGGGGGGAGGCGTGCTCGGAAGCGGGGTTCGGGGTCACGTCGTGGGAGAGGGAGATGTGTGGGCAGGGTATCGGGGGGAGGGGGAGGATCCTGCCCTTTCTCCGCCGACGTCCTGGGGATGTTGTGGGCTTTAAAAACAACACAGCGAGCGAACGTTAGGAGGTGGGGCGGGGGATTTAAGTTTGGTTTTGGAGCCCGAGTTAACTTGGGGAGGGGTCGGGCGGGGGGGTCGTGCCTCGGGGAGGAGGACCCTCCTTGTGGAGGTTGGCAGCGCTTCTGCCCTCACGTCGCCAACCCCATTCTGCCGCCGGTGGCCGAGAACTTTTTATGGAGACTTTACGTCTCCCAAATGTCAAGGGAGCCCCGGGTTGTGGGGGGCCGGGGGAGGCGGCGGCGGCGGCAGGGGTGGCTGGTGGCTGGAGGAAGCTGAGGTTGGGGAAGGTGGGTGGATTCGGAGAGGTTGGCAGAGCGGAGTGGCAGTGGTGACTGGTGGGTACGTGTCTGCAGCAGTGGGGTGCAGAGGGGGGCTGGCACCCTGGGAGCGTGCGAGGCAAGTTGTTGGAGGGGCGGATGCTCATCTGTGGCAGTGGAACGGGAAAGGTGGCAGGGTTGTGTTTTCAGGGTCAAAGCCCTCGCCTCGCATCAGGGCTGAGGGGGGATACAGGTGTTCGCTCCAGGGGTGACTGTCTGAAAAGAGGGCCCCACGACCCGTGCGGTGCAAGCTTCCTGCCCCGCTGTTCGTGTGGACTTGGAGGGATGGTTGGAACGTTCCTAAAAATGAATATCAGAGGAGAGGAACAGACCCTTGTGTCCTCTGGGCTGAGTGGCACAGAGATAGAAAGCGAGATGCTGGGTAAGCGCCCCATCACCCCACTGGTGGGGCTATCCTAGCGAATGCCACCCTTGGTGGGGACTCAGGCCGGAGATGAAATGCTTTGGGAACAGCTAAGGAAATGTGCTTGGTCTGTGAAGCCCAAGTTAATGCATAATAACCGTGGCTGTACAAGGAAAGTGGAAAGCTCCCTCCCTTGCGCAGCCTTCTCCTCAAAGTTTCCTTTGCCACAAGGATAGGAAAGCCCAGTCCTCTCGCTGGCAGCCACATCCACGATCTCTTATGGGAGTTCTTAGCAGAAGGCCTTCGTGTGACAAAAACATCGAGTGCCTGCTGCCTGGAGAGATGCTACGGTTTTCGGTGGAGATGTTTTTTGAGTAGAGTCTCTGGAGTAAGCCCACAAAGGTGCGAGGGCAGAATTCACAGAAAGCAGTTCCTGAGGCTGGAGTTGCAAACAACGCATGTTAGGAGTTAATCACTTGGTTTCAATACATGATGAAAAGATACTTCTTTGCAAGTTCGTTTTTGTTCATATAAACATTTGCCTCAGTGACGATAATACAGTATCTATATTTTATACTCACTTGTTTTTATACTCACTTGTACCAGGGACTCGATCAGTTTTTTGGGATTATTTCCTTTGTCTTATGGAACATATGAACTAGGAAACAACTTGAATGATATTGGGTTATCAGTAATGGACTGCTGGAAAGAAATGCTTTTTAGAGGCATCTAAAGTATTTGTGAAATTTTCTTACTTTTTCATTCTTTTCTTTTTATTTTCCTTCCCTCTTTCAAGTTTTCTCCTGTTACTCATACAACTATGCATTTAGTAAATTTTTAATACATGAAAACAAACATTGATTCTAGTCAGTTTTGCTGCTGGAACTAGGTTGGTTCCATAGTCCTAAGTAATAACTACCCTTGTAAGCAAAGTTATGGGGGGCCTGCTAGATGGTGCTATTTGATTTAAATACATCTCTTCTCCCATTCATTTCAATTGGCATCAGGAATTCTGGCCTTCATGAAGGAATTTGCTTTCTGTACTAAATTCAGGTGGGTGGGTCACTTTTGCACTATTGACAGTGACTACTGCAGAATGTTAATTTTTATTGCACCCATTTTTAGCTGACCATTGTTTGGAACTGGGGCAAAATAGATACTGGGGCAGTTTGTGTTTTAAAGTATGTAACTAGCTGTCTTTGTAGTGAATTTTTTTAATTGATGGATTAAGCCTAAACATTCAGTTTTCCCATTCTGTAATTTGTGATTGGTTAATTTGGATTTTTCTTGGGGAATCAATTTACTAAGTTTAACAAAACTTTCTTAGGTTGGGAATCCGAACTTCTGCTGGAGAGTTCAGATGTTACCAGACTTCATTGGTGCTTTAGCAAAGAAAAATATCTTGTTTCAATAGAGGCAATGTGTACTCGTTCTAATCCTAGATTGAGGTACTTCATACCTAGTTTGAAGAGAAAACTTCTAAAAAACAAGTTCTAAACATGAGTATGAGATAAATGTTTTTTAATTTGCTGAGAAGCATATTTTCTAGCTGGAGTTTGCAGCATTCATACTGATAGTAGACAACTGATAAATTCTTATGCAATTATGTTTTCTTTTCCATCAGGAAGTATAGTACTTAAAACAAATTCATAGGATTTAGGGTCAGAACTTCTTAAGTTTGTATAATTTAAGTATGAAACTGTAACCACTCTTCTCAGTGTAGTAAAGGGCAGGATTTAATTAATATGTTTTTTTTTTCTACAGTGGATTGAATTTACAAAGAGGTTTGAATTAGTCCTAATTATGTTTATGTGGTTAGAAATTCTCAGAAGAAAAAAGAAACAATAAGGGAACCATGATTTTGCTTCTGCATTAGGAATTTATTGAGGAGGATTGCAAAGGACTTATGTGAGCACAAAACACAAAAATAGATATTCAGCATTTTGGTACTTTTCACTCTATTCCTTTTCTCTTAATTTTTACCTAATTTACTCTTCCTTACTCTTGTTTTTTATTTTTATTTTTGTTAGACTTGTGATTTAAACTGTATAGGGTGGTCCTGCTGAGGAGCCTTCTTACCAGTACAGGCCATCAATTCCTTTGCAATTTAGTCTTTAGAATTGTTACCTCACTCACTGAGAGATACAGTGACTTGTCTAGGGTCTTTCCTGTAGAGATCAGAGGTGGAACAAGTCTCCAAAGGCTATGTCTAGCCACTGCACTTTACTGCTTTATTAAGATTTACTTAATTTCTTTATAAACAGTTGATATAGGGTATAATGTTAGAGGGTAAGAAGTTTTAGATTTTACACAAATTGTAGTGATAAAGGTTGGCCTGATGTGACTATACTTATTGCTACTCAATAACTCATAACATCTCTTCCCCTCCAGATCTGGAATCCAGGAACTAGTTTGGGTACTTAACCCCATAGGCCTCAGTTTCTACATCTGTAAAATGAGAGAGTAGTACTAGATAACCTCTTAAGATCTCTTTATGGTCCTAATATTTATACAAATGCTGCTCTGTTCTTATGACTGTGATGAGAAAGTTGGAGTGTGTGTGCTGGTCTACAGAGTAACTCTTAGGAAATTTCAAAATTTTGTTGGAGATAAAGATGATGAGGAATCCCTATTTCTTTTTTGAAATGTTCGGATAGTTTGTAGTAGGGGTGTGATAGTAAGAGAGGTGATATTGTCCTTTTTAATCTTAATATCAGATGTAAACTTGAACAGTATTTATGAAAGAATATGATAATGTTATTATAGATTTTAACTTGTTTATATTAAGCCATACTGGAACCTATGACTTACACAGAAAATTTCCAATAGATGTATAGAATGTTCACTAATTTAAATCCTTTAATATGATTTTATTTTGAAAGTGTAAAAGCACAGGTAAATGAATCAGATACAAAAAGAAACATAGAACCTTTTAGACTAGTTTCTCAGATCTGAAGTTGTAATAATAAAATGATACATTTAACTTGAGAATTCTGAGAGGACAGTTTTGGATAAATTTTAGTTTTTAAGTTGTGGCTCTTTTAATGAAAGAATTCAAGACCATATTCTGATGTTTACATGTTACCTTATTTAGTACAATTATTGTAGCTTGTTAAATTCATTCAGTTTTTAAACCATCATTGGGAGTCAACTTGTAGCACCATAGTGTTGGTTTTCATTTAGTGTTAAACAGCAAAAATAATTAAATGAAATGTTTTAGATACATGTCAAATTACCCAGAAAAATCTTTTATTTTCCGCACAAGAAAACATGTTTATGTTTATAAGTCTGGCATAGGTTACTTTAGAGACATAACTGATGAATTAATGGATGATAAGATTTCCAGAGCTACGGAAATCTACTTTGAT
>CM053769.1:691106356-691139373 GCA_028658325.1 Potorous gilbertii
AAAAAAACCATTTTGAGGGATTTTTTTCACATTTCCCTAAAATTAATTTCAGAAAGTCTGATGTATAAATTATTAGAAGGCTGTAAAAAATAAGATTATTTAGGGGGAGGTTTGTGGTGAATTCTTGGAAGATAGTAATATTGTTTTGTGTTTTTTGCAAAGCTATAAAGGAAAATATACCCTTATCTTTTCCTCCTTTCCATATTAAAGGTTTATTCCTCACTTTCAAAGCCAGTTTGCCCCATAAAACCAATTCAGCATGAAAAAACACATTAAATTTTAGTTGCTGCGCAATAGTGGACCAAATGTATCTTGCAGCTTCAACCATAGGCAGAAAATGGAATGAATTTCCCCCAAAATTAGAACATTGTACTTGGGGTAGTGGGAGAATTACTCAGGATGTAGAATTTATTGCAACTTCATTTTAAAGGCCTAAATTCTGGTGCAAAATGAAAAAAATCTTTATTATGTGAACTTTACCAATTACTCCTTCCCTGTCAGGAAAACCATATAGGCACATTAACCATTCAGCTTGTTACTGACTGATAGGACTGGAATATAAAAGAAATTAAACTCAACATAAAAGAAATTATGCATATGAGAACCCTGACTCAAAACACAAAAACTGAAGTTATATTCCATAATAATAATATTGTATATTATGCCTACCATTGTCAAGTACATATTTGCTTTGACATTGGTGGAAGAGGGTCTAATTAAATATTTGCAGATACTTAGCATTTTGTGAGCTAGTCTTTTTTTTTTCTTGGAGGAATGATAGGGTAAAGTTTATTTTGCCTAATAATTTATGGGTTTTTTCCCTACCCCTCTTTCCCATAAGAAAGATTAAAAAATGGAATTAATGGTGTGGAATAAAATACATTTGTGAAGAACTCAGAACAAAAAGATTAATGTTGTAGGAGTTTGTCTTTCTGTTTAATGTCTGAACTGTGTTCACTTATTGTTTGCCTCTGTATATTGAATTTCCTTACAGAATAGACATAGCATTGCATTGACATGTACAATTTACGGAAAGTCCACATCTTGGGTTAGTCTATACATATACAATAAGTAAATGTGTTATATTCACATATAATTATGTATCAAATGTGTTAATAGTTAAAAACTATTAATTTTTAAAAATCAATTTGATGTTCATGAAACGGTAGAACAATATAGGCAATTACTGTACAAAGTAAGTTTTAAAAATTGTACTTATTTAGTTTTTAATCTGTATTTTAATTTTATACCGGTTTCAGTTTCCTCTTTAAATAACTTAGTTTATCTGTACAGGGTGTTTTCAGTTGGAAACTTAAACATTAGGACAGCTTAGATAACTTTTCTGGCAGTGTCTATTTGAACTATTATCTCGATAATCTCTCACTTTTGAAATTTTATGTTAGCTTTAATTTATGAAAATATCATCAAATGAATTCCATACAGAGAGAATTGTAAAGAAAATATACTATATTTTGTTTTATTTTACCCACTTTACGTACTAACAAAAAATAATAGCCTAGTCTTTCATTATTAATATGATCTTTAATTACTATAGTATTCTAAGTCAAATATTAAGAGACCACATATTTTTACAGTGATTCATCTTAGAAGATATTTATAAAAACAGAGAAAGTGAAAAATTCCTTTTTGTTTTTGGTTATTCTTGGATAATGTACAATTGCATTTGTGTTGACAATAAGCAAAGGAAGACAAAGACTGAGACCAAAATTGTACTTTCTCCGGAAGCGTAAAGATATTTTTAAACAAAAACCCATTTTGGGTAGCATGGAGGTTCCCCTCAGTTAATAATGGGTAACATTTATTTATCACTTGAAGGTTTGCAGAGTGCTTTACATATCTTACCTCATTTAATCTGCACAACCATCCTGTGAGGTAGGTGCTTTATTTAGTGCATAAGATTACCTATACTGATGCAAGCAGAATACATAAGAAATCAGTAGATTTACTTTTTAAGGTTTAATGATTTTTAATTTTAAAATGATTTGAAGAATTTGTGCCTCCTTTTTGGGAAATAATAGTTTAGATAGTTGTAATTTATGATATGTTAAAAGTTTGAAGATACAACCAAGGAATAGGGATTATCTCTTCTTTGTCAAATGTAACCTACTATAAATAGGTTACGACAGGTCATGATTATCAATAGCTTGTTTCTTGCCATATTCTCAATTCTTGATAATGGGATCAATCCCATTATCTTAACTGCTTGAAAAGGACTGGCCATAATATAGACATCTAGCAGTGTTCCCTTCTAATACCAAGTATAATACATTTCAGGGCTAATGGTGATTAATGAGTAGAATTGGAGGGATGGTTCACCTCCCAATGATTTCATGACTATCAACTTCATATTGCTTCAGTAAATAACCAAATAAGCATTCTTGTTTTTTCCTCTTAAGTGCAGAATTCATTTGAAAAATTTCCAAGTAAATAGCTTTTGATGTCTGGCATGCAGCTTCTAAAAATGAAACTATTCTTGGTTGCAAATATTATGCACCAAGGTATATATGGATGGATAGATAGATAGGGAATCTTTATTGGGATGCATAAAAAGAATTGAATATTACATTAGGAAAATGAATAGGTTTATAATGACGCTTGAAGGATTTAAGTTAACTATACAGAAATACTTTGAATATTAACAATGATTTATAGCTTGACTGCTCAAATGATTGATGTTGGATTTAAACTGGTTTTTTTTTTAGTTTCTGATTTAATATTTATTAGAGACAACTTCCCATTCTCCATGTCTTCCTTGAGTTTCTGTACTTTCATGAAGTATAACTGTGGAATAGCTCCAAATAAAGTCTCAATAGGGGTTAAAAATCAGCAATAACTTTATACCTATGCACAGCTTTTAATTTTAAATTTGTGAGAAGGAAGGATCTGCCCATGAGTGGATTTATTAAGGCCCCTAAAGAGGTGACTTTTCACAGTTCAGGTTCCCAAAGCTTGAAATGTTTGGAATTTAGGTTTCCAGGAACATTGTCATCTTTTTATGTGTGTACTTATGAAGTCATAGAGAGGCAGCAAGGTACGGTGAACAGGGATCTGGTTCTGGAGCCAAGAAGATGTATATGTCCAAGACCTGTCTCTGATACATACTGGCTGTGTGTCCCTGGGCAAGATACTCAGTATTGGAGGCAGATCTCTAAAATATAAGTTACAGAAGATGCCGACCTTAATTGGTAGAGAAAAATTTCCTCCCCTAGGAGTTTATAGTACCAATGAAATCAGTTTTAGTCTGTATCTCCTTACTTATGAAATCTGTGAAACTACATGAACTTTTAACTTTACCCCTTGACTCCATCCATCCCCTTTTTACTTCTTGTCCTAATCCTGGTGACTTCCAGCTAACATGGCCTGCTTATGAAATTTGGGAGTCAGATGCAAAACAAAGTATAGGCGTGTATGGTGATAATTAAAAGGTTAAAAAAACCTTTATTTTCTTATCTAAATCCTATTTTCCCCTTAGAGTTGCCTATTTTTTCTCTCTAGTCACTGTATGGCTGTTATTACAAGATCTTGAGAGAGGGAAATTTTCTTAGAGCTACCTGTGGCTCAGGAGCAGGTATGACCACATTGAATTCTTTCCTTCATAGTTTCTTAGGTATTTTGACTAATTTTCTTTTAATTTTCGACTGATACTAAATGCAGCAGTAGTATTCTTTTACTAAATCATTTACTCTTTTAAATGAGTATGGTAGGTCAATCAGCTTCATGCACTTTTACTGTAAGTTATCATTAGGATTTTTTTTGTTTTTTTTTTGCTTGGAAAAATTTTTTTACCAATGACCCATTTGCCTTAATTCTAGAATAGAGATTCTACAAGGTTTTGTGTCATGGACTCCTCTGGCAATCTTGTGAAGCCTCTGGATCCTTTCTTCAGATTAATATTTTTTAACTACCTAAGATAAAAAATAACCCATAATACAAAGGAGACCAAAGTGAAAAATAAAGATTTTTTTTTCTCCATCCAAGCTCATGGATCCTAACGCACACATACATCCATGGATCTCTTAGAACATCTGTGCAATCCATGATAAGCATCTCTGTTCTAAGAAATGTTGTTAAGGTGATAACTTTAGTGAGAATTCAGAAGGAAATATATTACATATATTCATATTTTTCTTCTTATATCAGGCCTTCTATCAAGTAACA
This sequence comes from Potorous gilbertii, assembly GCA_028658325.1. NCBI lineage: Eukaryota > Metazoa > Chordata > Mammalia > Diprotodontia > Potoroidae > Potorous > Potorous gilbertii. The sequence goes on from CM053769.1 coordinate 691,110,536, forward strand.
GATTTAGGTTTGAAGATGATTGCCCAGTTTATCTGGAATTATCATTCATGTGGTTCTCCGATCAATCATGAAAAAAACAAACAAACAAACAGACAGTCTTAGGTTAGGAGGCTCGAGGACCTGAAAAATTATGATTATAAACGTGTAAGAATTCTGTTAGAAGTTTATTGACGTTCTTAGCTTGGCTGTTGTTTGCTGCCATCAGATGCATGCAGCATTGCTAAGTAATTAATAAAGTAAAAAGTCCTGGTAGAAAACCTGGGGGATGGGATCAGTAGATTCCAATGAATTTATTGAAACTCTTCATATTATTTTAGTTTATCATATAAGATTGCCATTGGTAACCCAATTTGCAATAAAGGTCTTTATGGAAATGATAAAAATTTTAAATAAAATATGGAAATTTATTGAGATCAACATAATTACACAGTCCAGCCTTGTTAATGCTAGTTTAAATTTGGCACCGTTTTTCATTTTAGTAAATGAACTGAAATTTTTTGAGGAATGGAGACTTTTCAACTTGAGCTTCATATCATCTTTGTGTTTGGATGGAAATGACTAAACTTGTGTTCTTTTAAAAGAGCACAGAGAGAACACCCTGACTATTGCTTTCCTGTATCATTTCCTCTACCTCCACTGTTACTGACTAGAAGAGAGAATTACTGCAACTAAATGTGCTCTTCTCTTAGATTGTGATCATATGGCACAAAGATTTCCTGTCTTATTAGGGGCATGTGTGCCTGCTAGCCTTGTTTTGTTAGGGAGTTGAATGTTTCAGTTATTCTATAGGTATTTTCTATGAACTTTTTCTCTAGCTGGTATCTGTTTAAGGGGGAGGGATTTGTGTGTGTGTGTGTGTATGCGTGTAGGGGGGGTGAGCAATCTAGATTTTTCAGTAAAGTCACTATATTTGTTTTTGTATTGCAGTCAGTCCACTTAGAAAAATCAGAACTCTCAAATGCCACTGAGATATAGTACTCTGCCATTTGCTGTTTATAAATATAAATCACTGATTTCCGTTCATAAATATCTATCCGACAAAGTAAATTTGTCAAGCCTTTGTATATTGTGTACCTACTGTATATAGAACAGTATTTTCTATACTGGTTGACAACTAACGTTTAATTTTGCGTGGTAGGCAATATTGTTAATTATTTTTCCTTGGTCATTGTTGTGTTTTTCTTCAGTTTGAATCATCAGTAAGGAGAATGTTCAGGAGAGTTTGATTTTCTTAAAGCATCTTACATTTGAGAAAACTTCTAAAATAAGTTATTGATGTGTTAATAGTTACTAGACTAAGAATTCAACACTATCTCCAAATAGTTTTGAGTTATTCCCTATGCTTAGTGTCTGCTATGTAACGTGATTGTAATAAGTCAAGTTACTTTGCCTAGTGGTCCACTATTAGTACACAATAGTATATTTGTGTTTTTGGGCTCTGCCTATCTCGTTTCTCCATTTTTCTCCCTGCTTAGTTTGACAGAAACTCTACAGAGACATTGGTATGAATGTGTTTCAAAGTCCTTCTTCAAAAGTCTGTGCTCAGAGTAGGAGTAAGATGAGGGCTTGAGTTTTAACCGCAAACTAAAACCAAACTGGAAAATCTAATTTGGGGTATATCCTTTAATGAGATCAATATATGATTTAAGGATATCCTTTTATGTGTTAAAAATTGATCAGATTTACTTTTCTGCAATGTTCATTTTATCACAGTGTTTTCATAGTTTAGTCAACTAAATGAATAATCATAACAAAAAGTTTTACTATTTTTTTGGACTGGACCAATACAGGGAACCTGGATCTGTCATGAGGGAAAGTCCTCCACTAATTTAGATTGGGTTCTTCTATATGATTGATTGGTGGTTTAGGGCGTTGCCTGGATTACTGGCACATTAAATGACTTGCCAGGTTTCACACAGTGAAGATGGATCATACCAGGACTTGAATGTAAGTATTCCTAAGTCTGAGGACAGCCTTCCTCACAGGGTTTGTTTTGGATCTGTGTATCTTAAAGGTTATTTAGAGGTAAAGAAACTGAGGCACAGATTGTTAGTAACTTACCGAAGTGCAAGTACCAAGTTAATAGTGGAATGTACTGAGAATCTTGTCAGCTCTGTGTTCTTCAGAATTTAAATAATACTGTCAATGAGTAGTTCATTTTAAACTTAATGGGTAAATTGTGGTAAAACTTAAATATGTCTGATGGAAATAATTTAGTTCTTTTGACTTTTCAAATATTTGAGGATTGATTATACTTTTAATATTTTCTGACATACCCTCACCCTTTTATAGGACAGAATGTTATCATTTTTAGTAAGTGGAAATTTAGTTGAAGTAAGATCTATTTAGTATGCAGAGCCTTATTCAAACAGAAATAGCCACTGTGACTGGTTTATTATAAACAGTCTTTCAGCTTACTGAGTTTTACAGCTGTGGACACTGACTGTACCTTGTTTCTAGAGAAAGGTACTTTCTAATTGTTGCATTTGGAAAGATGAAGATCTGTCTTCAGGAAGAGGATGCAAAACACTGTCCCTGGATTTCCTAGTAGAAGTGATCTATGACCTAAGCTAGAGATGTACAGGGCTGTCTCTTAGCCCTCCTTGCTTTGGATGATAAGCTCTGGGAGTTACATTAAGTATGTATACGGGATGATCTATAGGAGGCGCCCAATTATTCTGGTCATCCTCTTTGTGGGGGAGCATTGGGTGGATAAGGAAGGATTTCCAAATTTTAGAGTTTATGATTTTTTTCTTATAGTTACTCATTTGATAGTGATGGGTAAACTCTACAATCTCTAAAAATCCAATCTCTATTCTCTAGCTATTTCAAATTCATGGGGGAATACTTCTCCTCCTATGTTTTTTTTTCTTTTTTTACTTAGTAGTTTATTGTTTTCTCCCCTGGTTTAACTTCTAGGGCATATTTCCATGCCATGAAGTTTTGAGGTTGCTGGTGCTTAAAGTTTTTTCTCTCGATGACTGATAACATTTCCTCGTGCTGACTGACATTTAGATGAACTTAAAACCAAGACTCTTGTACGTTTGGGGCTGTTGGAGCTATGAGAATATTTTGCTTGGAGAGGTGGCTGTACAGATTTCTGAGTATATTTAAGCAATTGTTATCAATAGGGAATATTCAGGTAGAGGGGAGACTTTAAGACCTTTATGGGACCGGGACCTCTTTTCCTTCCAGTGATAATGAGTACCTTTAAAAAAAAAAAAGAAAAGGAAAGAAAGACTGAATGTTACCCAAGTGTTTTTTTTTAAATCATGTTTCTTCAATTGGTGAAATATCATTTATAGAGTAATGTAAAAAATGAAGGTTGGATTGCAGGAGAATTAAAAAAAAACAAATTTTAAATGAACTGATACAATATACTTTTTTCCTTATGCATATGACTCCTGGAAATATATAATCTAGCTCTATTCTCTCACATTAGGTTTAGTGACACATTGATAGTCAACTGCCCATTGAACCTTTCAAACTGGATGTCCCATGACATTGCAGTGTCACCAAGTCTAAAATATGATCTTTTCCCCTCAAATCCATCCCTCTTGTAAACTTCCCCATTTCTATTGAAGGCCTTGTCATTCTTCTAGTCTTAGGTTTGTAACCTTGAATTATCCTCATTTTCTCATTTTCTCTCACCCCACATATCCAGTTAGTTGCCAAATCTTGCAGTTCTTTTCTCCATAATTTCTCTCTTGATCCCTTTTCAGTGTTCACACAGCAGCCACTATGGTTCATTCCTTTATCACCTGGATTGTAATGGTTTCCGAGTTGGTCTCTGGCCCCCATCTCTCTCCAAGTCCCATTCATCCTCTCTGCAGCTGCCAGTGTCATTCTACAAGAACTACCTGATGATTCTCCCCACATCCCTTCCCTCTAAGTGTTTGTGCCCTACATTCCTGAACTTTTAATTTTTATCTTTAATTCTCTCTCTATTTCCATATCTATGTGCTATCTCCTTTAGTAGATGGTAAATTCATGCAAGAAAAGGGACTGTTTCCTTTCTGTCCTTGTATCCCAAGGTCTGTAATATAGTTGGTGCATAATAAATGCTTACTGTTTGTTGATTGATTTGAAGTATATTAAGTCTGGTTATTGTATTTGGACATTAGATCCGAAGAGGTCATTTATAGAGAAATTAATGTTTGCTAGTTACCAGAAATGTTGCTAATTTTATTGGAATTATTGTTCATACCTTACTCTCATTTGAAATAATGAGTGTTGTGGCATATTTAGCTGCTGGAAAAATACTATTTATGGAAAAAAACACAATCCAAACTAAAAAACTTTGAGGTTCAGTAGCATGTCCAGTTTCTTTTTTTTGCACATTTTATATAGTGAAATGAAATTTGCATTGTAGGTTTGGTTGATGAAGTTGTGCTATTTTTGACCTGGCATTTTGACCTGTAACCATGTTAAGAATTTCCGAACCTGATTAATTTTTTTTCTGGTTGAAAATTGTGAAGAATCGATCCATAAAGTAAATACTGGTTCAATAAGATATAAAAGATGACACAAAATAAATTGTCATTGCAAATTAAGACATCCCTTGTACCCTAAGTATGAATCGTCTTTTAAGACTATTAGATGGCATTTTGAAATTTAATTGAGAAGAAAAAAGTACTGAACTACTTCAGTATGATTAAAGGTCATTCATGTCTTATAAACACACTAAGTAATATAAGCAACAGATGATAAGATGAAGAGATTTTACTCTTATTTTTAAGTACATATTCTGATGCAGTGACTTATAGAAACTAATTGTGTAAAGCAACTTTTTTTTATTTGTACTTTTATGTTTATTAATTTGAAAAAAAATTGTAACTACACAAAGAGGGGACAATATTAGAGTAATATGCTTTGTGCATATTAGGTGATAAATGTTTGAATGAATTTGCTTTATTGTAAAGTCACAAAGTTTTCAATGTAGAAAAGACAGTCTCTTGTAACATAAATTTCTAAGATAGTGCAATTATGTCTGATGCAGCATTCAAAAACAGAAGTTTTTGTTTTCTTGGGATGATACCTAAAATCAGGTTTTGATTATTAAGGCTCCTGTTAACTTTAATACCTTGATGCAGGCAGAATCCAGTTTCAGAATTATGTTTATCTAAATATTCTCCCAAGTTATACAGATGACCATGGAGAGACACTAATTTTGGGTGTTGCCCCTCCCAGTGGATTTACAAATGGCTCTTTGTTCTTAAGAAGAAAAAACGCATCTTCCTTAACTTAAAAGGGTAATCCTTGCTATAAAATGGATTATGTAAAACGTAGGGGGTGGGTTGGGGGGGAGGACATTGAATGAGTTTCTGTAATTGGCATCTAACCAATTTGGAAGCAGTTATTGACTCCTATTTTTCAAGGTTTTTACTGGAATAGTTACTGGAACTCCTGAAGTGGATAAGTATTTTTGCCTGAAGCTTACTAAGCCAGCCAGGAAATCCTTCTCCCTTACTTGGCCACAGACCTCCATTGTGAATCAGCCAATGATTCGGTTGTCTTGGCAATTCTGTAGGCTTCTGTGGTCACAATTGTAGGATAGTAAATGCACCAAACCTACTACGTGCAGAACAGCGTGCTACACACTGCAGGAAAGAGCGTATTTAAATAAAACTTAACCTCTGCTATTAAGGAGTTTGCATTCTGTTAAGGCAGATAAAACACAAAGATGACTGCATCACATAAAAGTGCATTTGAGAGTTAGAAAACAAAGTACTGTGTGGGGATAGGTTATTTTGAAACAAGGAATCTTAATCAACAAAGAGGGCAAGTTATTACTAATGAGAGGATTGTATAGGAAGTGGTATTTGAGTTGAGTTTTAAAGAATGGGTTGAAATTCAAGTAATCCTAGAATTGAGTTGGAAGGGATGGGAATCCAGTCCATCTACCATAGAAGTTGCTCTACTTTAAGACCTCTAATGGGGAGGGATAGGGGGAAATGTTCCGCCTATGAGATGGTTCATTCCACTTTTAGACAGTCCTAATTCCTGACATCAAGCTGGAATTTACCTCTTTGCAAGAGGTAAATTCTCCCAGGTTCTTTTTCTGAGTCCAGGAATTACAAACCTTATCCCTCCTTCACAACAGTCCATCAAAACTGGAAGCATTTGTCTCCCCTGACTTTTCTCTGAGGAAATATGCCCCACTCTTTCAACCAATTTTCATATGACATGGACTGAAAGCCATTCACCATCTTAATTGACCTCCTCTGGTATTCTCTGTCTTATCCAAATCCTTCTTAAACCATGTCACCCAGAACTGAATGTAATACCAAAGATGAGGTCTGTGTAGGGCAGAATTCAATGAGACTATGTCTTCTGTATTTCTGGAAGCTGTCTTTTCAATGTAGCCTAAGATAATGTTAGTACTTTGGACTGCCACATCACACTGCTGAATCATGTTGAGATTGCAGTTCACTAAAACCCCTAGACTTTTTTTTTTTTTTAGAACAACTGCAATCAAACCATGCCTTTGCCATCTCATATGTGAGGCTGTTTTTTTTAAAACCTAAATGTAAGACTTTTCATTTATCTCTTTTGAATTTCATCTTACTAAGTAATGCTCTAGCCTGTCTAGTGCCTTTTGCATCCTGACTGTTATCCACAGATTTGATGAACTTGTCACCTGTCTGTTTGTCCAAGTCACTGATAAAAACGTCAAAGCCCAGGGCTAAGTCCCGCCCCCAGGGCTGATTTGGCCTGAGGGGAGAGACAAAGAGAGGCACATACAGAATCAGAGACAAGAAAGAGTGAGACAATCTCCATCCAATTTAGCTGGATAATAGAGTGTCTAAAGGGCAAGGAAGGTGGCATAGTGGATAGAGTACCAGGCCTGGAGTCAAGAATTTATCTTCCTGAGCTCAAATCCAGCCTCAGACACTTACTAGCTGTGTGACCCTGGGCATGTCGGTAAACCTTGTTTGCTTCAGTTTCTCATTTGTAAAATGAGCTGGAGAAGGAAACGGCAAACCACTCCATTGTCTTGCCAAGAAAACCTCAAATGGGGCCACAAAGAATCAGATGTGACTGAAACAACTCAGCAACAAAAGGGAACAATATATGATTTGACTAGAAGGGTATGATAGGCTTTAAATTTTTTTGAGGGTGGGGAATCTCATCCTGTCTTTTTATCTCCTAGTTCCTGGCACAGTGTTTCTATATGTAATAGAGTTGTAATATTAGGTGACATGGTTTAGAGCTAGAAGGTATTTTGAAAGTCATGGAACATAACCTGGTTTTATAGGAGAGGAAACTTGAGGCTTAGAAAGTAAAATATCCCAATATCACAGATAAATAACAGCCAGGCTTCAAACTCATATCCTTTGACTCCAAATCTCAGTACTCTTTCCACTGTACCATATGAAATCCAGGATTCTGCATTCCCAACAAAACTTGATCATTTATTTTCTTAATATTCAGCTGAGAGTTGACTTGGTATATATTCCTAGTGCTTAGCACAGAGGAGGTTCTTAATAAATATGTGTTGATTGATTTTACTAGTAGGTATAGTCTCTTATGTATTTCAATAATGCTATTATTTAGTCTGACACCATATTATAATAGAAAAATATGTTTTAAAATAACTTAAATCATCTTTTTTCCCTCCCTGCTATATTTATAATGAAGATGTTCCTTTGAATCTTTATTGATAAATCTGCAAGGCAATGAATATACTTATTCATTTGTATCTGACTCTGCGTGATCCTGTGGATTTTGTCCATGTGTTTTTCTTGGCAAAGGTAACTAGGATGGTTTGTCATTTCCTTCACTAGTGTGCTCTCATTTTACAGAGGGCACACTATTTACTTTTACTGAGGTAAATAGCAGTTCAGTGACTTGCCCACAGTTACACAGTTAGTAAATGTCTCTGGCTTGAACTCAGATCTTACTGAGCCCAGATTAGTGCTCTGTCCACTCTACTATCTACTCCTGATGAACATACTAGCTTGCTTGAAATTTGGCTTCTTGTGATCCTTTAATAGTATCACCTTTTTATGCTTTCTTCTGGTCTATATAATTTTTGCAGATTCTGCTATATTGGAAAGGTTCCAAGTAAGGTCCCAGCAACAGACTGAATCTGCTTTTAGATGACCAGTCTGGTTAGGTATGGAGATGCTGGACACCACTAAGGTGGCTTGCCAGTTCTTTGACTGTGGCCACCTATGAAAAAAGAAAAATACAAACTGGTCCTTAAATCTGTGGACCACCCCTTCTGTATCTCAGTGATGACAGCAGAGTGAATGAACTGTCATGCCAAATTTATGTGAGTCTATTCAGTAAGTGCTAAAAATGATCACCTACCCCCCATAGACTTCACAGAGATTCCAAGAAAGGGAAATTAGCAAAGGTAGTTATTTGGGTAACGTACGCAAAACAAGAGTTCTGTGGAAGAGCATTCTGTGGGGGTGAATCCTCAAGTTAAAGACATTTTTTAAGTGGCAATCTTGTCTAATATTTTCTACTCTTTCTCTATTAAGTAAATGGTTATTAAATCTTTTTTTTTTGGAAACTTCTGGAGATGGAGAGTTCCTACTGAGTAACCAAGATGTACCCCTTTGAAACTCCTGTCATTTGCTCCTAATAATGCTTTCTAAAATACAACAAAATATGTTTAATCTCTTTCAGATGATGAAGTCTGACAAGATTGTCTCCCTTCACTCCCCTCCCTTAAATCTTGGATAGGCTAGACACCTCCAGGTCCTTCTGGTCCTTGTGTGGTCTAACTTCACAGCTTCTCATTGACTTCCTTGTCTGATAGGTAGGCTTCAGTTCTTACCTAAAACATGGTCCACAGAATTGAAGTATCTCAGTTGTCTGCCTGGGTCAGAGCCCAGCAGGATATCTTCTCCATTCTGAACCCTACACTCCTTTTCTGTTAAGCACAGGAGTAGAATGGAAAACGCTGGAATTGGAGGACCTGGTGTCACGTGTCCCCTGTGACACACCCTGTGTGACCTCAGGCAAGTCATTTAAGTTTCTTCTTCTGGAAAGATGAACTAAATGACCTTTGGTGGACTTTGATGCTTTCAACTGAAAGAAAGTGAATGCTCACTGGTTTTACTGCCAGGGCATACTGTTAACTCACACTGAACTTGTAACTCCCCCAAATTCATAGGTTTTTTTTTTCATTCACATGGACTGCTTTCTATCCCTGTCTCATCCTGGCCTTGTGCTGCCCTTTTGAATCCACTTGCAGGCTTTACATAATCCCTTTTGAGTCAATCAACAAGCATTTATTATCTCTCGGAAGCCATTTTGTTAGATATGACCCATAATTCTAAACTGGTGATATCTTTTTGGATTTATTTACTTAGTTGTTTGTTTATTGTATTAGTTGCATTTCCCAGATTCGTGTCATCTACAAGTGCCTCCGCATATCATTCAAGTCACTGATAAAAGTGTTTCACAGAACATGAATGCAGTGAGACCCCTAAAGCACTCCACTAGAATCTTGTCAACACATGGGCATCAGTCCATTGATATCATTCTTGGTGTGGTCAGCCACCTCTTGGTCAATATACTTTAGCTATTCTCTCCCTTTTGTCTACAGAGAACTAAATTATCAGGTGATGTTTATGTTCATCATTTTTTCTGAATAACTATTTTGATTCCTAGATTTTACCCTTGTGAAAAGAACTTAAAGCATTCTGTTAACTAAAGAGCCTACGGAGAAGATGCTATTAAAAAAAATGAAGATATGTTGGTTACTAGGTGGCTCAGAAGATATAGAATGCCAGGCCCGCAGTCAGGAAGGTGGGAGTTCAAATCCAGCTTCAGGCACTTAGTAGCTGTGTGATCCTGGGCAAGATTTAAACATGTTTGCCTCAGTTTACTGTAAAATGATCTGGAGAAGGAAATGGCAAACCATTCCAGTATCTTTGCCAAGAAAACTTCAAATGGGATCAACAGACAGTTGGACATAACTGAAAAAATGACCAAACAACATGTTTAAAACCTTGGGAAAAAATAAACAAATTTGCAAATAGACCAGCTCATTTACAAATTAGTAGTTGTTTACTGCCTGAGTGCATTAGAAAGCTTGGTTCAGATATTAAGGTTAATAAAATAAATGCTTCTGTCAAGTTTGAAAAATAGGAAAACTATTTTATGCATTTAATTATTTTTGAACTTACAACTTTTCAATTCAGGAAAAATTTTTAAAAATTACAATTTTTTAATGTAATTTTAAAAATGACATTAAATTCTAGGTTCTCTGACTACAAATCTAGCACCTCTTCTACAACTAGATGTGATTCTGTGAGTTTTGAAAACCTGAATCAGTCTTTGCTTTTGAGTTGAAAGGACCTAGGATAGGCTTTCTACTCCTAGTAGCGCTAGGTGCTTAGTGTGTGTTCATCCTTCATTGCTGAAGAAGACCATACCAATCAGAGAAATGAGAACATGACTTGCACTTGACTTTGCTTTGAGTGAGGGAGGGCCGGGCAGATCACCAGCCTCACTTTTCCTCCAGAACCATTGATTATCTACTTGTTACTTTGTAGGGTCCCTCAGTTTTGTTGGTGTGAATGCTGATGCTACTGATTCAGGTTGTAATCTCTCCTTGCCCTTGTACGGTATGATTTTTGCCCCCATAAATTTTGTAATAAAGCTATATCCAGTGCACTGGCATCCTTTCTGACTGAGGGATGTCAATATACTACTCAGATAATGCATCTATTAACTCTCATTCCCAATAGGAGAATAGTCTCCTTTTCCTGGGTGTGTATGTCTTTAAAATATCTTTCGGGCCATTTTTAGCACCTGAGTCATTATTGACCAAATGCTGCCACCTGCTTGTGCTCCCCGTGATTCCATCCATGGCCCTTTGGCCTGTTTGTAATTTAAAATTTCTTGAGATTGTGTTGTTCCCATGATTCAGTATGTCCCGCTTATTTGTAATCTGGCTGTCTTTACATGTCTTAACACTGAAGTCTGATCTGTACCCTGGTCAGAAAGAATGTACTTGTCTAGCACTATTTTATTCACTATGACATATTAAAGGAATACAAAACAGCCCCTGGCCATGAGAAATTTGTGATCCAGTGCAGAAGTCAAGATCTATACATGGGAAAATTAGAGAGCAAGGCAGCATATGTAGTAACATTCTACTTACCCAATGGTCAGATTTTTATTGGCAACCTTAATTTCATTAGGAACATTGTTGTGAACTTAGTATTAAGGAAAAAAAAGACTGAGAGAAATAACTGTCATAAGGCATATATAATTTACTATAAAATAAGTGTGAAGCTACGCTAAGGAAAGAATTGTGTGTAAAATTAATACTGTTAACTTAAAAGGTATGAAGTGCCACTGTTAAGCTGAAATACTGAGAAGTGATAGCTAAGAGCCACGGAGGAGACAACTGTTATAAAGCATGTAGTCCTCAGTTGCTTCCAAGGTCATCGTCATTGTATTGTGACAATCATACTATAAACATACACATATGTACATAAATATGTGTGTAGGGTTTTAATTTATACAGCGCGTTCACATAGGCACTAAATTTGATCCTTCTAACATCCTGATGAAATAGGAAGTTGAGGGAAAGGTGACCCCTATTTAATGGATAAGGAAACTGAGACCCATAGAGATTAAAAGCTCTTTCCAGGGTCCCAGATACAGTGAGTGGTGGAACCACAATAACCACCTATTAGTAGTCCACTATACCCCTGCTGTTAAAGTTCATGAAGCTGACCATGAGTCATTAAGAAGCATTTTCATTATTTTTATATTTTAAGAAGGCAGGGAGGTACATATTATGTTCTAAATCCATTTCAATTGAAAATGGTTTAAAAATATTTCAGTGTTTTCAAAGGTTTGGATTTTAAGTGTCTAGAAAATTATGGTACACTGAACACTTCATTGCTATGATAAGGAAATATCCTGGAGTAGTGGCTAGATTAGCTTTGGAATCAGGAAGACCTAGGTTCAAGTTCTGCCTATTTATAGTAGTTGTGAGAACATGGGCAAGTCACCTTAGCTGCTCTCTAATATTGGACTTTGAGTGAGTTGCTAACCTGCATTGATAGTAGAAATATCCATACTAGGAGTTTCACACATCTGTGAAATCACACATGAGCAAACTACCTGCCACCTCTTGTGAAAACAAATGAAAAACAAACCGAAAAGCCCCAAACCCTAAAAAACAGTTATAGTAAGATACTAAATTGAGTTTTGCAGACAAGATGTACAAAATGAGGAAGGGAAAATACTGTGGATTAAACCATAAAGGAACTTAAAGAGGAGGCCAAAACTTTCAATAAATATCCAGTTTGTCACATGAATGATACTGTAGAGAGAGGAGTGTAAATAAAGCATTATTAAATGTCAAAGAACAGAACACAGAGAAGCATCAGCCTGGTTCTGGAAGAGGTGCTAGATTTGTAGTCAGAGAACCTAGGTTTGAATCTTGGTCCTGCCAGTGTAGGACCTGTGAGAACTTGCACAAGTCACTTAACCTCCATGCACTGCAGTTTCTTCAGCTGTAAAATGAGGAGACGGGACTAGATAGCTTTTCAGGATTCTTTCAGATCTAAATCTGTTATCTAGACCAAGACACTCCATCTCATTGCTCCTGGCATTTTCTTTGGCTTTTCTTCTTCATGCCTGGAAGGCTTGCCCTCCTCATTTCTAGCTACTGGTTCCCCTGGCTTCCTTCAAGTTACAACTACTATCTCATCATCTACAGGGAGCCTTTCCCAACCTCTCTTAATAACAGTGCTTCTCCTTTGTTAATTACTTCCTCACCCCACAATAGCTTTTTTGTACCTACTTTTTTGCTTGTTGTCTCTCTCACTGGATTGTAGCACCTTGAAGGCTGGTGCCATTTTTTGTCTCTTGGTATCCCCAGTGGTTAGCATGGTATCTGGCATATAGTGGGTGCTTACTAAAATGTTTATTGACTGATTTAAAGAGAGTCATGGAGATAGATAATTAGTGTGTGGGGGTGAAGATAGAGAGGGACAGAGTAGAAAGACTGGCCTGAGAAGAGTACAAGATTTGTGTTCAGGAGTAGATTGAAAAAGATAAAACCAGATTATGGCATGCCTTGAAAACTAGGTAGAGGAATTTAGACCTGAATGGTACTAGGCAGGGTATTGACATGATCAAGTTGATGTTCTGGACATGATCAAGTTGATGTTCTGGGAAATTTAATCTTGTATAATCAATATGCAGGATGAATAAGAAGACAGAAAATAAAAATGGAAAAATCCAGTTAAAAGGAAATTCTTTAAAGTAACATTTTTAGAAGTTTGTAAAATTTTATGTTTTCTTAATGATAAATAGTGTTAAATATTTGAAAAGACATTAAAAACCCTGTATGTATGAAAAGAGGTCATTTTATGTTCCCATTATGTACCACATCCACTGGGGAAAAACTGGAATAAAAATATTTTAACCCACAAATTGAAGAAAAAAATATTATTTATGGAAATTCTATTTTCTATGTTTTAAAGGCATGTCTTTTTGAAGGAAGGTTAATACAATGCCATTTTAAAATAAGAGGTCTGTACGTCCCCATCAGTTGGGGAATAGCTAAACAAATTGCAGTGCTTGAATGTATTGCCTTATCACCGTGCTATAAAAAGAAGCATGGGAGGACTTCCATGAGTCAACAGAGCAGAATAAGCACAGTCAGAAAAATTATCCATGTGTGAGGGTGTGGCCTGTGGACTCACTCAGTCACCTCACCAACTTCAGGTGCTGCTCTCTGGTATCTTCGTGAGGTGAGAACATTTCTGTTGAGTTAGTCAACCAAGTGAATTGAAGTAGACAGTCTTTTATCAGTTTGGGACACATGAAAAGCCATTGGAGGAAACAAGATGATGCTGTTCAGGAAGTATAGAAGGATTGAGTAGGCCATGCCTTGTGAGGTTTGGATAGAAACAGCAAACTAGTTTGGGATGAGCCATTCTAATACTAGGTCTACCTCATTGCAGAGCAATTCTAGCTGCATCTTTGAGAGGGAATCACTTTGGTTGGAGGGGGGATAGGCTCAGGACTCTCCTGTACTCTACTAAAGGTGTTACCCTAAAGTCAAAAGACCTGAAGGTTTGGACTTCTCGCGGGCATCCTAGTAATGTTCCTGGGAGAATAGTGGCGATGGGCAATGCCTGCATCAAGATCTGAAGGTAAACGAGGCACACTGCGAAAGCCAGGTTTAGGACTATGACGAATCCAGCAGAAAACAACATCATACTTAAGGGAACCTTAATGGGTACCCCATGCATTGGAGAAAAAGACTTCCACTAACCAGAAGCTGTGAGTTTCCTCTTTGCTACATGTGCTCTCCGAGATGAACTCTTCTTCCCTGGACTCTGTATGTATTTTTTGGGTACCCAATTGGGTAGGTTGTTTTGTGCTGACTATTCTTATTATATCACCTTAGTAAATTCCTCTTTCTAAAAGCTAATTGAATCAGGTTGACTAATGGATGTCACATGATAATCAGTGTGGAGGAACGTGCTTAGAGCAGCAACCTCAAACCCTCAGAGTTACGAGAATCCTGAGGGAAGATATAGCTAGTTGCTCTCTGCATACTCTCCTGATAGTCTGAGGATGAGTTAAGATGATGAGCTCTTTGCCTGTTCTACATACATACACAGTGACTATGACCATGCAAATGGAAAGAACCAAGACTCCTAAAACTACGCTGTATAAGTGTAACCAAGCTGAGTCTGGAAAAGAGTGCCTTTTATTTTTTGCAAAGGTAGAAGATTATGGATATGGAATTATAGTTTTTTCTCCAACATAGTTGGTTTGTTGATTGATTTTGCTAAGCTTTCCCCACCTTTATTCTTTATTACAAGAGTTGACCTTACAGTTGTGACTTAAGTTATACAACATAAACAAAGGTGATAGAAAAACAAAAGATACTAAAAAAATATTTTTTTAAATCTGCTTTCAAGAGAAAAATCTCTCCTATTCTCTGTATATTTAGAAAAAAAAACTTCCATCAAAAGCAAATTTTATAACATACCCTATATTTTATTTTTGCAGCTTTCAGGGTAAATTATTTTCATATTATACTTAGTTGTGTAGGCATTGCTCTTTAAATATAAAATTTACAAATCTTAAATGTGTTTTTTAATTGTGGGCATTACCTTTCTCTTTAATAACATTTCTAACCCATTGTTTTAAAGAATTAAATTATCCAAATGTATTAAGTCATTTCTAAGTATACTCATAATAGTGGGGTACATTTTTTTGTATTTGGAAGTTATAAAACACTTTGATATTACGTCACTGAGTCTCTGTAATGATCTGCCAATTTTATTATCTAGCTGTGGAAAGTTAAGGAGAAGGAGGTTCAAAGTTGTGACTTAGAATTATATACCACAGATCGACACACAGAGATGTGTGTGTGTGTGTGTGTGTGTGTGTGTGTGTATATATATATGGACATCTTATATATATTACGCATTTAATATCTACATCTGCACACATACATATCTGAAAATTGTGTAACATATATGAGTATACATAATTATAATATTTGGAATTATATATACATACATGCTCTGTGTGTGTATATATGTATGTATGTAAGTATATATATATATATATATATATATATATATATATATATATATATATATGTATGGTATTATAAAGCTTAAAACTGTATTAAGACCTTAGTGATACCCTATATACATGTATAAAATTGGAAGTGCTGAGACTCTAAAATACAGTTCATCTGAATCTAGTCTAACATTCTTTCCAAAATAAAATGCTACCTCTTACAGTAATTTTTTTAAAATAATTGTGGACTAATTATATAAAATTGACATTTTACAAGGAGATGAGTATTGGAGTTTAAAGGTTATAACCTTTGTCAGCTTTACAGTGATAATTTCTTAAGTTTTCAACATTAGTTAGAATAAGCAAAAATTTTTAGTTTCTCATAACAATAAAATTATGAAATTCACTCCAATATCTCATATACAGTATTTAAAAAATAAATTATTTTAGTTAGAAACTATATTAGAGGTAGCTACAGAATCTTTTTAATATATATAGCATATTTTCCAATATAAAATGTTGGATACATATATATGTATACATATATATATGTATATGTATAGTATGTTCAGTTCACTACACTAGACCTGGGTTTTAAACTTTGTTCCTGTCCTTTATCATTTGGATATATATCCTATACCTATTCCAGTGTAGTCATTGTCATTGCCTGTCTTGAAGGGAGGGCAAGGCTCTTGCGATTATGAGCTGATGACGGGACAGCTGATTAGTACAGTCCTCCTTTTGTTGTGTTGCTACTGAACTCTGAAAAACCTGCATTCGCAATGCTGACGGACATCAACTGAGGAAACCTTAGACTTCAAAGAGACCTCAGAGGTCATTGAATTCAACGCACAGATGACTGAGAATTTACAGCCTCTGAAAGGTCCTCCAGTCTCTTCACTTGACAATGTCAGATGAGGGGAAACTTGCTGTTCCCTGGAGGAGGCCTTTCCACTTTTGGGTAGCTTTAATTGTTATGAAACATTTTCTTAAAGTGAACTGAAGATTAGTTCACTTAAAATTCAACCATTGTTTATGGCTTTTCTGTCCTACTCCATATGAGAACCTTTCAGATAGTTGAAGACAGGTATAATGTTCTTTCTGTCTTTTCTAGGCTCAACATCTCCATTTCCAATAATCTATACTCATGTGGCTTGGTCTTTGGTCTCCTCATCCCTCTAATTGTTCTCTACTTTGTGAATGCCTTTCCTAAAATGTGACACCCAGAACCTACCATGATATTCCACAAATGAATAGACTAGGGTAGAGTACGTTGGAATGATCACTGCCAAGTTCATCTGGATATACTTTTCCTTCCTTCCTTCTTTCCTCAGGGTTAAATAACTTGCCCAGGGTCACAAGGCTGAATTTGAACTCAGGTCCTCCTGAATCCAGGGCTGGTGTTCTTTCCACTGTACCACCTAGCTTCTTCTGTATCTTTCTTAATGTACTCCAAGTGTTTTAGTTTTTTTAGTTGCCATTTTGCATTGCTGACTTGCATTGAGTTAGCAGTTTATTCACCAGCATACCACCCTCCTGTACATTATTTTTTGCTCTAGTTATCAAGAATTTATTTTTCCCTTTCACCCAAACCCCTAACCCGATTCCCAGAGCAAAACAAAACCCTTTTAGTAAATATGCATAATCAAGAAAAAGAAATTTTCATGTTGGCCACATCCAAAACAGTGGCAGTAGGATAACATGATTATCTTGTCTTCTTTAATCATGGTTGAACATTGCATTGATCAGAGTTCTAAAGTTTTTCAAAATTGTTCATTTTTATAGTGTTGTTAGAAGAGAAATTGCTTCTGTTCTGCCTACTTCACTCTGTATCAATTCATACAAGTCTTCTCCAAGTTGCTTTGAAACCTTTATAATTTCTTATGGCACATTAGTATTTTTACAATCTGTCATTTGTTTAGCCATTTCACAATTAAAAATAGATACCCCTGTCATTTCTAATTTTTGCCATTACAAAAAGGGTTCCTATAAGTATTTCTGTATTCATAATACCTTTTCTCTTTCTTTGATATTTTTGTGTTAGAAGCATATTACACAACATTGAGAAAAAGTAGTGAGAATGGGCATCCTTTTTTCACCCTTGATCTTACTGGGGAGGTTTCTGGCTTATCCTCATTGCAGATAATACTTGCTTATGGTTTTAGATAGAAACTGCTTATCATTTTAAGGAAAGCTCAATTTATTCACTATGCTTTCTAGTGTCTTTAATAGGAATGAATGTTGTATTTTGTTAAAAGCTTTTTCTGTATCTATTGATGTAATCATGTTATTTTTCTTGGTTTGTTATTGATATGGTCAATTATGCTGTTAGTTTTTCTGATACTGAACCAGTCCTTCATTCCAATATAAATTTCACCCAGTCATAATGTATGATTTTTGTGATGTATTGCATTAATCTCTTTGCTAGTATTTTATTTAAAATTTTTATATTGATATTCATTAGGGTAATTGGTCTATAGTTTTTCGTCTCTATCTTTGTTTTCCTGGTTTAGATATCAGCACCATATTTGTGTTATAAAAGGATTTTGATAGAACTCCTTTGTCTATTTTCCCAAATAGCATATATAGTGTTGGAATTAATTGTTCTTTAAATGTTTGGTAGCATCTACTTATTAATCCATCTGGTACTGAGAATGTTTTCTTTAGGGAGTTCATTTATGGCTTCTTTAATTTCTTTTTCTAAGTTGTGATTATTTAAGTATTCTTTTTCCTCTTAACGGGCAACTAGGTGGTACAGAGGATAGAGTGCTGGGCCCAGAGTTGGAAAGACTCATCTTTGTTAGTTCAAATATGGCCCTAAACACTGGCTTCGTGACACAGGGCAAGTTGTTTAACCTTGTTTACCTCAGTTTTCTCTTTTGTGAAACAAACTGGAGAAGGATATGGCCACTTTAGTATCTTTGCCAACAAAACCCTAATGGGGTCACAGAGAGGTGGATACAACTGAAAATTGACTGAACAACAACAAATTTCTTCATGTTAATCTGGGTAATTTTTATTTTTATACATATTCATCCATTTCATTTAAATTGTTAGATTTATTAGTATGTAACTGGGCAAAATAGATCCTAATAATTGCTTTAATTTCATCTTCCTTGGTGGTAAATTCACCTTTTAATTTTTGATACTTGTAATTGGTTTTCTTTTTTTAAAATCGAATTAGCCAATAGTTTATAAAACCAACTCCTAGTTTTATTTTATTAATTCAATGGTTTTCTTTCAATTTAGTAAATTTTTAAAAATGAAAAATAAAACCATTGACTCACAGGTATATAATCCAACTATACAAATTCCAACATTGTGCATCCCCAAAGCATTTAATTTAATTGCAATTTAAATTCAGTGCCTCCCTGATCAGAGTTTTTCCAAGTTTATATTCTGTAATGCTCTCATATAAAATACTTTTCTAGGTCTTTTCATTTCATTCTGAATCAGTTCATAGAGGCTTTCTCAGTTTCTTCTGAAATTGTCTATTTCTCTTTGAAGGATGAAAATATTATTAAAAGTCAGCAAAGATTTATTCTATGCTGTGCTTTTTGGTAGAGTTCCATTAGATTCCCCAATTGTTTAACCTCTCTGGGCATCACTTTCTGCCTCGGTAAAATGAGGAAGTGTTGGCTCCAGGACCCTCAAAGGTCCCTTTTAGCTCCAAATCTATGATCCTCTTGATTTTAAACAAAAGAGAGGAATATTAAAAGGATTTGGAATTTTTCATAAGCTTCTTGGCTTGGAATAAATATTCATTTGATTTCAGGTGGTCTGTAATATACAGGATGTCCCAAAAGTCTTGGTGTAGTTTTAATCTTAAAACTCATTTCCATGACAACATTTTTTCCTATTTCTAACATAACTCAGCAAACATTTATTTTTAGACAATTTTTATTTAAATCTGCCATTTTACATTACCTTCATTTCCATATATATCCCATCTCTCCCTCCCCTACTCAGACAGCCCATCTTCTAAAACAGAGAGAACCAAAGAAAAGAGAGAAAAGCAGTTTATCAAAACTAATCCACTCCCTATCAACTAAGTCTGACTGTATGTGCAGTGTTTTGAACTGCTAACATAGATTAGCACCTCTGCAAAAATGGGGAAGAAGATGGACTTTATTGACTTTTCTTCAGGACCATGTTTGGTCATCAGTGTTCATTCTTTTTGTGTTCTTTCCATTTGTGTTGTTCTCATGGTATATATCACTTGCAGGATTCTACTTCACTTTTCCACAGTTCATGTTAGTCTCTACATGCTTCTCAGAATTTTTATGTTTATCATTGGTTGTAGTACAGTACCTTTACATGCTTACATTTGAGTACCTTAATTTCTTTAGCCACTTCTCAATCAGTGGGCATCAACTTTGCTTCCAGTTTCTTTGCTACTACATAAATATTATTATAAATATTTTTATGCACATTGGCCCTTCTCTTTTGGACCTCCTTAAGTATATGCCTAGCAGAGGGATCTCTTGAGTTCAAAGTACATGAAAAATTTAAATATTTTTTTTGCATATTTATCAGTTCCTTTCCCAATTGGTTGGATTAATTTACAGCTCCCCTTCCAACATCGACTATTTCTATGCAACTTCAGGATTGTTTTGTATTTCTCATGTTATTAATGATTTGGAGACATCTTTCAAATAGTTGTTAATAGGTTTGTGATTCTTTTGAGAATGACTTGTTCATCTCCATTGACCTCTTATACAGTAGAGATTAGTTTTTGTTTTTGTATTTGTGTAATTTTCTTACATAGCTTGGATTTAAGGCTCTTTTAAGAATTATCTGATACCAAGATTTTCTCATATTTATCTGCTTCCTTCCTTATTTATCTTCCTTATTTCTTCCTTCCTCCTTCCTTCCAATGGATTTTGTTTGGATATTTATGTTCATGTAATTGGAAGAATCCATTTTATGTCTTGTAATTTCCCCTAGTTTCTTCTTTTGTTAAGGACTTTATTTTTAGCAATTGCTGCAAAAAGTACATGATAAGTACTTTTAAATAGTTTTTTTAAATAGTCCGACCTTTAATATTAAGGCTGAATACAGATTCAACCTTAGTTGCCTAGGTGGTACAGTGAAAAGGGTCTTGGACTTGGAGTTCAGGAAGTTCTGAATTAAAATCCTGCCTTAGGCACTTACCAGCTGTGTGAATGGGCAAAATTATTTCATTTCTCTCTGCCAGTTTCCTCATCTGTAAAATGGGTATAGTAACACCTACGTCACAGGAATGTTTGTGACCATCAAATGGAACAACTTGTAAAGTTCTTTACAAACCTTGAATCACTATATGAATGCT
The DNA here is from genome assembly GCA_028658325.1 of Potorous gilbertii. Taxonomy (NCBI): domain Eukaryota; kingdom Metazoa; phylum Chordata; class Mammalia; order Diprotodontia; family Potoroidae; genus Potorous; species Potorous gilbertii. Next base: position 691,131,384 of record CM053769.1, read on the forward strand.
AGTTACGTCATTATTGCTGCTGAAGCTGCTTGAACAGAGGAGTGATAGGTGTTTTTGGAATATTATTTAGACTGGAGGCAGGGGAATCAATTTTGAGGCTATTGGAACAGTTGAATTGCGCGTAGCAAGGCCACTGTTCTGCACTTTAGAATCTTAGAGAGGACAAAGGTCTGAGGCTTAGTGATCCGCCAGTATGGATCAGAAACAGCTTAAATCTGGGTCTTCCTGACTTAAACCTCTGTTCTCCTCCTCTCTACCGTGTGAATGGATGAATGCATTTATCACACACTTACTCCTTGTCAGGCACTGTACTATGAGAAAGCAAGACAGGTGCTTTCAGGAAACATCTGTTCTTCATATGAAAAGGCAAATACATACAGGGCCAGATTAGGAAAATGTTGGGATGGTGTTGTGGGAAGGCTGAAGGCATGGTTTTGTTGATGGCCAGGCAATGGCATAGCAGCCTGGAATGCTCCCCAGTTTGAGTGCAAGGTCCCATGGGCAGAGCAATATCCTATTAATATACAGTGTTATTCATTCCCTTTCTCTGACCCTCCTCCCATCTGTTTTATTCCTTTTGAATAAGTTATCCCCTTCTAGAGCTACATTCAGATGAGAAGATAATTGTAAAGAGGTTAGTACAGTGCCTGGCACAAAGTAAGAGCTGTGTAAATGCTGTTGTTACTATTACATTCTGGCTATGGGTCCCATCCCACCAAGTCTCACTGGTATCTATCACATCAAATTTGCCTTCTACCTTGCATTAGGATCAACTTACTGGCTTACCTTTGTTGCTTCCCATACTTGGTGCATTTAAGGCTATGAGCGCTGTGGGATAATTGGAAGAGTATCAGCCTTGAAATTAGGAGATGCTGAATTGGAAACTTTCTCTGTCTTTACTAGTCTGGTGACCTTGGACTCAGGAGATACCTGAGTCTGAATCTTTTCTTTCAGGTTTTGTAGCTGGGTGATCTAGTTAGCTGCTCCCTGTAATGACTGGTTAGGCTCATTGGAGAAGATATATTTAAAGTATTTTTCAAGTCTTAGTACTCTCTATCAATGTCTATTACCATTTCTGGATTATTTTGGGATGTTATCTCTTACGATTCTTGGCTCCTGTTCCTATGCTGTTCCTACTGCTCTCTGTAGCTTTTAATCTGGTGTCTATATGCACACAGGTAGTTTTTCTCCCACCCCCTCTACATTCAGCTTGAAGCCCTCCTGATTAAATTTTCAAGAGTATTAGGGAAATATTTATTTTCATGAAAAAGACCCTAATACTATTAACTGTGAAAAATATTCTTCCAAATATGTTACCTGACTGAAATAGGCCCCAGGTTCCCTTTAACACATTCATCTTATTCAACACACTTTGCCTATGCATTCCCCAACATTAGAAAATATATTCTCTTTATATAACCCTGAAAGCGGGGACTTTACTAAGATTCTGATATGATTCTTAAATTTTCTAAAAGATAGAATTTCTAAAGGCTTTAAGAATGAAATTTATGTTTCATGTCTAGAAAATAATTTCACAAAACTGGTGTGTGTATATGACAAAATCAAAATGGTTAAAATAAAAGAGAGTTGACGGATGCTCCATTGACAGGACTTTTTAGTGCTCAGTCTTAGTTGTTGTTTAATTGTGGAGGCATGATCATACTTGATGGAACATGAAGTAAGAGGTGGAAAAATAACTGTGATGTGAACTAAGTTGGAACATGTATACATACCTGGAGAAGGCTCTCATCTTTGTAACACATACTGTACTTTGGAAAGGTGTTCTCTGTTATACAGCCCTTGTTAGACTTTACTTTGAAGGCACTGAATTCATGGCATTATTTGAAAAATGGAATGTCTAAAGACTACACGGAAGAAAAACCTGTAAAATTCTTTTAAGGGAGTGATTTTCTTTAAAAATTTGCCTGATTTTGCACTGAAATATTTCAGAAATATGTACTCTATTTACCTAGTAGCAAATAGGATTTTTTCTTTTTACTACTCATTGAGTTCTTAAGATATATGTAAGAAAAGAAGATATTTGCAGTTCATTAATCAAGTACATTTTATACATATTTCAGTATTTCTATATGGGAACAGCATGTTTAGGACATTTTTAGTACTGTTCTGGGTCAACAAGGCTCTTTGGATGCCTTTTCCTTTTCACAATTATTGTTTCCTGGTCAAAGGTATCTTCATTCACGTTATTCAAGTTTATGAGAGGTGGAACTTTTCTCATTTAGAAGTCAGTGAACCTTGAAGCTTTATAACCAGCAGAGCTTGGCTTTGCAAAAAGTGGGCTTCCCCCTTCAGAAACTGGGCAGTCATGTTTCAACAAAAGCAGTTTTTAGATGTAAGTGTTAAGACTAACTCTAAATTCCCTAAAAGTTATTAATAGATAACCCTCCAACTATGTACTTTCCTTTTCCTTTTTTTTCCTCTTCTACTTTTAGCATCATTTTCTAAGCCATTGTCTTGGCATATTTGAGACTTAGCGTGGCCCCATAGTATTGCTTTGTGTTCTTCTAAGGTATTCACACAAAATATTTGTAATTTCACCAGTTCTTTCTCAGCTCATTTTTGTTGTTCAGTATCAAGGTGAATGGAACAAAAATGGCTAAAATATCTGACAGAATAATACATAGATATGATGAAGTTGGAACTTCTCACCTTAGGTTTTTAATTCTGCTGCCTTCAATTTTATGCCTGGTGACCCTGAAACAGTATTTTTCCTATAGAAACAATTGGGAACATCCATCTAAAAAATGATACATCTGTAGCAGTAGATACTTGTTGCCTGTGTACTATTATTCCAAGATATCATTAAGAATACATTAAGATACATTGCTTTTTGGTGACGTTATACAAAGGATTACCAAGTTAAAAAAAGCTGACTGATTCACATTTTTAAACAAAAATCTATCATCACTAGGCATAGTTGGTAAATATGACAAAAGATGTTGAGAATTGTTTTCCTAATTTTGTTTATGTACTCCACATGACTTTTCTGACATCATTTGTACCATTATGCAACTGAGCAATAATTTTAGGACCAAATCTAGACTCTGACAAAACTTTGAGCAGCACATTGCTTTGGGATCAGTTGGACAAATTAAGTATTCTATCTAAGACCATTATATTATAAAATTATATACTATCTAACCTGTTCATTTTAAAAATGAGAAACTGAGTCACATGAAAGTGACTTGTCCAAATTCACACATTTGGCAAATGGCAGAGTTAGGATTTGAATCCAGATCTTTTAACTCCAAATAGAGTAAGCCCTCTTTCTTCTCAACCATGTCCTCTCTACATTTATACCTCTGCTGGACAAGTCTAACTACAAATGAAATTTTTCTCACTCTTGAAAAATCAAATGTTTCACCTGCTTTCAGGAAAAAAAGAATGTAATCTTATTTTTAAATTTGTTTCAAATTTTAAATGATTATTAAGTTTGTTTTGAGAAAACCACTTCTGAATACCCAAATAAAGTACATTCCCAAAAGTTATTTAAATAAAACTGATCAGTAAAGTATGACTGATAGCACACATTTATCCTTTTGTAAAAAATGAGTTTTTATTGATGTCTTCTTTCTGTATTATAATCACTATAAGTGCACTCCTTCATATAATAACAACAAAATCCCCAAACAGGTAAGCACAAGCCATGTAATCTATTTCATTATCTATGTCTGTGACCAAGGTTAGTCATTACAATCCCTCATAGTTCAGCTTTGTTTTAGTGTTTTTTATTTATTTTACTGTATTCCATGTACATATTATACTCCTCACTTTACTTTCTCTGGCTCTTATAAGTCTTTCTAAGTTAGTTTTAATTCTTTGTTCATTGTGTCTTATGGTGCAAATAATATTATATTCCATTAATATAACAGTTTTCATTCATTCCACAATATGAGCAACTTTTCCTATAACAAAAAATGCTGCTTTGAATAGCTTCAGTATTCACATGGGGCCTTTCTTTATGTCTTTGTCATCTTTAGAGTATATGCCCATAATGAGATTGCAGAGTGAAAGGGTGAAGGGATAAAAACAGTCTAGTGACTCTTCTCATACAATTCCAGTTTGTTTTTTCGCTGTCTTACATTAAGAATTGAATCTCCTCCTTGCCAAGGCAAACCCCATCTACTTGTACCCTTGAATTCCATTTTCTCTCAGTCTTCTCCAGTAGTTTCTCTCCCTCCATGTTGCACATTCTTTCTCTAACTTTAGTCATTTCCTATCTACTGGCTCTTTCCTTCCTGACCATAAACACACCCATGTTTCAAAGTCCTCACCTAATCCAAACATCTCTACCAGCTGCTGTCTTGTATTTCTCTTCCCCTTTTCAGCTATACTTTTTGAAAAGGCCATCTACAGTAGGTTCTTCCACTTCCTATCCTCTGGTGTGATTCTGAATTCTCTGCATTCTGCTTTCTGACCTCTGCATTCAGTTGCAACTGTTTTCTCCAAAGTCATCAATCTTTTCATTGCCTTTTCTCAGTCCTCATCCTTCTTGACGTCTCTGCACCTTTGACACTGTTATTACCCTCTCTTCTTGGTTTCTTTTTTCTCACCAGGTTTTATGACAGTATTCTCTTTCTCACTTAGTTCTCCTGTCTTCCTGACTTCTCCTTCCCAGTTTCCTTTGCCCAGGTAATTCCCACTGACCATTGGTGTTATCCTCAAAAGTTCTGACCAGGGCCCTCTTTTTTTTTTCCCTCTCTGTTCATCTTGGTGAGTTTGTCAACTGATTCCCATGGGTTAAATCAGATTTTGTGTGTGTGATTTGTAAATCTGTGTACCTAGCCATAACCTTTCTCGTGATCTCCAGACTTGCGTCACCAACTACTTTTTCGATATCTGGAATTGAGAATTAATCTTTACTCCCCCAAACCTGCCGTTATTCCAGGCTTCCCTGTTACTGTTGATGGTACTATCATACTCCCAGGCACCCAGGCTCACAAGCTAAATACTCCTCCTTTGTACTCGCCCCACAAATCCAGTCTGTTATCAAAACTTTTTTTAAACCTTTACAACATTTCTTGTCTATGCCCCCATCTGTCTGTTTCTCGTCATTTACACAACACTCACCATGTCTTGTTTGGTCTATTGCAGTCACCTTGTAATTGGGCTCCCATTTTCAAGTCTCTCACCAGTCCAATTTGTCCTCTGTTCTGCTTCCTAAAGAATAGATATGATCATGTCATTCTCTTCTACTTGATAAACTCACATGGCCCCTGTTAACTCCAGAATCAAATATAAAATCTTCCATTTGACATTTAAAGCCCTTTACAACTTGTACCCTTCCTACCTTTCTAGTTTCCTTACACTTTGTTCTTCTCCACTACTTCTATAATCCAGGTATACCAACCTATTTGCTGTTCTTTACACATAGGTGCTCCATCTAACTTTGCACTATGCATTGTCATTTTCTCTGGTTCTCCCCTATTTCTGGAATGTGCTTCTTTCCCCACTTCTGACTCTTAGCTTACCTGGCTTTTGTCAATCTTTTAATATAAGGAAAACTATTAACATAATTGATTATATCAATAATAAAAGTTTATGGATCGTATAATCATGTCAATAGATGCAGAAATTTTTTTTATGAAATTCACTCATTTTTATTGAAAACACTTGAAAGTATTGGTTAAATTGGTATAATGAAAGTATTAAGTTAATCTATAAAGCATTTACCTGAAACCATCAGCAAGCATTATTTGTAGGAGGGATCACACTAGAAGTCTTCCTAGTAAGGTCAGGTATGAAACAAGGATACCCAGTGCACTGATATTATTCAGTATTTAATTATTCAAAATTCAATCCTGCAACAGAAATAAGAGGAGAAAAAGAAATGGAAGAAATCAGAATAGGGAATGAAGTAATAAAACTCCCTTCTTATGTAGATGATCTGATGATATACTTGGAAATTTCCAAAGACTCAACTAAAAAGTTAGTTGAAACAATTAATAATTTTAGTAAAGTAGCAAGGTATAAAGCAGATCCCCATAAATCATCAGCATTCCTATATGTCACAAATAAAACTCTTCAAGAACAGGTGGAAAAACAATATGCCATTTAAAATAACTAAACAGTATAAAATACCTGGGAATATTCCAGCCAAAACAAATCCAGGGACTATATAAACACAATTATTAAAAAAACTAGATTTAAATGTTTGGAGATATATTAAGGGGTGGCAGGGTCAATATAATAAAAATGACAATTTTACACAAACTAATTTATTCAATGCCATCCCAATGAAATTACCAAAAAGTTTGTTTTTTACTGAATTGGAAAAAATAATAAAATTCATTTAAAAAAACCCAAAAGTCAAGAATATCAAAAGAAAATATGAAGGAAGGCAGTTCAGTTGTACCAGATCTTAAACTATAAGGCAGTAATTACCAAAACAATTTGGTACTGGCTAAGAAATAGAAAGGCAGATCAATGGAATAGAGTAGACATACAATTTATAGTAGCAAATAAATATAACCACCTTGTATTTGATTAGTATAATATTAGTATTGATATAGGGATAAGAATTTATTATTTGGTAAAATTTATTGGAAAAACTAGAAAGCAATGTGGCAGAAACTGGGCATAGACCAATATGTTACACTATTTACCAAGACAATGTCAAAATGGAAACATGGCCTAGATATAAAAAGAGATTTTACAAAAAATTTAGAAGAACATGGAACATATTACTTATCAGACTTATGGTTAGGTGAATAATTTATAAATAGAAAGTAAAGATAGAGAGTAAATTTAGGTGTAAAATGGATAATTTCAATTACATTAAGTTAAAAAGTTTTTGTACAAATAAAACAAATGTATCCAAGATCAGAAAGAAAGCAGAAAATTGGGGGGAAATTTTATAGACAGTTTCTCAGACACAGGTTTTATATCTAAAATATATAAGGAGCTTCGTTAAATCTATAAGAAAATGAGTCATTCCCCAAAGTCAAAGGATATGAACTGGTAGTTTTCCAAAGAAAATAATTAAAACAATTTATAGTCATATGAAAAAATTCTCTAAATCTCTATCTCTAAAATTCTCTATATCATTATTCCTTAGAGAAATGCAAATTAAAACAACCTTCCAGGTTGGCTAAAATGATAGAAGGGGAAAGTAAATTTTGGAGAGGATATGGAAAAATTGGGATTCTAATTCATTGTTGGTATAATTGTGAACTGATCCAACCATTTTGGAGAACAATATGGAATTTTGCCCAGAGAATTATTAGATTATCTGTATCCTTTGATACAGCACTGCCACTACTCAGTCTGTTTCCAAAGATGATTAGAGAAAAAGTAAAAAGAACCTGTATGTTCTAAAATGTTTATAGCAGGGCAGACCCAAGATGGCAGAGTAGAAAGACACACATACACTAGCTCTTCCCTCTCTGCTCATAAAATACCTGTAAAGAAAGACTCTCAACAAATTCTAGAGCAACAGAAGCCACAGAACAATGGAGTGGAGGAGATTTCTATCCCAGGGTGACCTGAAAGGCTGACGGGAAAGGTCTGTTGCACAGGACATGGAGCAGAGCCCAACCCAGCTTCAGCCATGGCACTGGGAGGAGAACCCGAGCAGGCTTCAGGGGTGGAATCCCCAACTGTAGTAGCAGTGGTTAGCAGATCCCTCAAACCACAGGTGACAAAGGTCAGTAAGAGGGTTTTTTTCAGCTGGTTAAGAAAGGAGCAGGGTCTTCCCATGACTCTGGCCTCAGGCAATGGCTGCAGAGGCTGCATTGGGCAGCAGCGACTTCCACAGTAGCCCGAATACCTTGTTGGATCGTAAAGCCCCTGGGGGAACTGAGCAGCTGATCCTTACCTCAGCCCTGTGCCCTGCCCCCACCTAAAGCCCCTGGGGGAACTGAGTAGCTGATCCTTACCTCAGCCCTGTGCCCTGCCCCCACCTAAAGCCCCTGGGGGAACTGAGCAGCTGATCCTTACCTCAGCCCTGTGTGGAGGCCCTGCCCCCGCC
>CM053769.1:691139873-691193924 GCA_028658325.1 Potorous gilbertii
GAGAAAAAGCCTTTGCAATGGAGGGAAAAGGGGGAAGGTGAGAGGGAAAACATGAAGCTTACTCTCATCACATTTGACTCAAGGAAGGAATAAAATGCACACTTATTTTGGTATGAAAATCTATCTTACAATACAGAAAAGTGGAAGAGAAGGGGATAAGCAGGGTGGGGGGGGGATGATGGAAGGGAGGGTAACGGGAGGAAGGAGCAATTTGAAGTCAATACTCGGGGAGGGACAGGGTCAAAAGAGAGAATAGCAACAATGGGGGGCAGGATAGGATGGAGGGAAATATAGTTAGTCTTACACAACACGACTATTATGAAAGTCACTTGTGAAACTACGCATATATATCCTATATTGAATTGCTTACCTTCCCAATGGGGATGGGTGGGGAGGGAGGAAGGAAAAGAAGTTGAAACTCAAAGTTTTAGGAACAACTGTTAAGTATTGTTCTTGCATACAACTAGGAAATAAGAAATACAGGTAATGGGGTATAGAAATTTATCTTGTCCTACAGGACAAAAGAGAAGATAGGGATGAGGGAAGGGAGGGATGCTAGAAGGGAGGGCAGATTGGTGGAAGGGATAATTATAATGCTTGGCAATTTGGGGATGGTGGAGGGGAGAGACGGGGAGAAAATTTGGAACTCAAAATTTTGTGGAAATGAATGTTGAAAATTTAAATAAATTAAAAAAATAAAATGTTTATAGCAGGTCTCTTTGTGGTGGCAAGGATGTGGAAATTGCAGGGGTGCCCATCAGTTGGTATGTGATTGTGATGGAATACTATTATGCTGTAAGAAACAATGCGCTCAATGATTTGAGAAAAATGTGAAAAGACTTGCACATGATAATGAAGAGAGAAATAAGAGCCAAAAGAACACTGTATGCAATAACGACAGTGTTGTTTTAAGATCAACTTTGAGGGAATAAGTTATTTTAACTATTATAAATACCCAAATTAACTGTAGAGGACATATGAAGGAAGACACTATCTACATCCAGAGAAATAACTGATAAATAGAAGTACATATAAGAACAATTTTAAATATAGAGATATACATGCATTTATTTACATGTATATACCTATTTGTGTCTAATGGTAGCCATCTCTAGAGTGAGGAGGTAGAGGGGAGGGAAGAAAAAATTTACATGATAATTTTGCTGTAAGAGGGGAGAGAGGGGAAAAAGAGTACATGATAATTTTGTTGTTTATTTGAATGGAATAGCAAATTGTGCACAGTAGATTTGCAGTTTCATGTGCAATAATATTTTTCATTGCACTATGTTATGGATATTCTTGTTTTATTCCATCAATTAAAGGTTAAAATAAAAAAAAAGACTAGGATCAAATGCTACTACCTCTCCTTTGCCACTAGGCCTTTCTTTCTTTTTAATAAGCATTATATATATCTTATTTGTAAAGAGTTATTTGGATGTTATCTTCATCATTAGAACATGAACACAATGTGAACACCTTGAGACCAAGGATCTTTCTCTCTGTCCCTCTGCCCTCTCCCCAGTTTTTTATCTCCAGTACTTAGTGCTATGCCTGGAGCATATGAGTACTTAACAAATGTTTGTTACCTGAGAAGGGTCTAATTTGAAGCTCTAGTAAAGGTGTATTCCTACAGTCACTTCAACATTGATTATTTTGATCTTTAGCAATTTGCTAGATTTGAAGTGAAATCTTAAGAGTTGTAATTCTAATTTATCTCATTATGAATTAGTTTATTTTGAGCAAATCTTTCATAGAGTATTTATGATTTGAAAATTTTTTTTGAAAATGGTTCACATCCTTTGATCACTCATACAATTGGGAATGAATGACTTCATCTTACTTATATAATTTCATATGTTCTATGTAGACTTTTATTAGAGATACAGATTTGAGGTAAAAACTTTCACCCTGATTTTACCATTTTTCTAATTCTATTTTTATTGCTTTTAGATTATACAGTTGAAATTTTCCACTTTCTTTTTTCTGATTATCTCTATTCCTTTATTGCTTAAAAACTATTCTCCAGTCATAGTTATGAAAAATACCTACCATTATTCTCTAATTGTTTTTTGTGATATGACATTTAAGTTCAATATCCATTATTTTGTCACAGTGTAAAATTCTGGTCTCAATCTAATTGCTGCCAAATTCCTTTTCAGTTTTCCCAGAAGTTTTTGTTACTGGAGTCCTTCCATATTGCAGTTTGTTTTTTCATGTTTCTCTACTTTGGGCTACTTTGTTCAGTATTTTCCTGGTTCCTTATCCAGTGTATTCTCATCACTTTGTTACTCATCTATTTTTAAACAAATAATCAGAAGTGGGCTTTCTGGGGGATGTGATCAGTTAGTAAGAGGATGGGCATATAGGTTGCATGCCACTGTTTTTGAGGCTAGTTATCAGGCTTTTCTCCACCATAATCATACTTAACCTTTATGCCCATAATCCACTCTATTTCCCTCCATTTGCAAGTTTCAAACTTTCCCCCTTTGCACCAGATATTGGCCCTTCAAAGAAGTCACAACTTACCCAGGCACACAGCAGCAGCTGCCCAAGTACTACTGGAAAGCCACTCCCCTGCCTTCTCACTTTTTCTATTGGATCGGACAGAATAAATCTCACAGGATGAGTAGGCATGGATTATACTATCTATCGCAGAATTTATATTATTCCTCCTACTTTCAATATGCCCTTCTTTCCAACTTCTCTATTACTATTAAGATCACCATCATCCTTCTAGTCACAAAGACTTGAATCCTTTATGTCATTTTTGGCTCATTTCTCTCCCTAATGCCACATATCTAATCATTTTTCAAATATTGCCCTCTACAACATGATATTTTATCCAGTCCCTTCTGTCTGTCATATGGCTGCCATCTTAGTTCAGGACTTCATTTTAGAGACTCTGCTGCTCTAGCCCACATTGCTTCATCTTTTTCACAAGAATGGCTTTAGAGACTGTGAAATTCTTTGATAAAATATTGGCAAGTTTTTTTAGCACTGTTTTTAAAAATAAGAAATAAAGTTAGTCTGACATAACCTGCTGGATTCTTTATGATCACTACTTCTTGATGTTCACTAACTAACCATTCTGTAATAATATATTTCAGGGCCCAGGGGAGGGGGCAAATGCCAAACCCATGCATCCCCAGCCTGGCTGTGGTCAGGAGATGGTGAGGGAGAACTATCCCTGGATACCATTCCCTTGCTATTATGATCTTAGGCAAGGCTCTTTTCATTTATGAACCTCAGTTTCTGCATGTGAATTGAGGTCTAGCCTACCTCATGAGGTGGTTATGATGAAATGCATATTGAAATAAAATGGTGAAATTGAAAGAAGTTCTGGGAAGACAGGTACACGTTAATGAATTGCTTGTGGAGCTGTGAATTGGTTCAGCAGTTCTGGAATACAGTATGAAATTATACAAATGAATTAGCCAAAACAGCCATATCCTTTGACCTAGAGATTCTACTGCATGACCTATATGCTAGTGAGATCACTGATAAATAGAAAGGTTCAACATATATCAAACTATAGCAACACTTCTTGTGGTAGCAAAGAACTGGAAACAAAGTAGTTGCCCATCAATTAGGGAAAAGCCAAACAAATTGTGGTATGGGAATGTGGTGGAATACTACTATGCTATAAGAAATGAATATGATAAATGCAGAGAAGCATGGAAAGACTTAACATGAATTGATGTAAAGTGAAGAAAGCACAGGAAAGAAAATAATAACATACAAAATGACTACAATTATGTAAGTGCAAAGAATAACCAGCACAAAACAAATGAAAATGAATGTTTTTTTTTAACAAGATCACAAAAAAGATTGGGTCCCTAAAGAAGAACTATGAGAAGACACCTGCTTCCCACTCTTTTGCAGAGGTACAGGGATCATGGGTTGGAACATTAAATATAGTCACACACAGTTAGATAGATTTTTGCTCCCTTCTCTTTTTCTTTTTTTATAAAACTGTGCATACCCTGTGATCCAGAAATATTAATATTAGGTCTGTTTCCTAAAGAGATTTAAGGAAAAAAAGAGAAAAGACTTCTATATAAAAAATATTTATAGCAGTTCTTTTTGTAATGGCAAAAGGTTGGAAATCGAAGGGATGGATGTCCATCAATTGGGAATGGCTGAACAAGTTGTAGTATATGATTGTGATACAGTGTTACTGTGCTGTAAGAAATGATGAGCTCTAAAGCTCTAAGAAATGATGTGCTTTCAGAAAATTCTAGGAAGACTTATATGAACTTGTGCAAAGTGAAGAGAAGAGAAAGAGGAGAACATTGTGCATTGTAATAGCAGTATTTTACAATGATCAGCATGAATGACTTAGCTATTGTCATCAATGCAATAATCCAAGATAATTCTGAAGGATTTATGATGAAAAATGCTGTCAATCAATCTCTAGAGAAAGAACTGATGGAATCAGAATGCAGACCAAAGCAAACTTTCTTTTTCTTTTTCATTGTGTGTTTTCTTTTGCAACATAGCTACTATGGAAATATATTTAATATGACTGAATGTGTATAATCTAAATCAAATTGCTTGCCTTCTCAAAGGGGGGGAGGAGAGAGAGGGAGAGAATTTGGAACTCAAAATTTTAGAAAGTGAATGTTAAAAATTGTTTTTCACATGTAATCGAGAAAAAAGATAAAAATTTAATGACTTAAATTTTGCTCTAATGTTGCTTTTTGCATCCCTGAATTGATCTGTTGCATCTCTGCCATGCTTTTCCTCTTTTGAATATCCATACCTAAAAAGTTTTCCTGTCTCAAGTACATCACTTCTCTTGTTTATCTTTTAAAATTCATTTTGAGTTCTAATTTCTTTCATCATCTCTTTCTTGAATTCTTTTATTAAATTCCTTCATCATTTTGAATTTTTTGCAATTATCCACATATTGTTTCTAGAGATTTATTATAGTTATTATAGTATTGTAGATTCTTCTGGAGATTTTGTCTCATGTTCTTTTATCCTATAGTATTTTATTTTTGAATTAAAAAAGAAACCTGGGTTTCTTGAGTCTTTCTTACGTGTGTATATGTGCGGAATCATCCTTTTGAGGATTTCTTTCATTTTCTGTCTTTTTTGTGTGTTTTTTTTAAAATTGAGTTTAATCAAGTTTCATACTGAAGAAGGTAAGCATAACTTGGGCCCAATTTCTCATTATTGCCTTAATGGAAGGCTTTCACTCTTTATATATGATAGCTTGCATCTTTAAAACTGTTTAGTAATGCCTTTTGTTTTCATAGTCATCATTTCCTAATATACTCCCTACCCTGACAGAACCATCTTTGCAAAAAAAAAAATGTAAATTGGAGAATACCAACCAACACAGCAACTGTTTCTGATGGCTTGCACACATTTCTTCACATGTAGTGTCAAGGAGAAATTTGTTTTTTCAACCTTCTCTTAGGACAGTCCTTATTTTGGAGTTCTTATCCTAAAGTCCATGAAAAACTATTTCAGTATAATTTGTTTCCTTTATAATCCTATGCATTTTGTTTCATACGTTTAAAAACTTTTTTTTTTGGAAAAGATTCATCAGGCTTCATCCAGACTGCCAGAGGGGTCCATGACACAAAAAAGGTTAAGAATTCCTGCTTTAGGAGCAAGAACTGCTTCTTAAAGCTTCTTTCTTTTCATTTACATTATTGTAGCCACTGATCAGTTGTGAATATTGTTCTCTTGGCTCTGCTTTTTTCACTTTGTAACATTTCATATAAACTGACCTTGTTTGCCTTCTTCCTCTTTTCCCCTTACATCCTTTCCCTTCCTTTCTCTTTCCTTCCCTTCCCTTCCCCTTAACCTAGACATTATTGTGAAAGGTACTTTACTATGTTTTCATACTCTAAGTTATTTTTAAAATGATGTGACTTTTTATATTCAGGTTTGGAACTTATTGTGGTATATGGTGTAAGATGGAAATTATAACCTAGCTTCTGCCAGACTGATCCCAAGTTTTTTCAGGAGTTACTGTCACATATGGAGCCTTTCCTCTAGTGATTTCTGTTCTTGGGTTTATTAAATTCTGTGTTACTTTTTTCACTTGATTTTGACTCTTGATTTCCTAATCTGTTTCCACTGATCTACATTTCTATTTTTTAACCAGTACCAAATGCACATTTCTTTTTAAAAATCTAAGTCAAGTGATGAATTCTTTGCATATCCACATTGGCTTCTCAGGCAGCATGGACTTCTTACTCGAATTCTTCCTTTTGTTATCTGCACAATTTCATTCTCTGACTAGAGTTCTCCATTTTTCCTGTATTACTGACTTCCTGTATGACTTCCTGGACTGACTTTCCTGTAGAATTTGTGTCCACGTAATTCTAACTATCTTTTCTTTGAATGCTTTGTAATCTTTTTCCCCACAAATTAGAGTGTGTATCATACTGTGCTTGACTTTCTCCTCTGTCATCAAGTCTAGGACCAAATTATTATTAAAACTGAAGCTTCTTCAATTAAGGGAGGAGTGAAGAAAAGGAGGGGAAGAAGAAAGAAGAAAAAGAAAGAGTTAGCTACTGCTTTGATCCAGGGTCACTGCCAGGCATGTGGTCTGTTTCCCAACATCTTCCTCTGTTTTATTTTTCCATCCAGATTCTGATGATGACAAAATCTCTTCGGTTTCTCCATACTGATCTTCATCACATGTTCTCTCCAGTGCTCTTCCCCTCTGGTTTTTGGATTTTTCTCAAATAAATGTGCTGCTTAATATTTAATACCATACAAGCCATCCTTTTGAATCCTGTGCTCCCTGAGGCTCAGGTCTTGTATGTCAAAGCAAATTCCACTTTTCTCCCATTTGAAATCTGTCCCCTTTAGTATACTTCATGGGTGTATTCCTGGAGTCATATAGTTGTTTTCTCACTTCCTAACATTCAGAGTTTCCATATTTTCTGATTTCTTTATCCTTTTTACAAATGTAACACAGATTACCTGACCACCACTACCTGTAGGAAATTATACTTTCACTCCCTCCCTCAGGGTTCTCTGGGATCCCTAAGGGGAATTCGGGGTTTAGGCTCTCTGCCAATGGCTCTAGCCTCCTTTGGAGGAGCTCCCTTAATTATGGGGGTCGTCTCCTGCATCCCATTTCCATTTAGTAACTAACAACCAAATTAGCTTTTAGAAATATTCCTAAAATATTTAAATCTAAAAGTGAAGACATATTTACTTCAAGAGGTATAATCACAAATATACAAACTTAGTCCCTCCAAATAGAAGGAGGCATAGTGCACGTAACCCCAATTCTAAGTGCAAAACCTCTCCTGGGCTTGAGTTCTGGGCATTTTGGCTTCTCGGGGCCTTCCTCCTGGACTGGCTACAGCATCCCAGCTGGCTCCAAGGTTGCCATGGCTTCAGTGTCTGAGGGAGAACAGCTGGCACCTGAAACTGACAAGGACAAACAACGGAGGGCAGAAACAAACACCCCAGGCCAGTTTCTTAGAGCCAGGGTAAAAGAGGGAGCAGGGGAAGGAAGTCCTTTCCTTCTCACTAGGTGATGCTGTCTGGATGCTGTAGGAGAGCACCCGCTGGAGAGAGCCACAGTTTTAAAGATGCCAGTTCTGGTCAGGCAGTCAGTCAAGTGAAGTCCCTCCCATCCGTGTTGTAAGGGACATATCGCTGTTAGACAATCTGAAAATGCTCTGAAGCTCCCCCTCTCCACCCCCCAACTCCAAGGTGTCTCAATGGCAGGCAATCTAGGCATGTTCCCAAAGCCCTCTACAGAAACACTCACCTCTTTCTGGGCTTAAACACATACAAACAAAAAAATTCTTCCTTTTACCCTGTTATCTCCTTGAGCCCTATAGTCAACACTTACTCTGCCCCCAATTCCTCACCACCTACTCACTCCTAGCTCTTGAAATCTGGTTCCTAATTTCAATGCTTTATTGAAACTGTTTTCTTCCAGGACACTAATGATCTTTTAATTGCTAGATTCTGTGGTCTTTTCTTAGTCCTTAATCTCCTTGATTCTTCTTGAATGTTTCATACTGTTGACTCCTTGTTAAATCTGGATGCCTCCTCTTTCCTTGTCTCCTGAGACATTGCTTTCCATTGTCTTCCTATTTTGCTGATTAATTCTTTTCAGGTTTTGTCACTGATTTATCCTCTTCCTCTTTTGTCTCCAAGTATTTCCTCGTTGGTCACTTTTTCGCTTTCTGAATTCTCTCCCTGTTTGATCTCATCCACTCCAGCTGCTTTAATTATCATCTCTCTACAGATGCTCCCCCCCCCCCGTCTCTTTCTCTCTCTCTCTCTCTCTCACATACTTCATAAACAATTTTTTTCCTTCCTGTACCCTTTAGTCTCTTTTTCAAATTTTTTAGTTCACTGTTTGAATCTCACAGTTACCTCTTTCACATTTTGCATTTATTTGTTTATTCCATGTTCTGTATATCATAAAGATTCAGTGACCATTGATGGCCTCTCCAAATCTACCTCTGCTGGTCCTTGGACAGGAAATATTCATTCCTGAGCTTGTGTTCCTCTGATACATCTTTCAAGAACCTAGTGGCTGTCAGCACCATGCCACAGTGAGGCGTTATATAGTAGGACTTTAGAGGTATGTGTTGCACGTTAGGTATTTAATGAATATTCATTGAGTTTGTGTCCATTATTAGGGTAATTTTCAAGTAATGTCTTAAAATAGGATGTCATAGATTATGAGATTTGTAAATTTTGGTCTTAAAGGGATCTCAAAGGATATAGAGTTAAAACTAATTTTTCAGATGGAGAAATAGGTCCAGAGGGATTAGTTTACTTTATACAAGGTCACACATGTAAGCCTCAGAGCCAAGATTTGAATGAAAATCCTCCAGTTCTAGATCCAATGTTCTTTCTACTATACCACCATTTCTTTTAAATGTGTAAAAAAATAGAGCAATAACTTGTCACTACTGCCAGCAGCATCTTCCATAAAATGAGTTAAGGAGCAATGGCCAGAGCAGTTATGTAAATCGAGCTTGTCGATGGGGAGGAGTTTTAGGTTTTCAATGTTTTTTTATATGCAAGTACCCATCACTCTGCTTGAAACTAATATGATATGAAAATCTTTACATATTGTCAAGCTTGTCTTCTCTTTCCATGATTTCAGTGTAAATAAGGAAGGGGAGAATTCTCCAGTCTATATAATCACCAACAAAAAGAGGATTTCACATGTTTCCTCTTGGAATATTCTTCAAGAATTCCAGACAACTTTATCAGTTGACAAACTCGAACCAGGGATAGCTACTGAACTAGCATTCCAAAAGCACTGTTCTTGGCTTCTGTCTTCAGATTTTGATGATTTGATGACCATGGCTGTCCTGGAACATAACACTTGAAGTCTTTTGTGTAGTTTATTACATGTTTCCTATTAACTATCCCAGGTATCCCATGTCCCATTGCTTTATATTTTAGCTGTGAAAGGGTGCATAATAAAAGCCTATTGGTTTTTTCCTAGCAAATTGTCTCCGAGTGAATTTATGACAAAACTTTTGATTCACCTAAGGAATATACTCCAAAATTTAATGATGTTCAGAATAATTTTTTTTAATAAAACTTCATTCTGAAAAGCATTAAGTTGTTTTATAGTTGAGCCAAAAAATGTCATGTCTTTTTCTTCTTTGAAATGCTCTTAGTGCATGTCCAGCAGCCTCTTCCTTAGTATTCCACACTGTTAAAGAAAGGAATAGTATGGTAAGAATTAAAACATAGTTTTGCCTTTCTTTGTGTCCTCAGCATTTAGCATGGTACCTAGAACATGTGTGTTCATCCCTTATTACCAAAGAAGACCATGTCATCAGAGAAATGATGACATAACTTGCACTTGACTTTGTTTTGAGTGAGGAAGGGCTGTGCAGGTCACCAGCCTCACTTACCCTCCACAGTCATCTGAATCCAGTGACCAGATATTCATGAGGATGACTAGAGATGACCCAGGATGAGGCAGTTGGGGTTAAGTGACTTGTCCAAGGTCACACAGCTGAGTGTCAAGTGTCTGAGGTGAGATTTGAACTCAGGTCCTCCTGACTCCTGCACTGGTGTTCTATCTACTACACCACCTAGCTGCCCCACCTGGCGCATAGTAAATGCTTAAATGCTTTGACTGAAATAAAGTAAATGGCAAAATGGTATGGACAGAGAGCTGAGTCAGTAAGGGCCTGGGTTTTGAAACCCTGCCTCTGACCTATATTAATTTTGTGACTCTTGGCAAGTCCCTCTCAGTTCCCTCCCCTCCCCTCCGTGACTCTCTAAGATGATAAATTGCAGAGAAGGTACTGATTTGCAGTGGTAGATAGTGTTCCCTGCAGTGATGGAACCATAGGTCTTTCCCCCTACCACATGAAAATATTAATAAAAAGTACTCCTAATTTGTCATATTATTTATAAATCCCCTAGTCAGTAAGGAATGTACTTTGGAAGTTCATCCCTTTTAATAGAACTTTATCTTAGGATTTTATGAGTTTCAGATTTAGGGTTTGGGTTTTTATTTTATATTTTTTTCACCTTTCTAATATCTGGTTGAGTTTTAATGTAATTACAGATTATGATGTAAAATCAAGCAGGCAAAGCTAACACAGGCAGTTGTTGTTTAGTTATTTTTCGTTCATGTCTGACTCCTCCTGACTCCATTTGGGATTTTCTTAGCAGAGTTACTAGAGGGCTTTGCCATTTCTTCTGTAGCGCATTTCACAGATGAGGAAACTGAGGCAAACAGGGTGACATGACTTTCCCAAGGTGGTACAGCTGGGAAGTGTGTCTCTGGCTGGATTTTGAATTCAGGAAGATGTCTTCCTGATTCCAGGGCAGGTACCCTATCCCCTGCGCCACCTAGCTGCCCAAACAGCAGGACTGTCTTTTTTCAAGCCCTTGGGATTTTTTTTTTAATCCAACACTTAATTACAATTAAGAGTAGAGAAGAAAAAGAAAAGATTCTGCATATTAAACAATGTGGGCAAAGAGCAACATATCTTTGTACTCTTAGATGTCTTTTCTGTTCTGTCAATACAAAATTGCCTAGTCCAAAATCTTAGGGGTCTGCTTCCTTTAGAATCCACTAAAAAACTTGTGAACACGGGCTTGGCTTTTACGTAGACTTCATTTTAACATTCTTTAACCTCTAGTTCAAAGTATTGCTTGTCACTTAAAGATCTGAACTTTGGGCCAATATGTTTTTCTTCCTCAAGATTCTGTGATTGCCATAATAGATTCAAATATCTAAAAATCTAGACCATGTATTAACATTAAACAGCATTAGAGAAAAAAGGTGTGATTTGGGAGATAGAGAAGTAGCCTCAAAATCACAAAGACCTGGATTTCAGTCCATTCTCTGACACAGGCTAAGTGACCCTGGGCAAGTCACTTGAACCTCTTAGGGATCGAGGCACCACTCCAATACTGTTGCAGAAAAGATGCCAAGGTGCACTGGTAGGGGAAGTTTTTTCACCTCCTATCCTCTACTAACATTAGATTTCATTATGTAGCATATTTAGCTAAATCCAAATCTGTTTTTAAAATGAAACTTTAAAAATAAGTGATAAATTGGTTCTGTAGTTTGATAATTTTTCATTTAACCATTTTCCTAGAATATTAGTGAAAATCCTAAAGTCAGCCTGGGAATTTCTGCAGCAGTCATTTAGCTGTTCTGTTTTGTTCGAGCCCTAGAGTAACCTCATCTGTGATCCTGATTGTGTAAACAAGGAAGTGAACAAAAGCACCTCATTCATTTTAGTTTCAGCGGAAACACCATAGGAATTTTTTAAAAAGATTCCATTCTGGAAGAAAATGCAGTTATGAACTAATACTAAAGGTGAATTTAAGCATATTTTCAAAATGCCTCATTTAAAAAAATAAACAAAAATGATGCTGACTGTACAACACAGAAACCCCAAGTACCACATAAGTGAATGAAGTTAGATACTATTTGCTGTAGCGCAGGGGTAGAGACCTTTGTGATCTTGAGGCTACCACCCTCCAGGTCCTCAAATGCAGACTTTTCAGTCAAAGGGCCACACTTCAGGACCTAGAGGGCCACATGTGGCCTCAAGGCCTCAGTCTCCCTATCCCTGCTAGCCAAACTGGCCACCTTGCTGTTTCTTCATCTCCTATCTTTGTACCTTAGCCCAAGCTGACCCTTAGATCTGAATGCCCTTCCTCCTCACTTCTGCCTTCATAGTTTGTTTAAAAGATAATGCTCAAATTCCACTCCCTTTGGGAGACCTTTCCTGCTGCCAATGTCTCCTTCAACGTCACTGCAGTCTCCCCTTTTACCTGGTATTTATATATATGTATTTGATATCTAAATATTTTATATATTTATTTTATGTAGACTTATTTTGTTGAACTTGTTTCCTCCTATAAAATGTCAACTCCTTTAAGGCAGGAACATTTTAGTCTTTGTGTGTTCTGTGACTGGCACATAATAGATGCTTCACCAGTGCTTGAATACCTGATGTAATTGTAAAATTTAAAGTTCATATTAGTTGATTTGTTTTATTATAAATGTATATATGAAGAGAAGAGAGCACTATAGCTAAGTTTAGAGTTCATTCAATACAAGTAATAATATTTTTACCTATCATTTATATTTATATAATTTCATTTATATTATTTATTTATTATTTGTATATATATATTTATATTATTCATAATATCATTTATATTTATGTAAGCTGGTGTTTAGGCAAGTTTGCCCTCATTGGTTCATTTTACACTTCTTTTCTGTATTCTATTAAAAATGGGAAACCTGTGGATCTGAAAGATTCAAAGTATGCTGAAGGAAGGGTGTGTGTGTGTGTGTGTGTGTGTGTGTGTGTGTGTGTGTGTGTGTGTGAGAGAGAGAGAGAGAGAGAGAAAGAGAGAATTTGGAGGAATTACTAGATTATTGTACTATTTCATAAAATTTTATCTTTGCTTCTTAATTAACAAGGAATGAAGATTTTTCAACTAGCTTGCAGTACATCATAAGCATAAATACATTACCCTGTTTGGACTATGGAATTAACCTTTATGGAAATTCATCTATTATTCCAATGTAAACCCATATCAGTTTGGATAGAAAAGTTTCTGCTGTTTGGTGAAAAATAAATTTTTTTTGTTTGTTTTCGCTCCTCCCTGTGTCATTTAAGTAAGGCATAATGGATAATGCCTGGCCCAGAGTGAATTCATCTAGGTTTGTGTCCAGCTTTGATTCTAGTTATGCCTCATACAGTTCCCTAAGACTTACTTGTTAATAAACCAGATAGGTTGAGATCCATTTTGCTGCTGAAATCAGATTGTTTACATCTTTGTGTGTTCTTTTCCTTATTCTACCTCCTTTTTTTACAGTTGTGTTTTTAGTGCATTTTGATATGTGTCACAGCTAAGGAGAGAGTACTAGCCATGATAGAACAATTAGCAAACAAGGAATGCCTAAGCTCATCATTTAAGTAAAATGTTTTGTCTTTATCAAAGGCGTTAGTGTTAGAGTCAGTGATGTGTTTGATACAAGTTAGATATTTAGTCCAAGTATCTTTAAATTTTAAAACCACCTTTTCTTTGTGGGCTAAGCTGATACTTTTATATATTTACACCTAATTTATTACAAAAGTGTTTTGTGATAGCTAAAGTGTAATGATGCTAATTTGCTAACTGTAAATTTGTTAATTATTGTTTAGTGCTAAACATTATATCTGGATCTTTAACCATTGCTGGCATCTATCCTTTCAGGTTAATCTATAACTAGAAATCAAATTTTTCTTCCTAATTCCATTTCTGATTTTATTGCTGCTCATCTTAAAAAAAATCTTTGGGGGTTGCCCTTTCCACAGTCAGTCAACAAGCATTTAAGTGCCTTCTATGCTCCAGGCATTGTGTTAGGGGTAAAGATGCGATAAATGAAGTAGTTCTTACATTTAAGGAACTAAAATTATAACGGAGGAGACAACAAGGACACATATGGAAAGAGTAAAACTAAGGAGAATAAATCCAAAAAAAGGAGAAGCTAATTTGAAGGGATCAGGAAAGGCTTCCTATAGAAAGAGGGTGATAACTTGAACTGCATCTTAAAGGATGAAGAGGGTTTCTGTTAAGGGGAGATGAGGAAGGAGTGCATTCTAGGTGCAGATAAATAACCAGTAGAAAGGCACAGAGAGAAAAGATGGAGAGTATTGTGTGAGGACCAAAGAATAGTTTTTATGGATTAAAAGAAGGGAAGTTTAATGATGATGGGAAAGTAGATTAGGGCAAAGTTGTGAAGGGCTTTAAAAGCTAAACAGAGGAGTTTTTAGTTTATCCGAGAGGCAATGGGGAGCCAGAGGAATTTATTGAGTAGGGAAATAACTTGATAGGTCAAACTAAAATCTAAATTTTCTTCATATTCAAGACCCTCTGCAGTCTGACTTCAGACTGCCTTTCTGTCCTTTTCTTTCAACTGCTTCCTCTCAGGTAATGTGCATTCCACTCCACCCCTCCGGTTTAGACTACTCTATTCCCAAATATATCTTGTGTCTTCTAGCTTTTAGACCACAGACCATCCCATTGTCTACACTGGAGTCCCTCCTCAAGCTACCTTTCCTTGTGATTCTTCTCTTCTGTTCATCCACCACACATATATTCCTCTCAAGTAGCTTCGAATTTAATAAGGCCAGGAACAGAGAGACCATGATGGGACAGGGCCAGGCAACATGTGAGGACGTATTTGAGGGTTGTGTGGCTTTCCTTTGTTCCTTTTCTAAAAACGTTTCCTCTAGTCTTGCTTGGCTCTACCACAAGCTACATGTCATTGATTTCAATGGAGACAACTCTGAATGTAAAGCTATCTTACCCAAATCCATTATCACTGCTGGGAGGACAGTTAGAGCACATGTTTTAATCATGGTGAGTTAGTAGCATGAAGAGATGGAGAAAAGGGACGGAACTCAGGAAAAATCACTTAATCTAATTGGACGTACACCAATGCAGTAAGAATATTTAGAACCTTCAAGATAAGCAGAATACTCAAGTAGGATTTGCAGATGTGCTAATTTATAGGGAAACCGGTAATTTGTATCTTTAATTAATCTATGTATACACATCATATGGCAGGTGTCCAGAGCTCCTTATAACCATGGTTATAAGATCATTCATAGAGAATGATCTGAAGTTCTCAGTGGTTAAATGACTTTTGTTTAGGGGGTGGGATTTGAACCTGTCTTCTTAATT
The DNA here is from genome assembly GCA_028658325.1 of Potorous gilbertii. Lineage (NCBI taxonomy): Eukaryota > Metazoa > Chordata > Mammalia > Diprotodontia > Potoroidae > Potorous > Potorous gilbertii. The sequence continues at coordinate 691,155,051 of CM053769.1, forward strand.
CCCAACTTCAGCATTTCAAGGGCTGTTTGATTTTTGTCATTATATCCCCGCTGCTTACCATAGTGACTGAAATCTAGTAGGTGATGAACGAATGCTTTTTGGTTGATTGATTTACTTACTATGCTACTGCCTCATCTATTTTTATTTTGGGTTAAGAAACTCTTGCCTTCTTAGAGTGGTGCTAAAGACTTGACAAATTGCAGTCCACCTCATTTTACTGTGAAGCAACCTAATAGACCTTAGGGCTAGACATTTTGAATTATTTGGATCAGTAAGGGAAGAAGCTTCAGAAACAAAGGCCTTTCTGTCTCCAGTAAAGGATGGATGGCTAAAATGTAATGACTGCTTTTGTCTCTGTCAAGGGACTGTCCAGAATGAGCCAAGAGATAGAGAATGGGATATTACTGGAATAACACAACTTTAGTAGTGCAAGTTACTTTGAATGTTTTCATTTATTAGGAGTCTCGAGTAAAAGAAACACATCACTGATATAGTGTTAGCTTTGAAGTCAACTATATATTTATGTTAATCATGAAAATTAAATATTGGGCCACCTGTATCTATCCTAAAGAAATTGTTGCCTCTAAGCACTACTCCCAGTTTTAAGCTGTACTGCCCCCCACTATCTCCTTCCTATGGATTTCCAGGTCTGTAGAAGAAGGGTAGGGGCTCATTCTCTGATCTGTTTGTCCTTCTTGACTTAACCAGAGAAATGGGAATGATGAGACTTAGAGGAACTACGGGGTTGTGATGTTCAAATGAGAAAATGTGTTTTTTGTGACACTCTGGACCAAGGCGGGGGAACCTGCAACCTCAAGGCCACATGTGGCCCCTCTAGGTCCTCAAGAAGGCCCTTTGACTGAATCCAAACTTCACAGAACAAATCCCCTTAATAAAGATTTGTTCTGTAAAACTAGGACTGAGTTAAAGGGCCACACCCTACATGTGGCCTCAAGGCCACAGGTCAGTCACCTATGCCTGGACTCTTCCCTCTCAGGTTACCACAGTGAAGGTGTCTTTCTATAGTGCTATCAGCCCTAGCCCCCTTTCCAGAGCATTCTCTCTGCTACTGTTAATCTCCAGTAATTAGCATCCCAAATCTATTTAACCAATTAACATCAATTAGCTTTTACAGAAGGATATTTAGTGAAAAGTTATAGCACAATCAGAACTTGCAAACATTTTCCATCAATACCTGAGGGCATGCTCTATCGTCTGGGGAGAATGTGCTCAACTTAATGCAATTTCTAGCGAGCATTCACCTTACCATCTCACTTTCTCCTGTATTATGGCTGAGAGATGGGTGACTTCATTTCTGCCACTGCCAGTCTGGGCCAGCCTAGGTTGGCAGCTGGGGACTTTGCTCCTTATTGTCCAGCTTTAATCAAACCCCAGCACAGACTGCAGTTATTAAACTTGGAATGGTTTGCTTTTCTGACTTTGTGTTCAGAGCTCACAAAATAGCAGTTTCCTCCGTTCCCCTTTACCTCGGAACAGGAAAGAACAGACACAGCAGAGGGGAAGAACCACCAGGCCTGTGTTCTCTCAACTTCATGCTGACTCCTAGTTAGAGAGGGCTTCTCCCCTACCCAGAGGCCCACAGAGACTCAGCCTCCGCCCGTCCCGTCTAGGCTAGAAGCAGCCTCACTTTGGCTCATCAGTGCTTTGGTAGCATCCTCAGTTCTGACTCCACATGCAGTTCAAAAAGTTCCTCTTCACTTTGTGCTTAGTGAACCAAAACCAATTAGAGAATGACAGCTCATGCTCCAAAGTCCACGTGGGAACTGCATCCACTGAGCATGTGACATGTGCTCATAAGGACTGAACACGTGAACCAGTTCTCCCAGTACATACATAAGGCTTTTTACATAGCTTAAAGCACTGACAAATGTCAGGGCAGCTGGGAAGTGCCATAGTTTATAGAGGGCTGGGCCTGGAGACAGGAACTCATCTTCATGAGTTCAAATCTGGCCCTAGACAGTTACTGTCTGTGTGATCCTGGTCCAGTCATTTGACCGTTTGCCTCAGTTTCCTCAAGAGTCGGACATGGCTGAAAAGCTCCAAACTGAACAACAAAAAATCCTTTTATTGCTATTTACTCTCAATAATATTCCAATGAAGTATTTTTTTTAATAATGAGATAAATGAAGAGGCTTTTGTGGGTGGAGTGTAGAGTCTAGGCCTTCTGGGTATTAAAGGCTTAGACTGTTCTCTGTGGGAGTTGTATTGTCCGCCGTAACTGAAAAGTCACAGAGGTCCATGCTGATGCCATCACATGATGCTTCTCATCTCTTCAGCCTCATCATATAATTTATTAATTAAAAAAGAATTTCTTAAAAAGCCCAAGTTAGACAAGCTTGAGCAGTGGTTGTGCCACTGTAGCTGAGTGGGAATGACTTATTTTTAGGTATGTGCTTTGGGCAGATATATGAGATACGTAAGGACTTCGTTTCACACCTAGAAGAGATTTTAAAATTCACCTGGTCCAACCCCCTTCATTCCATGGATGAGGAAACAGGCAAAGAGTAGTGAGGTGAGTTACAGGCTAATAGAGCTAGAATTAGAAGCTCTAGTTCATCATCATCATCATAGCGGACATTTACACAGCACCTACTGTGTGCCAGACACTGTGCTAATCGCTTTACAAATAGCATCTCAGTTGATCTTCACAACAACCCTGGGAGGTAGATGCTATGGCTGTCCTCATTTGATGTTTGAGGTTGTGACTTGCCCAAGGTCACAGAGCTAGAAAGTGTTTGAAGGCAGGATTTGAACTCAGATCTTCCTGAGTTGAGACCCAGAAACTTTCCACTGTGCCACCTAGCTCCCTCAGTACCCTCAATTTACAGATGAAGAAACAGAGGTGCAGTAATGTTAAGTGATTTGATCACACGGTTATAAACACCAGAGGTGAGGTTTGAACCTGTGCCCTCTGACTCCACATCTAGCAGTTTCACCACTGGACCATGCTATAATGAATACCTCTTGGATTTCACATGTTATGACTGTTATGGAGGCACCAAGCAGCTCTCGATTTGAATTGCTTGCCCCCTAGAGTAGACACTCAGGGAATTCCCCCCCCCCCCCATGCTTCTATTACAGTTTACCCAGGTGTGTGGTTGTTATTTTTAGGTACCCATGGTGACCGAATAATTTGTTTCCATGACTAGAATTGGAGAGAACATAGACATAGAGTAATAAAAGAAATTAGAAAAGAGAAGGTAAATAGTTCCAGTGTACGTTGGTTTTCTAAAATGAGTTCCCCAGGAATTTTTCTTCTTTGAGAATACTCTTGAAGGTCTCATTGTGCATATAGGGGAATCAATGCAATTTGGAAAAAGTAAGAGATTTTATAATGTTTTTGAATAGGTTATCCCAGATTACTTCTTTCTTCTGCACAAAAAGTTGTCACCAGATGGGTCTGATTTTTAAAACCAGGGTTAGGAAACATTTTTGTAATGTTTAAATTCATAAGTAAATAAGTTGTTAACCTTGAACTTCTTCCTTGGAGGGCCTGGCACAAGACTGGCTGTTCAAGGTCCCAGAGCAGTCCCAAACATCGCCACTTAAACTGTGACATTAGGGCATCTGAGACAGAGAGTCACTTGTTAAGGAAAGTTGTATTATAAACCCCCCAAAATGACTTAAGTTTGAAAACTTCAGCTAAAATGCTACTGGCCTCAGTATTGGCTCTTTTGGCTGAGATGAAGGGTTAATTCTCATTTGTCAGAACAGAAGAACACATCTATTAGTATACTGGAGAATACTGGTGGTTTCATTGGATTCCAAATCTTTTTAAACCACATAGTTCATAGACAGTGACTTCGAGATCTCTTTCAGTATTATTTAGTATGATTGGTCTGTAATGTATCTTAAACTATAATTTCCCTTTTTGTTTGGGAAACAATAATTTATTCATGGAAAAATCTTTTTCTTTCTTTCACAGATTGAATGTCTTGGTAGTTTGTCTCCCAAAAGGACTGACATTCAAGTAATACTGTGTGTATTTTTTAATAATGAAGATTCATATATACCTCCTTTACCCCCGTGTATACCTCCACATCACTGATTTTCATCCCTCTTCTCTCCAAGCCATTATTTTACTTCCTTGTCCTCTAAGGCTAAACTAGTATACAGGAACCTAATGTGCCAGAGCAAAAGATCTTTTTTCCATGTATAAGAAAATGTTGGTGAACTATCCACATTTCAACTTCAATCTTGTTTTCATTAATTATTGTATAATATGGGTTTTACCTTATACAGTTCATGAACTTAAAAAAAACCCCGATAACTCTATTTCTTTTCCTTAAATTTGTTTTTTTGTGTTCTATTTTTTGTATTATCGAAGTTATGTGCAGTTTTTTCTCCCTTCCCCCACCTTTCTCCCCCATAAAGCCATCTGTACCACACAAATAGTATTTCTTAAAGACAAAAAAAGGAAAAAAATTAGCACAACTAATTAATACATTGAAAAAGTTCAAAAACATGTACAATGTATAATACTTGTGGACTTCCTATCTTCAGGAAAGATTCTTTGATTTTTTTTTTAGTGTATATAGTTATATTCTTACATGTTTACAGGTTTCTTGGTAGATCAATCCCCAGATTATTAATTTTATAGTTATTATAAATAAGAATTTTTTATTTTTCCTCCTGGGTTTTGTCATTGCCATCTAAAAATGCTGTTGGTTGGGGACGGGGTAGCAGGGAGGCATGCTGCTTGCCCCTCAAAGCTTAGTTGGTTAGTGGGTTTGTAGTCACCTCTCATCATTTCACCTCACCAGTGTAGGTCTGTTGAAAGTGAAGTTTGCCACTGACAGAGCTCTTGATTTTAGTTTTTTGAGCAGGATTCAGACCTCTGATTTTTTTTTCCTATTCTGATTAACAAAGACTAAGTTTATTCGTATTTGGGACACCTTCTAAGGACTGAAGAGACTTCAGTTTGGTTTTTTTAATTAAATCGGATAAATAAAAAACACAAAACCCACAAGTATTCGTTAGTGTTTCTTATTTATATAAACCATGAACCATTGTCATGACATAATTAATAAAATTAAATATATAGAATTTTGGGATGTAAGATTAAATCTAGTTTGTTGAATTTTTCCAAGTTTCTTATTAAGTATTGCACTTTGGTTATATGAATTCTTTTTTAGCTATCTTTTCTTGATAGTATTTCTTTTACTTTATGAAGAAAGATTGTCTCCCAATATTGATTAATCTGAAACATTCATTCCAAAACTGATTATATGAATATTTTACTTTTTGTATCATTTTTAAATTTCTTTTTTAATTCAATTTTATCTTATTTTCAGTTCCAAATTTTCTCCCTCTTTCTACTCCTTCCCCTCTCCATAAATGTACATTTTCAATAGAATTTGTGGGTTGGTTAATATAAAGAAAATCTAGATAAAGAAAATCCCTTATCTGTGCAGACTGGTACCTTCTCTACAAATTCTTATAAAATTGTCTGGGGGACAGTGAAGTCAACAGTTTTAAGTAAGTTAGCCCATGTTTTGTCACCTGTGTACCTTGTGGCAGCACTTAAACCCAAGCCTTACCAACTCTGAGGCCTGCCTCTTTACCATAGACTGTATGGTCTTCTGTGTGTGTATGTATATCTAAAAGAGAAAAAAATTCCTGAATTGAATTCCTTAAAACCCATATAGGTTGTCTTTGGAATACTGGCAAACTATAAAGTACTGTGTAAATATAAATGTAAAGAAAATCATGCTAATCATAGTAATGGTAGCAGGCATGTTTTTAAATGCTTGCTATGCACCAGGTATGGTACTATGCACCTACACAAATATTATTAGAAGTAAATCTTCTGTGTCTGTACCGTTCACCTCTGCAGGTAATCCTTTTCTTCTGTAATATTTTCAGATGTCACGTATTTATATTATACTTCATGAGATGAGAGTTACTCCCAGAATTTAGAATTAGTGGGTTTTTTTTAACCACATAGGCTGAAAATAGTTGTGTTTGTCCTTCATGGCCAAAGAAGACCACGGCATCAGAGAAATGATGACATGACTTGCACTTGACTTTGTTTTGAGTGAGGGAGGGCTGTGCAGGTCACCAGCCTCACTTCTTCTCCAGAGCCATCTGAATCCAGTGACCAGACATTCATCAGGATGACTGGAGATTATGCAGGATGCACTGGGAGTCCTTGGCCCCTTTAGGCCAAGGTCTATGCAGGTAAAGCCCATTCATTGAATAGGCCTGTTTAAGAAGTAGCCAGGGCATGTTCCATTTAATGAGTCTAAGACAAGAAAGACATCAGCCTGGGAGGAAAATTGCAACAGTTACTATTGATAATCACTCTGAAGCCAGGAGGGTTCAGAAGAGCCCTTAGGCAGGGGCAGAGGCCCCATGGTGTCTGAGCTTCAGAGTACAGTAGCCTCAAGGTGAAGGGAAGGGAGACCCCCCCATACAACCCAAGTCAACTGTGCCTCTTTGGGCCTTCCAAATTCACCTTCCTTTGGAGAGGAGGGGCTGAAAATAGTGTGAATGTTGGTGAAGAGACCATAAGAAGAGCAGCCACTTTGAAAGGGGTGTGTTTGACTAAGTTAGTGAAGCAAGAAGAAAAGAGGAATAAATGAGATAGAAAGGAATTGGACAAGAGAGGTGTTCTTCTAGCTGGCTGTATATACATTTTATTTACTGGTTTATTTGTACTCGTTACTTTCACATTGTAACCTTCTTAAGCCTAGAGAAAATGATCCCTGTTTCCTTTTAATTCCCTAGCTATGTGATCTGGGGCAGATTATTTACGTTGTGAATGACTGTCCATTGAAACATTGCTGCCACCATACTCTCTACAATTCTGGCAGAGGACCTTTTAGACCAAATCATTTGCAATCAAACTTGGATGAACTACAACCCAAAGTGAACAGAACCCTCAGTTAGTAAGAAAAATTGCCCTCTATTCTACTTTTTAGAAAAGAAGCTAAACAAAATTACCCAAAATAATTTTTTAAAAAGCCAGTTGTATGAAGAATTTGTAGTTTCATCTTCAAAAGGTTGATCACCAGATGAAGGCACGTCATGAAGATCATCTTCTGAGTCTCAAAATGTTGTGTTGATGAGTAGAATATTGTCACTAATTATAGGTCTTCGAAGCACTGTAGTTCACTGAAAACAGGAAAGCCAGTTTACTGATGTATTTTAGAAAGATTTTTTAAAAGGAGACAAAAATCTCCCCCAATTTCCGGTCAGTTCTAACAACCAGAAATTAACTAATCAGGATCTTCCTGTCTCTTTGCCCCCAGCATTCTCATTACAGTTTCATTTTGATAATGAAATATTTCACTATTGATTTATTACTCTCCTAACAACGGGCATATGAAACACAATTGTGACAAATTTAGAAAAAGAAGTCAATTTTGCTGTAATCTGTCCTATTGTGTTGGTCTGAGAGGTGATACTGTACTACCTCCAAGCATGTCGTGGGGAGCCCCAAAGAGGCTCCGTGTATGCATGGACTGAAAAACGGAACAACTTTCTGTCTCTTGTGAGTCATCTCTTCATAGTATTGTTTCATTTTTACAGTGTAAATTGCTTTGAATTCCTGAGAATGTCAGGCACACCTACATTCAAGTGTGGTTTAAAAAAAAAATTCCCATATCAATTATGAATGAGTCTGTCTGGACCATCTTCCTTTTCCATTAATGTGGATAAAGACAACATTGGATAACTTGTTGACTAAAGTCTCTTTTAATTTCTAAAAAAGAAAAGAACAGGACCTAAGGATTAATTTCTCTAAAGAATAAAATTACTTATTTTTCTCCTATACTGTTTTTCTATTCTAAAATCCTAGATTTGTAGTGTGGAAAGGAATTATTGAGACTCTGCTCTTGTGTGATACTTTCTTGCTTTTTAGAAAATTCTGACATGCAGTTTTTTTCTCCTAGAATCCTTTGGAAAAGGAAGGGCATTGGTCATTATCTCTGATTTCTGGAGGAGTAGAACCCAGGTTTACACAGTCCTAGTGCCCATATAGTTTCCAGTATAATCATACTGCCTCCTTGTACATTTGTATAAGAAGAGGTACAAGAAGAGGGATGAAGACTGCATTCTAGGGTGGTTAAAACATGAGAAATGATATTCTGGTTTTTTTTTTTTGGCTACTTCTCATTACTCACAGTGTACCAACAAAAGCTTGCCAGATATTTAAAGCTGAGGACATAGGCTTTTATTTTTAAGTCCAAAATTCAAGTCCTCAAATGACCCTGGCTGTTTTGCTGACAGTTTCTTGAAGGAAACCTATTTAAAACTAGTATGGAAATTAGATGTGATGTAGAGTCTTCCATGTACTGGGCCATGGATTTTTCTAAATATTAATTTGTGGAAATGTCTGTATTCAAAATTGTCTGTTTCTGGGATTTTTCTAAATTAGGGAATAAAAATTTTGTTTTAGGACTTAACCTTTTAAAGTATATCTGTTAGTAACCCCCTGATCTGACTTTGTATATTTATGAATGGGCCTGCTTCCCTAGAGAATTAAGACATGATGATAGGGATATATGGAACTCAAAGGTAGGGAAACTCTTTTTCTGCCAATGTAGGTTGATCCCTTCTCTGCAACATCTAGAGTCAGAGAGTTGCTTAGAACCCTGAGAGGTTAAATAACTTAGATGAGATCATACAATCAGTATTTATCAGAGGAATGCCTTGAACTTCTTTCTGGCTTCATGCCAGCTCTCTATCTACTACACCATGCTGTCTATAAAACATAGTTTAGTTTAATTGGTCCGTAAAAAAGCTGTTTTCATTTTTAACTCATTCAATAATCAATTGATGAGGGATATCTCTTGGATCAATAAGTTTTAGAGACAGATCAAGGAATTCTTGTTTCTTATTTGCAACAAATCTTCATTGACTGGAGTCTAACTGAGGTACTCAACTAATTTTTTCCTATACCCCTTTTTCAGGAGGAGTCAACTATTTTTTAGGAGTTTTAGCAAAAAGCTACTTACCAGGGATTTGGCTGAAAACAAACTAACCCGTGGGCTATCCTGTGATCCATAGAGATTTAGTATAATCTACTCTATCTTCTATATTTTTATTATTGTTATTGTGAAGTAATATTGGCCAACAAAAGGATCACCATCAGGTACCATGTCTGTGATCACTAAACGGAGAATCAAAAAGCCATTCCCTACATTGTGTTTATTGAGACTGTTGAAGGTCATTAAAGAGAAAATGAACATGAGACATGAACATGCTATGACATTTTAAAAATGATGTGATGGAGAAATGTATGAATAGAAAAAAAGATATACTAGTTGAATAGCAAAAGCAAGTGCTGACTGATGGATGGCCCACTAATATTCACAATATCAAGCAAGTTGGAGCATTGTTCCTAGTTTGTTGGATGGATATCTGTAGTAAATGTATGAGAAGACAGACCTGAGAGACAAGATGGTCAGGAGGAGATGAGTGTCAGCCTGTATCACTGCAGGGATTTCCCACATCAGTAAGATGACAGATCTTTGGAAGCACGAGGTTCTTAAATGGATAGAATTGCTAAAACTAACTGTAGTAGCATTAACTGAGTACAAACAATTCAGTAATGAAGTTCCTGTATAAAGAGAACTAACTTAAGGCATCATCTATTAGCATAAGATAAAAAAAGTAATTCTTTCACTTTTTGCTTAGGCATTTATGAAAATGCTTTATCTGTACTTTAAAATACGTGTGATAAAATTTCTGAATCCTCTATGAGAATAGAACTTATTGGAGAGAATAACAGAGCTATAGTTACTGGATATCTTGAACAGTTTAATTGTTTATTATAAGGAGGAGGATGACTAGTTATTCCTTTTTCCCTGAATTCAGGGAAAAAGCTGGACTTTAATTAGACTAAAAGATTTAGATTAGACTTGAGAAATAACTTTTGGACCCTAAGAATAGTTAAATACTAATATAGTTTTTAATAATTTGAGACAAGAGTTATGTTTAATGTAGGTGAGGAGACAGTAAAGTGATAACAGAATTGTTCCAGTGGCCATTGTTACCTAACACAGGCCTGGTTCCAGCGGTGATAATTAAAATGTTATCAGTAGAGAGCTTATCCATTTGGGGGCATGGAGAATTTCAATATTTCCAGTTCTCCTCAACCTTTTAGAAAACCGATTCTGACCTATTCTGACCATTGGTCCTGGGCAGTTCTCAGAGCAGGGAGAGAACAGAAGAAAAGAGGAGCTCTGTGGACCTAAGGAGGTCCTTACTCCCACCCTGGGCCTCACAGCCGTTGCTGTGGCTGTTACCTGGCTCCCACACACATTCATGGTTCTGCCACTCATGGTTAGTCTCAGACTCTCTAATCACAGGCAAAAGAGGTGAAGCAGCAGCACTGGACCCCAATCCATGGCCAAGTGCTCGTTGGAGAGCACTTGGCCTTGGTTCATTCTGGATAGCTAACAGCAGCCCAACCACGGGAAAGTGTGAGCTGGAAAATGGCAGTGAACAAATTAAAAATATGAGAAATTTATCATCAGACGTAAGGGGAGGCAAAAAAGGAGGAGAAAGGAAGTCAAATTATGTTTCTGTTCATATTTTTAAACCAGTTTGAAGTGGAAGAAAAGCACGAGGTACTTGGAATAAGTTGACCTATTAGATTCCAGTTTTACTTATAATTTCCAAAATAGGACCTCAGTAAACCATAAGCATCATGATAAATATGTTTATATGTATTATCGTTAACTGATACAAGAAAAATATAGAAGCTAAGGACTTGAGCTTAGCATTTAGTAGACAAATGGAAGAGAAGCTGACTTTTAAATAGTTGCACCCAAGACTGTACATTACTTATGATAATAAAGAACATGTATGTTTTTGTTTATGTCCTAATATCTTTTAAAACAGCCAGAATGTTTTCAGCAGGAAAATTGGCTAACTTTTAAAAATCTAATTTGAAAACTTCAATTAAGTTAAGCTATTTAATTAATTAGAAAATGCTATGTAAATATTGAAGATTTTTATAATTTAATGGGCAAACTGCTTTGCCATTGAATCCTAATTAAATATTGAACCACTTCAACTAAGTATCCTTCACACAAAGAATACTGAATAAGAAAAAGTCCAGGTAGTTTCCTGAAAAATTCTAATTAGTATGACTAGCTTGTCAGTTTATAAGTAGCAAATATTGGTACCATATGTAGTATATGTGCCTTATTCCTAGTTATTGGAGCTGGGATATACTAAAGTTCAGCCCCTGCATGGAAAATTAAAGTTATTTTACTACTGATCTATTTAATATGAGACTTTAATATTAGCCTGGAGTAGGTCACAGACCCTCCCTTTTCCAGCTAAAGGCTATAAAGATATGTGTCTGTTCATGGGGATATAGCAGAAAGAGGCAAAGATAAATGATAATACTATTCCCTATAATAAAATGGTTAGGAAAATGAAGTGACCCAGTTTGAATTGGCATTTGGGTCATGTACCATAGGGATTCTCTCTATTGGGATTGAAAAGTAGCAGAAAGCTTATACTCAAAATGCCTGTGTTAAGTTTAAACATTTTTGAAGGAGAGAATTCTGTAGAAATGCAAAAATGCATTCTTCATAGCTCTCTGTATGTTTCCAGTTATACATCTTAGAGATCACCTGGATTTGAGGAATACCTATATACTTGTGGAATTTAGTGACAAGATGCTATTGGCAGGTACAGTCCTATTACAAATACCACAACTTTTTTATTTAAAATTTTGCTGTTAAATGTTTCTTTAAATATATGCATTTTAATATAATTCAATATAGCTACATCCCTACATCACCCCTAAAGGTACAGGTACATTTTGCATATTTTCATTATTACTGCCCTCTCATTCTCAAGGTTTTTGAACTTGGTTCTAGGGTAAGTTGCTATCCTGTTCCTATTCATTTATATTTAATATGCTGTTGTAGTAAATTCTCATGAGGATCTATGATCTCATCAATTTGGGTCTTTCCTCCCATGATCCAGAGAGCAACTCATCTATGCTTGTTTACCTGGGAAACCTCTCCCCATCACCTTTAGGGAGCAGGAGATCTCTCCCTTTTGGTTTTTTGAATCTCTCTAGAATTTGGCCCCATTCTCCTTTTACAGCCTTGTATGCTGGGCTTCCGTCCGTGCTCTGTGGCCTTCTTACTGTTGCGCACACACTCCATCTCTTATCTTCATGCCTTCACACTGCCTGTCAGCCTCTGGAAATCTCTTCTCCTTCAAGAGTCACCTCTCTGGAGCCTTTCCTCTTTTCCGTCCTCGGATAGTGCCTTCCTCCCATTACTAGGTCTCGGTTTGGTGTCTGTTTTATATAGATGTGAGCTCCTAGAGGGCAGCGACTATTTTGCTTTTGTCCTTGTCTCTAGTAGTCATTTGAGAAATAGTTAGTCGAATATGTACATTTTGTTATACATTTGATCTTTTGCTTAGGATATATGCCCAGAAATGGCATTTCTGGGTTAAACAATTTAAACATTTTAGTCGCCTTTCTTAAGTAATTCTACATCTTTCCTGAACATTTAGGCCAATTCGTATCTTCATAAACCTTGTATTAGTTTTCCTTTCTTCTCATATCCCTTCCAACACTGATTTTCTAAATTGCCATCTTTGCCATTTTAAAGGGAGTAAGTTTGACTTCTGAGAGCTGTTTTAATTCATGTTCTTTTTTTTAATGATTTGGAACATGATTTCATATGGGTACTGATATTTTACCCTTCTTTTAGCATTGTTTATATATTTTGACCAGTTATTCATTGGGGGAGTTGCTCTTGTTCTTACATATTTATATCAGTTGTTTGTATATCTTATATATCAGATTTTTATCAGATACATGTGATGTAAAGATTTTTTCCCAAAGTGATGGTTTTTCTTATTCTATTTGCAGTGATTTTATTTCAAATATTGTTATTTATGTAATTGATATGATCTGTTTTCTTTCATGATCATTTCTTGTCTTACCCAATCAATTTCATGATCAATTCTTGTCTTACCCAAAACTTAGTGAAATTTACCTTTTTCCATTGTCTTCTGATTTTTTTTAAATGATGTGATCTTTTATGTTGATGTTGAATTTAGTACTAATTGTGGTATGTGATTTAAGATATTGGTCAAAATCAAATTTCTGATGAATTGATTTCCTGTTTTCTTAACAGTGTTTTGTGAATCTACCTGCCAAACAAACCCAGGAACTATATGAACACAATTACAAAACACTTTTCACACAAATGAAGTCAGATCTAAATAATTGGAAAAATATCAGTTGCTCATGGGTAGTCTGAGCTAATATAGTAAAAATGACAATTGTACCAAATTAAATTATTCAGTGCCATGCCAATCAAATTACCAAAAAATTATTTTGTAGAACTAGGAAAACAAATAAAAAATTCATCTTGAAGAACAAATGATCCAGAATATTAAGGGAATTCATGAAAAGAATTGCAAGAGAAGGTGACCTAGCTGTGTACCAGGTCTTAAGTTGTATTATAAAGCAGCAATTATCAAAAGTACTTGGTATTGGCCAAGAAATAGAGTGGTTGATCAGTAGGATAAGTTAGACACACAAGACACAGTAGTCAATGACTACAGTAAATCAACTTGATAAATCCAGAGCTTGTCCAGCTTCTGGGACAAGAACTCACTATTTAACAAAAACTGCTGGGAAACCTGGAAAACATTATAGCAGAAATTAGACACAGACCACCAGCATCTTACACCTTATACCAAGATAAAGATAAAGTCAAAATGGTTACATGATTTAGATATAAAGACTGATACTATAAGCACACTAGGAGACCAAGGAATAGTTTACTTTTCAGATCTATGGGGAAGGGAAGAATTTATGACCAAAGAAGAGATAGAGAACAAAATGGAAGCTTTTTATTACATTACATTGAAAAGTTTTTGTACAAACAAAGCCAATGTAACCAAGGTTAAAGGGAAGCAGAAAGCTGAAAAACAGTTTTTACAGCCCGTGTCTCTGATAAAGCCCTCATTTCTGAAATACAGAGAGAACTGAGTTGAATTTATGAGAATATACATCATTTCCCAATTGATAAATGGTCAAAGGATATGAACAGACAGTTTTTAGAGGAAGAGACTAAAGCTATCTATGGTTGTATGAAAAAATACTGTAAATCACTGTTGATTTAGAGAAATGCAAATCAAAATGACTCAGGTACCACATCACACCTCTCAGATTGGCTATGACAAAACAGGAAAATGATAAATGTTGGAGAAGTTGTGGGAAAATTGGAACACTAATGCATTGTTGGTGGAGTTATGAACTAATCCATATGAACTGGAGAGCAATTTAGAACTATCCCCAAAGGGCTATAAAATTGTGTATACTCTTTGACCCAGCAATATTACTTCTAGGTATGTATCCCAAAGAGATCATAAAAATTGGAAAAGGGTCCACATGTACAGAAATATGTATAGTGACACTCTTTGTGGTGGCAAAGAATTGGAAATTGGGGGGATATACATCAGTGGGGGAAGATGGCTGGAACAAGTTGTAGTATATGAATGTTATGGAATACTATTGTGCTATAAGAAATGATGAGCAAGTGGACTTCAGAAAAACTTACATAAACTATGCTGAGGGAAATGAGCAGAACCAGGAGAACATTGTACACAGTAATAGCCACAGTGTACAAGGACTGATTTTGATAGACTTAGCTCTCCTCAGCAGTGCAAGGACCTGAGGCAACTCCAAAAGACTCATGGTGGAAAATGCTTCCAAATCCAGAGAAAGAACTTTGGAGTCTGAACACAGATGGAAGCAGACTATTTGCTCTCTTTCTTGTTATTTTGTTTCTTCTTTCTCATGGTTCCTCCCATTAGTTCTGATTCTTCTTTACATCATGACTAATGTGAAAATATTTAATATGAATGCATAAATAGAGCGACTGTACGCCATCTTGGGGAGGAAGGGGATGAAGAGGAGAAGAAAATTTAGAATTCAAAATCTTAGGGAAGTGAATGTTGAAATTTAATGTTGAATGTTGAAAATTAAAATAAATTATATTTAAAAAAAGAATAAGGATCCTCCTAGCAATTTATGTTCTTTGGTTTACCAAATGGGATTACCATTCTGGTCCTCACTAATTATCATCATTTTAATAATATTTTCACTGTCCAGACATGACAGCTGAGTGCCTCCAATTATTTGCCTTCCTTTATGTCTGTAAAAGTTTTGAAACGTGTATTTAGATAAATAGGCAGATAGTTTTAGATCTATACACACATATACTATATTATACAAAATATATACACACATTTATCTGTCCTTTGCATGTTTTGATAGTTTAATGCTCTGATATTTTGTATATTTTTAGTTTTAATGGAATCAGCTTCTGACTTTTGTTAATATTATATACAAAGTTGCTGATTCTGTAGATAGGGATAATTTGATTTCCTTTTTGCCAATTTTATGTCTTTTATTTTTTGTCTTATTGCCATAGCTAACCCTTGTAGGATGTCAAATAATATCAGTGAGGTAGTATTTTTCCTCTACTCTTGTTTACATAAGGAAAGATTCCAGCATTGCTCCATTACATATAAAGGATGTACAGTTACCCTTTCCACATTGTTAGGGTTAGGGGTGAGGCACCCCACGATCTACAAAGTCTGCATGCATTTTTTTAGTCCTCCTTTCATAGCAGAAAATTCTGAATGATTGTGGTATTAAAAGATAGAACATGTTGATATTATATAATACTATACATATATTTCACAGAATTTCTAAATACTTTCTGTGTCATCTCCTGGCCTTCATGTGTGTGTTGTCTGAGGTTTCAACAAAACTTCCATTTAATTCTTAGGCTGATGCATGGCATATCAAAATTGCAGTGGGGAAAGAAAGTCACTATGTGGCAGAGATAACTATATGGTGTTTTGGATTGGTGTTTTTAAAAAATCATATTGCAGCATATTTAGAAATAATTTTAATCCATGCTAAAGATAACCGTAACAGCTTTTTACTTCCTTGTTCCTTGAAGATGGGACTGCTAACTTTGTGGATGCTGAGAGTAATCTTGACCATCTGCAGGAAAAATACAACCAGTCTTAGATGATAGGTTTAGCTTTTAATCTTTTAAAAAATTCTTTAATAACTTCCTTCCTTCCTTCTCTCCCTTCATCTTCTCCTGTCCTTCCATCCTTCCTTCCTTTCTCACTTCTCTCTTCCTCCCTCCCTTATTTATTCCCTCCTTCCATTATTCCCTGTCTTCCTCTCTTCCCTCCCTTCTGTTTTCTTTTCTGCCTTCTTCCCTCATTCTTTTCCTTCATGTGTCCTTCCCTTTTCTCCCTTCCTCACTCCCTCTTTTCTTTCCCTCCTATCTTCCTTCTATCCTTTGCTGCTTTCCTCCTTCCTTTTCTCCCTTTCTTCTTTTCTCTCTCTCTCCTTCCTATCCTTCACTTCATTGCTCCCATGAACCTATCAGTTCTAACCCCTTATACTTCCACCTCTCCATCTAGAAAATATAAAAAGGAAAACAAGATTCTCCTAACAAATATGGACAGTCAAGTAAAGCTAATTGTCACATTGGTAGTATCTAAAAATGTATGTCATAGTCAATAAACATCTATAAAGTGACTTTTTATTTAGTCATTTTTTTAAGTGCCAGGCACTATTCTAAGCATTAGGGACAAGGAAAGGCAAAAGACAGTTCTTTTCTCAAGTAACTTACAATCTATTGGGGAAAGACAACATATATAGAAAGAAGCAAAAAAGGAGCACGAGAGAAAGTACAGGTGTGGAGAGTATGGGGGAGAAGTCCAGAAGAATGCAGTTGGGTGGAAAATGAAGCATCTTGAGTGTGAAGATTCTGATAACATGCTTTGTTATCAGTCCTCTGGAATAATGCTTGATCATTGCATTGGTCATTCTTAAGTAATTTTAAATTATTTTTTTTATAATGTGGATGTTGTATAAATTAATCTTCTGGTTCTGCTCACTTCACTGCATCTCAGTTCAAATAACTGTTCCCGTCTCCTTGAAAACCATCCATTTTATTATTTCTTATGTATAATAATATTTCATTACATTTACATACCATATTTAATTTAACTTTGCTGCAGTACATGGGTACTTTCTTAGCTTCCAGTTCTTTTCTATAACAAAAAGAGCAGCTATAAATATTTTTGCACATATGGGTTAATTTCCTTTCTCTTAGATCTCTTTGGGGTATATGTCTGGTAGTGGTATTGCTGGGTCAAAGGGTCTACATAATTCAGTGCCATTTTAGGCATAGTTCCAATTTGCTTTCCAGAAAAGTTAGACCAATTTACAACTCCAACACCAGCATATTAGTGTGTCTGTGACCACCCTTGTAAATGTTGCTTTTCTTTTATTCATCATTGCAATCTGATGGGGGTAATGTGAAACCTCAAAACTCATTTATTTTGTATTTCTGTAATTGTATCAAAATATCAAAAAAAATCAAATTATTAGACTTGGAGCATTTTTTTCATATTTACTAGTAGCCTGAATTTCTTCCTTTGTAAATTGCTTATTCCCGTCTTTTCATAATTTGTCAATTGGAGAATGGCTCTTGTTCTTACAGATTTGTTGGTCTTCTGATTCTAATTGCTTTCATTTTATTTGTACAAAAACATTTCAATTTTGTGCAATAAAATTTACCTATTATATCTTTTGATCTTCTTTCTTTTCTTTGGTCATGAACTCTTTTAATATCCATAAATCTGAAAGGTGTTTTCTTCCCTGCGCCTTTAATTTCTCTATGACATCACTCTTTGTGTCTCATTCTTGTATACATTTAGAGCTTATCTTGTTGCACAATATATTGGTCTGTACCTAATTTCTGCCAGACTGCTTTCCAGTTTTCCCAGCAGTTTTTGTCCCAACAGTGATTGCTTATCCCAGTAGCTAAGACTTTTGGGTACATCAAACACTTTGTTACTGTGTTCATTTGTTTCTATGTCTTGTGTATTTAACATGTTTCACTGATTGACCTCGGTGTATTTTTTAACCAGTACTAAATCATTTGAATGACTACCCATGTAGTATAGTTTGAGATTGTGATCTGCTAAGATCCCCTTCTTACCACGTTTTTCCATTGGATGCTATTACTTACACACTATTTTCCATAGACTTTCAGGTCTCTATCCTCTGTAGCTTCTATCTTTTACTGCTGGGTTTTGTTGGTAATATATAGAAATGCTAATTATTTATGTCATAATAATTTATGTCAAAATAATTTATTTTATACCTAGCAACTTTATTGAGGTTATTAATTATTTCAGTTAATTTTAGTTGACATTTCAGGGTTTTCCAGATCAGTAGTGTCAGACTCAAATAGAAGGAATTCCTTGGAAGTACATATGAACTCAGAAAACCACAAATCAACATTATCTAAAGTGTATTTTATTTTTATTTATTTGATTAAATGTTTTGTAATTATAGCTCACTATTAAGTGTTATGGACCACCATTTGACACCTTTGCTTTAAACTATCATATTATGTGAAAGAAGCAATTATTTTGTTACCTCTTTGCTTCTGTTTATTCCCTTGATTTCTTTTTATTATCTTCTATATATCTTGCCTTTCGAGCACTTTCTTCAATAGTAGTGGTGATAATGGGCATCATTATTTATTCCTCTGGTCTTATTGGAAAGGCCTCTTACCTTTATATGTGAGAAATAATATGTACCACGTTAAAGAAAATCCATTCAATCTTGAGATGTTTAGTACTTTTACAGACATGTGTGTGGATATTGCCAAAAGCTTCTTTGGTACGATGATATGTTTGTGGGGTTATTTATTATTTTTCTTACTGATGTCTGTTTTGGTTTTCCTAATGTTGAACCACTCCTGAATGCCTGGTATAACTCCAGTATATTCGTACTGTATTTTAAGTGTGCTGTTGTAGCCTATTTGCTAATGTTACATTTTTTGGTCAGTATTAAAAAGGGATATTGCCTCTTTTTGTCCAGATGTCTTTTTCTACTTAATCTCTTCCCAGTCTACTTATCAAGACCATATTTTTCATCACAGGAAGAGCTCGTATGGGTCCTTTCAAGACCATGTTTTTCATCACAGAAAGAGTTCATATAGGTCCTTTCTTTTACTATTTTTCTAATTAGTTTTTGTATATAATACATAATGTTGGAATTATTGTTCTTTGAAAGTTTGATGAAACCTATTTATAAATCCATTTGCTCTTTGAGCTTGTTCAGTGTCTTTTTTATATTAGGTTGTTAAAATAATCTTTTGTTCATCAGAATATTTTATATTTTGTATGTATTCATCCATTTCCTCTTGATTATCAGATTTCTTGGCATATAATTGTAGAAAATAGGTTTCGATAATTCCCTTTATTTCCTCTTTAGCTGTTCTGCGTTCTCCTTTTTGAGATGAACAATTTTTTTCCTCTCCCTATCTCTGTCTTTTTCTGTATTTCTCATTGTTATTTTAAAAAAAACCCAGTTTCTTGTTTTATTTAGCAATTCAATATTTTGGCAGTTTTTTCCTTGCTTTCTATTTTGTTAATCTCCTGCTTTGGTTTTAGAATTTCCACTTTGACATTAAGTTGGGAGTTTCTGATAAGTCTATTTTCTAGATGTTTCCAGCTGTTTGCCCAGTTTGTTTATTGCTCTTTTCTTATCTTGTGTAAGCATTTCCCCTCATGCCTGCTTTAGCTGCATTCCCTAAGGTTTTTAATGTCTCACTGGTTTTCATTTTCTTTGATAGAATTTTCTACTGTTTCTGTGATTGGTTCTTTGACCCATCAGTCCTGGATATTGTTATTTAGTCACCAATTAACATTTGATTCTTCATGGTCCATTTATTTAATAGAATTCATTCTAGATAATAGAGGATGTATTTATTATTTCTGCTTTTCTGCATTTGTGCGATTTTTATGGATCTCCAGGATCTCGGTTTCCTCATGGCTACCACCTCAGTCCAAGTCTGTTGTGCCTGTGCTGTTGCAATAATCTGATGGTTGATATTTCTCCCTACCCTCTCATACCCTTTACTCAACTGTCAAATTGATCTGTCTAAAGCATATGTCTGACAATAGTATAATTCAATAAACTTCAGTAGCTATGATTTCCAAGATCATTTATGAAGACCTCTTTTGGCATCCAAAGCCCTTCATAATCTGTCCCTCTCCTACCTTTTCAGTTTTATTACACTTTACTCTCATTTCTAGCTTCTCCCTTTTCTCTTGACCATCTTCTGTGATTCAGAAATAATGGCCTTTATGTTGTTCTTTGCACAAGACACTCCATCTTCTGATTCTGGTTTTTTTTTTTCACTGACTGTCCCCCATGTCTGGAATTCTTTCTTTCCTCGTATCCATTTCCTGGCTTCCCTGAATTCCATCAAATACCAGCTAAAAGACCATCTTCTAAAAGAAACCTTTCCCAGTACCCTTAATGCTAATGCTCTCACTATGAGATAACATATACAGTTTATCCTGTATATTTTTTTGTTTGTACATAATTTTATTATGTTGTCTCTCCCATTAGATGGCAAGCTTCTTGAGAGCAGAGACCATTTTTTGCTTTTCTTTGTATCTCCAGTGGTTAACGCAGTGCCTTATATATAGCAGGTATTTAAATGCTTTCTTTTACTAACTCACTATCATTACTAGAAATGTATCATGATGAACAGTGTGGTAGGAAACAAGAAGATCAGCTCAAATTATTCAAAGTCATGTAGATCTTTCAAATCCTTTAAAGAATCCTTGAGACCTTCCGGTAATGATTCCCATATTTGGGTCATCATAACTGAACAATGGTAACTGTATAGAATCTTCCACAGTGTTAGCAGACATTCCCATTCACAGACATATATAAGGAACATTTCCCTTTTGAAGGTGGAAGATGTATATTTCATAAAGTAATTATGCCCACTAAAACTCTTTTAGCAGCATATGTACCTATGTATATGTTGTGTGTGCTTGTGCTCAAATACCTGGCCGGATCTTAATATAAGACAACAAAGTAGTGATGTATTTATCTGAAAACAATTTTTGGTAGAAATAAATTTGTGTTTCATACATTTGAATAGTTCTAGTTACATAGCTGTATGTCTTGGTACTTCCATTGATTTAAAAGAAACTTTGTACATGTGTTTGATGTATTTCCAAGAAAATTCCATTTGCAGTAGTTTTTCCTCAAAAATACCATAAAATATTTTAAAATTAAAGACTGTGCATAAGAGAGTATTTTAGCCTGTTTGTTCAAAAAGTATTTAGTGGTGATTATATTCAGTTGCATTAGATTTACAGTAGTTTTTCAGAGATTAGAAACTATAACCAAGTAGACAGAGACTGAGGAATGAATGAAAGAATGAGTGAACTAATGAAATAGCATTGCTTAAATATTTGCTATTTAAAAACTACTGGGGATCCTAATAAAAATGTGATTTAATCCCTTATCTTTAGAAGCTCATTACAGGAGACCCATGAAAGTTTTAGCAATGAGTCAGATGAAAAGGTCCAGTGGTCCCTAGGGTTCAATAGCAGAGTAGATACTATATTACATATCTTTCTTAATGTCATTTTCATTGATTAAAGCATGTCCAACTTTGATGTTGAACCATTTGATAGTGCTCAGGACTTAGGTAGCAAGAACATTGTTTTCTGGGTCTTCCATTCCATGGCTGATAAAAGAGATTGGGATTGTATATTAGCATATGTAGTCTCTTTTGCCAGGTTACATGTTCACAAGGATTCATTTTCTGGATAATGGCTGCAGGGTTTCCTGGCTAGAAGTAGGAATCAGGGTTTCTTTCATTTCTTTTTTTTTTTTGAGGGGGGTGGGGAATGTGGGACAGTTTTTTTCCCAGACCTCTTAAGTGTATCTGCTGTCAACCTGGTCAGTGATTGGGGTAAGCCCCTTCTCCATAAGAGTTTTACCCTTGGATGAATTGTTCCTTATGTTTTACCTTAATTTAATTATATTTAATGCATTTTCCTCCATATGTTCTCTCCTAAATTATTAGACAAATTTTCTGTGGCTTCATTTTCATTTTGGATTACTGTGTGAAAAGAAATATGTCTCTAGCAGGTAAGAAGTTGAAGAATGGAGTGCTTCCTTTTCTGTCTTTTCCCATAGTTTCATAACTCCAAGTGTAACTCTAAAGGGATCAAGATGGTGGCAGCCACAGAGAGGGCACAACTTTTGAAGTGTCTCTTATATTGACTTGGATATTTACATGTTCTTTCCCTAACTAGAACGTGTGCTCCTTAAGGACAGGAACTGTGTTTTTGCCCTTTTTAATCCCAGTGATGAGCACCTCCCATGGCACATAGTAAGGACTTTAAGAAATGCTTCTTGACTGACTGAGGGAAAGAGAGGTGGTCAGTCATGATGTTGGGATAGTTGGAAATCCAAAGCCGATAGACTTCATTATTTTATGATAATAAATTTTAGGCAAAACTGAATTGTGATTTTAGAGATTCTCTGATGGCTTATATAGTGTGGATTTTATGGCCATCCAATAAAAATTCTTCAGTATTTTCACAGGTTTTTGCCCTCATCAAAGTAGGTACTCCCTCTTTTGGCATAAATTGACAGCAAAGAATAC
Organism: Potorous gilbertii; assembly: GCA_028658325.1. Classification (NCBI taxonomy): domain Eukaryota; kingdom Metazoa; phylum Chordata; class Mammalia; order Diprotodontia; family Potoroidae; genus Potorous; species Potorous gilbertii. Next base: position 691,177,604 of record CM053769.1, read on the forward strand.
ATCCATATCTGTGCATACTGTTCAATTCTTGTCCTTGTACTTTCATAAATCTACCACAGGTGATCTATACAACATGTATGAACCCTTGTTTAACTTCAAAAATAATAATTGTTTACTTACTAATGGAGCAAGTGAGCTGTCCACCAACTTCTACCACATGATAAACACAATCTTCATTTCTTTTAGGATCCTTTACATTATGCCTTCAATATAATTCTTCATCAGTAATAATTTGCAGACTGCTCAAGCCCTCAACATATCTTTCTATTGTCATATGTCATTGTCATATGTATGGCCTTTAATTTGAGGAAGAAACGGAATCATTAAAAGAATTAAGGCAGTCTTTTCCTCCATTCAATTCTAATCTCAGCTCATTGTCCACCCACATTTCTGTCTAGGATATTAGTACCCACAGACTAGTCCTATAGGGCATTAGTGATTGGACAATAGGAAGTTTTAAATGTTTGTTTTCTTTCATGTTAATGGCTAGGCCAAACTCTTGAATGATTTTACCATATCATGGGTTGAAGGAACTGAGGCTATTTAACTTGGAGAAGAAAACCATTTAAAGAATGTGTTACTTTTCTTCAAAAATGTGAAAAGCTATTATAGATCTATTCTGCTTGGTTCTAGAAAGTAGAACAAGGAGAAATGGATAGATGTTGTAAAGAAGTAAATTTAGATTTAACATAAGGACAAACTTACTAACCTTTGGAGCTATCCAAAAATTGAATGGCTATTGGGTTCCCCTCACCAGGTGTCATCAAGTAGAAGTTGAATGGCTATATGTTGAGTATGTTGGAGAGGGGATTCTTTCCTATGTTTGAATAACTAGATGACCACATACATCTCAATTCTGAAATTCTTTGTTTCTGTTGTTGTAGACCTCATTTAGTAGGTTCTGCAATATTCTGGGGCTTGATTCAATCAGTACAATTCCATCTACACACAAACAGGAGGATGTTATTATTTATGGGAAATACTTCTTCCAATTAGTCTTCCTGAGGGTAGCAAACACATTTGGCAAGCATAAACTTATCTGCTTTATGCAGTATTAATAATCAGTGAGTTGCTAAACAAAGTTAACTTGCACTGTTACATCTTGGAATTTTATTTGATTCTGACATACATAAGAAACACCTTGTTTAGAAGGAAGCTTTTGCTGCGGCATTTAGCTCTACCAAACTATGCTTTTTACTGTCATCAAAAAAGTAAGCCAGAGGAGTACCTGTATTCTCCATACTTTTCAGTTATTGTATGAATAAAAGATGTTATATAGTGTATAGTTTGTGGAAGTATATCCCTTCCCTTCTCAAACCTTTGGCAAGAGTGCTTTTGATAGGATGTACTAATAGATAATCCTCAAAGATTTATATAGAGAGGAAGGTAGGTCATATAATTCAATAGTGATTTACTTTTGGTCAGTCACATTTTGGTTATAATGAGGTCAAATTCTAAGAATTTGATTTCTTCCTTTCTTTCAGATATCTTTAAAATCAGTCCTCAGTATAGCTGATTCTAGAGTGGATTATTTTTGGGGGGTTGTGTCTTGGAATAGTACAACTGTTTTTCTTCTCCTTGTGTCATTAGAAGCTTTTCTAGTACATTTTCATCTTACTGCCAATTTTGCTTCGTCATACAGAAGATTAGGGATACAGAAGATTAGGGACTGTGATATTGAACTGAAGTGTAATGTCTTCATTGTAATTGATGGAGAAAACAATTGTAAACATTTGTATAGATCTTATAATGTTTCATTTCTTCATTGCTCTCCTAGTTTTACCTTTAAAATATCCTCAGGATGATTTGGCTTCTTTTGGTATTATCAAGGTTTCTTTTTATTTGTTTTACTCTCCATTGCTTCCTGCTATTTTGTGAAGCAATATTGCTTGTAATCTTTTGCTAGACTCCCTAAGACTTTACAAATGAATTTTTTATTTTGAGTCAGTGTTGTCCTTGACTGCCATATCTTGCCAAGGAGATGAAGTGTTTGTTGGTAGTACATGTTTCTTTAGTCTCCTTATGGATATTTATTTATATCATTTAAATTTCTTTTGGAAATGGTAGTGACTGGTGTACCAATAGACATTCTTTTATTTATTTCTCATTTTCAGGATCAACATTTTGTTTCATTAGGGCAGAATGAATTTATTTCAATTATATACCTTATCTTCTCATTTTTATTCTTTGATTTTTACTTTTTAACTAGATGTCCCTGTCTTACCTTGGCTGGAAATGCAGTGGTCACTCATAAGCCCAATCCAACTACTGATACAGAACTTTTGCCATTTCTATCATGAATTGGTTTGCCCTCCTTAGGGAGCTTGGTGGCCCTCTGCTACCAGTGGTTACTCATATTGATGCTGGACTTAGTACATATATGCAATTGGTTTAGCCTTACTATAGCTTAGAACTTCTGAGCTCAAGCAATCAATCAGCTTCAGCCTCTCCATTAGCAGGAATGACAGATATGTGCTACCACTCTTAACCCTATCTATTTTGTCTTAAGAAGTTAGTGGCCTGACTGTACTCAAAGAGCTGATCAGACAAATTTTATTTTGGGGAATGTTATTTGTAGCCTGTTAATAAATGTTACTGTGACAGTCCAGTGGCTTTGTGATCTCAGTGATATGGTTGTGTTTTCCAGTGATGCAGATCTTATAACACGTCAGTTCTTGCCTATACTGTACAATCTGACGTGCCCTACCTTAAGTGTAGCACAGAGGGGACGATCTGCCCTCTTCCCATTCTCTTGATAGTATGAAGTTGGCACTGGTTTATGCTAGCTGTGCCCTTTCATTCTCAATATATTACTGTCTCATTTATTAAAATCACACATTCCTTTGATGACATGCTGCTTCTCCTATGTAATTTCTTGTTTGGAATGTGTTGCAGTCTAGTCTAGCCATGTGTCTCTCAATTGTCCTTGAAATAATCTTCAACTTGAATTCCTTGAAGATCATATTGTTCTATCAATCACAAACATACAGCATCACTAGGAGAGTTTTTTTTTTAACCTGTGTCTGATTTCATTTATGTATTGTACTTCTAGTAAAGAAACTCCCTTCACATATTCAGATAAGCACTCGTTCTGTAATTTATAGGCTTAGGGAATTTCCTGGAAGAATATTAATATTAAAACAGCTTTTTTGTTCTTTGGGAGAAGTTTGGGTTTTTTAGGGAACTTTGCAATCATCAAAATTCTATTTTCTTCTTCTTCTTCAATTTTTGATGCAATTCCCTGTTCACTTGCATGTCTGTCAGTACTTATCTCTGTCCTTTTCTCTGTAATCAGCAGTTTTATTTTAATGGATGCTAAACACTTTTAAACATACTTTTAATAAGGGCTGTTGTTAAAAAGCTCCTACTTTTAAGCAAAGATATGATAATTTCAATAGAGTAACATACCTAAGATATAGATTAGTGAAGTACGAAGTTAAGCAACATAAACTAATCTGCATAATCCAATCTAAAGTATCTTTTTCATCAGCTAACTCTCACTTCTTGTATTTGTTTCCTACCAAATACCAAGTGAAAGCACCTGTAGGTGCTTCACAGTTTGGATCTAGCCTATCTTAGGTTACTATTGGGTCATTCATCATAAGATTTCTCCAAATGATCACCTGCCCTTGAAATCTCATGTAACCCAGCCAAGCCCCACAACAGGTGTCCTTTTGATGGGATGAGAAGAGAGGCTTGGCCTGACCTAGTGACTTTAATTCGCCTGACAAGACCTAGAGATAATATGGATTTTTTAGAGGCTGCAGTAGTAGTGCCTTTTGGATCATGTAGTCTTCCCTCATATCTTATTTTCCATTTTTTTGTTGTTGTGATCATTTATATTCAGTTTGCCTATCCATCTTGAGCTCCTTTTAGTATCTATTCTTAGATGTTGGTCCAAACTTAATTTCTTTCATACTGCCTTCCAACTTTTCCAGCACTTCTTATGAAATAGGGAGTATTTCCTCTAATATTTTAAGTTCTTAGGCTCACCAAACATTTGGCTATTTTTTTTTGCTCTTGGTTTTTCTTTCTTATTTAGTCTGTCCCTCTGATCTACATCTCTCTTTTTTAAACAGTACCAAATACTTAGAACTATTGCTTTTTAATATAGTCTGAGGTCTGATACTATGCCCCCTTAATTCTTACTTTTGGCCATTATTTCCCATGATTTTCTGGACCTAATAAAATTCAAAATGAATTTTATTATTTTTTTGTTTAATTCAAAAACATTTCCCCTCAATAATTTTGAATAGTACTAAATCTGCAGATTAATTTAAGTAGTATAATCATTTAGTTATAATGTTATGGCTTAACCATGATCAGTAAATACTGCCCCAGTTATTTAAGTCTGTTTTAAAAAATAATTTTGGAGTTACATTTATGTAAGTCTTAGTGTCTTAGTGCATACATCCCACATAGTTCATGTATTTTGAAGTTTTGGATGAAGTTTCTCTTATTATTTGTCATTAGTTCTGTATAAAAATGCTGATAAGTTTTATAGATTTACATCTTATCTTGATATGTCGCTGAAGCTACTTATCTCAGTTGCTTTTCTGTTTCACTTTAAAAGCATAACATTTTGTCCTTTGCATAAAGGTGTAGTTTTGTCTTCTTTTACTTTTGATTTTTGTTATTTTACTGTGTCAAGTAATAGTGGAGAGGAAGGATATCCTTGTGTTACCTCTGTTTGTATTGGAAAAGCTTCTAAATGTTTCTTCATTGCAAATAATCTTAGCTCTCGGTTTTAAATACATAATTTTAATCATATTAAAGATTTTATTTAATATTTAATTTATTATAATAATGAACAATTATTATGTGATACAACGTAAGAATTAATTGATGTTTAATCATTTTAAAGCTCTTTTATGCCTAAGTTTTTATGAAGGCCATTGGATTTATCTGTTAAGTTATCATTGCTAAGCTCTGAGAGGTAGGTTTTAGTAGACTTTTAAGGTCTGAAGCCAGATTACAAGCAGTTAAAACACAGATATGTCCTCAGTAAGTAGAATTGACAAAAATAGATAGTTCTTTCTGTGGTCTTGGCAATGAAAGGCAGATATATAGGGATGTCACAATTAGGTGAATTTTCTTAACCATAAAAGAGATTTGGACAAGATGTCAGGGAAAGAACCAGGAGGTATGGAAGACTGAAGGTAAGAAACAGCACCACTGATCAAGAGATGGAAGGAAGTGAACTCAGGATGGACTCAGATACATGGGCTTGGCAAGAAGGGCTACCAGGAGGGGCAGAATAAGGGAGGTGAGCTAGTAGAGGAAAGAGCATTAGGGTATAATGAGAGTGTCATTAGAGATGACGTAATAGAAGGAGAGCTTCAGAGAGCATGTTAGAAAATCAGTCAAGGAAGAGTGATAGTATTATGGTACAGCAACAAAGATGAAGTAGAGATTGGTTATAAATTACATCTTTGGCTGTGCCTGATTTCAATGCCATGAAAAAAGATGTCACATGCAGGTACCCCATGGTGTCTCCCCACCTGTTTCCTGCCTCTTTTTGTGTGTTGTCTCCCCCCATCCAGTGCATAGCACTGTACCTGATTTACAGTAGGCACTTAATAAGTGTTTATTGGGTTGAATGATTGACCCAGTTGGCACAACTGTAGTAGGGTTTTCCAAAACTATTTAGCAGTCCCCCAGAGCAGAAGCAGAAAAGGCAAATGATAAGGGTGATCCAAGGGTGAGTGGCAGGGTATGAATGGGAGAAGGATGAGTTATAAAAGAGATTCAGCTGTAGAAAACAAAGTATCGTTAAATTGATTAACAATAAGAATGAAGGGAAGAAAGTGAAGCCAAAGTTGGGATCATGGGCTATGGTACAGAAGCTGGATTGAGGAAGATTGTGTTTAGGAAGGTGTCAGGCAGAAGGGGACATTGAAGACCCAGGGCCCAGTGAAATGCCCACTGTAAGGTCGTTGCTTAATGAATGCGTACTGAATTGAATGGAAGGACAAGAGATTATGATTGGAGAAGGGAATTTGAGTTAAAGATGATGGGAATGGCATATGTCTAAGGTAATAATGAAATTAAAGGTGTAACCATCCTAATATGTAGAGGAGGTAGAGCGATATTATAGATCAAGGGCGTGACCTCAAGGTCACATGTGGTCTTCTAGGTCCTCAGGTATGGCCTTTTGACTGAGTCCCAGTTTTATAGAACAAATCCTTTTATTAAGGGGACTTGTCCAGTGAAGTTTTGATTCAGTCAAAAGGCTACCCTTGAGGACCTAGAGGGCCACATGTGGCCTGGAAACTGTAGGCTCCCCACATCTAGTATAAGGTCATGAGGCTTGAGTATGTTGATGAACTGGAAAGCAAGGCTGAGAGGAACTCAACATATATACTGAAATCCTCAAGTGTTTGGGCAAGAGTTGTGGTAGAGAAAAGGACCGTGAATCAGATACTGAATTCCTTGAGAAGGGAAGGAGGATGACCTAGAGTCTATTACATTTTATCACTAAATCACAAAATTATAGAACCATAGAATTTGAGAGTTGGAAGGGACCTTGGAGAGTATCTAGTACAACCTGTTCATGAAAGGGACCTTTACTGTGATATACTCTACAAGTAGTCCTCCACTCTCTGCTTGAAAAGCTCCAAGGAAGGAAAATTTACCAATCTACTACTTCCCAAGGAAGCATGTTTCACTTTCGAACAGATTGTACTGTTAGGAAGTTTTTTCCTGACAGCAAGCCAGTGATTCTGGTTCTTCCTTGTAGAGTCACACAGAACCAATTTCATCCTCTTTCCACATGACAGCCTATTAAGTGTTTGAGAACTTCCCTCCCCTCACCCAATTTTCTCTTTTGTAAACCGAAAAAACATCCCTAGTTAATTCTAATTAGTTTGTCACCATATGATTTTCTTGGATTTATGGAACCTAAAATCAAAAGGAGCCTTAAGAAATCATCTAAGCCAACTGTCTTATTTTGAAGGAAGGGAGACCAAGAGATGGGGTGTGACTTGTCCAAGGTCATACAGCTAGTTAGTGATAAAGTTAATAGAAAAGCATCTGGAGCATTTAACCAGTTAATTTCTTGTGCTTTTTAAATTGACTGTAATCTTCCAACCATTCCATTTTCATATGACCATCAATTTGCCAGTATTCAAGAAAATCAATCAAGGGTGGCAGACCTTTGGTAGAATATGTAATGTCATAGATAATATAGGATATCACATGAATTATCTCTTTACATGCCCCCAAACAGTGAAGTAGGGAAGAAGCCTGGTTTCGTACCATGTTAACTATTGTCACAATATACTTTTCTCCTAATCTGGCTTTGTAATTGTTTATGATTTATTTTCCTTCCACTGTTTTGGAGCAAGACATATTGTATTTAATTACAGGGTAGATTACCTTAAAAGGATTAAAGTAAAGAGAAAATATGGAAATCTTCTGTTCTCTGAAAAGCTGAATCTTTGAGGATGGCAGAGAGGAGTGAATCTATTGTAAATACATACTTTTTGTCAGACAATTCACATACCTCTTAATGTTGCTTGACCAGTCCTCTGATGTTTTAAATATATAGTATCTAGAGAAACCTAGAAGATCCTATAGAGCGTAATATGCATGAATGGAGTCTTTGGCCAGTGAAGAGATAAATTTATCATAAGTTTCTCTGCATTTTTTTGGTCTTAGATTGTTGTGGTTTTTAGAACTTGGGAGTCAGTAATGATAGAATGTCAGATCTGGGGTGGGAAAGACCTCAGAAATCATTTATTTTGCCCACAAATGAGGAAATTTACTCAAAACCAACACTTATGGATGAGGCAACTTAGAGTCATGACTAGTAAATAACACTTCTCGGACTAGAGTTTGACTGCTTGTTCTCAGTCCAGAGCTCTCTCTGTTGTACTCCATTGAGAGTTAGTGAAGGTGAAGGAAGGAGCTTCCTGGTCTGGAACATTTGCTCAGGAAAGAGAACTATTGCTGCCAACAGCCGTAGGGGAAATGTATTTCCTGGTATAACAGGATTAATCTTTATAATCTTGTTTGGTTGTAGCAATAGGATTTAGGTGCAAAAATAGGAAGAGGGAGACAATTAATGGTTTGGGGGAAGCTTTGATTCCACAGACAAGTTCACAAAATGATACTTCCTGGAGATTGGCATTTAATATGAAGATATGGAAGTTCAATTTGAAATTTCCAGATGTTCCAGTAATCTACATTCTGCCTCTCTTCTGAGTTAGATAACAGTTCTAGATTCTGTTTTCATATCCCTTCCATTAGATTAGAATTGCCTATAGCAGCAAAGAGTGTAAGTATGGTGCTGATTGGATAGCTAATAATATAAAGATTAATTTAGTAGAAATTCAGAATGGCATTTAGTAGGATCTTTGGGGTTTAGTTCATGGCTCTAAAAATATTTCCCATGTATTTATTAAGCACTTAATTGTGTGCTAAGCACTGGGGAAACAAAGTCAAAGGTGAAATATTCTCTATCTTCAGGGTACTTACATTCTAAGGAACTTGACAATGTGTACATTTATGAATACAAATAAGCATATATATGCACATTTTACATATGTATTATATATATATGTGTGTGTGTATATATATATATACACATACACACACACAAATACAACACAAAGCAGACACAATAGCCTTAGAAGAGAAGGCACCGAGGGGACCTGGGACTGTCTCCTGTAGAAAGTGATACTGAAGTGGAGTCTTCAAAGAAATGGTCATTCCAAGAAGGTGAGGAGGGAGAGCCTTTCAGACATGAAGGACAATTAAGTATAAAGGAACAGAAATGAAAGGGTCATGTGTGAGGAACACTAAGTAGGACCAGTACAGCTGGACCATATGGGGCATGGAGGGCTGTAATGTGTACAAAGATTGGGAAGGGGTCAGGTTGTGAAGGGTGAAGCAGGTGTTTGTATTTTTTTTTTTATGTAAGTAAGTAAGTTGATGCTGGAGTTTATTGAGTGACATGGTAAGACCCGAACTTTAAGAAAGATCACATTGGCAGCCATATGGAAGATGGGTTGTACCAGGGAGAGGCAAGGTTACCACATAAGAGGTTGTTGAAAGAGTTTGCATTAGAGAGGCAGGTGGTGAGAGCTTGGGCAAGGCTGGTGGCTGAGCAAATGGACAGAAGACAAATGTGAACGAGATTGCAGAGATAGAAACAACATGATTTGGCAGCTGAGTGAAAAGTCGTAGATGACACCAACGTTGTGCACTTGGAATGTAGCACTCTCAACAGTAAGGGAATTTTGGGAGGGGGTGAGTTTTGGTAAAAAGAGGAGTTTTTTTGAGGGTATGTTGAGTTAAGATGAGTGTGAGAGACTCAGTTGAAAATGCTCAGTAGACATTTGATGAAGATAGGACTGGAGCTCAGTTCAGAAACTGGGCTTGCGTAGCATATCCCCCCAAATTACTGAACTGTTAAGCTCCATAGGCTTCAAACTGCACTAAGACATTTGGGACATAGATTTGTGAGCCATCTGTACTTTATTGTCACATGTTACTGAACCCATGGGAGCTGAGGGGGTCACTGAATGAGAGAGCAAAGCAGGAAGAGACGAGGGCCCAGGACAGAGACTTTTAGGACATCTCTATGTAATGAACGTGACATGTATGTTCATCTCGCAATGAAAAGTGAGAAACGATGATGGTGATGATGATGACGTCTGGTGATTACGCAATGTCAGACCCTGTGCTGCTCAATACCACTTGATCCTCACAACAACCCTGGGAGGTGGGGACTATTAATATCTGTTTTACAGATGGGGAAACTGAGGCAGACAGAGGTTAAAGGACAGGCCCAAAGTAACGCAGCTAGTAAGTGTCTAAAGCTGGATTTGAACTGGGGTCTTCCTAGCTCCAGACCAAAATCTGTCCAAAAACTACAGAGAGGTCAAGAGGGATGAATGCTTGAGAAAAGGTTTAGTGATCTGAGGAAATCTGAGGAAAAGGATTTTTCAGTGGAATGGTAAAATAAGCCATCAGATCGCAAAGATTTTAGAAGCAGGTGACGAGAGTGTTTGGGGCCACCTGCTATTTGTTGATGTCTTTTTCAAGGAGATAGGTTGAGAAATGGAGGAGACTTTTAGAATGATGACTAATTTGAAATAGGATCAAGGGAGAGTTTTAAAATACACATATATGACTTATTTTAGCTGCTGATATAAATCTGTCTGTAACATATAATGTAATACATTTTCTTATCTCTTAACAGAGCACAGAGAGTTTACCAGAAGAGCACTAGCTCTGGCCGGCCCTGCCCATTTGGACGGGCTAAGGTGGAGGGAGGCCTGGTCATAGACTGTTCTATCTTATTGGAGCGACTCACCACCAGGAGGTTGACCACTAGGCCTTGGATCGCTTTTGGCTCCCAGGTTGTGTCATCCTGTGTGGAGAGAGTCGTGATGATGTCACTGATTCTTGATGTAGTGAAGAATGGACCATAGCAGTAAAATGACATTGACCCTCCCAGTACCGTAGTACTTGCCGGTCTTTAGTGTTTTGCTTTTGTTTTAGGGTCAGCAGCTAATAACTGTGCACAGGGTCCTCAGTGGACAGTAATGACTTATAGTTTACATACATGGTTCATACATACATAGTTCATACATACATGGTTCAAGCTTCATGACTGGAGAGGACCTTTGAGGTCATCTAGTTAACTCCTTCATTTCACAAATTAGGACATGGAGGTCTAGAGGGATTAAGTGACTTGCACGAAGTCAGGCAGGTAGAGTTGGGGTTTGAACCTAGCTGGGTCTCCTTTCCCACTCTTCCATGTGGCTTTCTGTTTTTAATAACCTCTCTTTTTTCTCCACTTGACTGAGGCTCAGTTTAATCCTGTGTCTTCAGTGAAGCCTTTTTAATGGGAATGGAAATAGTACTGGATTTAGAGTCAAAGAATCATGGATTTGGTCTTATTTCTGCCACTTACTTAACTGTGCATCACTGGGGAAATGACATGGCTCTCTAGAGCTCAGTTCCTTTACTTGTAAATGAGAGGGTTGTACTCTTTGTTTGCACTTGGGTCTTATCTGTGTGACATTAGGTAATGAGTAATGATATAGGTTCCTGTGCCACCTTCCTTGAGGGAGGGAGCGTGTGGTAGGAACAATGTTGTCATCATTGGCGTCATTGTTATGGTAGCTAACCTTTATATAGTGTCTTCCATCTGCAACATCCACTAGGGTCTCCATTGGATGGATGAGTTTTTCCGTAAAAGACAGGGAACCATCACTGAGACTTGATTGGCAGGGGAGGAACTAGGGCTTCATAGTCACATAGATCATAAAAGGTCTAACCTGTGAGGAGTCAGACCAGAACAGACCGATGTGCCGCTAGGCAGTCAGCACATCTTTCTGACCAGATGCATTTCCAGGTGTAACCAAGATCTACTGCATCTACCTGAACCAGTGTGATCCTCTCTGAATATCAAATATCCTTCTATGTTATTGCTAAATAAACTCCTTTTGTTAGATAGCCTATGAGTATTATTTCCCTGTACCCCTAAATCTCAATCCTCAGAACAAGAGTATAAAAAACAATTTGTCCTCCTGGTGGTATTCTACTCAAGTCACTAGCCCAGTGGTCTTATCAGGGCTTTCCTGACACATGTACAGGAGACCTCTCCGATGCACATGCATTAGCTCCCATCCTACCAACTGGCAAAGGCTTAAAATGACCAGAAATGGACAGACTGTATTCTCAACCTGAATTCTGAGATGATTAAATGTGAATCTTAGTTAAAATAAAATTACAGAAAAGTCAATGACTCTATCCCCAATTACCACCCAGATGTTCTTTTCTTAACCAGTGAACTTCTTACACTCATAAGGTTAGCAAAAACGAAATTTTTAAATGCTCTCCACAAAGAGAGCCTCTATTCCTTTGTTTTCCAGAAAGCTTCTGTTTGCTTTCTGTTTTTTTTCCTGGGGTCCCAAGGACCAGAACCCGTACACTGGGCTGTCTTGCAGATCATGGGAAAGATTAAGGTAAGGAGGCTGTGAATCAGGAACCTCAAAGCAGGTTCTAGATTGCAGGAAAAAAGATGGAATAGGAAGGAAGGTACATCATTCTTTTCACATTTTCACTAGCCCAAACACCTGACAGCTCCTACCTGTGTGCATGAACCCAGAACATCTGCTGTCCACGTCTGGCTCACCTGCTATCTACTCTTGAGTTTTTTCTCTTCTTCACCGCTTGTTCACACTGCAGCAACTTCTGACTACTTGAATTGCTAGCAGGAAGTCTTTCTCAAGGTGTGTGCCACTTCTGTCTTGGTGATAGCAACCCCGAGGTGCCCTTACAGACTGAAGTCAGGTCACGGCCACAGAAGAAGATAGCAAGGCAGGTTGTATCTGCTACACAGCAGTCTGACTTCCCAAAGAATGCTGCCCTCTGCATGAAAAAGATACCAGAGAGCCCCAGTTCAGCTACTGTCCTTTTTGTATTCTGTACCCTGAAAATGATATCATGCAAAGGAAATGACTCTCACGGGCAACAAAGGAGGAGATAGGAAACTATGGGCATGAGGAAACTTTGTGCCCAGATTCTGCTGCTCCTAATTATCCTGAACAGAAATGAATTGGGATTATAGAAATAACTGATAGACTATTATACTTTCTTTTTCCTTCACTGATGTTTCTCTTTTATCCTGGGTTGTTGTTTCTCTCTCTCTCTCTCTCTCTCTCTCTCTCTCTCTCTTCCCCCCTGTGTCTCCCCTCCCTCCTTTTCCTTTCCTTCCCTCTCTCTCCTCTTCTCCCCTTCCCTCCCTCCACTCCTTTCTTTCTCACAAGATTCTAAGCTTCTGGAGGGCAGTGACTTGACTCAGTCCTTATCCCAGTTATACACCTGAAACCTGTGATTAGAGCACACTAAATAGTCAGTCATTCGTGATGATGACTATTAGCATAGTAATTGTTTCTATGTAAATGTATCCTCTGAAGTGCTTGTGGGTACTTGAAAGTAGTTCTTGTAATTAGCTTAAATATTCCCCTTGAAATTTGTTTTTCCTTCTAATTTAAGTAAACTTTTTTATTGCTTAATGCAGATGTAAGCTTAGGTGAAACCCCTGACCCTTTAAGACATTTTATGAGTTAGTGAGGGTCCTAATGAAGTTTCACCAGATTATCCTATTGGATTTAGGCTTTTGCACCCGGGTGGATTTTGGGAGAATCTGGTTTAATATTTATTTTATGAAATCCATTCCTCTGCAGAGGACTTTGTTTTTGCATGGTGTACATTTATTATCGTCAGAAGCATTTAGAAACAACAGCAGAATGGCCGAAGTTCCTGCTTATGTTTTTTGCTTGGTTGGGGCTTTTCTCTGGAATTCTGACCACTTCCTCTTGGGAGTTTCGCTTTCTCTATCTGCAGGTTTGTGTTTGCCAACCTTTTATTTGACCTTGCCTTCAGTATATGTCCCAAAGAGCTCCTGTTGGTTAGTGATGTTTATGGAATCTTTTGTGAGAACAGCTTTATCAGAATTCTTTGTGGAAAATGGTTAATGGTTTATTTCTTACTAGGCTCTTTCAGTAGTACATTGTCAATACTTAAATGCTTATTAATGATGAGAAGGAAGCTCAAGAAATAAATCTGAGTTTTTTATAAAGTGCATTCGAAGAAGACTTTGGGGACTGACTGGGATAAAATAAAATTCTTGAGGTCAAAGAACAGAATCTAGGAAGTCAAGTAGGAAAAGAAAGCAAAAATATGAAATACAGTGGAGTTTGAGGGGGAGAGAATGATAAGCACAGGTACCAAAATTTGAAAAGATAATGAACTGGAAGATACAGGGAAAATAAGAATTGGTAAAGTCAGAAAGAAATGCTGAAAGGCCATTCCTACACACTTGAGAGAATTTTGTAGTTACAGGCAGGTGGCAATGCCTTGGGCAGAATTGGTGTGAGATTTGGGAACATGTGCAAGCCCTGGGGGAGTATTCGTCAGCTGTCCTGAAGTAAGAGAACCAAAAATAAGATAAATACAAGAATTGACCAGAAAACATTTATGTTTTTTAGGTTTTCTAGGAACTATTAGTTTTTATTTGATGCCATGGTGCAGTGAAAGAAACACAGAATAGGGAGTGAGTCAGATTCAGAGTCTGCTAGTTACTACCTTAATAACTAGGCATATATCCCTTTCCCTCTCTCAGCTTCAGTTTCCTCATTTATGAAATGAAGTGATGGGACTAGATTACTCCCAAGATTCCTTCTAGCTCTGAATCTATGATTTTATATTCTGACACACTAAAATGATTTATTGTTGAACTAAAAAAAACAATTTATCCAGTAGTACTCAGGTAAGATGGTGGTAGGGAGGGAAGAAACCAGATCATGGTATCTCATTGGCATGGGAAATTCTAGGTGAAGAAACTCCCTCTACTAAGGCAAATCAACAACTGTTGTTTAATTTATAATCTTAGTTTTTAAAAAATGGCAGCAGTCAATGTGAGAGGGGGTTATGGGATGACAGGCACCCTGATGTGTTATGGGTGGAGCAGATTGTTGGTACAACTAGTATAGAAAGCAAATTGGAATTATGTAAATAAAGCGACTAAAATGTCCTTACTCTTTGACCCAGAGATTATACAGAGATGTGCCTTATATATACCCTCAGGAAGCCATTGATAAGAAGAAAGTTCCCATATGTACCAAAATATTTATTTGTGTTAGTGAAGGATTGGAAAAAAGTTGATGCCCAACTATTGGAGAACTGCAAAAAAATTGTGGTACATAAAAATAATGGAATATTATTGTGTTGTAAGAAATGATGCCATGAATACGGAGATATATGAAAAGATCTACATGAACTATTGCAAAGTGAAGTGAGCAGAGGCAAGAATATGTACAATGACTAGCACAATGTAAATGCAAGTAACACCCCCCACCCTAATTCAAAAGTGAATGTAACAAAATGACAAAGTTAAAGCAAGACTTGAAAGAAAAATATGAAAGAGGCATCTTAAAAATACTCTGTTATATGGGGTGACTCTTTGGGAAGGAGAGAGAAGCTGGGGAAAACTATCATGATGTTAAAAAAAAGAAATAAGAATTACTTCTAAAAATTATAATTTTAGAAAGTTTTCTGGGTCACTGAAGTCAAGTGACTTGCCTGGGGTAACACAAACCATATGTCAGAAGTAGGACATCAATCCAGGGCTTACTGATTCCAAGACCACCAGCTCTCCTAAACCAAGTTACCACTCAAATGAGTAAAATCAAGTAGAGTATTATCCCTAACAAAGTAAGATGTTATCTTTAATAATCAAATGGAATAAAAACTTATTTCAGATCACTTATAAGACCCAAAATATTCCTATTTAGACCCATGTTGAAAAGAAAAATTTTTTTTCTTGCTCTTGGAAATAAAGAAAAAAATCAGGAAATAAGAAATTTAAACTATATAAAATTGTTATTCATTTAACCAACATTTCAATCTCTTGTCTCTCTAAAGCACTAGCAAAAATAACTATTAATATTTGATTGTATTTTCACCTTTTCCATTTTTCTTCTGTGATAGAATTATTAGGAAGTAATAATATGGAAAACAATGTAGCTCATGTAATTATTTAGTTGTTAAAAATATAATCAAATAATTACCATTAAGAACTTAACTATTTGTGAGTTACTAGGATGTGTAAATCACCTTGGAGTTTCAAACTTTTTCTGCTGAAGTTTAAAGCAGTCTAAAATTCTTTAAAAGCAAAAATGGAGTTTTGTTATTACATTTAATTATTTTAAAAGGAAATTTAGTTTAGGATAGAGATAATTAGACTGGGCAAAAAAAAAAAGCTCCCAACTCACTTAGTATTTGTTAAGTCTCACCCTACCCTGGTAGTCCAGCCACTCATATAATGTTTATATCCCATTGTAAAACTGATAGAGCAAAGGACATTGCGTTTTGAACTAAAATGTTATGATTCTCATCCTCATAACCTCTGTTTTCATTTTAGTTTGGTGGAATACAGTTGCATTGATGATTTTTTAAAATTTAATTTAATTCTTAGGGAAATAACAGCATCTATTTTTACCCAAAAGATGATATACTTAGTAGTTGTACCACTGTTGAATCAGATAGAGGGAAAAAAGATGTAAGGCTGTTCATAAATAAAATGTTATAAATATTCTTCACCTAATAGCATAGATAAATATTCCAATGAGGAGATCATGAAATTAGAATCCAAAGATTCAGGTTTAAGGGCTGCTTATTATTATTTCTGAGACTTGGGACAAACCCCTTCTCTCTGAGCTTCATTTTCTGCACCTATAAAATGATGATGATGGTGATGATGGTGATGACGATGGTGGTGATGGTGATGGTGATGATGATG
>CM053769.1:691194424-691254338 GCA_028658325.1 Potorous gilbertii
GATGATGGTGATGGTGATGATGATGATGGTGATGATGATGAAGGTGATGATGATGATGGTGATGATGATGATGGTGATGGTGATGATGATGATGATGGTGGTGATGGTGATAGTGATGATGGTGATGGTGATGATGATGATGGTGATGGTGATGATGATGACGGTGGTGATGATGATGACGATGGTGATGATGATGGTGATGATGGTGATGGTGATGATGATGATGGTGATGGTGATGATGGTGGTGATGATGATAGTGATGATGATGGTGATGATGATGATGGTGACGATGATGATGATGACGATGGTGATGATGATGGTGATGACGATGGTGATGGTGATGATGGTGATGATGATGATGATGACAATATTGATGCTATTTCATTGCTTTCCTCAAAGGTTTGTTTAGGCAAACAAATTCACCTGAAATTATAAAGCACAATTACCAATAAGAGACTACCATTATTAGATACATGTTTGTAGGCTTAGCTATTAATGGAATTTCAGTTTAATAAATCCTTCCCCACGCTCCAATTTACTTCTTTATGTCATTGTATGTAGAGTCCAGCTAGAAAACTAAATATCATCCCCTTCTCTCTTCCCTGCAAATACAATAAAGTTGTAGTTTAAAGTACAGGTGGCCCTAACTCCGGAAAGACCTGGGGTTAAGTCCTACCTCTGATCCCACTGGTGAAGTCAACCTCTCATGGCTCTGGGCAACTCTCTAAGACTGAGGTTGTTCACCTTTTGATGTGTTTCAGACCTCTTTGGGAGTGTGGTGAAGCCCATAGACCGACTCCTCAGAATAATTGTCTTAAATGCATAAAATAAAATACATAGGATTACAAAGGAGAGCAATTATATTGAGATATAGTTATAGAGGTGTATATAGAAATGTGTCTGTACACACGTTCCATGAAAACATGTGCATATATACCCCTATAGATATACCTATATGCATATTATATGTGTATATATGCATCCAAATATACAAATTTTCATGACCATCAGGTCAAGAATCCACATCTAAGATGTTTCTATAAGGAAATTGTACTAAATCTCTCCTGTCATAGTTGTAGTTTCTATAAAAGAATCCCTTCTTACATAGGGTTCTGTGGGGGATGAAAAACAAGTATGACACCCATCCATATTCTCAGGAAAATTCCACTGTATTTGTGGAAACAGGACTGATACACAAACCCAAACAAATTATATTAGAAAATATAATAAAATATATTATACCAAGTTTGTTGAGACTATGGAAAAGGAATTAAAGGAAAGGGATTAATATTCATTGGGGTCAGTTGGAGAAGACACCCTCAATTTTTAGCACTTATATGCATTTTCTTTTCTGTTGGTGACCTGTCTCTCTGCTCTATCGTGTTCAAGCTATGAGCCTGAGCTGTGGAGGTTTCCCCAAACCTCTCATGTTTCTGATTTTGTCTTGGCAACCTGAATCAGATCTCTTGCATTCCAGATTTGCATCCTGTTTTCTGTTTCCTGGAAACATGCCTCTGACTCTGACTGATGGTTATTTCTTTTGCCTGATGATTCACCCAAATTTATAATATAAGATCACAGTACTCGAACTGAAAGAGACTGTAGAGGTCATTTCATTCATCCTTTTGTTTTACAGATGAGAACACTAGACCCTAGAAAGGACAAATGACTTTGCCCACATCTACGTGGGCTACGTAAATGGCCAGAGCTTCCTTCCAACATCATTTGTGTCTGACCCCAGATTCTGATGAATCTCACTATAGTGGCTACTGCCAATCACAGTCATAGCAGAAAGAATAGTAATAGACATTTCTAGAGACAGAGGATCTCATTGGTACAGGTAACTCCTGGAAAGAGAAAATTCCCCTCAACCAAGGCAAATAGTAACTTCTGCAACTTTAGTCTTAAAGAATTGCCCGGAACAATAAGAAGTGAAGTCATTTGCCCAGAGACGTTTCTGAGATAGGACTTCAACGATAATGATAACTAATGAGTAACATTTATGTAACACTTACTATGTAGCAGACACTGCTAAGTGCTTTTATGATTACTATCTCATTGGATCCTCATAACAGCCCTGGGAGGGAGGGTTTGTTTCATCCCCATTTACAGGTGGGAAAACTGAGGCAAAGATGGGGTTCAGTTATTTGCCCAAAATTACATAGCAAAGAAGTATCAGACTGGATTTGAACTCAGGTCTTCCTGATTCTGTGCTCAGACTCTATCTCCAGTGTCATGCTTCCTCTCAGACTTGCAAGACTTCATATTCACTGTCTCACTTGAGTCTTCCAATAACTTTATGAGGTGTTACTATTGATGTTATTGTTGCCGTTCCACAGGTGAGCCCACTGAAACTCAGAGACCTTACCTTACTTGCTACTGAGTGTCACAGGGGGGATGGGTCCAAGTTCATTATCCTAATACATAACATTGCTTCTCCTTTCCTTGATGTCATCATTACCTTCATACTTGTTACTGCATTTGGTGCATCCTTAATCCATAAACTAGGTATAAATAGCAGGACTTTTGTCCTGCCCAAACAAGGTTTTTATCTCAACAGCACCCAAGGTGATGGTGGATTTGCTTGAACCCCTGCTGAGGGGAGTAAAGTGTCCACACTCAGGAAAAAAAATTGTAATAAGGGTCACTTATCAACCTGGAGTTTCATGTCACGTGGTCAGTTGATTTCCTAAAATTAATTATTAATTTTTCATTTCAGGAATTAATTATTTATTTAATTAATTTTTCAGGAATTAATATTTCAGGAAGATTGTAGTTAGCTCCTTGGGGTTGGGGGGAGGGGAAGTGCCCTGTTGGACAATATGTCTATTGAAGATAGTTTTCACTGAGGAATCTTGGAGAATTCTCCTATCATTGGTCAGTTGCTAGAGTTTGGATATAACAAATGCAGTACAGCGAGAGAGTGCTTCCCAGGGTTGTTAGCAACAACAAAATAGTTTAATTCCATAATGATACCCATAAGCTTCAGTTTGGAAAAAGAGGGAATCCGAATGGTTCTTTCCATTAACTCTCCCCAAGTTTCACAGCTCAGGCTATTACTTGGCTAAAGTTTTATGCTCCTTGTGAGAAAACTCAATTTCTCTTTCCAAGTTTCTCTTCCATTGCTCTCATTGCTTTTCTGGTTCTTTCTTGAATCACTGTCATTACATTTAAAATATTTTAATCCATTTAAAACAAACTCATCATTTCTTCTAGTCATACAAATTGCTCTTGTGAGCAAGTTGTGTTTTACTCCGAGGCTTTGGTTGTAGGTGTTTGTAATTTTCCTCTTCTGGGTTGTATCTTAGGTTTCTCTGGTCTCATATAGCCTGTAACCTTTTATCTTTTTGTTTGCTTGTCTATATACATTCTTCAAGCAATCTGCTCTTGGCGGTCCCATGTAACTGGCTTGCCTGGGAGCTCTGGGACTCTGATCCACTGCTATCTGGGAAACCTCCAGTTCTGTTGACCTGAGCTGATGGGCTGAGTCCAGGATCACCTCTGGGTAATCTCCATACCGCTGGCCATGCTTGGAGCTCTGAGCGCTGAGTACCTGATCTAAGTCCAACTTTGTTCCATAGTTCCAGCTGGAGTCACTTGACTATAGGTCAAATTTCTAATCTTAGACTGAAAAGATGACTCTTTATGGTTTCTTATTTGTTTCTCTATCACTCCTTGAACTGGTTTCTGTCTTAGTTCATTGTTGAAGTAGTTGTGGGGAGAGCTGGACTGCACTACTTCCTCTCACTTTTCTATATTGACTGGTCCTTTCTCCCTAACTCTTAGACTAGAAGTACAGAATGAGAGAAATTTTTAAATATGACCAAGGTACCAATGGAGGTGGGGGAGCTGAAGGGGAGGGAATTTAGGGAGACAAAGGCTCTAATTATAGTGGTGCCATAAAAGGATAGGAAAGAAAAGAGCATTAATGAAGCATTTAAAAAATATTATTTAGAACAGAAAATCAATAGGGAGACAGATCCAAGGAGTGCAGGTTTGAAACTAGGATGTTAAGGTTTCAATATGCTTAAAACCAGATTATACATAGTAGAGATTTGCAGTTTCATATAGTATCTTCTTTTTCGTTCTTTGTAAATGAAAATGTTCATGTTTGTTGATATTTGGCAAGTTCACAATTATAAAAACTTCAAACTAAAATTCTAAAAAAACCCAAACAAACAAAAAATGACCATAAGATGCCCCCCTCTCCAAATTTGGTTTTTAAATAAAAATATGAAAACAGGAATTTTACATATAGAGGATTAACCATAAAGCAAGACTTTCAGTACTCTTGCATGTTCACCAAGTCAAGGATGCCAAGAGTCGGTGTTTGACACACAAACCTTTGTTTTATGACCCTGTTAAATGTATGGGTTTGGAAAGGCAAGAGTTTCTTAATAGTAGTTGGATTCTGATTTTTAACACCTCTTTAGCACCAGGTTCTAAACGTTGCTGAAACATTTGATCAAGCTGATCTAGTTTCACTGTTAATATAAATGTTTCCAATCCCACAAATGGCTTTGCATTTGCTGCCAAGTGCTTCCTGACATCGTTTAGTTAGCTACAATCTGGCTCACTCCAGAAGCCTCAAAAAAAATCACCCAAGAGCTACATGTAAGAGTTGTTGATTATTTTTGATCCATATTAGGGTGGCTTTAGGGACCCTAGGAGCCCTGTTCTGGCTTCCAGTGACCTTTTCCAGACCCAGACTTGGACCAAAGAACAAGGAGCTGTCCATACCTGAAGGCTTTCTTGTCTCTGGTCCAAGAGGAGACTAAAGAGCTTTTGGGATAAAATTTCAAAGAACCCCACCTCCTGTCTCCAGAGCAGCCCAGTCCATCTCCCAGGACCCTAGAACCAGCTACTGTGATTTCTTCCTTTCTTCCTTCCCCTGGTTTTCCCATATTGGTAACCAGTCTCCTAGAATTGTTGTGGGGCTTCCCAGAATACCTTAGATAACCCAGACAAAAGGCAGCCCCTGAATTTTGGACCCAGACCGGGCCAAACAAGGTCAGTGCCAAGTAATGAACAAAAAGAATAGTAAATCTTTTTGTGGAAAAACTTGAAGCCCTTCCTGGAGATTTTTTGTTGTTTATGTTATCAGGGAACAATGCCTTCTACTTGAACAACACTTTCTGGTCTTTACAGTAATAATACAATACACATAGTACTTGAAAGTCTATGCAGTGTCTTCACTATGGCCATTAGCAGTGTACATAGTGTATTACTATCCTTGTTTTACAGATGAAGAAACTAGAATGTGAGCTCTTTGGGAGCAAGGACCATTTCTTTTTCTTTTTTCTTTTGGATGGTCATTGCTTAGCATAGTTCCTGGCACCTAGTGAGCAATTAATAAATACGTGTTGACTACTTGATTGACTTTCAGATGGTCACACAGCTATAAAGTTGAGGCACTGGTCTTTGAATTCACCTCTCCTAACTCTGACTACAGTGGGGTTTTTTTCCATTGTACCGCATCACTTCTTATTTAAGCAAAAATTCTAACTAAATATGCCAACTTACTCTTTAAAATTTTTAACTAAATGTAACAATTGTTTTTGAATCTTTTTTTCGGTAGCTAGAGACTAAGCCTTTTCATATCCCTTGTAATCATCGAGTCCTAATAATTCCATTAGCTAGATAAGATAGGTATTATCATTGCCGTTTTACAGATGGAGGAACTAAGGATCAAACTGGTTTTGTGACTTGTCTGAGGTCACGTAGCCAATAAATAGCAGTGCCAGAAATGGAACCCAGATCGTCCAATGTTCTTTCCACCTTCCCTCTCTTTAAAAAAAATACCATAATAAAATGCAGTTTATTCCTTATCATCCCATTTCTATTTTGTTAGGGTCTAGCGGAATATTTTAGATAGCTATTTTAACTTTGCTATGATGTATTCTTTACAGCCTAGGCTGAAGGATTGCATTGTAGCTGAGGCAGGGCTGTATTGAAATAGGTATTTCATGGGAAGTCCTACTCTCCCTACTCTGATTGAGTACGAGAGGCGTCATGAAGTCTCCTGAACAGGTGGTTCCTGCTACAGAAAATCAAAGTAGCCATACAGACCAGACACATTACAGATTCACTGTTATTCAACCTCTACTGGGTCCTTTCTATAGGAAGGCAGTCCTTTTATTTATTATTTAATAAATGTAATTTATTATGATCAAGTCCCCATTTCACTCCTTACAGAAGTCATGCTAAACCTTTTCCTCCTTTCCCAAGCCTCTCTTACTACATTCTATGTCTCAGGGGACAACCTTGCCTCTTAAGTCAGAAAATGAAGACCATCTGACATGAGCCTCCTCTCCTTCTCTTCATCTCAAGGCTCCTTGGCACATCATCTCCTTTCTTCTCCATTCCCCAGTCCTTTGAGAAGGAGGTGAGTCTTCTCCTTGCCAAGGCCAGCCCTCCTCCATGTGTGCTTGATCCTGTCTTTCCATCTTTTCCTGTAAACTGCATCCTCAATATCCCCCCTCTGTAAATTTCAGTATTTCCCTCGATACTGGTTATTTTCTACCTGCTTTCCAACATTCTTGTCAGGTTCTTCTAGCCTTAAAAAAATCCATCACTTGACCCTATCATGCCCTTAAAAAAGGATACTATCCTTTATCTCTCCTCCATTTGTCAGCCAAACTCCTAGAAAAAGTGACAATATTTGCTTCCACTTCTCCTCATTTCTTTCTTGATTCTTTGCAGTCTGGCTTCTGGCCTTCCCAATGAATTGAGACTTCTCTCTCTAAAGTCACTTGTGATCTCTTAATCACCAAATGCATGATCCTTTCTCAGTCCTTATTCTTCCCACCATCTGCTGCCTTTGATGTGGCCCCCTCTCCTCCTGGAAGTCAGGCTCTCGTCTCTCTGTTTCTGTGTCACTGCTCTCTCCTTCTTTGCCTCCTACCTGACAGATCATCCTTTCTTCTGCTTCTTTCCTAGCTCATCATTCGGAGCCTTGTTCCTCCAGGCTCTTTCCTAAGGCCTCTTCTCTTTTCCCTCTACACTCTCTGGGTAACTTTAGCAGCTCTTAAGTCTGACAATTATCTCCATGCAGATAACTCACAGATCTATATATCTAGCCCCAGGCTCTTCACTGAACTTCAGTCCCGCATCATGAATTGCTGCTGGACATTTCAAACTCCATGTCCTCAAGACATCTTTAACTCAGTAGATCTAAACCCTTACTCATTATTCCTCCCCTCTTCCAAATTTCGCTCTTTCTGCCAAAGGCACTCTCATCTTTTTGGATTCTGAGGTAAATGATGGTGGCATTCTTTTGGATTCCTCCTTCTCCCTCCCCCTAGGTAACTAATCCTTTGTCAGATCTTAGCTTTCCTGCCTTCCCAGCCTCTCTCACTCCCACCCCAGCAGCTTGTATAGCCACCCCTGTAATCAGGGCATCTCTCATCTCTCACCCAGAGTATTGCAACAGCCTCCTAATTGGCCTCTCTGCTCCATGTCTCGTGCCACTGTAGTATATCTTACACACAGCTTCCAAAGAAATTTTCCTGCAGTGCAGATCTGACTACGTGACTACTTTTAGTCAAATTCAGTGACTTCTTTTGTTTCAAAGATTAAATAGAAACTACTCTGTTTAGCATTTAAAGCCCTTTACAGTCTTAGCCCAACTTAGCTTTTCTAGCCCATTTGACATGACTACTCCTTCTGCACCCTGTAATCCAGCCAAAGTGGTCTTTTCCTCACACAGGTCATTCCGCCTCCCATTCTATATGCTTGCAATGCACTTACTCTTTACCTCCCACTGGCACAGTCTTCCCCTTCTTTCTAGACAAGACATTCTTAACATCACTTAACAGTGACTGTCTTTAAAAAAAATCGAAAACCATATTTTGGTATAATTGGTTTTCATTGTAATCATCCTTTGCATTTAATTTATTTAGTTCATTATTCTGAGGAGTCCATCAGCTTCATTGGATTACAGAAGGGGTCCATATGACAAACAAAAGATTAAATGTACCCTGTTTTAGATGTAGCTCAAGTACCATTTCCTACACAATTTCCTGACCCTTCCAACTGCTAATGTCCTCTGTCCCCAAACTATCTTGTATTTAACTATTTTGCATATATGTGAAGTTCTGTATACATGTAAATATATGTATTTGTGTACTGAATTGCATTTTGAAGTCTAGGTCTCTCTCACTTGTCCTGGCTGGAGGTTCAGTGGGTACTCATGTCCACCAGCCTGATTCTGATCTGTGTGGATGCTTTGAACTGCTCTGGATCTTTCTGACTTGGTCCTGTTCTCCCTTCCTTAGGCACCTAGTGTCCTGAGGCTCGTCACATTAGTGCTGGATTTAGTGTGGACTCGATCAGCCTTAAACCTCCTACAGCTCAGAATCTCTGTATTTAAATCTCTTACCACATCCAGTCTGTCTCCTAAGCTCCTTGCATATGGGAGTTACTTTATTCTTTGTACTTGTTTCTCTAGTGCCTGGCTTACAGTGGGGTGGCACAGAGTTTGTTTAATATATTCATATTGATAGTTGTTGTCATTGTCATAGGGGAGGCAAGTTTGGAGACACTTGCTGCCGTCTGACTCAGAACTAGACTAGAGCTACGGGAGATAGGTGTGGTGACTCCAAGGATGGGGGCAAAGATAAGAAACCGAAATTTTTTTTTAAAATCAAAGGGTCAATATAGATCAGTCAATATATCAACCAATACTTATTAAGTGCCTATAACATAACAGGCCCTGTGCTAAGCAGTAAGGATACAAAAACGAGGCAAAAGAAAAGCTCTGCCCTCAAGAAACTTACAGTCTAATAGGGGAGACAGCATGTAAACAAATGTAGACAGAGAAAGCTAAATATAGGATCAATAGGAAATAATTAACAGAGAGAAGGCACTGGAATTAAGAGGGGTTGGGGAAGGCTTTCTATAGAATGTGAGATTTTAGTTAGGACTCAAAGGAAGCCAGGGAGGTTGGATCTATATTATACTGATTTTTAGGTTAATTGACAATGTGTTATCACTGTCTAATAGTGGCTCATCCAGGCCATCTGAAGTTTAGATTCCAAAATTCAGTTACTTTCATTGAAACCTTGAGTTTTTTGGAGGGAATTTGTTATAATAATTGAGTACTGAAAAATCTCATTAGCCTGATAAGGCTATTTAAAACAATGTATCCTATTTCCTGATTTATGTACTTGTTAGAAAAAAATCTGAACCTGGTTAATTCAAAGTTCATTTTTTTTTCAGGTCTTTTGTTTCTCTCACTAATTTGATTTTATTTTTTATTTATCACTTGAATTGTATCAGATTGTAATAAGAGAAAGTTATTAAATATAGATGTGAATTAAATGGTGAAATAGAAAGTCTACAAGGCAGCTGGCATAATCTTGATGTTTATATAGGGCTCCTAATAATAAGTTATAAAAATGAGCAATAATCTTAATAAATCTTTAATTCATGATACCTTTTCAAAAAAAAAGTATTGGGTTAGAAATTAAGAGACTTAGATTTCAATTTCCAGTTTTGTTATTAACTTGATTAGTGATCTTGAACAAATCTAGCACTAGACTTAGAGTTAGACCTTGGGTAAGTCGTTTTCTAAACCTTAGAACACTGGCTTCTAATGCCAATGTTGTTGTTCTAACTTGTTCTTTATTTTAGCTAACATATATTTGCAATTTAATTACCTTAGGATCCATCTCATTTATAGATGTGAGGCAGTGGAGCAGAGTGGGAAAAACCTTGGATTTAGATTTAGAGGGCACAGCCTGTTTAACCTTGGAAAAGTTACATATTCTTCAGGCCTCAGTTTATTTCTCAATACAGTGAAGAGTCTTGGACTAAATAACTTCAGACATCCTTGCTAGCTCTAAATCTGTGATCATCTAATTTTATTTCTCTGAACATTAATTTCTTCATTTAAAATGATGAAATTGAATTCTAATCTTTAAAGGCCCTTCTACTGCTGGTATTCTGTGATTTTGATAAATTAAATTAACCTTCTTGCTTATTTTTAATACTAATTTTTAATTTATTTTATAATTTTAAATGAAACTTTGCTTATTTTTCTTTAAAAAATTTCAATTCCAAATTCTTTTTCTCTCTACTCCCTTACCTACCCCATTGAGAAAGGAAGAAATGTGATATTCAGTATACATATGAAGTCATGAAAAACATTTCCACATTGACCTTGTTTCAAAAAAGAAAGAAAAATAGAAAAAAAGTGAAAAAAATGCTTTGATGTGCAATCAGAATCTCTCAGGAGATTGATCAGAGAAGCTGAGTTGTTCATAGCTGATGTTACAATATTGTTGTTACTGTGTACAATGTTTTCCTGTTTTTTGCATCAACTCATAAAATAAATATCTCCAGGTTTTTTTGAAACCATTCACTTCTTCCTTTCTCTCATTACGATTGTATTATATCATAATCATTTACCACAACTTCTTTAGACATTCCTCACCTGATAGGCATCCCCTCAGTTTCTAATTCTTTACCACCATGAAAAGAGCTACTACAAATATTTTTCTACATGAGTCCTTTTCCTTTTTCTTTGATCTCTTTAGGATATAGACTTAGTAGTGGTATTACTGAGTCAAAAGTTATGCACAGTTTTATAGCCCTATGGACAGAGTTCTGAATTGTTCTCCACAGTGGCTGGATTTATGTCCAAATAATTAATGCAGTCATGTCCCTATTTTCCCACATCCCCTCTGGCATTTGGCAGTTTCCTTTTCTGTCATATTTAGCCACTTTGATGGATATGAGGTGATGGTACTTACAGAGTTTTAATTTGCATTTCTTTAATTATTAGTGACAGAGCATTTCTTTCATATGACTATAGGTAGTTTTGATTTCTTCTTCTGAAAACTGTTCACATACTTTGACACTCTCACAACATCAATTGGGGAAAGGCTCTTATTTTTATAAATTTTACTCAGTCCCCTATATATTTGAGAAATGAATGATTTATTGGAGAAACCTGCTATAAAAAATTTCCCCCAAATTTCCTGCTTTTCTTTTAATTTTGGCTGCATTGGTTTTGTTTGTACAACTTTTAATTTCATGTAATCAAAATTTCTTTTTTACCACCTGTGAGCCATTCTATCTCTTATTTGGTCATGAACTCTTCTATTGTATTAGAAAGGTAATTTTTTCCATGCTCTCCTAATTTGCTTATATCATTCTTTATATCAAAATCATGTATCCATTTTGACCTTATCTTGATATACGTTGTGAGATATTGTGCTGTGCTTAGATTACTTAAACTACTTTCCAGTTTTCCCAGCAGTTTTTGTCAGATAGTGAGTTCCTGCCCCAATAGTTTGGATCTTTGGGTTTATCAAGCCCTAGGTTACTATAGTTATATTGTATGCCTGATCTGTTCCACAGTCCACCACTCTTTCATAACCTACCAGCTTTATTGACAATTACTGCTTTGTGATAAAGTTCGAGATCTAATCATGTAGACTTTCCTCCTTCACTTTTTTGTTGGTTTCTTAGATATTCTTGACCGTATATTCCTCCGGATGAGTTTTGTTATTTTATTCCAGCTCTGTAAAACAGTGCTTTGATTGATGGCACTGAGAGTAATGAAACTCATTTAGATAGGATTGTAATTCTTATCGTACTGACTTGGCCTACCCATATGCAATCAGTACTTCTTCAGGTGTTTAGAGCTGAATTTATTTGTGTGTGGATTATATTCATGTGGTTCCTGCATGTCTTGGCAAGTAGATGCTCCAGTATTTTATGCTGCCTGTGGTTATTCCAAATGGAATTCCTCTTTCTAGCTCTTCTTGCTGGGTTTAGTTGGTAACACATGGTAATACTGATGATTTATGTGAGATTATATTATATCCTGCAGCTTGGTTAAGGTTCTTTGTTGTTTCATCTAGTGTTTAGTTGATTCCGTTGGGTTCTCTGTATGTATGTACTACTGCAAAGGTATATATCACTACAGAAAATGATAGTCTAGTTCCCTTGTTGCTTACTCTTATTCATTCATTTAATTTACTTATTTCTTGTCTTACTGATATAACTAGTATTTCTAATTATTGTACAATAATTTAATAATGGTGGTAGGCTGGTACAATGTGGAATAATATTGGGTGCAATATTGAATAATAATGGTGAAGCATTATTGAATAATATTAAATATTGTACAATTCTGAAAAATAATGGTGATAATGAGCATCTCTGTTTTTCCCCATGATCTTCCTGGGCAGGCTTCTAGCTTCTCTCGGTTATAGACAGTGCATCTTTTTGCTATTTACCGTTTTAAGAAAAGATACAAGAGGCAGTGAGGTGGTTCAATGGATAAGGCACTAGCCCTGGAGTGAGGAAGACTGGATTTCACATCCGACCTCAGACAACAAATAGCTATGTGACCCCAGGCTAGTCACCCCGGATTGCTTTACCCCATGCCACCCAAATAAAGAAAAGTGTCATTTATTCCTAGACTTTCTGATGTTTTAAATAGCAATGAGTATTATTTTTCATTAAAAGCTTTTTCTGCATCTATTGATATAGTCATATGATTTTTGTTTTATTGGTTAATGAGATGATCAATTATGCTTTTAGTTTTCTTAATATTGCACCAGTCTAACATTCCTCTTATAGATGTAACTTGGCCACAGTGTGTGATTTTTGTGATATATTTCAGAGGTCACCTTGCTCTAGCATTTTATTTAAAAATTTTATACCAATAGGGAAATTGAGCTATTCTTTTTCTATTTTTGCTTTTCCTGGTTTAGATATCAAAAGTATATTTGCATCATATAAGAAATTTGGTATTATTCCTTCATTACCTGTTTTTTGAAATAGCTTATTAGTATTGAGATTTATTTTTAAGTCTTTTAAAATGCTTGGTGAAATTTGCTTGTAAATAATCTAATCCTTATGATGTTTTTTGTTAGGGAACTCATTTATGGCTTGTTTAATTTCTTTTTTCTAAGGTAGGGTTATTTAAGTATTCTATTATCTCCTCTGTTATTTTGAGCAATTTATATTTTTGTAAATCTTCATCCATTTAATTCAGATCACCAGCTTTATTGGCATATACTTGGACAAAATAGCTTAAAATAATTGCTTTAATTTCATCTTCATTTGTTGTACCTTCACCCTTTTCATTTTTGATAATGGCAATTTAGTTTTCATTTTAAGAATCAAATTTACCGTTAATCAGTTTGATTCTTGTTTTTTCATTAACCTAGCTCCCCATTTTATTTATCAGTTCAGTGGCCTTTTTACTTTTAATTTTATTCTTTTCTCCTTTAATTTTTCAGGATTACCATTTTGGTGTTTAAGTGAGGAATTTTAAAATCATTTTCTCCCCTAATGTTTTTGTTTGTTTTTTTTTTTTTATAGTTGATCTACCCTTTCTACCAACTGTTTAGAGATATAAAATTTTCCCTAAATATTGCTTTGGCTATATCTCAGAAATTTTAGTATACTGTTTCATTGTCTTTAATGAAATTATTGTTTCCATGATTTGTTCTTTGACCTGCTCATTCTTTAGAATTAGATTTGTTTCCAATTAATTTTTAATGTATGCTTCCAAAGCCCTTTATTGAATGTGCTTTTTATTGCAATATAGTCTGAAAAGGATGCATTTGTTTGAGAGGTTTTCATACTGTAATATAGGGTCAGTTTTTTGAAGGTGCTATGTATAGCCAAGAAAACAATATACTCCTTCCTGTTCCCATTCAGTATTCTCCAGAGGTCTGTCTTATTTAACTTTTCTATCCTTAAGTTATTCTTATTTATTTTATCATCATATTTGTCTAGATATGAGAGATTCAAATTGAGGTCCTCCACTATTATACTTTTACTATCTATTTCTTCCTGTAATTAACTTTTCCTTCAAGAATTTATGCTATACCATTTGGTGTATATATGTTTAGTATTGATATTACTTTATTGTCTGTGGCATCTTTCAGCAAAATATAGTTTCCCAGATTATTTTTTGTAATTGGATCTATTTTTGAATTTGGTTTGTCTGAGATCATGAATGTGACCACTGTTACTTCACTTCAGCTGAAGCATAATAAATTCTGTTGTAGCTCCTTATTTGAACTCTGTTTTTATTTCAAGTTGTTTGTCCTTCTTCTTGAAGAGGGCCATGACAATCAGGAAGATGGTGCCATAACTTGCAAGTAAATTGGATTTAAGTGAGGGAGGGCTGTGCAAAGTTACCAACCTCACTGTCTCCTCCAGAGTTGTCTGGGTCCAGTAGCCAGATATAGATGAGGACAAATGAAGATGGCCTCTGTCTGTTTCAAGTGTGTCTCTTGTAAACCACTTCCTGTTGGTTTTTAATCCATTCTGCTTATCTACATCCATTTTATAGGTCTGTTCATCAACTTTTTATTCAGTTGTGATTTTTAGCTGTCCATTTCCTTCTCTTCTCTTCTTTTTATGTTTTTTTTTTTACCCTGTTCCCTCCTCAAAAGTCTGTTTTGCTTCTAACCACTGCTTCCCTTGATTTTTTCTTTTCTTTTATTTCCTCACCCCTTTTTCTCCTTAGTGGTTTTTATCTCCTACTTCCCCGTTAGGTAAGTCTCTCCCCAGGTATGTATGTGTGTGTGTGTGTGTGTGTGTGCACATGCGTGTGTATGTGCATGTGCGCATGCGTGTGTGTAATTCCCTCTTGTATCAGTTCAGATGAGAGTGAGATTCAGGTGTTGCCAGGTCCTCTTTATTTTCTCCTGTATAATAAAAATTCAGTGAAATGTTTCACATTTTCATCTATTTTTCTATTCTTTGGACTTTGTCTTATGGTTTCTTAATGTCTCATGGAGTCATTAGCCTCTACTTGACTAATTCTAGTTTTTAAGAAATTATATTCTTCATTGAAATTTTGTATGTCTTATCATTTGACCAATTCTGATATTGTCAAGTTAAGTTAGTCTTTTCTTCAATATTTATGGTTCTTCTTTTATTAAGTCATTATTTTTTTTCATAATTTTCCTGCATGATTCTCATTTTTTATCCCAGTTTCCTTTTACCACTCATTTGATATTTAAAAGTTTTTTTTTGTATTTAAAAAAATTCCTGCTTTAACTATCTTAGAAATTCTTGTTGTAATTGTGTACAATCTTATTCTTCTTTGTTGATGTTTTCAGGTCATTGTCTTCTGAGTTTGTTTCGTGGGCTTCCCTGTCATTGTCGTAGTTTTTTATGGTCATGTTTTCCATTTTTGTCATTTGCTCATTTTTCAGCCTATTTCTTGACTTTAAACTTCATAGTAGAGTAGTACTAAGCTTACTTTTGTGTGGGGAAGGGGTATGGACTGTCCTGAGCTTCAGGCTTTTATGTCCTGCTATTTTCACACCTAGTTCTGGGGGCCTGTAAGTTTTTGGTGCTCCTGAGATGGTGAGATCAGGGAAATGTGTGGTCACTGATCTGCTTTTACATCTGTTTTTATTTAGGTTGGGACTCTGCTCCCTTGAGACCTATCTTCCCTGGAAATGTAACCTAGAACTGGGTAATAGTCAATGGAGTTGCTAAATGACTAGCACTTGGCATAGGCAGTGGGGTTCCCTGTAATTTTTTCTAACGAGATGTTCAATCCCTTAACCATTTCTAAGCACTGAGTACCTCTGCTACTGCTGCTCCCACCATCTCTTCCAAGGCTGACAGCTGGTGAGCTCAGCTGCATTGAGCTGCCAGCCAGCCAGCCAGCCTAGTGCTGCGTTCTTCTCTTTCTGTCCTTCTAAGCTGTCCTGGGCTGGAAAAATGACCAACTCTGACATTTTGTTGGTTATGCTGCCTAGAATTTGTTTTGGCAGGCTTTTTAAAGTTGTTTAGAGGAGAATGTTGGGAGAGTTTGGAAAAAATGCTCACTGTACTCTGCCATCTTAGGTTTGCCCTGGCCATGGTTTTTTAAGAATAACCTACTTTATATAATGCTTTATGACTCACAGTATCTTTTTCTGAAAACAACCCTGAGAGGCAGGTAGTTTCAATATTGTTACTCTTATTTTACAGATGAGGAAACTGAGACTTAGTGAGGGTAAGTGATTTATACAAGGTTACTATATGTTCATAAGGGAAGAAGATCAAGGTTAAATGTGTCTTCCAAATACAATTCCAGCAGTCTTTCCAATACTCTCATGTGTATGTTGTCATGTGTCACGAAACAACATCTTGGGGCTTCCTTCCAATTCTAACATTCCATGATGTCAAAACAATTTTAAGTTATATATTTTTCAGTTTACTAAAATCACTACTAAAAGTATACAATTCATAGATGATGAATGAAGTTCACAAGGTCATATAATTGGAGTTGGAAGGGGTTAGAGAAGCATGTAGTTTACTACCCTCATTTCATATATGTGCAAACTGCAGCTCTGAGGTTGTCAGACAAACCAGAAGCAACAGAAGCAGGACTGAGACCCTGGTCCTCTGACTTAACATCCAGCCCTTCTGAGCATTAGATTCTTATCTAGCTCAATGATAGCAGTTATTAGTACGTTACACATTGCCTTGGTGGATCTGATTTGTGTTGTCTTCTCTCTGCACCCACCACCCAAAAACAACAAGGGGAAATGCCTGCCTGCTGTTTTTACTGTTTGCTGTTGTCTCTTCTTTTGAAGAAATGTTTAAAGTTGGTAGAATAAGTAAATTGGTAAGATGGTTTTCTTTCAGTTCGTTTCTTCTATATTTAGGGTGAATGACTGATGTCTCTTACACATTTATTCTGAGTCTGCCATTAGATGTGATGTGCCATGTTAAAAAAAACCAGACACACAAACTGATTGGATCCTAGGCTTTATGAAGAAAAGCATGGAGTCTAGAACACTCTGCCCGGGACTGAGCACATCTGGAATGTTTTGTTTCTTTCAGAAGTGCCTTCCAGATATGGAGGCTTCCAAAGGAGGACCAGGCTGATGAAAGGACTCATAATTGATGGAATTAGTAATATTAAAGCCTACTGAGAGATCTAAAGTGGGGAATGGGGTAGGTAATGATCACTGTCCTTCAAATATTTGAAGGGCTGCTGTGAGGAAAAGGTGTTGTACTTATTTTGTTTGGGTAAGCAAGCAATCTGAATAAATTGAAGGTAGGCTGATTTTGTTAGAGTATGGAAATTTTTAAATGATTAGAGGTATTCAGAACTGGAATGGGCTGTCTGGGAGTAAGGGAATTTCCTAATGTAAGAGGGTAGGTGTTCCATTACCCTTATTTTAGTCATTAGAGAATACCTAAATTGATTGACTTAGTCAATCTAAGGTATCAACTATGTCTGAATAAAACCTAGATACTACTTTTAATTCAGTGATTCAAGGGCATTAGACTAGTTGGAAGAATTGGAAGCCATTGGGTGAAATGGACTGATTTCACAGGAAGTATATTAGGATTGGCTGAGGATATTCAGTTATATCCTGTGGGTTTTATAGAAAATAGTAAGCTAGTATGGAACTGATCATTCTAGTCTGGCAACCTAGAGGCAAGAGAGGTTTTAACTAAGCTCCTGAGAAGGGAATTAATTGAGTATGTTGAGAGGTTACATATGTATCTCCTTCCCCAATTTGGCTAGAATAGGGTCTTGTGAACTTGGGAATTTCAGAGGATTTGAAATTTCTATCAGTGTCCTAGCAGCATCACCAGAACAGCTGACCACAGCGTCTGCAGCAGGAGCTGAGCACAATTCCATGGATTAATTTCTCACAGTTGTAAGTAGCTTTGTACTATGAAAAGCTTAGTAAAAACAGAGTCATCACTGTACAAAAGGGGAGAGAGAGAGAGAGAGAGAGAGAGAGAGAGAGAGAGAGAGAGAGAGAGAGAGAAACTTGACTATAAATAGATGGATTCAGGGAATGTTAACATCAGAAATGGATCCATGAATTCTCTTCCTGAATTGGAGCACTAGCAATATTACTCTGGGGAATAAAACGCTTTGCTTTCTTAGAAAAAAAGAAATGCTACAATGCTAAAATTATTAAAAAGGACAAAGATACTGGGCCTTCAAAATTAACTTCAAAAGTTAATTGCTTATTGAATTAAAAAAAATTTACCCTATATTGAGAAAACCACAGGGTTTATTTATACTTAAATCTGCTACACTTACAATCGACTACAATCAATTACACTATCAATCAACATAGTTAATATAATAATTTCTTAAAAACTATACAGTAGTTGAGACATATCATCCAGGACCAGACCTGTATATTAGTGAAATGGGCACCTGCCTAATATGTTATGATTTGAAGTGGTCACACAAATTGTCCTCCTTTAAGTCTGATCTTTCAGCTTGTCATGGTTTCTTAAGTTCCCAGATCTCTAACTTCTTGGATCTAAGGCATTCAATACACTTATAAAATATAAAATATTTTTATCAGAAAGGGATAATTTATTAACCATAATAGCGTATTAAAATTTTAGCAGTTTCCTTAATGAGTCACTTCATCAAAGTCTTACAAGCATCAGGTACAGGATACCCAAGTGGTCTTGGATTGTTTTTTTTTTTTTTATTTTTGGTGGTGCATTGGGATAGTATGAAGAAAGTTTAGGAACCTAAAGTCAGTTCTGGGGGTTTGAGGGATAAGGGTGGTGTTGTCTTGGATGTCAGGGCCTTGGACACAAGCAGCAGAAAAGTCATGAAGAAGAAAAAGGGGGAGGAAATATACAAGGACTGGGAAGCATGCACTGAAAATAATTTTCCCATAGTTCATGGTTTTGCCTGGGGCTAATACTGTTACCATCTATACATAGCAGCTTTAAAATATAAATCTTGTGTTTTAGCAGATTAATTTATCAAATTAATATAGGTAGGAAATCCTTTGAAGGCATTTTCCTGGAGTGAAAAATCTGGCAACAGCTAATAAGGTGATCTAATTGATTTTCATTTGTTGTGGATCTGTAGGAAAGAGACCATCTGGAAGATAATGAGAACCTAAACCACATAAGATTTATAGATTAAAGGGAACAGTTTAAATTGCACTCTAGAAGCTTGGTGGCCAGTGCAGACTTCAGACCACTACTATGAGCTTCTCATAGCTCACTCCATCAGGAGGCAGCTGCATTTTGTATCCCTCTGTTGAAGCTGCTCAAGATTTTTTCCTGGTAACTGGAGGTAAGAGGAATTGTAGTAGTTCTATCTGCAGGTAACCAGAAGCATGTGATGGATGTTGATGGAAGTGGGCACTCAAAAATACTTGTTTGTCATTTGGCAAATGAAGTGGCAGCTTGAAAAAGTTGGATGCCTATTAGGCAATGGTCAAAAAATTTAAAAAGTGGAATTAGGAAGTTATGGAGAAATTGGCAGCGGTAATTTTTTCTAAATTTTTCTAGAATTTTAAATGAAATGAGCATTTCAGTTTGTGGCTCAGTTTGGAAGTAACTAAAAATCATCCCCACCTACCTGATGATATTTATGTTTGTTTAACTGACTACAACTCAAAACTATTGTGAGTAATAATTAAATGACATCCATAAACAGCTATTGAGGGAGACCCTATAAATTCATACTCTTCATTATGTTGCAAATGTGTTTTTGAAGAGTTGTGTGATAGTCAAACTACATTTTATTACACCATGATAGGATCCAATACGAACTTTTTAAAAAAATGAATTCTTCTGTTAAATGAACGGATCTGAATTAATCTTATTTTTGTGTTTCAGATTTTGTTAAAATTGGGCATGCTTTGTATTTTACTGAGCTGTGACAGAGATATTTGTGTTTTACATGATAAGTATCTATGTAAAGTGCTTATTCTTTGTGGAATTCCTTAAAACATTTTTCATCACATAGGATGTGATTAATTATGGGTCCTCTGTGAAATAAATTGTGATTTCAGTCTAGTTTCTAGCTTGTCTTAGGAAATGCTTTAGATGGAAGGCATTTCTTAAGTATTTATGAGTAGACAATCTTTTTTTGCAGTGACCATACCCCACTTTTAATTTTGGCTATATGTCCTGCCTTCTGTTTCCTCTCTACTTTTGTAATGTGACAATGAACAGATGTAGTTGACCATTTAATTTGTATTCCCTCAGAGTCCTTTCTGATGTGAGGTAATGTCCTTGGTCTTCTGTTTATATCGTAAAAGCTCTTCATTAATTTGGGTTAACAACCACCTGTAATTGAAAGTTTTAGATAAATTAATATTTATTAAATGGCTATTGTGTGCCAAGGATTTTGCTATGGAGTAAGACTACGAAGACATAAATGAAGCAATCCCTGCCTCCAAGGAGCTTATATTCCAGTGAGAGAAAGAAAACAAGTACCCATAAAAATATGTACAAAAGAGATAAAAGGTAATTTGAGGGGGACATATCTGATACTTCAGGGGGTTCGTCCTCTGAGCTTTATAGGGATTATAAGAAGTAGAAGTCAGAAAACAGCGTGCAGTAATAAAAACATTCACTTAATGTGGTGAGGCTTACAAAGTGCTTCACTATTCCCGCATCCTGTCCTCACAACAAGCTGGCGAGGTGACTTCTGTTATTCTCATCCCTATTTTACTTACGCAGCTTTGTGGGGTTAGGTGACTTGTCCAAGTTGACGCAGCACAATTCCAGCTCAGATCCTTCGGATTCCAGTTTCATTTTTCAAGTAAAGGAAAGAATTAATGCTTAAATCAAAATTCATTGGGTGGATGATTTTCAAAGTAAGTGAGTTTAAAATCTTATAAATAAAAGCTCCGATGCCCCTGTCAGGAATAATGCAGTTTTCATGAGAGGGTTTCCATTGAGCAAATAATACTTTTCAAAAATGCTAAGCCTTAGTCTGTGTTAGTAGCAGCTATAATAGATACCATCTACTGGCAAACATTATAGACAAATGTTAAATTCATGTTTCTTCCTTTGTCCAAATGTAATTTGTGGTAAGGTCAATTTAAGATAATTATATTTAATTGTTAGGTAATTTTGTTGTTCAGATATTACAATTTACATGTTGATCTCATGGGAGATGCACAGTAAATTTTTATTGAGTCAATGTTCCTAAATCTGGAATGAATTTTAGAATAGTTTTTAATGAGTATTATAGTTCAAAGATTAATGAAACTTCCTTAATTTAGAATAAGAGGAAACTAGTCTTGAATTAGTAGAAAGCTCATTTACCTTTTTAAGGAAATAAAGTTTTATCTTTTGCCTATAATAAACTGATAGCTACAAAAGATTCCAAGGAGAAGGGCTAGTAGTTTTCCTTTTAGCAAATTATTAGATGTAACTGTCCCTGATATCTGCAGAATTGTCTAATGGTTACTTATTAAATGGATTTGCAAAGTTTACCTTTCATAAACAGGCTAAATGTTCATTCCCATTGTACACTTCTACTCTAAACTTGGTTGCACCTTTCCTGATAACAGGGTTTTTCCTTAAATACAAAATCTTTTAAATTAACAATTTACCTTAAAGTATTCTTAAAATTTCACATTTCTCTGCCTTCTTAAGTGGATTATAGCACACATAATGTAACATTTTTGTGACCCTGAGTCATCATGGTCAACCTTAATTATTATACCTTTAGGTGATTTATATATTGTTATATATAACAATATATATTCACTGAAGTATAATTAACATAAAACATATAATAGTATATATGATAACATATAACACACACGTATATAATACAGTGATACCCTTAGGTAGCAGTGGAGTCATTGAAGTTTGTATTGCTGTGGTGCTGGCTCTCAACTAATTGGCCCTGGGCTACTGTGCTTGTTGTACCAAATTGAAAATTTGGTGCCTTTTATTGGTCATATGATTTAAGAGCTGGGAGTCTTTTGTAGTCATAGGATCAGATCTAGATCTGGAAGGTACCACAAAAAGTGGAATCACGAAAAGTTAGACTAATAGAGAATGATTAAACAGCGACAACAGAGGCTATCTTGTCCAGCAGTTTTGTTTTGTAGATGTGGGAACTGAGGATCAGAGAGGTTAATGGACAAACCAGGATCCAATCTCTTCAGATGACAGGCCTTTACCAAAGAGGAAACTGCAGCCCAGAGAGGTTGTGACTTGCCCAAAGCCATATACGGAAGAACCTGCCATTTCTTAATCCTTTCCCCTTCCCACTACCATGGTTGTGAGCCTTCTACTTTGGGTCTGGATAACAGAAAACTTAACTTGTTAGAAATGTGTCCTGCTTTTTGGTTTCTATTTTTTGTTTCATTTCTAAAGCTTATTGTGAGTAGATGGTGACCAGATGGACAAGGTAAAGATAGTTCTCTTTTTCTGATACACCTTCAGACAGTACTGAGAGAGAGCAGAAGTTTTGTAGGATTGTTGAGCTGAATTTTTAGAAGATCTGTGATTGGTAATAGCTTGAAAATTAGAACAAAATTACATATTCCATAATTTAAATTGTAGGGGTTTCTTTTATCTACTTTTTAAAATGTGAAGACTTTTATAGTTTTTAATTCATTCATTATTAAAATACTAAGTACTCTGATAGACTTTGAGAACCTTAGCACATAGTAGGCACTTTAACAAATTCTTGCTTTCTAAATGCTGACTTGGTCCCTGAAGTTGCTTCAGAAACTCAAATTCTGTAATTTTATACACCCATCTAAAATATGGTGATTTTAAGTTACGGAGTCTCATGAAACACAATGTAATGTGTGAATTAAAGCTGTAGTTACCGTTAAAGCTAATTAGCCCTTCTTGAAGTTGTCTGGCCTAAGCTTCTAAGTTAGAGCAATAAAATTTAAGTCTATTGTGTTGTATGCCCTCAGTAAATGTTAATTGGTAATTGGGTCATTAACCATCTAGTTGAACAAGATGGCCTCCAGAATAACCTAAACTCCAACATTACTTAATTTGTAAAGCATTGATCATTCTTTGCAAACCTTAGATGTTGCTTCTCCTACAGTGGCTGACACTCAGGCACATCCACAGCTAAGATTCACGTCCTCTGCTAGAGAGATGCTCTAAGGAGTAAAGAATCCTATTCTGTGATTTATTAAAAACAATACTGTGTCATTTCCTGGCAAATAAATGATACGTGAATACTGGGATTCTATTCTGATGGAAATTATGAATACCCTCTTTGACAGGTTCCAGTTCCCTTGGGCTCTTGCGAGGAACTACTTGTTCCCTCTTAAATAACAAGCCCTCCATGCCAGCAACCTTACTAACTTGAAGATAATAGCAGGATAGAACAGTATCCCTTTTCACCTTGGGTTCTTTTAGACCTGCACAGAATTTTCCTGTTCCATATTAAAGGTTATCTTTTTTGATATCTACAAAAGGTGGCTTACTTAAAAAAAAAATCCTTCTCTTCCTTTCTATAAGATACTAGTGGCATGATTGGTAGAATGATTGGAACAACTCTGAGAAAATCACAATGAGAAACTGTTCCACAAAACTTTCAGTTCTGTAATTGTTTACCTTTCTACGCTCCAGGTCCAGAACTACTGTCCAACATGTACTTAATATTATGAGTCAGTGTAATTTGATGGTTTTTGCTACCACTGTTCAGTTCCTTTTTTTCCCCTTAAAATTGTAGCATAAGTTCTGGGCTTCCTCTCCCAACTCATATTCACACTAATAGATCATGTCCCCTGATGGTATTTTACCTCTGGGATTCTAGGAGGTAACCTTTAGGAATCTGTAGTTTTTCTAGTACTGTCACTCAGTCCCTGACAGCATGTCCGTGAAAGCAGTTGACCTGTTAACATTTTCCCAGTATCAGTCAACTTCTTAATATTAATTTACTTTTACAAAGAAATGTTTATTGAGAATATGTAGCAAGGACCAGAGTATAGATGTCTTCTCTAAGCCAGGGCCCTACTCTCTTCTCTACACACATATTAAGTCACTGGGGAGAGTGAACTCAAAGTTGTTGCTGTAGAATAATGCCCCCACCCCAGCCATTGTGGGGTAGATGGATGGCTTGTATGGTGGGGGCATGTGTAGGTCCTGTTAAGTCCTTTTCTCTTTTTGAGGGGTTCTCACTACATTCACAGGTGACTTGGCTGCCAGATTATGTCATTGCTGGGCTGACTCAAACAGCATGTTCCTCAGGACAGGCTCCTCACTGGACTTGGCTGCTGCTGCTACCTCATCTCATGCTGAGGGAGGACTTTTGGTCACTTCCAGCTTTTTGAAGCCCTCAAAATTCTGTTCTATCCCTGATATTATTCACCTAAGATCAAGAAAGAATACTATACATAGAAACAAAAGTAACAGCTGCACTCTGCAGCCATAGCCACATGAAGGTTCCTTGGTGGGGAGATGAGGTAGCCAGTAGTAGATCATTGCCTGAGAACTGTCTCCACAGCCTCTTTGTCCAGTTGCAGGGCCACCTTTTTATTCCTCCTACCAAGTTACCAGGGAAAGGAGAGAAGAAGCATCAGTTGAGCCTATGGTATGCACTCTTTCTAAATGTGCACACTCAGTTCTGGCTCAGCAGCAAGTAAAAGACTTTTGGTCAAGATGTAGTAAACCAGTAGGAAACAAATCAGAGAATACCTTTCCCATTGCTAATTTCTGGAAGGAGGCTCACCAAGCAGATACATAAATTAGTTTCTATTTTGTTCATCCTTTGTTGCTGAAGAAGACTGTGCCATCAGAGAAATGATGACATGACTTGCACTTGACTTTGTTTTGAGAGAGGGAGGGTTGTGCATGGTCACCAGCCTCACTTTCTCCTCCTGAGCCATCTGAATCCAGTGACCAGATATTCATCAGGATGACTGGATATGCCGCCCCCGCCCCAAAATCCATTACATAGATTAGTAGCAGGCAGAGGATATATTGCACATACCCTAAGAGTAGACTTTCATTGGGTGATCTCTCTATCACACATTCAGGTTTCAATGACAGTTTCAGTGTTGTAAAATCTTCCCCCACCCCCTCCCATTTTAAGTGGATGTTTCTTCTCCTAGAGTATTTGGCCTTTAGATTTTGGGGTTATTTTCCCTAGTTACTGTTGTTAATATCAGCAATATCTCTGCTTGTGATACTGCTGGTGTATATAGATTTTTATTGTGTGTAGAGATGTTTTTAAAGCAGATCAGCTTCCCAATTGGCTTTCTGGCTTCTAATCTCTGCCCTCTCCGGTCCATCCTGTGGTGCATTCTGCCTCCAGAGCCATCTTCTACAGTAGCATTCAGAAACCTTCACAACTCCACAGTGCCTCTGAGAGGAAGTCTGCATTCTTCTGCCT
This sequence comes from Potorous gilbertii, assembly GCA_028658325.1. Taxonomy (NCBI): domain Eukaryota; kingdom Metazoa; phylum Chordata; class Mammalia; order Diprotodontia; family Potoroidae; genus Potorous; species Potorous gilbertii. Next base: position 691,219,521 of record CM053769.1, read on the forward strand.
CAGACTCAAAGCCACGCACACCCATTCACCCTGATCCTTCCCTGGTCACCCACTCTCTTCTCTGACCTCTTGAATTTCCCTCAAATAGACCCTGTTCCATTCTCTCTCTGCAGGATCTGCTCATGTTAATTCACAAGACTGTCTAGAGTTCTTACTCTCTTTTCCAAGCTGCTCATTCAAATTGTATTCATCCTTTATGATCGAACTTAAGCTAAGCTCCCTTTTTCTGAAATTTTCTCTGTTGCTTCAAGGTCTCATTCATCACTTAAAGTCAGCACCTTTTCTCGGACAGGACAACCAGGCCTTTTCCTCAGTTCATGGAACTCTAGAGGGTGCTAACAGCTCTTGTATTCCTTTAACTGCATAGGAACAAATGATCTTAGCACCTAGTTAGCAAAAATAATTCGTTAAAATTGAAAGTTTCCAGATGGCTCACACTTTGCCCCCAGGTTGCCACACCTCAGATGAACTCTTCCCTATTTTGTTCCCCCCAACAGGTCAGTGGCCCCAGTGTGCCCTCTAGTCCTGCAGCAGAATTCCTCTTGTAAAGTTAATTTGAGGAAGCTTTTCATGCTGTTTACCCTTATTATTTGTACAAAATTTGCCTCAGAGGTGAAAAATGTTAGCTTCCGTCCTGCTTATAGCATTTATTTTCTTCCCATTCTATTGAGATTTGGTTAGATAATGTCCTGTTTTCTTTCGGGTTCTAAAAAAAAAGTGTCTTTTTTCCTTAACTAGATTATAAACTTCTTGAGAAGGGGAAGGGAATGTTACTGAATTACACTTTCTGTGTACTAACACACTACTGGCTATTCAGTAAGTACTTGTTGAACTGAATGAAAGGATTACCATATGTGATAAGGATATTTTAGGGCTATATTTTCAGCTTACCTTTTGCAGAGTGGAGGCCAAGGCATAATAAAGGAAGGAAATAAGGGACAGAGAAATAAAAAAAGGAGAGAAGAAAGGGAAACGATGAGCAAGAAGGAAAGAAAGGGGAAGTGGAAGAAAAAGCAAAAGCAAAGATATAAAATAATATTTAATTTAAGGAAGGAAAGAGGAGAGAGAAAGCAAAGTAACAAGAATTTATGGGAAGAAAGGGAGAAAAGGAAAGGTAGAGCCCCTTGCTTTTCCAAGCTGTAATAATAGTAATACTAGCTAGCATTTCTTTAGCAAGTTAATATTTGCAAAGTATTTTACAAATATAATGTCATTTTATTCTCATGGTAACCCTGGGAGGTAGGTTCTCTTATCCCCATTTTACTGATGAGGAAGCTGAGGCAGAGGGAGATGAAGTGACTTGACCAGGGTTATACATCTAGTCAGCGTCTGAGTTAAAATTTGAACTGAGGTCTTCTTGACTCCAGCTCCAGTGCTCTCTATACTGTGCCACATGTTAACTGACTTCCCGCATCCAGCTGCCTACCTTTTCTTTGTTATGTCAGTACAGTAGTAGCCCTGGAGTCCTCTTAACTTCTAATCCTACGGTAGATTCCATTTGTCTGGCCACTGCCATTATATGGACTAGTACTTTCAGGGCTTCTCCCAAAGCCAGGTTTCCTCTTTTCCCTTACTTGGGAAGACTCAGACTAAGATTTGTGGAATCTCGGGAGCCTGATGTCTCATTCTTTGAATCTTAGAAATTCTGTCTTGTCAGCCTGACCAGTGACTGTCCTCTACTTTACCTCAGTAATCCTGCTGTGGCCTTAGGTTTACGTCCCCTCCCATAGGTCTGACAGCCTCTAGCCCACTCTTTTGCCTCAGTCATCCTACTTTCTGCCAGTCTCTTATCTTTACTGCTCATTAGTAGCAAAGTGCTGACAGTTGAAAGTCCAACTATTTCTACAGTCCATTAGCGCATCGCTTTTCCATAGGTCTGGTGAGCCTTCACTTTGAAAGGACATCCTGGGAGCCCTTGAAAAGGTGGCCTGTGTTCATGGTACTTTGTGATTACCATGTTCTCCAAACTGTAACTCATAACCCCCTGGCAATATGTATAAGCTTTCAGCAACAAGAGGACATGTTAAAAACAATGAATTTAGTCATGTTTGACCACCCGAAATAAAATGACAAGAAAAGATTCCCTCATGTCTGCCATAGGGCTACCATGCCATGAGTAGGGGAGGACATTCCTGTAGAAAACATGTGTAATCAGAGAACACTCACAGAGAGCATATGGATCCATGGAACATATATGAAGGGGAATGTTTTAGGAGCCCACGTGGCCAGGGCAGCTCCTGCCTCTTAACACTGACAGACTGTTTACCCTCTTCAGGATTCTCTGCTCTCTGCTGCTGTCTTCTTGGATCAGTGATCAGGAAATCTCCCCTTGTTAGGGAGAGGTATTGCTCCTTTAATGGTGATGGTTACTGTTATTTCTATTGTTGTTGGTCAGTCATTTCAGTTGTGTCTGATTCGCGGTGACCCCATTTGGGATTTTCTTGGCAGAGATACTGCAATGGTTTGCCATTTCCTACTTCAGCTCGTTTTACAGATGAGGAAACTGAGGAAAAGAGGATTAAGGAACTTGCCTGGAGTCACTCAGCTAGCAGGAAGTGACTAAGGCTGGATTTGAACTCAGGTCTTCCTGACTCCAGGCCCTTCTCTCTAGTCACTCACTGTGCCACCTAGCTGCCCTCTTTTAGTGTATTGTCAAGGGCTTTGAGCAATCATACCCTGTCAGTAGTCAGCAAGAGGAGCAAAATATTCCAGACTGATTATGTTTTATTCCTGGTTTAGATTTGATGTCCTTGGTCCCAGACAACTGTCTTACTTAGGACTAGAAAATTCCTTTTAATTCTTGCTTCACTTTGTGTGTGAGTCTGAATCTATGACCCTTATTTACGGTTCTCTCTCCATCCTAAAATCCCTAGGCTCTGAATAAAGGATGCTGAAACAAGGCTTCCTTCACTTCTGAGATCCCTGTTTGACATATGTATAAAGTTCAGGAGAACAAAAAGATGAAAAAAAATTAAAATTCTTTTTCAAATCCCTGCCATTATGACATGTGTATGTACTGATACACATACACATATGTACATACATATATTTACATATATACCTAACTAAGCATGCATCTATATACAGTGACCACCCCAAGTTTTGCAGTTTAAACCTTTAATTGCTTAAAACTTCACTAAGACTTCTGGAAAAACCATATGTATGTATGTATGTGTATGTATATGCCTATGTACCTGCATAATGCAGACTTACATATATATGTGTTTACACACGTATGTTCATGTTTATATAGCTACTAGCCACAAAATCAGTCCTCTGTTGTGCTGCATTCTGACTAGCATGATGCACATTGGTTTCTCTAAGGTAATATCAGAGCCGTTGGGAATTTTTGTAATCTTTGAGATTTCCTGAGTCAGAACTGACAAGTTTCTGGCTGACTATGGGAGATTAGATCCTTGGACAAAAGTCTCGGCTCTGATGCAGCTTAGACGAGAAGATTCATTCTGCTCTTGCCCCGTAGCTGCTGAGATGCACACTCAACTTCATTTAGGCTTTAGCCACTATCGCTGTTGGCTTTCTGCCTGTTCTTGTGACTTGCATGATGACGACCCTTTATTCATACTGGGCAGCCATTGGAGTTAGAACCTTTTGCTGTATTATATAGATTCAGTATTGTGCTGTGAATTTTTTTCAGCTATAATCTCATTTCTGATTGTTGTAACATGTAGTTGGTTTGTCTTATTCTATCTTGGGCTCAGAAAAATCCTGCCATTTTGCTTATGTCTTAACGTATCTTTATAATATTTCTTATGCCCCACTCTGCTCTTGTGGGCACTTCCATGTGTCATTCCTGTTATTGAATCAAATTGGATTGTGGCAAGTTCAGTCTAATGAAGCTGAAGTGAAGAAAGCAAAGTCTTAATGCTTATGAACTATTTATGTTCCAGGACCTTATTGTTAATACAAAGTGATGCTTGATATGGCTTCTAGATCACTGAATCTTGGGGTTTTAGAGTTGGAATGACCTTTGGGAGGTGGTTATCAACCAATTCTAGTCCAGTAGAATGTAAACTCCTCAAGGGCAAAGGTATTTTTCAATTTTATCTTACCCACTAGCTAGCTGAGGGTCTTATACGTGCTTTAAAAAGTATATTAAATTGAACTGTACATTTTATTGAAATTGAGAGCCAGGGAAGTGCATTGATCTATCTACTTAGTCTCGATCTAAGTGTTAAGTGGTAAAACTGGAATTAGAAACTCTGATTTATTAGCTCCTGGACATAGCGGTCTTTTTTTTTAGATTAGATGCTTCAATAATCCTGATATACCTATTTGGGAAAGTGGGCTATTTGCAGCAATTTCTCACAAAAATAAGTGTATGCCACATATTAAATTGATTATATCAGATTAACTTGCTTTTTGAGAGCCGTAAAGTTATAAAGCTATTTTAGAGTAATTTTCTCTGGAAAGAATTTATTAGCTCAATAATTAGAATATTTTAGAAGGATAAAGAACAACAATAATTCTTGGTTAATTGTTGTTGTTCAGTCATTTTCTGTTATGTCTGACACTATGACCCCATTTGGGGTTTTCTTGGCAAAGATACTAGAGTGGGTTGTCATATCCTTCTGCAGATCATTTTGTAGATGGAGGAAAGGAGGTAAACAAAGTTAAATGACTTGCCCAGGGTCACACAACTAGTAAGTGTCTAAGACCAGACTTGAACTCAGGAAGATGAGTCTAGGTCCAGCAGTCTATCCACTGTACCACCTAGCTGCCCCATCTTGGGTCAGCAGAATTATTCTATTGCTGATTCTGACTCCAATTTTTAAAAAAAATCTGTATTACTTTGTTCTAAATACATTTGGGAAAGCCTATGATAATTTTATACATTCATCCTATTTTCTAATTTGTGGAATCCTCCAGATTGCTCCATGTTATATGTTGCAGTTACATTATGTTATATTCATCAGTGGTTAAACAGGTTAAGTGTTATATTGAATGATTTAGATGGAACCTTTAGAATTGTTTTTTAATCTAAGCTAACCCAGAGTTCTTAGGGTCAAATTATTTTGTCTTGTATTTCAGTCTCTTTAGGGGTCTTTAGGGGTAGAAAAATGATATACTTGATGATGTAAGATATTTGTAGCTTTCCAAAAATTGTAGATGAAATATATTATTCTTAAACTTTGGGTAATAAAAATACAAATAAATGTAATATGTTTGTTTTGTGGAATGAACTTGCATATTCTTGTTTTCTTTTTTAATTAACATGAATAAATAACATGAATATAAATCTTTTTATACTTGGATAGGTTGTGGAGGAGAGTTTAGAAGGGAATGCCTTAGTAAAATGAAGGACTTCTCTGTCTCAGTTTTCTTTTTTCCTTTTGAACCTTTCCCCTCTCCCCATCTATAAAGATAGGCACTATTATTTTTACTATTTACCTTGTAGAATTGTTGAGAAGATCCAATGAAATATGCCTGCCTGTGTCATCTGGGATTTTACTCAGTTTACCTTATTACGAGGTTTTTACGTAGTATGCAAGCTGGATTTTGGTAAACATACAAAAAGATAGCTGCTCATTATTTGATCTAGTCTTGAAGAATGGAGCCTCATGTGTGTGATCCCTAGAATCTGACTATACTCAGACCACAGGTTGGTTCCAAGTGGCGCTCGGTGGTTGCCAGACAAAGGGAGCAGGAGACTCTTGCAAAGGTACCAGCATGGGCAAGGCTAAGCAGACCTCAGCTTTCTCTGTATATACAAGTAATGAGAATAGATTATATTGATGTTAATAGTGAGAGTAATACCACTTGACATTTACATAGCTGATAGGACTAGGTCGGCTCCTTTCAAGGGAGGAGGCAAGGATGTGTAGGTAGGAATAACTCGAAGGACTGATGAAGCTGTAGGTTCACCCCCTCTATTCCACACGTTGATCTGGGACAGGGCATTGAAGGTAAATTAGAAAAACCATTAAAGTGTAATAGTGAACTGAGGACGCAAAAAATATGGACAACACACTTTAGATAGTGTCAGAAAGCTCTCTGAGACTAGCCTTCAAAATGAATCTTACTTACAAATTTTTTTAGTTCAAAGTTTGATTAACCATGTAAACAGCTTTTAATTATATTAGTATAGGGTTTGATATCAGGGAGCTTCTAAATTTGTACACAATATTGCTAGCTTCCTTCTCTTTAAAAAATACTTATTTTTATCTTTTATTTTCTTTCCCCTCAATTGAACAATTTTTAAAAGTTTAAAAAAATGCAGCGCAGCATAGATGATTCAGGGAAACAAATTTCCACATTAGCCTTGTCCAAAAATACATGTTTCATTCTGGATTTTAAGTCTTGTTGCAGTGAATGGTGTGAATCATCTTATATCAATTTTGCCATTGATGAACAGGTGTTTTTAAAGATCAAGGTTTGTTTTCTCCCTGTTGTTATACCATGAATTTCACTGATTCTAAAAGTGAAATGAATATTTCTAATGTCTAACTGAAAAGATGGTTTAAAATGAATTCGTAATGGCCAACATTGCCTTATTATATTCACTGTCGATGTGATTATTTTATCAAGTCTAGGCAAAAATTGTGGAATTTTATTTGTGTAGAATAACTTTTGATTTGCAATAATAAATAATATTTATGTTCTAATGCTTTTCTTCAAAGAAATTCCGAGTGCTTTACAGATATGATCTAATCAATTTTCACATCTCTGAGAGTAGAAAGAAGTAGGTATCTTCTGGATTCATTCAGCAGAAGAATTTGAAACAAGAGAAATTGAGGCTTGCTAAAGTTGGTGGAGTTTATGTGTTTCCTCCCTCCCAGTCTGAGAATTTAAGAAGTTTCTATGTGTCAGCACATTAAAAGTTGAACTTGTTTGGTTTAGAGTTGGAAAAAATAATAATTATTAAATGAAATGTTATGAAAAATATTTGGGTTAAATAACATTATTGTGTCTATTATAAGGATAAGAATAAATATTTTGGACTTCTGTTAAAATACGAGAAGTTTAGTTTTAAGAGGAGTGAAAGAAAAAGATTACATGGCTTATTAATGTTGTTTACTCCAGATATTCACGTATTTTTCTAATGAAGTTAGAATTTCCTATTATCTGATAATGGGAAAGAATATGGATGACCCAGGGATATAAGGTTTTGTTGTTCAGTCATTTCTGAGTTTTCATGACTCCATGGACCATACTGTCCCTGGTGGTTTTCTTGGCAAAGATACTGGAATAGTTTGCCATTTCTTTCTTCAGTGGATTAAGGCAAAAAGAGGTCAAATGACTTGCTTAGGTTCACACACCCATCTGAGGCAGGTTTTCAGTTCAAGTCTTTGATTTGACTCCAGGCCCAGGGCTTAATCCACCAAGCCACCAAAACCCAGTTTTAGTTAGTATTTTACCACAATGATACTTTTGAGATCTTTGGGTGGAAACAAGAAAAATGTGAAAAATGAAGAGATTAGAAAGACTTCTATCTATCTGACTGCTTGTGAAGCAATCAGATAGGAGGGATGAGGTGACGAACCTGAGCTACATATTTATCATTAGAAGTACTTCCTTGTGTAGAAACTTCCTCTGATATGTAAAACCAGTATTGTCTTGGGCATTGAGAAGACAGAAAATTAGTTTAATCATCATGTATTTTGTAAGTGATTGTTGGTGATACAGAGAAAAAAAAACGAAATAGTCTTGGCCCTTAAAATGCTTACATTCTGGCAGATGGTATTTGAGCCAAGCTTCCCCCCCCAAAATTTATTAATTTATTTGTTTTCAGTGTTCAACATTCACTTCCATAAATTTTAAATTTTCTTCCCCTCCTACCACCCTCCTTCCCCAAGACAGTATGCAATCTAATATGGACTCTACATATATATTCCCATTTAACACATTTTCATATTAGTCATGTTGCATAGAGGATTTATAGTGAATGGGAGAAACCATGAGAAAAAAACAAAACATAACAAAAGAGAAAATAGTCTGCCTCATTCTGTGTTCCAGCTCCATAGTTCTTTCTCTGAATATGAAAGACATTTTGCATCATGAGTCCTTTGGAAATGTTTTAGGTCCTTGCATTGCTGTGAAGGACTGAGTCTGCCAGAAAAATTCCTTGCACACTGTGGTTGTTGCTGTGTACAAAGTTCTCCTGGTTCTGCTCCTTTAGCTCAGCGTCAGTTCATATAAGTCCTTCCAGGCCTCTCTGAATCTTCCTGTTCATTATAGCACAATAATATTCTACTACATTCATATACCACAACTTGTTCAGCCATTCCCCAAATGATGGGCATCCCCTTGGTTTCCAGTTTTTGGCCACAGCAAAAAGAGCTGCTATAAGTATTTTTGTACATTTGGATCCTTTTCCTGTTTTTATAATCTCTTTGAGATACAGTCCTAGGAGTGATATTGCTGGATCAAAGGGTATGCACATTTTTATAGCCCTTTGGGCATAGTTCCAAACTGTTGAGACAACCTTTTAAAGAAACAGCATGCATTCTAAAATATGCAAAATAAGTATGAAGGAATTTTTGGATTCAGGCACTAGCCTTTGAAAGAAGGAAACTAGGGGATTCTGGAAGTTCTGATAGACATGGCTGGAGAGGGTGTACCTTCTAGCCATGATTGACATTCAGTGTAAAACCTGGAGGATGAGAGACAGACTCTCCTGAGTGAGGAACAGCATAGACATTGTACATATAAATGAGAGTAAAGTATAATAGCCTGAGAGGACTTGAAATGTCACATCATTTTAGGGAGCCACTGAAGTGTCCTGAGCATGGTCCAGAATATTCTCCTGGCACTTGTATGGAAGATGAGCTAGAGAAAGTGAGCGGGACCAGTAAGGAGGCTGTTTCATAGTCCTGGAGGAAGGGATAAGGGAGGCCCTTAACAAGGATGTTTCTGCTGTGACTGGAGAGGAGATTGCTGATGAAAAGTATTGTAGATACAGAATTAGGAAAAGATGACTTCCAGGCTTCTAGTATATTGTAAGAGGTTTTTGAGTATTTGCGTGTATCTATGAATCTATTACAAACATAAACAGGTGCATACATGTGTCCACTTATGTATGGATATAGAAATGTGTGTGTGTGTGTGTGTGTGTGTGTGTGTGTGTGTATGTGTATACACATCACATGTGAGGCAGCATTTTCAAATACCCAGGTCCTCTTGATGCAGGACCAGCTCTATATTGTGCTGCCTTTCAGGAAAGTCACGGGATGGAGACAATTCAAAGTTGTGAGCCTTCCAGCTGTTAAGAAGCAGGGGATATAGTAGAAAGTGCCCAGTACTCGGGGTCAGAAGGTTTGGCTTTGAGTGACAGCCACTAGCATATGAGGTCAAACAGAACAATCAACCTCAGACTCAACTAAATTATTAAAAAATGGAGATTGTAATAGTTGTATTACTTACCTCTAATACTATGAAGAAAGGGCTTTGTAAACCTTAAAGTGCTATAAGAAGGATGAGTTATTGATTCCTGGTAGTAATATCAAAATATGACCCTTTTCCTGAAAAGCACGTGCTAAGTCTTCCTTTTAAATTCACATGGCCTAGATTGGGATTGATGCCTTAAATAAATGAACAAAAAAACCCCACTTAACAGTTTATTTCATATTATACTTTCTGTTTCTTAAATGGAGAATAAGGCAGTGAGGTGTCATAATGGATAAAGTGTTAACTTGGAGTCAGGAAGACTGAATTCAAATCCTTCCTCAAACAGGGCAAGCCACTTAGACTCTTACAGACTCAGTTTCCTCATCTGGAAAATGTTTATAATCATAGCACCTATTAGCTATTGTTATAATAAAGAGAATGCTGAAATACTCTCTTTGTTCCTAGAAGAAAATGCTATCCAGGTAATGCTGCGTTGCTGTTTTTTTTTAATTTAGAAGGAGGAACAGTTTTGAGTTTGTATCAGTGGGCATCACTGTCCTCAGACCGCTCTTCAGCAGTGAGTGCCTGACTGGACAGATAGACTATCTCTCCGGATGTTAGTTAGCACAAGGTGCAGATCAGCTGTAGAAGACCTCTCACTGCATGACAAGCAGATAGTTGATCAGGAATGGGAAAAGCTTTTCTTTCCTCTACTTATGTGACAAGTCATTTACAAGTGGAGTATTTCAGACAGTAATGTCACCCGTCTTTAATAATAAAATATTCATTTGGCAAAAAAAAAAATAGTATGACTATACTGAATTGTTACAATGTATTGTTTACTAGAAACCTGGTTAAATATTAGTAAATACAGAGTAGCAGAAACTGAACTGTTGTGTGGTACCTGGGCATCAGTCCAAGATATCATTAAAAATACTGCCACAGACTAATTTGAGTTTTTGAATAATATTCTGTTAACAGCTCATCTGAAATTAAATCACATGGAAAAGTTTAAAAATGAAGAGTTCACATGATAATGGAAACCGTATGTGTATAGACAGAATACTTAATATTCTTTACATATGTTATGGAGTGTATATGTATAGATATACAAGTGTGAATTCATATATGTATCATATATAGGGGTATGTATATATGTATGTGTATGTATGTATACACATATATTTAATTTTCAAACTAAAATTCTAAATGCTTTAATATGAAGTCTTCTATATTTAGATCTTAATACCACTTTTGTTATGTTTTCAGATACCTCATAAAATTTAATAATTTCTGTTAGTATCAAAGCTGGAGACTGATGGAAAGTTGCTGAACCAATACAAAATTGGGTATCACATAAGCCATGACCAAGATTTTTGGCCTGCACATGTAGAAACAGTTAAAGTTTACAGTAACACACAGAAAATAAAATTGAAAGAGAAAAAGTTGTTAGAAAGTTTCCATGAAATAATCACACTCTTATGCAAATGAATGATTTATTTGTACTATAAAAGAAGACTTCCTGGAATATAGGGAAGGGAATTCATGTTATTGGTCATAGACTTAGAATTGTAAAATTAGACTGTGTAAGGTATGTAAAGGTGAACAAAAAAAAGTGAACAAACCTGAATTGTGATCATGACCTTTCTTGCCCACAGAGACACATCTTTGTCTTTTTCTCTTCACATATTATCTTTATTGTAAGAAGTTTCTGAATATTCATGAATGTGTATGAATCTGTATTACAAATATGAATTTCTTAAACAGGCCTATTCAATGAATGTGAATTGCCTCACCCTAAGTGAGTACCTGCAAAGACCTTGGCTCAAGGTTTCCCAGTGCACCCTGGGTCATCTCCAGTCATCCTGATGAATATCTGGTCACTGGATTCAGATGGTTCTGGAGGGGAAGTGAGGCTGGTGACGTGAACAGCCCTCCCTCACTCAGAACATAGTCAGGTGCAAGTCATATCATCATTTCTCTGATGGCATGGTCTTCTTTGACAACGAAGAATGAACACAATATGAAATATATCCATCTGTGTATACATATATAAATGTGTATATATGCATGTCCATATGCCCATATGTATATATAATATTTTTATGTATGTACTCAGAAATGTGTGAATATATGTGTGATTTTATTAGTAGGGAACTTGTCACCTTTAGGAAGGAAACTCCTTCTAATGATGCTTAGTACCTGCTCTGCAACTTACATGTTTGGAGAGTTGCCTGGGGGTCTCAGAGCTTTAAGTGAATGATTTGGGGTCATCAGCTAGTGTATGTCAGAGACTAAACATAAACCCTCTTCTTCTCAGCTCCAAAGCCAGCTCTTTAGATTCCACTCAAACCTGCTTTTTATGTGTGTATACGTACCGACATGGGAATATACAGAAAGAGGAAAATATAAATGCCCCTGTAAATCATGGGAAAGAATGTTTCTCTTGCATTTTATAATGAAATTATTTTGAAAGGAAAAATGTTTTGAGTTTGAATTTTAAAAACTTTCTCATTTATTAATTTAATTTGATAATTTCTCAATTATTAATATATTAATATATTTTATTCATTTTCTAGGTTAGCACTCTATGTATATGAATATCTGCTCCATGTAGGAGCTCAGAAATCTGCTCAGACATTTTTATCAGAGGTATGTTTTGCATCTTTTTTGGTTTACAATTTTGGAAAATTGCATAGATAGATGAATGTTTTAAAATAAGCAATTTTATGTGTTTCATGTATGTATATGTGCTTTCATGCTGTATATTGAACTCTCTTATTGGCATGTATTTACTTTATGGATTATTAGTGTAAGCAATTTTTTAAAATCCCAGACTACTCACTCAGCATACTTTTAGTCTACATTTCCCTCCTTGCAGTTGGTGTTTCCTTAGGATATGCAAAGCAAAATTAATATTATCCTAGGCAAAATTCAACCTAGAAGCAAATGTGCTGCTTTACAATAATCTTATATATCCTTGAATCATAGATTATTTGGGGGTATAATTTTAAAGTATGTGTTCTGGCCATTAATTTGGATATAACACAGAATTGATTTCTTTCTCATATTTTAGTTAGAAAGTATTTCAGTTATCACCTTTTGAGTCTTGCTCTTTTTCCTTACCTACACACCTATTTGACTAGCTCTTAATTTAAGTGTTTTCCACAACGGTTCTGTTTTTTCTAATCCTCTTAATGATTCCGATGCCTTCCAAACTGTGGGAAGAGAACAGTTGGAGGTGTTTTGTTTTTTGTTTTGGTTCAAAATTGTTACTAGTCCTGCTTTTACTTGGACCACTCCAGGAGCTCTTTCTGAATCCCAGAGCAAGTTTTGCCTCTTCAGGGCATCACTTGGGATCACTGGAATCCAACCTTCTTCTGCCCAAGGTATAATTACTTTTGTGGGATTTTTTTTCCCTAAACCAAGATAACTCTTTTTTGTTCCTTAAATTTTGCAATATTTCCACACCTTTATTTGAGACTACAAAAGTAATATTCTTCAGAAGACAAAGATGTAATGTTAGAACCATAGAGCTTTGTGGATAATTTATTCCAGCACCCTCATCTTCCCAAGAATGGAACATGTTGTCTCCTGTTCCTTAAGGGAAGAAGTTGTTTGACTTTTGTCTTTGTATCCCTATCACTTAGCACATGCTTCTGATTGATTAACTGCTTGTCCTAATGTTGCCTCTTCATATCCCAGGACTGAGTACCACCATTTGCCCTGTCTTTCTGCCACAAGTGATTATCAACTGCTGCTGGGGGATATGGGTGGGGAGAGAAAGGGTGAAATCATTTTCCTTTTGCTCCCGAACTCCTTAGTGCTGTAGAAGAAATGTTCAAGGGAAATTGTGAAAAGATAAGTAAGCGAAAGGTCAAGAGTGTCTCCCATTCTGTCTTAGTTCCACCTACTGCTCAAGGTATTTTGGGGGAAAATCTCCTGATCAGCCCTCCTTTCCATGTACTCATGCATATATTATTGTCTATATATGCACACCTATATCCGAACACCCCTGATTTAATGAATGCCAATATGGAATGGCCACCCCATTTGGTTACCTATGTTCTTTCCCTCTCTTGTGCTGCCACTTGAAATTTCTCCACCTTCCTGGTTCCCCTTCTCCCTTGTCAATTCTGCCAAGAATTGCCATCAACCCTTACCTCCAGTCCCTAGTTTTAACTTCTTCCAGGGACTGATTCAGGACTTCCTGTGTGGTAGCTGTATTAGTGGTAAAAGGGAAAGAAGAATAAGTAAACTTGACAAGTAAAGTGAAGGAAGGAAAGTTATACTCTTGTAACCATTTCGCTGACCTTTATAGCTGTTATTTTTTCCCACTCTATCATACTCTGCTCTAATTTTTTGTTATGAACTTAGCAAGTATTAACAAACTTGAACATTCCAGTGTGCAAGAACAGAAAAAAGTCCTATATGAAGCTGTACATTTCTACTTAGTTTTAAAGCTCTTTATTAAATTTAGCATATGAACATCCTGATTATTTGTGTCCCCTCCTGAACTTCCTTCTGCTCTCTTCTTTGTTTTTGGCTTCATTGATAGTTTTATTTTTTTTCTTTTATTTGAGTTGCTCTCACTACCCATCAGCTCTCCAGCCTCACTAGAAAGAAGCTCTCCCTTATAATCAATAAGTATAGTCAGACAAGCCACAAATCAATACATTGTCCATGTATGAAAATGTATGTCTCCTTCCATACTTCTAACGATGCATCCCCATTCTGTCCAGAGAGGCATGCTTCGTAGTGTTGTCCAGTCATGATTGATCTTTGCATCGATCAGAATTCTTTCCAACTTGTTTTTCTCTACCCAGTTGTATAAATCATTCTAGTTCTACTCCCTTCACTCTGCCTCAGTTCATACTAGGTTTCTCAGGTTTCTTTGAATCTAATTCTTTTGCCATTTCTTGGAGAGTAATAGTATTATTATATCATATTCCTGTACTTTTGATTTTAGCCATTCTCCAGTTAATGGATACTCATTTCATTTACAATTTGTAGCTACATCAAAAACTTCTGGTACAAATACTTTTGTATATTTAAATCCTTTCCTTTGTGTTTGATCTCTTTGGGATATTGTTTAGTAGTAGGATAACAGAGTCAGAAGATAGATACAATGTAGCACTCACCCCATTTCCAACTTGCTGCCCAAACTCCTACTTCAATTTCTATTACAAAGTGCCCCTTGTAGACGAAGTCTGGGATTTCTTCTAAAATATTGATGAATCTTACTTTAGACTTTTGTGGACTCAAACATTCACCATTAACACTTCTACATGCTTTTGCTTTTTTCCCCTGTGGAACTTATGTGTAGAAAAATGTTTTTAAAAACTTTGAGGGGAGTTGCCAGGTAGGTAGAGAACTTTTTAATCTTTACTGTTTTTCCCATTATTTCAAAAAGTTAGAGTCTTAAATCTCAAAAGAACTACGTACTTGTTTAGTGCCAGGAGAGGAGAAGTTGTGAGATTGTTATGTTTTCCACTAGGTGGGAGAAATACTAATTGGGGCATATGAGTAGAGTAGTGATGGACAGTTAAGGAGGCAGTCCATTCCTTGACCTTAGGAAGAGAAGAAAGGTAGCTAGCACTTAATGACTGGACCAGAGGTGGGGTATCTGTGACCTTGAAGCCATATGTGGCCCTGTTGGTCCTCAAGTGCAGCCCTTTGACTGAATCCAATCTTCACAGAACAAATCCTCTTAATAAAAGGATTTGTTCTGTAAAATTTGGACTTGGTCAAAACGCTGCACCCAAGCCTCAAGGTTGTAGGCTCTCCACCCCTGCACTACACTCATTGATTCTTAAAGTTCCAGGAACTTCAGGAGTCATCTAAACAAACCTGTAACTGCACATGCCCATGTTACCACATCCCAGACAACTGGTTTTCCTTCTTCTCCATGAATGCTGCTATTGACAGGGAATTCATTCTAGTTTGAGATGGCTGCAGTTGTTAGGAAATTCTTTATATTGAGCCTAAATCTAGTTCCCAAATAGTTCCTTCTATTGATCCTACTGCTGATCTCAGGATGATAGTGCTTTATGCCTTTAAAGAAAGCGCTAAAATCCCTAGAAATCTATCCACCTCAGCTAAGTGTTCTTTTTCCTTCAGTTGTCCTTCATATGACAGTTTCTTGTTTTCACATCACTCTAGTCTCCTTTCTCTAAGTACATTCCATTTTGTCAGTTTTGCTCATAGAATATTATTCCAAATTAAATACAGTACTTTTCGTATAGTATGATCAGAGTATATCCCTTGTTCTGAGTCCTTAATAGATCTGTAATCTCATCAATATGGCTTCTCCTTCTAGCAATTCTAGCAGCAAATCTATCTGAATGCCTGCCCATCCTGTACTAGAATCTGTATTTCTATTAAGACAGCACAAGAACCATTTTGTTTGTTTTTGGCTGCCATGTTGCACTGCTAACTCATAGTGGGTTGGGAGAACAGTAAAGTTCCAAGGTCCTTTGCTCATGAGCTCCTGTCTAGCTATATCTCATTCATACTGTATTGCTGTCCTCTGGTTGTTTATACTATCAAGCAAGGCCCAGACTCCAGCAGCTCTTTATATCCTTTCTTGGTATTCCTATCTCTACTGTTCAGTTTGTAACTTTGAGAAGTGACAGGGAGCCACTGAAGTTTTTTGGATAGGAGAGTGACATGGTCATACCTTTAGGAAAATCACTTTGATGCTTGTGTGAAAAGTGGTTTGGAGTGGGGAGTCTTGAGGCAGGGAGACCTATAAAAAAGCTATTATAATAATCTAGATGAACGGTGAGAAGGGCTTGATGAACTACGATGGTAACTGTGTGAGTGGAGAAAAGGGATGTAATATATGAGGGAGTTATAAAACAGTAGTGTCAGACTCAAATAGAAATGGATCCTTGCGGACTACATATTGACTAAGAAAAACAAATTAACATTACCTGTGTTGTATTGTATTTTATTTATTTTGTTAAATGTTTGTCAGTTACATGTTATTGGTTCAGGCTGTACTCCAGAGTTTTGCAGGGCATGAGTGTGACACTTCTCTTGTAGAGAAATGGCAAAATTGAAACTTTTAATAAGTATATTTATAAGCTAGAAAGTGACCTAGATGGAGGAATCCTGAGATTATGCCATAAGAAGATAATTTTAAGGAACTAGAAATATTTAGGCTAGAGAAAAGACAATTTGGTGGGGCGGAGGAGTAAGGGGAAAGGAAGGATGACTGTGAGTCCTTTGTCCAAATAGTTGAAAGAGACTTGGTTGGTTTTGCCAGAGGGCTAAACTTGGAGCTTTGGGTGGAAGTTGCTGATTCCCCTCTATGTAAGAACTTCCCAACTATGAGAGCTTTGTAAAAGTGAAAAGAAAGACTCCACAACAACTTGTTGCCCATGCTGGGGGGCATTCCTAGTCTTGGGCTGTGCTTTGCCTCTGAAATTCCTACTGAAAGTAAGATTCTGTTATTCAGTGAGGTTAAATACACGAACAATATTTTGAAAAATCAAGTCTTATGCTGCTGCTGCTCCTGCAAATGATCATCAGTAAGACTTCTCTGAGACCCCTTTCCTTAGTTCTAATCAGTGGGAAAATGAGTTGCTTCTGAATAAATAGAAGTAAATCAGATAAACCAATATATGAGCAAATACTCCTGGAGAATACTCATGAAGAGTTCCCAATTCCTTGGCTCACCTTCTCAGCAATTCATGGTCTCTTGTTGGAAAGGGTGGGGCACCCAGGCTGGAAGTGCAGTTATGACCAGAACCCAGTACTGTTTGGCACAGAAGGTTTAACCTGCCCCGCCCTGTTTGCCTCTCATTAGGCAGTGTATTTCTCCCAATCCACCCCTAATACTGGGGCTTAACATATTCAGGAATTAGTGTGGACACTTAGCTTTAGTTCTATTGCAGCTCACAAGTCTGGAACTCAGAGTTGTCACCAGCTTCATCCTCAGAGTCCTCCACCTCGAGGGAATATAGGCTGGTAATACCATGTCTGGTAGTAATTTATAGTCTTGGAGAGTTGCCCAGGGCACTGAGTGGTTAAGTTACTTGCCTATAGTCACAAAGCCAGAGGCTGTCAGAGGCAGTACTTGAACTTAGACTTTTCTGACTCCAAGGAGAACGAAAAATGGCAAGGTTGAAAAAGATATAAGAATGATAAAGGAATTTGTTTTACTCTTTGAGTTTTTGCCATTGAAAGAGATGTAAACCATACCACAATTTACATATAGCTTAGCTTTTTTATTCTTTAAAAGTCATTGAACCAAATCACTTGAGCTGCTTTACCTCATTTTTGTGTAATAGTTAGAAATTTCTTTGAAAATCTATATATTGATTAGGTTAAAATTTCAGGTAGAGGTGGCATAGATAGGCAAATTATTGATGGGATTAGCTTTAAAAAATTCAGGCTTGACATTTTTACATTTTTTATAGCATATTGATTGAATATTGTCCATATATATTATGATTAATATAAGCCTTTTTAGATGTTGCAGTTAATTTCCTTCAAATTAAGTTCAGTAATTCCCTATATTTCCTCTTCTCTTTTTAAAAAATGCTTATTGCATGTACAACTTCCCTGTCTTCATAGATAATTTTGGTTTATAACAGCAAATTACATATCTTCATCAGCATCCCCACCGGTTTGTGGTTTATTTACTTCACAACCTTGAAAAATCCCACCAGTTTCTAGCAGTTTAATGGCACTTAAGTTTTTCAATCTATTCCCTAACTTCTTCCTAAAGACTTCAGTCTTAGTTAAGGCCACCCTCTGAGTTCCTGTTAATTTTTTGTAAGAGCCCTTGGGATAGGAATTTCCCCATCTCTGTAGTAATGACTGATGGAAGGAATTTGTTCAGTTTCTCTGTAATCTACAGTAATGATGCTCTTTAATTGCCCTCTACCTCTTGCTGGTCTCAAGGATCTGTGGGCACATTCCCCTTCTTGTACTTGACTAATTTTGAATTATTTCATCTTTAAAGTTAAGGCAAAAATTGAGTCTTACTACATTTGATTTTTAAGTAATATTTTACCATTTACCATTGACATAGGGTAAAACTTTAAGTGTCCTTAATAGGTCTTGAGTAAAATCATTAAACTTAAGAAATGCTAACATAGGGCTGAAACTTTAAATCTCATTTTTAGGGAACCAAAAAAAAGTTCAAACAAACATTTTCCTTCATGTAAGAAGTTTATGAGAAAGAAACAAGTAGCAAGTAAAATGAATAAGTTATTATTGACCTTTAAAAAAAGGGCAAGTTTCATTCAAATAGTCTTGAAATCAATCTGAAATTAGACAGAAAGCATGACTGAAATATTTGGAAGTCAATGGCAGAAAGAAAGGCTACATGCTCAAAAAAAATATTTATAACAGCACTTTTTATCGTGGCAAAGAACTAGAAACAAAGTAGATACCTTTCATTTGGAGAACAACTAAACTACTTTTATGTCTAGGGAATTTTACAGTGATTTGATAATCAGTAAGCATTTTATTAAGCATGTGCTTTGTTCCTAGCACAGTGCTAAGTGCTAGGAATACAGAGAAAAAACCAAAAATAGACCATACCCTCAAGGAGATTATATTCTGCTAGAGGAGATATTTAAGTAAATACAGAATATGTACGAGGTAGACAGAAGGTAACTGTAGAGGAAAAGTAGGTAGACAGAAGGTAACTGTAGAGGAAAAGTACTTGCAGCTTTGCTACATATATAGCAAATATAAGGTAACAGGAAACACTCAGTTAAGCAGACTTTTCCATTGCTCTGTGATTTTGATAATCAGAAACTACTATATATCACTGATGTTTTTCTTCTTAATGTCATTTACTTTATGATTTGGGACCCTTTTCTTCATTTATATTAGCAAACTTTCATGTCCCAGTAGAAATAGAGGTAATATTTCACAAACCACCTATAATACCCTTTTCACCTAAATATGACTAATCAAGAGGGAAATAAGTTACTTTTGGAAGATATAACCAATAGACAACTTGCTTCTTGAAATTCAGTCATTACCATGTCTAGTGTAAGTCAGTTGCCTCACATTATATACAACTATTATAAATTCTAGACTTTTTCTGTAGGTGTTGGGAAGGGTCTGGACCTATAGGTTATATCAGTGGAAGAAAACTCCCAGTATGAAACTCCCTCTGCTCATGTAGATTAGCAACTCTCATAGGGTTACTTTTGGGGAACTGAGAAACTATATTTGTCTGTGGTCACATAGATATTAAGTACTCTAAGCCAGAATTTAAATCTAAATTTTTCTAACTACTAATTTTTAAACTATTCATTATGTCATACTTCCCCTCTCCTCTGAATTATTCCAGAAATTGAGGCTTAGAGTGATTAAAGACATGTCAGTGGTCACAGAGTGCTAGATGTAGAATTCAAATCCATATCTTATCTGAGTTCAAGCCCAGTACTCATTCTGCTAAGCCACAATTTTATTTTTCTGAATCTGAGATTCTTCATCTATGAAACAAGAATGTGAATTTCTGTGCTACTTACTTCAGAGGCTGCTTTGACATATTGGCTAGAGAGCTGACTTTAGACATCACCAATGTAGTATTCAGGAAGTTAAGAAGCTAACTTGGCATATTTATAAATACTATAGTTTTACCATGTGTTAGGTGTCCTGCTATATTTATATAGATGGAAATGATATAATGTTGCTTGAATGAATTTTTTGAGACATCAAATTCTGTGAAAAGAAGTAACTGTTGCTTGTATTATTACCTTTGCAATAAATGTTCAGTTCCGTGGTTTTTTCCCTTTAGTTTACAGGAATCAACATCTATTTAAATTTGTATTTATAAATGCTGAATAAATAATAATATGAAATGGCAAAAAGCCTGTACATCAAAATCTTAAAGAGGGAATTTATTGCCTTATTATATGTGTGAAGAAATTTTGTGTATACAGAATTTGGGGAAAATTTTAATATCTTTTAAAATCTGTTTTAGATAAGATGGGAAAAAAACATCACATTGGGGGAACCTCCAGGCTTCTTGCATTCTTGGTGGTGGTAAGTATACCTTTTTATTTCAATTAAACTAGATTTATAATGTTTTCTAATGGCCAGTATATACGTAGGAGTATGTAATGACAAACAATGCAATTTTGTCATTGTATATAATTTCTCTACTTCTGTCTTTTTCTAAATGTTTCCCATATTCCTCCCCCAAAAAATCTGAGAAAAAAAACAAACAAAGCAAAACCCTTGTAACAAATATGAATAGTTAAGTAAGACAGGTTCCTGTATTAGAAATACAAAAATGCATGTCTCATTCTGTATCTTGGGTCTATCACTTCTCTTTTAGGAGGTAGGTAAATTGCTTCATTGTTGATCCTCTGGAACTGTAGTTGGTCACTCCTTGCACTGATCACAGTTTTTTAAGTTTTTCACAATCATGTCTCTACAATGTTGCATTATCATGTAAATCGTTTCCTTAGTTATGCTCACTTGCCTCTGTGTCAGTTCACACAAGTCTCTTCTTGCGTTTTTCTCAAACTGATCCTTTCATCATTTCTCCTTTGTTACTATTATTCCATTACATTAATATACCATAATTTGTTCAGCCATTCCTCAATTGATGATAACTCAGTTACTTTCAAACTGCTATAAAAGTCTTTGTACAAGTAGCATCTTTTCCTTTATTTAAGATTTTTGGCGGGGATACAGGTCTGATAGTAGTATAATATTTGGGTCAAAGGGTATGCCCAGTTGAGTGATTTTGGGGCTGTGGCTCCAAATTAGCTTCCAGAATAGCTGTAACAATTCCCAGATTAAGTGACTGTACATTAGTCTCCTGTTTTGTTGGGTTTTTTTACCAGTCCCTCTAGCAACTGTAATTTTTCCTTTTTTTTAATCTTTGCCAGTCTGATAAATGTGAGTTAGAAATGCAAAACTGATTTAGTTTGCATTTTTCTAATTATAACTGATTTGAAATATTTTTTCCTATGTTTGATGATAACTTGGATTTCTTCCTTTGTAAACTGCCTGTTAACATCCTTTACCCATTTATTTATTGAGGAATGGCACTTATTCTTATAAATGTGAATCATTTTTTATATTCTGGATATGAGACATTTATCACAGAAACTTGTTGCAAAGATTTTTTTCTTTTATGTCTTCCTCCTCTAAATCTAATTGATTTTGTTTGTGCTAAAATTTTAAAATTTTATGTAATCAAAATTATCCATATTATCTTCTATGATACTCTCTATCCCCTTTTTCATCTTGAATTCATCCCTTTTCCATAGATTTGAAAGGTAATTTCTTGTTCCTCTGTTTTGCTTATGATATGACCTTTTTGATCTAGATTATGTATCCAATCAGAGCATATCTTGGTATATGGTGCGATGTGTTGGTCTAAATCTGATTTCAGTCAGACCGCTTTCCAGTTTTCCTAGCAGTTTTTGTCAAGCAGTAATTCCTTACCCTAGTAACTAGATTCTTGGGTTTTATCAAACATTGCACTACAAGGTCATTGGCTTTGGTATGCTTTTATCTAATCTTTCCTACAGATTGATCCCTCTATTTTGTAACCAGTGCCAAAGAATTTTGATAATTAGTGATTTGTAGTGTAGTTTGAGATCTGGTATTTCTAGGACTCCCTCTTTCTCTTCCTTTTTTCTTTATTTCCTTTAAAATTCTTGATCTTTTGTTCCTCCATATCAAGAGTTCTTGACCTGGTGTTTGTGAGTTTGTTATTTTAATATTTTTATAAGTTCATTTCAGTATAATTGTTTTTCTTTTAAATCTTTAAAAATATTATTGAAAGGAGTCTGTTAACCTCTATAGACAGCAAAAGGGAAAATAACACAGAAAAGTTTAAGAACTCTTGATCTAGCTGAATTTGGTTATTATTTTATTAACTCTTCAAAGTAATTGGTAGTTTAGTATGGTATCAAATACATGTTAATTTCTGTATTATTGTCATTTTCATTTTCTAATTTATTTAGTATTTTATTTTTCCCAGTTACGTGTAAAAACAATTTTTAATATTCACTTTTTTTATAACTTTTGAGTTCCAAATTCTTTCCATTCAATTAGATATAGGTTATACATATATAATAATGCAAAACACTTCTGTGTTAATCATGTTACAAAAGAAGACATAGACCAAAAAAAAAAACCTTCCAGAAAAATAAGGTGAAAAAAAGTATGCTTCAATCTGTATGCGGACATCATCAGTTCTTTCTCTGAGGATGGACAGCATCTTTTATATGAGCCCTTCAGAGTTGTCTTGGATCACTGTATTGTTGAGAATAGCTAAGTTGTCCACAACTGATTATCTTACAGTATTGCAGTTACTCATATTATATCATCTTACAGTTATTTTGTACACAGCACATTTCACTTTGCATTAGTTCAGATAAGTCTTCCAGGTTTTTTGAGAAAATCTTGCTCATCATTTCTTATAGCAAAATAGTATTCCATCATCACATACCACAATTTGTTCAGCCATTCCCCAATTGATGGGCATGCCCTCAATTTCCACTTCTTTGCCCCCAGAAAAGAGCTGCTGTAAGTATTTTTGTACAGAGATCCTTTTCTTTTTTTTTTAATCTCTTTTGGGATACAGACGTAGTGGTGGTATTGCTAGGTCAAAGGGTATGCATGCTTTTTATAGCCCTTTGGACGTAGTGCCAAATTGCTCTCTAGAATGGTCGAATCAGTTCACATCTTCTTATTAATGTCTCATTTTTCCCACATTCCTTCCAACATTTGTCATTTTCCTTTTCTATTCTATTAAGCTGATCTAATAGATATGAAGTAGTACCTCACAATTGTTTTAATTTTCATTTCTCCAATCAGTAGTGAGTTAGAACATTTCTACAAGACTATAGATAGCTTTGATTACCTTATCTGAAAGTTTTCAGATCTTTCGATCATTTATCAGGTGGGCAATGGCTCTTATATTTATATATTTGACTCAGTTATTTATATGTTTGAGAAATAAGGCCTTTATCAGAGAAACTTGATTCAAAATTTTTTAAGTTTCCTATTGTCAACTGTATTTTTCCCTCCATTCTAATCCCTCCCATTTATTCTATTCTGTCTTTCCTTTCACTCTTTCCCTCTTCAAAAGTTTTGCTTCTGACTACTGTCTTCCATAACCTGCCCTCCCTTTTCTCACTCCCTCTCTCTCCCCCTGCCATCCTCTTCTCTTCATACTTTCTTCTCAGGGAAGATAAATTTCTGTAACCAATTGAGTGTGTATGTAATTTTCTCTTTGAGCCAATTCTGATGAGAGTAAGGTTCACTCACACATGGTCCTCTTCCCCTACACTGTAAAAACTTTTTATTGCCTATTTTATGTGAGATAAGTTACCTCTCCCTTTCTTCTAGTACATTCTTCTCTCACCCATTAATTTTATTTTTTTATATATCATCCCTTGATATCCAATTCATACCCATGTCCTCTGTCTGTATATTCTCCTTTTAACTGCCCTAATAATGAGAAAGTTCTTAAGAGTTATATTCCTGCATCTTCACATGTAGGAAAGTAAACAGTTTGATCATATTAAGGCCCTTATGATTTCCCTTTCCTGTTTATCTTTTTATACTTCTCTTGAGTTTTGTATTTGAAAGTCACATTTTCTATTCAGCTGTGATGTTTCCATCAAGAATGCTTGAAATTCCTCTATTTCATTGAATGTCCATTTTTTCTCCTGAAGGATTATACTCAGTTTTGCTGAGTAGGTGATTCTTGGTTGTAATCCTAGCTACTTTACTCTACAGAATAAATTCTAAGCCCTCTGAGCCTTTAATGTAGAAGCTACTACATCTTGTGTTATCCTGACTATGTCTCCACACTATCTGAATTATTTCTTTCTGGCTGCTTGCAGTATTTTCTTCTTGACCTGGTAGTTTTTATTTTGAAATCTGTTTCAGGAGTCAGTTAGTGGTTTCTTTCAATTTCTATTTTATCCTCTGGTTCTAGAATATCAGGGCAATACTTCTTGATAATTTCTTGAAAGCTGATGAAATTTGATGTCTAGGAGTTTTTTTGATCATGGCTTTCAGGTAGACCAAAAACCTTTAAATTATCTCCTGTATCATTTTCCCAAATCATTTGTTTTTCTAGTGAGATATTTCACATGGTCTTCTTTTTTTCATTATTTTGGGTTTTGTTTTATTGCTTCTTGATGTGTCATAAAGTCATTAGCCACCTCTTTCCCAAATCCAATTCTTTTTTTTTTATTGCATGCAGCATTTATTCATAGAATGGTCTCAGTCAGCATAGAAACAATACTTGATAACTAGAAGATATAACGTATATTAAAATAATAAAACATCTACTGAGTAGCTATGAGTTTACCACTCTCCTAAACCCTGCAAGTGCTCCCAGAAATAGGATGCATTTAGAACCAGGAATTCTGGGCAATGAATCTCTCCCTTGAGTAGGCAAATGTAGCAATAATGTTTCCACAGAAGGTCAACTCAGATTTCCTGTAGGGCTACGTTATCAGTACAAGCACAGATATTCTGGAGTTGGGATCTGGGGCATGGAATTTAGTATTTATTGGGAATTGGTGTCTTTTGAGAGTGGTGCTTTCCCAGGCTTGATATTACTAACTGCTTGCTGGCAGGAACTTCTGATTGCTTCTGGCCTACCAAACCCATTTTGAAGTAGAATGAGTAGATTTAAAAGCAACTAATCCTGGAAAGGAGACTTCCACAATCGCAAATTCTTATGCTGCCCCCCTCTTGATTCTTTGTATATATAGTCTCTCCATCCATCCCTTGGTTCCTTAGATATAGGTAACCATGCAGTGGATAAACTACTAGGTTTGGAATCAAAAAAACCTGAGTTTAAATGTGGTTTCAGATACTAGCTGTGTGACCCTGGGCAAGTCACTTAACTTTTGCCTCCATTTTCTCAATTATAAATTGGGGATATTAATTGCCTCTCAGCAACAGACAGTAAATGCTATAAGAATGCAGAAATAAGAAGATTGATGTGTGCTACAGAAAATATTGGGGAAGCCTAATGGAGGAGATGTAACTTAGATGATTATATTGTGTGAGCTGGTAGAACTTGATTTGATGAATTTGGCCTCAGCCCCCAAGTTGTATGTGTACTAAAGCTTAACTAACTGGTTGATACAACATTCTCCCCCAACCTCAGGCAGTTTTAAGTGGTACCATACTTAGAGCCGTTTCCTGGCTCTCTGCTGTTTATCCTTCATTCTTTATTAGACACTGAGAGAAAATCTCCATTTCATTGGCGTACATCATTTTACTGTGTTGCCTCGTGGGTGACAGAGCAATTTTAACTTAGTGTTACATCAGCTTTTTGTCTAAAAATTTTTTTGTAAGTTTGAACCTTGAAAGGCTTTAGGTGGGCATAGATCTGGGTGTATTTCCCACTGATTTTCTGAGCTACCAACTGTATGCTCTCCACAGGGGCTGCCCCATTTTATATATACTTTTTCCCATTGGCACAATTCCAATTCTTAATGAATTATTTTCTTCAGTGAGCTTTTGTACCTCCCTTTCAGTTTGACCATTTCTAGTTTTTAAGGAATTTTTTTCTTTTGTAATATTTGTGCCTCTTTTTCCATTTGACCAATTCTGCTTTTTAAAGCATTCTCCTCATTGACTTTTAGTACTTCTTTTACCATTTGGCATAGTCTGCTTTTTAAGGCGCTTTTCCTCAGTATTTTTTTACATCACTTTTGTCAAGCTGTTGACTCATTTTTCATGATTATCTTACATCACTCTTGTTTCTCTTTGCAATTTTTCCCTCTGCTTCTCTGTAATGTTAATGAAATGGGAAGATCTTTCTTTCCCATTATTAAGCCTATGTGACCTGCTGTGTATGAGCTCAGACCCACCTGACTGCTGTGATGGATCCTGAATCACATGGAGCCTGTGGAGGAGGAGATTCCAGAATGGGTGGAGCATGAAGAGTGGAACAGGAAATGAGAGCAAGGCAGAACTGAAAGAGAGAGCAGGCAGGGCAGAGAAGAGCAGCTAGTGCGAGTGAAAGGAGTGACTTTACCTAAGGGATCTTTTTTATGGGGAGGCCTAATGGAAGGAGGGTGTGGGGACAGTTGTGCTCACTGCATTGGGAATATATGTATATTCTTTGTTACTATGATGGATTTGGTTTTCTGTTATCTGAGTAAATATTTTGGTTTCATCTTTGAGGAAGAGAGTTTATATTTTATGAATTTACCCTGGAAATTCACATGCATGTTCACAGCGTCGACTGTGGGTGTTGCATTGGCGTTAGACTCTCTTGCTTGATTTTCAAAATCCTTTTTTAGTTCTTCCAGGACCTGAGACCAATAATTTAATTTCTTTTTTGTCTGTGTTCAAAAGTTGAAAACAAAGCATTCCCTGATACTCTGTAGGAACTTCACTTGCAGTGGATGGTTGAAGGCTGCCATTTTTATTTCCCTCTTCAAGGTCTCTCTTATCAGAATTCATGTTCTGAAATAAGCTTGGGGCAGTTGTGGTTGTACTTCTGCATTTCCCTTGAGGGTGTGTGTGTGTGTGTGTGTGTGTGTGTGTGTGTGTGTGCGCGTGTGCGTGTGCGTGTGTGTGCATACACACAGACACGCAGTCCTTCAGTTTGAAAGTTTGTTCTCTACATGAAAATGCCTTTATTGTAGTTAAATAGCTTTATTTTGTTCCTTCCTTGAGGTGCAGAAATAATTTGCTTGTATTAGAAAAGTTATCAGTCTCTCTCCTAACTATATAGTACTGTGTATGAGCTCAAATAAGGCCTACTAAATGCAAGGAATTACTTATTAACCTTCCTAAATTTTGTGTGTTTTTCACTTTCTTTACAAATTCTTCTGTTTTTCTGCTGCTTTTTAATATGATTCACTGGCTCAATCTTCTGGTCTGAGTGAGCCCCCTTCTCTCAGGACTCCCTATTAAGTGATACCATCTTATAAGTTCATAGCAGATGTGATTTGAATCTAGAAAGTAAATTGATCCTTTTTTATAAAGGAGAAACATGAGGCCTAAATACATTAAGTGACTTGCTTGGGATCTTACATATTCTGTGTAGCTAAGGCTAGATTTGAATTCAGCTTTTCCCACTCTAGGTCTAAGGTTCCTTCTACTGCCAAAAATCCTTCAGTTCAGTTTAAGTGCCATCTGTTTTTGTGAAGCCCATCTTCATTATTTTCACTTTTTTGCTGAAAATTTCTCCTTCCTCAAATTCTCCTAGATGATATGGTTCTCTCCTTTGTTCCCTGATACACTTTATCTTTTATCATGCTTATCGAATTATATTTAAACACCAGAAGGTGCTAATGCCTAGTTATCAAGTCTTATTTTTTGAGAGCCAGGGAGTAGATTCAGATACGGGTTGTCTGTCTTGATGTCCTTGTCTGCAGGGAACTCTGTTCTGCCATGCCTCCCGTCTTTCTTCTTGAGCCTGCCCTTGCCCAGAAGTATAGTATGGCTGTATTACAGGCTAAATCTGGTCATAAGGCCAAATGCAGGCTTTCTCAGGACGGATGCCACCTTATCTCCATTTTCCTCTCCTTTTTATCATATGTTCCAAAGCTTCCTCCCATGTCTGGCAGTTTTTGAACCGCCTATGAGAGTTTAATGGGTGGAGCCAATTAGAAACATGGTACTCACATCCCATTTCACTATGTATATTTCTTTTCACTTGTAAACTTCTTGAGAGAGGAAATGTTATTTTTCCTATCTATATTCCCCATTTTGCACACATTACTAAATTCTTAGTAAAGGTCTGTTGAATTCAGTTGACTTTTAAAGGAGGGTGCATGTAGTTATATTAATGAGAGAGACACTTGTAATAATGGGCTTAAAATATTCTAACTTTTCTCCCTTATTCACAGAGAGAGAGAGAGTTAGAATTTTACAGTATCCTAGGAGAGGCACTATCCACACTGAAGCAGAGTTCCTAAGTTATCGACCGAACACTATATAGTACACTTTTTTCACTCGATTTCCTCTTTGTAGTACCTGCCACTGCTTCCTTACTTCACCTTTCATTGACATAGCGGGCAGTTCAATTTCCAGTACTCCCATAGCCTTTATTAATTGGTTAGAGAGTGGAGGCTTCCTTATATTAAGTATTTATTGTAACAGTGGTCTACCTACTTCAGCTAGTAATACTACTGTTTTTGAGCAGGACCAGTTGCTGTGTTACAGCAGTTAACTGCTTGCCCTTTTGCTAGTGATTGGATCAATCAGTTACTCTTGTGGCATGCTGGTTTTTTTTTTGCATAAATACTTATATATACAAATACACATATACAGATATTTTGGTGAGATTATAGATCTAGAGATGGAAGGGACTTCAGAGGCCATCTAGTCTAGCCTCTTAATTGAAAACCTGACAAGGCTTGAAGAGGTCCATTATTTAGAGGTGGAACAGATCTGCAGGGCTGTCTAATTCAACCCCTTCATTTTACAAGTCAGGGAACTGAGACTCATTCTAGGGAAGCAGCTAGGGTCATATAGGCAGTGTCAGAGGTGAGATTTGAGTCCATATTCTGTGACCCCAGGATTAGCAGTCTTTCTAGGATAGCACGCTTTTAGAGGACTATAGAATCATGAATACCTAAGACTGGGCTGGATTTGAGGGAGTACCTTTGTGTTTGTTTTTGTAATTGCATTGTTCTGTCTTTAAATTGATAGTTTTCTCCTTTCCTCTTATTTCCTCACTTATCTCTAGGCTTTGATTTCTTGCCTTTGTGCCATTTTCTCTATGTCAGAATCGCTCAGTGTTTTTCATTTGAGGTCACTGGATTTTCCTCTTTTTAGTTTCTTTTGATACCTTGCTTCTTACTTGGAAAATTTCAACGTGTTTCTACCTTTTCCTTATTGATAAAGTAAATTTTAAAAATACAAATGAAAGAACCTTTTTTTCCTCTTGAGAATTAAACATTTAGGATTCTAAGCCCTCAGTTATTTATCTATTTTAAGTTTATAAATACTGGTAGATTGTTTATTTGAAGCAAATCAGTGGGTTTGTGAGCTTTTTTTTTTTTTAAAGAAGTAGCCACCAACAGGGTAACGTAGAACCTAAGGCTGTGCCTTCCACAAATGTGAATGTGAGTTAGGAAGGAAACTGGGATTGGGTGTTCCATTTTCAGAAGAGGTAATAATGCAGTTACGCCCTTGACTTGATCATGGGAAGGAAGTAACGGAACCTGTCATCCAGTTTGTCTTTCATCATGAAAGACAGCACACTAATCACATGTAGTGTGAACCCCTGAAGAAGTAGTGAAGTGGCGCGGAACACTGGGCCTGACGTCAGGAAGACCTGAGTTTGAATTTGGCCTCCAGCACTTATTGGTTGTGTGACCCTGGGCACGTCATGTAACCTCTGTTTTCCTCATTTTTCTCCACTGTAAAATGGGGGGTAATCGTAGCATTTACCTCTCAGAATTGTGTGTAGATCAAATAACAGAGTACTTGGCACATAGGTGCTATAGAAATGCTATTTGTCTTTGTATCTATCTTTTACTACTGTTACTGCTACCACCACCACCTCCACCACCACTACTATAGCAACAACAACAACGTTCTGGCTTGATCTTAACTTCCTGGCTTCCTTTTAATTTTGTACTCCAACCCATTCTTCCTTGGTCCAGAAAGTTCTCAGCACTAATGAAATCACAGGATTAAACAAAAAAAGATCTTGTCCTGACTTCCCATCATTGTGTTTGTTCTCCATGTTAGGGATAGACCCCCATTCTGCCCTTCTCTTCTGTTTAAGTTCCTTCATTTCTTTAAAGCACAACAACTCATTGATTTCCCCATAGGTCTTTTCTCCTTAGCTTTCTCATGGAAATGTATAGCTACCCATTCTCCTTACTTGTAGCTTACAAGTATGCCTAAGATGCCTCTCTCCTTAGAAAGACCCACACTAGATCCTACCACACCTGCTATTGTCTTACCTCTCTCCTGCCTTTCTCAAACTCCGTGAGAAAAGCTGTCCACCCTCTGTATTGCTCGTTCCTTTGCTTCAGTCTCTTCTTAACTCCCCTTTGCAGTTTGACGTCTGATTTCCTCACTCAACTGAAATGACCCTCTCCAGAATTCCCACTGATTCCTAATCTTCAAATCGAATGAACTCTTATCTTTCCTCCTCTGCCATGACTTCCTGGAAGCCTTTGACTGTGTGAAGCACTTTTTCCTCCTGGATAGTTTCCTCTCTGCGTTTTTGTGGCTCCTCTCTCTTTTGCTTCTTCTCCTATCTGTCTAGCCTCTTCTTTTCAAGCTCCTTTGGTCACTGACCATCCCTGTCTGTCAGTGTGCCTCAGAACTTTGTCTTGGACCCTCTTTGCTTTTTTTTCTGTTAACTATTTCTTGGTGACATCAGTAGTATCCATGGGTTCAGTTACTGTAGACGGATCATTTCCACATCTCTCTATCCAGCCTTACTGTCTCTCTTAATCTCCTATAGTACCTATAGTACCAACTGCTAGATATCTTACAGGTGTTTACAACTGAACATGTCTAAAGCAGAACTCTACCCTAACCCCTCCTCCTTCAGTACTTCCCCATTATTATAGAAGGTACCACCTTCTGAGTCCCACTGGTTCCTAACTTCAGTATTATCCTCCATATACTATTCTCACATCTCTAGTCAATAGTTCCATCTGATTTCTGTGTTTACCACGTATCTTCCATATATTCTCTCCTTTCCAATTCCAGAGCCTCTGCACTAGTTCAAGCCCACATCAGCTTTTTCCTGGGTCATTGCAATAATGTATTTGGTCTCGGTGACTCAGTCCTCTCTACACTCAAATTCATACTCTGTATAAGGAGCCAAGAAATTTTCTTAAAAGCATCATTTTGATCCTGTCATCCTCCCCCCTGCCCAGTGTACTATACTTATTCCCTGTTGTCTTTAGGATCAGATATAAACTCTTCTGTTTGATAGTTAAGTCTCTTCAAAATCTACTCCTTCCCTCTATTTTCAGTTTTCATATACTTTATTGTTCCCCTCCAAAAATAATGACCTATTCGGTGTTCCACACATAAGAAACTTCATTTACTGTCTTTGTGTTGATGTCCACCCTGGAATGCTCTACTCTGGACTTGTGTTTGATAAAATCATCATTTCCTTTCACCGGTGCTCAACTGAAGTGTCACCTTTTAAATGAAATTTTTTCTAGTTCCTTAGCTAAAAACCCGCCCCCCCAATCTACTTTGTTTTTGATTGATTCTTTCAGTATTTATGCATATAGAAATCATTTCCTCCATTACAATGTATGCTCCTTAAGGTCAGGAATTGTTCTATTTTGTTCCCTTTTAGCAGTGCCTGGCACATAGCACTTAGTAATGGCTTGCTCATTAATTCACTTATAGTATTATTATTCTTTAGGCTTTGGGAGCAGAGCAGGAAATTTGCCGTTTTTCATACACTGACCTTTGCACATACTTTACATGTCTTATTCCTGACTTTCTGGACTTCAAAACCCGGAACTTCTCTCAGCACATGAGAGCTCCTTGCTTTGGAACTTCTAGTCACCCACGAGGGTTTTCACCTTGGAATATCTCCCCACCTTTCTCATTGTTGAATTCCTCCTGGGACCTCCATTTTGTGAAGGGTCCAAGTTAGCCAGCCTTCATTTTCCATCCCAGTCTGATTCTTGGCTTTCTGGACTTCAAAACCAGGCACTTGTCTTGTAGTTACTGTATCCACCCTTCCTTTTAGTGAAGCTCAAAACTCTTCTCAACTTTAGTAGATGATTTTATTAGTTACTATGGGCAAAAACTGTTTCATCAAATCAAAGAAACTGAGTATTTTAAGGGGCCTCATTGACCATCTAGTCCAACATGTACATGAAAAGATTCTTCCCTTGCGCACCTAATTAAGTATCCGCCTTCTGCTGGACGACTTCCAGGGAAGGGAAGGGAATGTTCTACCTAGTTCCTGAGGCAGTCCATCCCACTTTTGGACTTTGCAGTCTTTAGGAAGTTCTCCCTAACACCAAGCCGAAATTGACCCTTTTCCAGTTTCCATCTCTTCTTCCTGGTTCTGCTTTCTGGGTCTGAACAAAATCCACCTCATCCCTTTTCCATAGGAAAGCCTTTCAGACACTTGATGACATGTCACAATAATGACAGAAATAATAACTCAAACTAACATAATATCTCTGTGCCCCAGGACTGTGTTCAGCGCTTCACCATTGTTAGGTCATTTCATCTTCACTGTTGGTTGGTTGGTTGTTTTCCTTCATGCTTGAGGAGTGCTGAGATGACATCATTCTCTTAGAGTCAAGGTACATGGTGTCCAGCTGTGGCTTATCAGACCAATGTGAACTGGGAAGCTTCTGTTACTGGTTGGGCACAAATAGTCCATTTCAGCATTTGGAATGCAAATACCTCTACATTTACACACCTCACAGTTCTTTTAAGCTACTGCATAGTATTGTTCAGAGAGCACAGCATCTTCTTTGATGTGGACACGCCATTCTGGGAAGTCCTGTGCTGCCAAATCCTGTCTCTCATGGCTTACAATCAGTTCCAAAGTTCTTGAGAGTGTCCTTGTATCACTTCTTCTGACCACCATGTAGGCACTTACCTTGTATGAGTTTTCCATAAAGTAATCTTTTAGGTTTCTTCATTATAACCCTGAGAGGTATGTGTTCCCCCCCCCTTTTTTTTAACAGATTAGAAAACTGAGGCAAAAAGAGGTTAAGTGACTTTTCCCAGGATCACCCAGCTAGTAAGTGTCTGAGGCTAGATTTGAATTCAAATCTTCCTGAATTCCGTGTCCAGCACTCTGTCCTGCTTTCCTCTCCCTTCCATGTTCTCTTTTCCTTCTCTTGCCCAGTTCCTTAAAACTGATCCTCATGTGTCAGGTACTTAGGGCCCTTCACTGTCCTGTTATCCCTCCTCTCAGTATTATCTGGTTTGCCAGTCTTCTTCATCTATGGTTTCCATATGTGGATGCAATACTTCAGAGAAAGTCTAATTCAAACAGAGTACCATGTGGCTGTCACCTTTCTGTTCCTGGAAGACACAACTTTCTTAATGTAGTCCAAGACTGGTTTAGCTGTTTTGGCTGCTGCATCTCCCTGCTGCTCATACTGAATTTACAGTTGACTAAAATGCCCAGCTGTCTTTTAGACTAGCCACTGCCTATCCAGGCTTCCCCCGTTTTGTGTTGTTGGAGTTGATTTTTTTACACAAGTGTCTAAGTCTTCACAATGATCCCTACTGAGTTACATTTTATCAGCTATTACCCATTTTTATCTTAGCATTTTTCAAACTTT
This sequence comes from Potorous gilbertii, assembly GCA_028658325.1. NCBI lineage: Eukaryota > Metazoa > Chordata > Mammalia > Diprotodontia > Potoroidae > Potorous > Potorous gilbertii. The sequence goes on from CM053769.1 coordinate 691,253,099, forward strand.
TCCCTGTGAGCCCTAGGTGTCCCTGGTATCCCTCCGGAGCAGCCATTACTACTTTCATAATAATATGAAGGTTTAATTTTTGATATGGCAAACATCAGTTCATACAGCACATAGAAGCCAAAGCCCTTTAGAGTTCTCAGAAATTTTGGGTATAAAGGAGACTTGAGAATTGCTGCTGTATCCTTTGAAAATCTCCTTGGAGATGACTGTTCCTGCATGTTAGCCACCTCTCCCAGCTTACTGTCATCTGCTAATGTGATGAGCACATACCATCTTTGTATTTATCTAAGTCACTGATAAAAATATTCAGTGGTTTGCGTTAAACGTAGATCCCCTGAGGTACTCTTTTATTGACTTTCTGCCATAGAGTTGAACCATTAATAACTATTTTTGTCTCCATCCAAATGGTTCTAAATCTCTCCTATTATCAGTAGGTCCATATCTTTTCTTTTTTCCCCCACAAGAAGAGTATAGTGTAAAATACTTTTAACAAAAGTTTTGCTAAATCTAGGTAAAGTATATATCATTTGCTAGTTCAGTGAGCCTGTCAAATAAGAAAATGAGTTTGGTCTGGTGTGTCCTTGATGAAGCAATATTGATGCTTTATAATTACTATTTCTCTTTCTGAGTAGCTAGGTGACACAGCGGATGGAGCCCTGGTCTTGGGATCAGGAAGATTCTTCTTCCCGTGTTTAAATCTGGTCCTAGACCCTTGGCAAGTCACTTAGCCATATTTGCCTCAGTTTCCTCATCTGTGAAATGAACTAGAGAAGGAAATGGCAAACCACTCCAGTATCTTTGTCAAGAAAACTCCAAATGGAGTCGTGAAAAATCTGACATGACTGAACCACGACACTCCTTTTTCTAGATGTTGGTTAACCATCTCTTTGATAATCTTTAAAAAAATATTTCTAGCAATCAAAATCAATTACTTGTTTATAGTTTGCCAATTGTATTTTCATCCCTCTTTTGAAAATCAGAATGTTTGTCTTTCACCTGATGGTCAGCCTTTTTGTGATAAGCTTCTCTGAACTTAGCTGATCATTAGATGAGGCTATTAGGTCTTTTACCCAGCACCTTTCTGTGTGGGTAGGACTTATATGAACTTATGTTCACTATCATGGCTAGGCTCTCTGGAGAGGCAGGCTTACTACTAAGTTCTGATGAGACATTGCTTCTAGTTTGTGCTTATGTGGTTTTCCAAAAAATAAGCATTTCTAACAAATGATATATATATATA
>CM053769.1:691254838-691272839 GCA_028658325.1 Potorous gilbertii
CATCACTCTACCTGGCAGAGACACTCTTAAATTTAAAGAGATAAGCTTCACTAGGGGATGAACTGAAGCCAGCACAGTGAGAGCTTTTCACACAGTAGGATCTGAATAAACTTTTGTTTACTAAACATCATCATTCAAGTCAATTTATTCAACTTCTTAAAGTCTGTTTACAGCCAATATCCTGAGAGTCCACTGGGATACAATTCTATTCAGAGTTCAGCCATCCATAAAGTCTGCATTGACATATTTTTATGCTCGACAGTTGAACTGCCTTGATTTTTTAGCTCAGAATGTGTCTTCCTCTTTATAGGGTCTCATTATCTAATGAACTCCTCATATGATACCTGTCTATGTGTCTGAGCAGATACTAACCCCATTTTTGGGGAAAAAATATTAGCCCTCTTGACAATCATCCCCATGGCTCACCTTCGTATGCTAACATTCCAATTGAGGAAGAATCTACTAAGTTTTCCGCAACAGAATGTCAACTCTGCTTCCTGCATATCTGGTATCTAAAATATGCATATCCTGCTTTAATCAACACAGATTAAATCCTTGTCACTTTAGGTACTTGTCAGAGAATTCAACCCCAAATTGGATGTGATATATTTCTTGCCAAAGGTTTGCTCAAGCTGTATTACATTTGAATGAAAAAGTCTAATGAACATCCAGTTCACTACATTCTATTCAAGTCTATTTATCAAATAGCTAATAAGTTAAAGGCACTGTACTAGGTGTTGAGGATAGATTGATGAATAATATATTTGTTCCTAAAGGAGCTTATATTATATTGGTAGATTCAATGTTTGAATAGAATAATATGTTATAAGAAAGAATGTGGTGGGAACAAGGGAAAAATCCAGACAATCTGGAGAATTTGCGAGTAACATGAATTTTGATCCTGGTTACTAGAACTTGTCTTACTTCACCATATCTTCTAACGTGAACCTCCTTGCTTGCCTGACCTGATTACCTTTTCCCTCTCAAAGTGAACCATTCAGGGTCCTTGACTTGAGTTAACTCCTGGTGATTAATACCACAGACTCTTCAGCTTATAAACCTCACCTTCTGACTTACAGACGCATAACTAAGCTCTAGGTTTTGGTAAATGCAGAATGTACTAAGACCTGGTTTGCTGGAACTAGACCTTAGCTCAGTCCTTACCAGGGTCTGGTTTTCTCATAACTAATTAAATTCTGTTGCCACCTATTTTCATGTACATTACACCTGGGGAGTAAGATAGACGAGTGAGATAGAGTATGTTATCAGCTGGTATTCACCTTTAAATTCAAGCAGCTCATTAACCACATTTTTCACTCAAATTCAGTAATATATCAGATCTAACTTTCCTATATAAAGAGACCTGTGAAATAAGTCAATACATGAACTTTAAGTAGTTACCAAGTTCAGCATTAGGTTAGGCTTTATGGAGACTCTAGGACAAATAAGAGAGGCTACTTGAAATACTGGACAGATGTCCAACGTCAAAATTAAGAAGACCTATGATCAAATTTCTAATCTGACCTACAACCTCCCAGACCCTAAGCAAATCCCTCAGTCTTTAAGTATTCCTGGCACTTTCCAAGACTATCAATTGCAAAACAAATGTTCAAGTGCATTAGCACCTATGCCAATCAAGGAAATCACAGATTTCATTCAAAAACATATATCTCAAATGTTTTTACTAAAGTGTGTGGTGATACAAAGCTTAAATAAACAAATACTTAGATAAATCTTTGATGATCCAGAAGGTATTTTAAGGACTTTTAGTGACACAGATACCATTATGGTGGTTGTATAAAGTGAAGATTTTGCTGCATCTTTATTGGACATTTGGAAAGTGAGATTGAACACTGATTTTAATTCTATTTTTGTTAAGACCTCACTGGAGTTTGATACCATTTATTGGTAACTGCTAGCCATACTAGTATATGGATCATGCTTGGAACTTTGTCTCTCAAAATTTCCATCATGATAGGAGGCTATCTTAAAAAAAAACAAAACATCAAAATTCCAATACTAACTCATTTACTTGATATGTGCTTTTTAAACCATTCAGCTGTATGTTTATATTTCACATTCTGAAATCCAAAGTACGATACTTAATAAATCTGTGCATGAATGGTAAAACAAAACAGAACAAAAACTATACACATGCATATACACATACTTATTTGAACTTCCTGAATGTTGGACTCTAGATAGGGACAAGGATTAAATGTGTGATTTCATTAGTATAGGAAACTCTGGGATGAGGAAAATTCTTCATGTCAATACAGACTCAAGTTTCTCAGCAACTTCTGGTCCTAAGAAACTTACCTAGAGCACCGCAAAACTTAAGTGCTTTGCCCACAGTCCTAGAGTCAGTAGGTGTTGGAGCAGAACATGAACCCAGCTCTTCTAGCCTATGAAGAAAGCTGTGCCATCAGACTACCCATCCCTAGGGATTCTGGTTAAGGGAGTTTTTGGAGTCACAGATCAAAACTACATTGACGTGTATGCTCACAATACATATATACATTTGTATTATATATACCAAGATTTCACATTTGCCTAATGCATTTAATTTCCAAAGCACTTTCATAGCATATCATTTGATTCTTTAACCTTCTCCATGTGGTAGGTAGGACATTACCAACTCTTACATACATGAGAAATTACATCAGAGGTACTCAGTGACCTAAGATCCCACAATCAGCTAATTGGAAGAGCCAGTATTAAAAGTCCTCAGACTTCTGACACCAATTCCAGAACTCTTCTAATATATCACACAACTACACACATAGTAAGAGCTTCATAAATACTTGTTGAATGACCTCTCCATAATCACAAGTTCCATTTATATAATACTTTGAGGTCTGCAAAATTTTATATATATAATATATATAGTAATATTTGATCATTTCACATGTAAAAGCTTACATTTTTAAAAAATCATTAGATTCTTTCCGTGAATTTATTAAATGATGAGAAATTCTCTAAATGAGCTGAAAAGTAGAATAAAAAAAATCTTCTCTTAATTGAAATGTTGAAGTTATACTAATGCTCTTCAAAATGTCATAGTATTATTTTGAATGGTGTTATTTAATTGAACTAAAAGAATTATTATAGAACAGACAAATTCATTTTATTAAATCTTAAGGTCAAATCCAAAAATATTTCTGCAAAGAGACAAAGATTTTTCACTTTTGGGTTCTCAGCATGGAACACATTACTAAATTTATTTCATTCCTTTACAAAGGTTTAACAAAGACAGCTGCTGTTATAGAAAATTCCCTTGACAATACTTGACTACAAACTACTAAGCAACTAGAACAAAGAATATTGACAACAGAATTCCAGTCCCAAAGGGGTACATTTAAAAATCAAGTAAATGAAAATTGAGAGTTGAATCAAATGTGTATGCAATAATATGCTGATTTTAGTTCTGCAAATCTGAATCTAAATGCAAGTTGAGTAAAATAAAAAATTAAACTAGAGGCTTTATCATATCAGGAATGAAGACAATTTGGGGGGAAAACACAAGAACAGCACTTAAATAACTCACATAAAGATTATGCGTGCTTTGCCCACTACACGGCAATGAGTTGCAGGGACTGTAAAATAAAGGGAATTATCAAAATTCAAGTATATCTTTTCATATCTGAAATTTTAGCCTTACCAATTTAATAAATCAAGGTATAAGCTACCTAAATCTAATAATTTAGCAAGCATCTATTAAGCATTTACTGTGTAACATTGTGCTAAATTCTATGGATACAAAGACAAAAAAACAAACAACCAGTACCTGCCCTGAAGGAATTTACATTTTACTAGGCAGAAATAACAAGTACACAAGTATGTAACTACAAACAAAGTAAGAAATAAAGACAAATTGAAGGAGAAAACCTGAGGGAATGAGGAAGATCTTTTAAAATAGGTGGCATTTGAGCTAGGAGAAAGAGGTAGGGAAATGTTTCCACTAGGGTCTTCAGGCAATATATATCTAATTCATTTTTCTGATTCATTAATTGCAGAATATCAAAAGTCAGCAGTTCTGGCTTCTTATCACCTTTTCACTTTTCCAACATCTGCAGGCAGTTTAGGCACCACCTTGGGCCAAAGGCAGACAAAATCTTCTTCCCCTTCTGCCCACTCTCTTTTGGTAGCAAGAAGGAAACTCCAAGGTGTCAGGCATAATAAGCCTAAGTATGGGGAGTATGGGGTGTGAGCTTTTCCCAGTATTTGAGGACCACCTTTTAGCCTCCACGGTTGCTCTTACTTTTTCCACTTCCCACTACGTGTCTGATCAGGAGCTTGGAGGGGACAAATGAGCTGTTTTAACTCCACTCATGGTGATTTCCTGTTCCTTCTCATGTCTTAGTTTGTTGTTTTTTTTTTTTTCAACTAACAATAATTACAAAAACCTAACATCTAAGTCCTTATAGAATTTTAGTTCTTTGCTGAAAATCTGTCTTCCACTTCACTTTCCTTGGAGGAAGAGGGATACTATTTTTAATGGACACTTTATATTTTTGTTTCAAAAATTCAGTGGTCTAGTTATCATGTACTTTATTCACATATATGTAAGACCATACAACTCTAAATTTCAGGCTCATGATTATAAAATTGTAGAATTAAATATGGAAGGGACAATCCCAATGCATTTATTTCAGAGTTGTGGAGACTGAGGCCTAATGAGGTTAAATGACTTACCCAAGGCCATACAGCCTACAAGTGACAGAGCCAGGAGCTGAACTATGTAACAGTTCCTTCTTAGTTTAGCCTTAGCAGGTTGAGCCAATTCTTGAATTTTTCAAATACAATTGATGCAATTTCTACATGAGCATAACTTGTTCTAAAGTGAAAAGATAAAATTTTACCATTTGTGCATCTGGGGATTCCTCAGACAAAGGCCCCTGAGAATGGGAATCAGGTTGAAGATATGTCTGGGTCAGCCTGCGAGCTCCTATTTGACACTTCTTTGGCCAAACTAAACCAGAGGTTTTACTAAATAAAATTAGCTAAAAATAACCACCCCCTACAATGGGAACACATTGATCCACTATAACCGGGAGGAGAAGAAACAGGAGCAGACCTGATCATCCACACATTTAGGAATGTGTCCTAGCTGGTACTTTCTTCTGCCTCTGCAGCTACCCCCTATTATTTTCTGATACAACCACTGCTCTATCTACTGCTCTGCTTTTTTCCATTTCACCACCTTCTAGAGATTCTCTGCTGAACTGCTATGACTATCTACTGGTTCCCAAATGACTCCCAGATTTGCAGCTCTGTCCCTAGAGTGGTAGTACTTCTTACTAGAGAAAGTGAATAGCCTCAGTTCTATCAACTCATTTGTGAGTCAGGACCACAGCTGTACCAGCCAGCACGTAGAAACTACCTCAGATTTGTCTTGTGAACTAATTCTGTTTCTCTCAAGCATCACCTCCCTCAGTCCAGCACAACATTTAGGTGGGGTAAATTAATATCTTTCAATTTCTGCCATGCCCTAACATCTAGACTAGATTCAATTAAAATCAGTTTAACAAGCAATTGTTAAATACCTATTACATTTCAAAGCATGGGGAAAAGAAACACAGGACTAAAACAGTTCCTGCTCTTAAGCAATTTACATTCCACCATGGAGAAACAACACATACACAACAATTTTTGGTAGAAACCTGTGATTTCATTGGTGTAGAAAGTTACCATATTTTATATGTATACATATGCAAGAAAAATATAAAATTAAATTATATGACCCATTGGTTTCATCACCATGGACATTAGAGAGAAGGTAGAACTGCTAAAATGTAATTATTTTCCTATTTTCTTAGCCAAGGAGAATGATTTTATTCTAAAAATAACAAAATAAAAATAATTAATATAAGATTGAAACACAAGTTTAAGTCCTAAGGGACTTAATGGCAGGCATGTAGTTTTAGTACTCTTGTACTTGGAGTGTGTTTTTCTTGATTGATGAGACAGCCCCAAACCCCTAACCACACTTGCCCCTAGTCACCTTCGCACTAAGACCTCATGAAACTTCTTGTTGTACACACTCTGTTACTTCCTTCTAAACCCTTTCTATCTTTTGTACTGGGAACGATAATCAAATTAACATTATGATTCTGGAAAGGATATCAATTAAATGCCCAAAGTCCCTACTCAACATCTCTGTGACATCTCAGGACAAAACACTGTTCCCTGGTCACCATTCTCCTTCATGTGTAATTTCCTGGTCTCTATTTTGTATTTGTATCCATAGCACTTAGCACAGTACCTGGCACATATTCAACACTTAATAATTTTTCATTAATTTAATTATTCAAATTAAGATAAAATACCTCATTGCTTTGATGAATTCAAGTAAGAGGTCCAAAAAGACCATACCCCCAGATACTGAAAGATGCTGGTAAATGTAATCACTGAGCTACTGTCAGTGACCTTTTAAAGATCATGTCAAACATGAGAGGTGCCATGGGACTGTAAAGATGAAATCTGTTATAGAATTTTGTTGTAAATTTCTACATCAGCAGTTCTCAAAATGTGGTCCACAGATCACTGGGGGTTCCCTTTCAGAGGGTCCTCTGAAGGTCAAAACTACTTTTATAAGAATACTAAAGTGTTAATTGCCTATTAAAATACTCCTCTCTTTTCCAACTATAAACCTGTGTGAGGTAAGATTTTTTTCATATATTTCAATAAACCCAACAAAAACATGTCACAAGAGATTGAATGCAGAAGTAGATAAAGGAATCCAGTTATCTCCATTAGGCCAGACATTAAAAAGATTTACAGCAATATGTAAAACAACTTCACTCATCTCACAATTTTTTTGTTTTGGAAAACATAGTAATTTTCATAACAATTTATTTCATTAACATGTAATGGACTTGTTTGTGCTATTTTAAATGAAGTAATAAATGTTTTATATTTTTGTTTTAATTTTTAATGTGGTATGTATTGATAAATATAACTGCCATGAACAAAACTGGGAGTTCTCGATTTTTAAGACTGTAAAGGGATCCTAAAACAGAAAGTTTGAGAATTTCTGATCTACATGTTTCTTTTTCTAAAGTAGATCTTGTTGTGTGTACTGATTAGCCTCAGAACCACATAGCTATAATCTATGGATTATACCAATGGATGCTGAAGCTTGTAGAGTATTCAAGCTGTGGAGTTTGAGATGGTAGTGGGAGAAAAAGCAAATCAGGCATTCACCCCAATATAGTGTCTGGCCCCAATACAGTATGAGCCTGAGAACAGAGGACTACCAGGCTGCCTAAGGAGGGACAAAGTGGCCCACAATGGAAACAGAGCAGGTCAAAGCTGCTGTGCCAATCAACAGCGGGTTTGGGTCCACGTATGGCACTGTACTTCCACCTTGGGAGGGACAGGGAGACCCAGTCTCGAAAGAAAACAATGAAAACAAAAACTGTGCTGATAGAGGAAAGTAGATGTGATAATAGCAAAGACGAGCATTCATGAAGTGCTTTAAGGTCTGCAGGTACATTACAAATATTATCTCCTTTCACGCTCACAACAATTGCAGGAGGTAGGTACTAATGTGATCGCCTTTTGCAGTTCAGGAAATGGAGTCAAAGAAGTAAATGTCTTGCCTGGAATCTCACAGATAATTGGCCACATTTGAACTCAGATCTTCCCAACTTAAGGTCAGTACTCTATCCACTGTGCCTTGGCTGATAGATATGTGAGCCAGTGACTATTAATATTATTTCAATTTCCTTTAAAAAATAAAAAGGTCTGAGGATTTTTCCAAGTCTTTGGCATTTTTTCCTTTTAAAGAAAACCAATCCTAATCCTCCCCATGTCCCCACGGCTACACTGTTTACAGCATGCTTCTCCTCCAGGTTTACTTGGCCTTGGCTACTCTAGCCATCTTGTCTTCCACATCTCTACTTCCATATGCAGCACAATATGCTGATGTTCTAGTCTAAAAGTAGTGACTGCTACTGTTGCTGATGAAGAGTTTGTTTTAAAAATCTTCACGAACTTTTTCATTTTTGGTCTACCTGCTGTTCGCCTTCAAATTTCATCCTTAAGTGTACTTGGCAGGGTTTTAACTTGATTGAATCTCTCACTCCAAAATGAAGAAATTTCACAAGGATAAAGGTCTTAGATGGGGAGTTAAAACAAATCAAAATTATAGTTACAAGATGGGGGAGATATAGCTAGCCAGTAGCTCCTCTGGGAAAAAGATCTGGGGATTTTAGTGGGCTGCATGCTGAATGACTCAATACCATTACATGGCAACCAAAATAAAAACCCCACCTAAATAAGATTTTAAGCTCCATTGAGAGACCTGGGATCTAGGAATAAGGACGTGATAATTCCACCGTCCACTGCATATTGAAGTACCGCGTTCAGTTCTGGGGGCTCCACGTTAGAAAACCCACTGAGAAAAGTTGGAGAATTCACTAGAGGGTGAACAAGACAGTGAAGAACTGGTTGTCATGAAAGGACTGAAAAAACAGGGATGTTTAGGCTAGGGAAGACAGTATGTGGGGGGATATAAAAACTGTCTTCAAGTTTGAATAGCAGCTAAATTTTATTCTGCTTTCTCCCTCCCTCCCTCTCTTTTCCTAGGAGCAATTGCAGGGGGAAGAGTAGGGGGAATGGGAGAGAATAAAAAGGAAGGTTTTAGCCTTGATGTAAGCAAAGTTTTCTCGTAAGTGGAGCTATCTATAAATGGGATGGGATGATTGGGAGGTAGTGGGTTCTTTCTCATCGAAGGTCTTCATACTTGTATATTATATTATATCGTAAAAAAGGATTTTTATTCAGGTTTAGATAGGGTGGACTAGTTGCTTCCTGGAATCCCTTCTGTCTTTGTGTTTCTTGGTTAACCCAAAGAAACGTTTTCATGGAAGTTTTTTGAGCACCTTAAAGTCTACAGGCAGAAATTTGCACTCCCTTACCAGACTTCACTCCACACTGCCACAGTATTTAAAATCACCACCATACCTCTCCCGACCATTAGCACCTATCATTAAATGCCTTTGAAAATTTGTGAATTAGGGTATGTAGTTTAGCTAGATTAGTTAATCTGATTAACATCCTTCACCACTCCATGCCATTTATCAGAACCATAGGTCCTAAGCAATAAAATGGAAGACAGTTTTTCATAAGTTAGAAAAGTAGGGTACAATTCTGGCACTATCTCCAAGTCTCTGGGTGAAATAAGTATGGTGAAACACTTAAAAGGAAACAATACAATTACTTAAGGAGGATAGGAACCCCAGATGCTTAAAACAAAGTATATATGACCTTTAAAGAATATTATTTTTTTCCTTTTTGTATAAATAGATAAGGATAGTTTTATTCCTATAAATGAACTTCTGTGCCTTGATTTTTTAACAGCTCTTATTGGATGGACTCTAGGTAAACAAGGAAAGTGAACGCCTAAAATAGCAGAATAAAAATAAAGTGTGGGAAAAGATGACAAGATAACTGCTTTTTAAAAAGTATACCTCTTTTAAGTAGATTTGCACTTAATCAAGGAAATAAAGATAACTTTAACATTTACTTAATTTAGACACATGTCCCAGACTCGAAGCATAAACACCCCAAACCACCTTGATACCAAGAAAGAAGGGTCAAGCATAGTGGTTACAATCCTTGTATCTTTTTCAGCAGCTTCTTAACAGATGAGTCCCAGAGTAAACAGCTGTTCCTTGGGTCCCTCCAGTTGAGTTTGTTTTAAAGCCTCGGGTTATTTTGTCTGAGAAAGACCACCTTAAGAGAAAAGCAACCTTATTTTTCTGTGTCTGGGGACCGCTGAGCGTCTATTATTTTTTTCCTTTAACAAATATCAGAAATAACATTTTATAGATAATAAAAAAAGAATAGAAAAGCATTCCCCCTAAAATTAAAAAAGAAGGTGAAAGAACACATTGGAATAAGGGTCATGTTACAGATCTGATACACATTTCCCTCTTGAAGTCAAACAAGGTAAAACTAGCATTACCTGATCCACTGATTTATAAACTCACAGAAGTATGTATTTCTTTGGGAGGACTCTACCTTGAAGCATTTAGAAAACATATCCTAGAATTCTACTTTATAATATCTTTTTCTAACACGTAATTTCTCCAAGGAAGTCAACTAACAGTTACAAAAAAGTAAGATTTAGAACATTTGAAATTTAAAAAAAAGTAAAAAGTAGTTTTTATTAACATAAAAACTCTTGCCATTTTCTACTCTCTACAATTCCAATAGACAAAATAAGTGTAAAAAGTAAATAGCAGTAAAACTGTTAGATTAGTTAATCTAATTAAAATCCTTCACCATTCCATGTCACCTATTAGAACAAAGGTCCTAAGGAATAAAATGGAAGACAGTTTTTGATGATTTGGGGAAATAGGGAATAATTCAGGCCTAAGGCACAATACCCCCAGTCTCTGGGTAACAGTATGTTTAGTGCAGCACTAGGAAAGCACTGATTACAAACAGGAGTGGGAGGGGCATATCTGACAAACTTTTCCCCCATAAAATAATGGAGCCAGGCATAATATAGTAGGAAGAACCGTGGCCTAGGAGTCAAGATGCCAAAATTCTAATGTCTATTCTATTAACTAGCTGTGTGAGCATTAATGAACTACTACACATAATGTACTTAATATCTTATTAAAAATGACAATTTTAATATGTCCCATGCAAAAATGCGATTGGTAATTCCTATACAACCAGATATATGATTAATCTACAACATCTAATAGGATCTTCTTCTGATAACCATCTTCTTAGCTGTTTAAGATCATATAACATTATTTTGGTTGAAGCAAAACTACTTAATCCCTCACAGTTCATTCCAGACAATGAATCAACACATGGACATCATTTGCCAGGCATTGTGTGACAAATGTAGCTTCAATGGATACCTTTCCCTGCTGTGTTACTGAACTGAAAACTCATTTTTTTACACAATAACTACTATCCCAGTGTCATGCATTCTCATATGACTATATAATCATATAATATTCTATCTCATTCTAATGTCAGTTTGAAGTATAAACTTTAAGCATTTGAATTTTGTCATTGTGAAGGCTTTTCCAAAATGCCACGATATAGTCATATAAAATGGAGAAAAATCAGTTATCTGGATATTCCCATATATCTGGATATTTTACTGAATTTTTTAAGGTTTCAACTTATAAGTCAGCAAAATATGTTCTCATCTGGCAAATTTTTTTCTGCCAAATTTCTAATAATTCATGCAGTATATTTCAGGCTCTTTCCGTAAGTTCTTTTATTTTTTTCATAATCTTTAATAGTTCACATCAATAGATGACTGCTTTTTCATACAAGTAAACCAAGAATGGATTGGATCACTACTGGAGGTGAACCAGCAGAAGAAACTGGACTTCGCACTAACTACTACACTCACACCCCATGACAGCCTCTAAAGGATGGTAGTCAAAAAGTATCTGAGTACAAACACTTGCCTGGATATTCTAGCACTTGTATGACCTTGGGTGACTCACTGTAAGATAAGTTTTTAAAGATTAATTTTTATTCCACAAAACAATTTTTATCCCATGTTGGTACAAAATTTTGTTGCTAAATAAAATTTTAAAAAACCTTTTTTTATCTAAAAGGTAGCAAAGTGTTTAAATTAAAAATTGAATAGAGTTTTCTACAGGCAGAAGATTGTGAGATTCAAATGATAAAACCCACACTAGACGGGTCAGTTCTTGAAGGAAACAACCAATAGGAATGGAAGGATTCTTGGCAAAAACAAGCATTTGAAATAATCAATGCTCAGAGACTTGACAGGATCAGTAAAGCTAATGGGAGGTGGACACATTTGGCTGAAAACTCTACCAGGAGATACAGAGACAACGGGGAAGTGGTACCAGAGAGAGATGGCACAGTGTCCCCGTGGGCAGAAATCCATACTTCAATAATAAAACTGGCATGACAAGCACATGCTGTAGCCTACCTGGATGGGATACTGTTGAATGCTAAATAAAATAACTGTAAGAGGTGCTTCATTCGTTTCATAGAATAACGTCATTTCATTGGAACGAGAAGTGGTCTTGAGAAAGTTCAATAAAGAAAATACTATGTGCTAGAAAGAGTAGTTTAAAAGCTTAAGAACCCACAAGGATGTGGAGAGCATAGATCAGACAAGAATCTGAGTAACAAAGAAATTACCGTGGGAAGTAATTTTGAGTAAACTTAACTGTAAGGATTGTCCTCAATGATTGTTCTTCTACCTGTGCTTCATTTCACCCTACGTCCTTCTTCTCGTGAAGGCAGTAGCTCTGCCAGAAATGCCCTTTCCTCCTGTCTAAGTAGATAACATCTATCCTTTCATACCCCATTTCCTCCATGAAATCTTCCCAGGTGACTCCAGCCTACTTTGTTCATTTGATTTCTTGAAATCCTAGAACATTTACTATCACCCAGCTTTTAACTATATCCTATCTGAATTCTGAGAATCATTCTAACAAGGGAATATGATTCTACAGCTGAGATAACATAGACTGAGGACTTTCTAAACTTTAATCACTATACACTGTTTGTTGCTATGATCACAACCAAGAACAATGGGAGGATGATGACAAACTACGGCTAGCACTGTTACTACTTCAGAGAGTCCAACAGCAACAGGACAGACACCCAACAAGGACAGACCGCCAATCTGCTGACTGTCATCCCGAAAGGACCTATATAGAAGAGCAACTACAAGTGAATCAGCTCTTTCCTTGTTTTGTTTTCTACATCCGATTTAAAGATGCAGCAGCGCACCAACATGGCGAAGAATTATTGTTGTTTGGGAAGGGGGAGAGAATGAATTTTAACCACAGCAACTCGTAAAACAAAGAAAATAACAAAACTGTCTATGGTCCTTTAAAATCCACAGACACAGCTTCAGTATTGGTGGCAATGGTGGGAAATGGAGTAGAGAATGTTGAGAATCACCTTGTTTTTAGAATATTACCCTATTTTAGAACATTAACCTATCTGAAGGTTCTCAAAATATGAGTCACGTCTAGAATCCAATGAGCAAATATACTATCAAATGAATTGAATCATAAATTGTCACATTCTTCCTACAAAGGAAACCAGAGACAAAAGGAAACTGCAGTTTATTGGATAGATGGTTCACAAGTTTTTCATGCAGAGGCAAATAAGGGATAGTGGAGGTGGTTTTATTATGCATCCAACAAAGAGCATCATTTGATGTTACAATTGAGCATTTGTATTGCAGGGCTCATAGTAAACAATTTGCAAGAATACCAAAGCAGATAGCCAAAGATTTATTATGTTGCACTTGCTCCAAAAAAAAAAAATGAGAAAAACTTGATGAAAAGGAAGGATCTTTGTACAGGAGATAAAGTACTAGTCTTAGAATTAGAAAAACCTAGGTTCAAATTCTACCACCAGTACTGAGGAGCTTATTAAGTCTATGGGCTTATAAACTCCCTACGCCTCAGCTTCCACATTTGTAAAATGGGGAAAATAATACCTAGAGTACCTATCAATGCTGTTACAAGACTCAAATGAGAAAACAGTTGTAAATTGTCACGCAAACTTTAAAATACTATCTGTTCAGTTGTTACTATTAATAGCCTCCAAATGAAATAGCCATAAACTTTAATTCTCAGTTACTTCAATGAAAAGGTGGTCATAAAGAAAGGTGTTCGAAAATCTTTTTAAAAAAAAAACCAAGATTCAGAAGTAACCTACCTACAAGAGAGAAATAAAGTGTTTATATAATATAGACATATAACACCTATTCATCACAAGCAGTTTCTTCAAGAAGGAAGTGGGAAGTACTGGACATGGCACATACCAAAAATATGAAACTGAGTGTATTTTAAGAAAAAAGAAATAACATTACTGATATGGGAGCCATTTCTAAATCAAATGTCTATGTAGGTAGAATTAGACTACTAACTTATTGAATCAAAGATAGAAATCAATACTGTATTAGAAGAGAATAAAATTAGAAGACATGTCAAGGAACCAAAGAATTCTAATTATAATCTATTTAAAGAAGTAATTTATACCAAAAAAAAGAGAACTGGATAAAAGAACAGGCCTTGACACAGACTAAGACATCACTTCTCAAAGAAGTTTCCTGAATATAAATCAATTGTCACAATGAAGATATGCAAAAGACCCAGAGATCATCTCAGCTAGCACATACAAGTTGTCTTTGCTAAGCAAAAAGTTCTGGTATCAGAGTTGATCTAGAATATAAACTTGTCTATAAAATTTTACAGAGGAAGAACATAGTAGGTAAAGGAAAAGTATTGTCTTATGTAACAGTGAAAAGTAGTTTAAAAGGAAGGAAAAAGTCTAAAGAAAGCTTGAAAGAGAAACAACTAGGGCAGATCATCCTTGAGGGCATTTAAAGATTAAACTAAAAGGAAAGAAACAAAGGAATGAAAAACTGTAAGATCCAAAATCTTTTTCCCATCAATTTCAGTGCCTCATCACATTTGAACTCTGACATCATAGTCCTCAATTGCTGCATAGGATCCCAAAATCTTGGATATGGAGGTAAAAGGAACTTTGGATTCATATTCATATTCATATCGGATTCATTTTACTATAGCAGAAATAAGACCACTAACCTATGCAATTAGCCCATATTAATCACGAAACTAAGTGTCCACATGCTAATTAACTAGAACAAAAAAGAATATTCCAACATTATTACAGATAGCAATAATAATATTATAATAGTAAGGTTTTCTATTCAAATAAGTTTGTGTTTGGATCTCTCTGATTCTAACACCTTTATCTTACCCGGATCCAGAGGGCTCAGCCTTCCCTCACTCAAATCCAAGTCAATAGCAAGTCATGTCATCATCTCCCTGATGTCATAGTCCTCTTTGAGAACGAAGGACAAACACATCAACCACAACAACACAATCTTATCCTAGAATCACCGAGGCTGTTATGTTATTGATATTTCATTATTTCATATCTTAAGTGTATTTTGACTTGTTTTCCTTTTCAGCTAAAATTTCTGCTCTTAAATGACTGCTATATGGCAAATTGGGTATATTGCAGATAACTACTAAGAATTTTCTAGAAGCCCCCTGAAAAAGTATATAGATCCTTAGACTTCCCATAAGTTGTAGAATTCCTAACTGGCAGGGGAATCCATGTGAATCAACACATATCCTAACAACTGTTTGACTGAATGATAACTACACATTTCTAAGAGATTGGATCCCCTAAAACACAATGGTAGAGATTTCACTTTTTTACTTCCATATAAATTATCTTGTTTCATGAGAATGATTTACTTATGAACTGAGGGCATCCTTGACGAAAGTTTGAAAAGGAAACCAGGAGATTACAAATCAGAACAGAAGCTCTGTAGCTATGTAGCCTATACTATACCTAAAGCTTAAGGAAGCTTTAACAATCATCTATTGAACAGATTTCACATCATCTGTTCTGGACGAGAGAATACTAGGTCAAAAATAAGAGGGAAATTTCAGAACAGTTAAGAGGAGTGACTGAAATCATTGAGATCTCCAGGGAGGGTGAAGGAAACTACTCCAAATGCCAATGGTAAAAAAATATTATTAGTTTTTAATTTTACTAAAGAACAGCATGCTACTATATTGTTAATTTTTTAAAATTATGTTTTTTCATGTGAAACCAGATGGGCTTAGCTAGATACGGGGTTTGTGTTGAGGAAAAGTAGGAAATACGTTTGCACAGGTAGGAGGAGGAAGCCAGATTTTTGTATGAATTTTAACGACAGAAGATTCTGTCAGCACATTATCACTGCCCGCTATTAAAATAATGATTATTTGTGAAAATCCTCTAAAGATAACAACCTAACTTTTAGCAAACTGGGGTAGAAAAAGGCTAAAATATCTTTATACCAAAACTCTCTCTAACAGTGTGATGCCGTTTCATTTTTATTAGGGCCTAAAAATGTCAACTGATTGGATTTTTTTAAAGATAAAAGTAGTTATTTTTATCACCACCTCTGGAACAGTGACAATGCACCAAACATTGAAGAAGATACAAAGTTGTAGGCCCTCCCCGGGTACATGTATCCTAGGTTAGGTAATGTGATTCAAACCACTAATGTGTAATAGTTACGATGTTATAAAGAAAAATCAAGGCAGGAAGAGAATAGTAAGGAAGAAATGAAAGTATGACATAAACCAAAGTAATCAAGATTATTAAGTGATAGGGAATTAAAAAAACATGGCCTAAGACAAATATTCAGATTCCTTAGAAAACATAATTCACTTTGATTTTTGCCATGAAACACAGTGAGCCCATCTCAGGGTCAGAAATCACTTTGCCCCTCAGGGTCCCAGCAAATCTCTAAAACTGTATATTTCAGAGCAGCTGCAGATTTGTATAGTTATAAGTACTTTTCTTACTGGGGGATCCCTCCATCACTCCCCTTTTCTCTCCCTACTTCTCAAAACAATCATAAAGAATGTTGACACAGCACAGAAGTCAACTGCCAAAAAAAATTATCAAATAATTATTTTGCTTGCAATTTTACATACTGTATTAAACAAAAAAAATGAAAATAAAATCTCATATAATTTAGAAGAATATAAATTTCTTAATGGCAAGGACTCAATTCCCAACATGATGCTCTGCACATAAGTGATGAATAAATGTTTGTTTAATCAAATTATATATTTCAAACATATTCTTCCATGATCAAAGTATAATATTAGAGAAAAAAATGTATATACAAGCCTTGTAAGCTACTGTTTTGAAAAAAAAGTGGACAAAAATGAAAAGAAGCAAAATTGTTTCTCTTGATATAAACTGCTTTCTGGAACCACAATATAACTCTCATTTTTTAAAAAAATTCACCCATTTATTAACTCTATTGTAGATGCCTTTTTTGTTCTTTATTATAATCTTAATTAGGATCAAGTTCCTTTTTTTAAAACAAGAAAATTTGTTAAATGTACAAAAGTACATTCATTTTTCTAAATATACATGTTTATTTAAAATAGAATTGTCCTACACATTTGATCTAATGATATAATAAAACAGATACTGTATTAAGAATGAAATGAAATGTGAAGTAATTATATACAATCAAAGCTGTATGCTGTGCAAAAAATGATTATCCAAATTGAATATTCTGGGAGGACCCAAATATAGAATTAATTTATTTAAAATCTTGAATATTGCTAACCTGTCTGTGAATCAACTCAACCTTTATTAATGATGCTTTTGTGCAGACTACTGGGGGAACTTACGATCCAGAAGACATGGCCTGTGTCTGCAAGGAAATTATACTAACTGGAAAGTCAGAAAACACACAATGCACCCTTTTCCCCTCTTCCTCAATAGCTGCAAAAGGCGTTAAGAGAACTTTCCGTTGAGATATGCAAATGCAAGAAGGGCACAAACTTGGCAAGTCTAGTGCTTACATTCTTCTCACATTATGATCCCTGCCTAACTATCCTCCTTTACTTCCCTCAACCTTCCCAACCTTGGATAACAACACATTGGGGAAAATGGATTGTTGAAATTCCTTTCCAGTTTGAAAATGACACAATGCAGGGGGCGGAGCTAAGATGGCAGAGTAGAAAGACTCACCTATGCTAGCTCCGAACCCACAGCTCATGGATTTCCTTTAAAAAGAACTCCCAAAAAATTCTGGAACAGTGGAAGCCGCGCAGCAACACAGTGAAGGAGATTTCTGTTCCAGAGAGCCCTGAAAAACCGATCCCAAAGGTCCATCGCACTCTGGTCGGGAGCTGAGCCCAGCCCTGCCTTGGCCACGCGGCACTGAGAGGAGCGAGCAGATCCGAGCAGGATTCAGGGACGGAAACTCCAGCGGCCGCGAAGGTCCCTCCACCCACAGACTCACAGGTCAGTGAGAGAGATGGGCTGAGAGGGGAGCGGGGTGTCTCCGGGACTCAGGCCCCCTCGGGAGGCAGCGGCAGTGGCAGCGGCAGCAGCAGTGGCAAGCGGCCAGAGGCTCCCGGAGCAGGCAGGAGCTCAGCAGCAGCTCCGTTACAAAAGGTCT
>CM053769.1:691273339-691284122 GCA_028658325.1 Potorous gilbertii
TGCTTCATCATTAGTCTTTTGGGGTTGTCTTGGATCATTGTACTGCAGAGAATAGCTACGTCATTCACAGTTCTTCATCAAACAATATTGCTGTTACTGTAGACAGTATTCTCCTAGTTTGGGTCACTTCACTATGCATCAGTTCATGTAAATCTTTCCAGGTTTTTCTGAAATCATCCTACTTGTCATTTCTTATCACAGAATAGTAGATTTAGATGAAGAGAATAGAGCTAGACAAAGCTATATCTTTCTATCACAATCATATACCACAGCTGTTTGGCAAATCTCCCAATTGATGGGTATCACTTTGATTTGCACTTATTAGGCCCCCAAAAAGAGCTGCTATAAGTATTTTTGTACAAGTAGGTCCTTTTCCTCTTTGGATGCCTTTGGGATGCAGTCCTAGCAGCATTGCTAGGTCAGAGGGCATGCACAGTTCGATAACCCTTTCGGCACAGTTCCAAATTGCTTTCCAGAATGGTTGGATCATTTCACGACTCCACCAACAGGGCACTATTATCACAGTTTTCCCACTTCTCTTCCACGTCCAGTATTTTCCCTTTGTCATATTATCACTTTGATGGGTAGTACCTGATGAGGTGGTATATCTCAGAGTTCTTTTAATTTACATTTCTCTGATCAGTATTGATTTAGAGCACTTTTCATATGACAATAAGTAGCTTTGATTTCTTTGAAAACTGCCTGTTCATATTCTTTCGATTGGGGAAAGACTTGTATTTTTATAAATTTGACTCAGTTCTCTATATATTTGAGAAATGAGGCCTTTATCAGAGATACTTGCTGTAAAAATTATTTCTCATCTTTGTTTTCCTTCTAATCCTAGCTACATTGGTTTTGTTTGTACAAAAACTTTTTAATATAATCAATAGTATCTGTTTTATAATGCTCTCAATCTCATATCTGTCTCATCTTCCTTTTCTCATAGATTTGACAAGTAGACTATTCCTTGCTCTTTTAATTTACTTATGGTGTCATCCTTTATGTCTAGATCATGTATCCATTTTGGCCTTATCTTGATATACAGTGTAAGATATTGATCTATACCTGGTTCTGCCATACTACTTCCCAGTTTTCCCAGAAGTTTTTGTCAAATAGTGAGCTCTTATCTCTGAAGCTGGGGCCTTTGGTTTATCAAACACTAATTTACTATGGTCATTTACTACTGTGTCTTGTGTACCTAACCTGTTCCACTGATCCACCTCTGTTTTTTAGCTAGTACCACATAGTTTTGATTATATTGTCTCAGCCTACCCATGAGCAATAGAAATTTTTGAAATTACTTAGATTTGACTTTATTTGTGTGAAAAGTGTTTTGTAATTGTGTTCACATAGTCCTCAGTTTGTCTTGGCAGGTAGACTCCCAAGTGTTTTTATATTGTGTACAGTTATTTTAAATGGAATTTCTTTTTCTATCTCTTACTACTAGACTTTGTTGGTGATATGTAGAAATGCCTGTGATTTAATTACATGGTTGGTTTGAGAGAAAATTCAACAGAATGACTAAAACTAATATAAAGAAAGACAATATAGAGACTATAGAAAAATGTAGCGCTCCAAATTTTAAAAAATTCAGTCTGCTTCTTATTGGGATTAACACGTACTATTATTGATGTAGGCCTCTGTTTTGTATAAATTCTTTATTTATAGAAATTGTGAAACCTCATAAATTAAAATGGTATAAGGTGTCTTCAGAATATATTGGCAAAAAAGGAAAATTTTCAGCAAAAATTAGATACTTTTAAAAGCAAAACCAGAAATTATATGTGACATCAAAAAACATGATTGTATCTTAGAATGTTGCCCACTGAACTACCAAGTGTTAAAAGCCTCATTTGATAGCAGAAATGTTGGTAATATCTGCAGCTATTGATTTGGTACCTAAAGCAAATTCAGATGGTTCCACTCAAAGATAAACCAGTGGGAAGGAGAATTGACCGTAAATTATCTGAAGACATTTGCTATTAATTGAGAAATGAAACTCTTACTATTCTATTTTTCAAGTTGACAGATTAACAGATGTAGTTAAAGATGCTGTTTAATTACATACGTAAGAAAAGTTGCCGAAATGGTTATTAGGGAAAATACGTTAATTTGCAAATCTATTTTTGGCAGTATTCCATCAAGATAAGTTTTTAATGGAATTGCTAGTTTTTAAAATGAAAATGATAGAATGGAGGAATTGTATTGGACTTTGAACTAAAAGAATTTATTCTGTAGAGTGGGAGGATAAAATATAAAGTTTTCAACTTGTATTTAAGGTAGAAAAAGAATTACAAGTGACAGTATCAGTGGACCCATGTTTTAAGACCCCTTTGTATTAAAACACAAACCAAATATTAACATGAATAGTATTATGGCTGTAGTTTTGTCTGTTTGAGCAGATGTGATTTCTTTGATACTATTTTGTCATAATTGAACATTGTAAATATGTAGAGTGTTCTTTTGTAGTACATTTAAAATTTTTGTGTTATATATAGCAATAGGTTCTTAATTTTCTTTTGCTAAAATGAATGAAAGAAATTTGTGTAAACTGTTTCATGAAAGGTAAGGAGACAGTTTTTTTCCTTGAAAAACGTGGGGTTGTTGCTACTTAAAGTGTGGAAACCAGTTCATTGGCCTCCTAATTGATCTCTCTACCTATATTCTTTCTCCTGTCCAGTCCTCCATAGAGCTGGGAAATTGATATTCTTAGATCTGCCTCTGTCCGTCCCACCTCCGAAAGCTCCTGTGGCTGCTTCTTCTTCTTTGCAAAACTCCTTTGTCTGGTCCTTAAAACTTGTCACAGCTCACCCCTTCAGGCCCATTTCATGTCCCTTTTTTTGCATTCTTCATTCCGACTACCCTGTTCTGCTCGCTGTTCTCTGCTCACGATATCCCTTCCCCCTTTGCTGTTCCTTTGTACAGGCTTCCCTTCATGTTTGGAAGGCATGCCCTTCTCATCAAGGCCTCTTAGAATCTCTTCTTCAGAGATGAACTCAAATGCCATCTCCTCCATAACGCCTTTCTTGATTTCAGCTAATGCCCAGCCAAAAGAAAATATTTTGGGTCTACTTTGTACGTATTTCAAATTTTATTTCTGTGTAGATGTTGCTCCCTCCCTCCCCGTACATAGGATTTTAAACTCATCAAGAGTAAGGACTATTTGTTTTTTTTCCCCTTTTTGTCTTCAGTGCCTAGTATAGTGCCTGGGAAACAGGAACATATTTAATAAATGCTTGTTGAATGAAGGAATGAATGAAAAAGATAATGAAGATAAAATCAAGACAGATAAATAAGATGCCTACTTAGTTTTCATCCTGTGAAAGTCATGGCAAGAAATGACAATTAATTTAGATTCTTTATTAGATTTTGCATTATAAAATAAATTTTTTTGAAAAAGGTATAGCAATACACAGGTCAGGAAGACACAGCACTGCATTGATTTAAGTGGCAAGATAAATATTTTTCTATTAAATAAAATAGCCTGTGTATCTGAATACTGAGAAAGAGACTGTATCTGCAAAGACAGTCATGAAAAGAACGGTTGAAAGTGGATGCAAAGAAGAGCAATAATGCCCTGAAATCACCATCCACATTCAGGACAAGGTAATATTAAATCTCTTTCCCCAAGAGCACATTTCTCTCGTTTCGTTCCCTTGTTTTCTGCCATGACCACTCTTTGTTCAGTTATTTTCGTTCTCGCTGTCCTTCTCCCACTTTTGCGTTTCTGCACTGACCCTCTACCTTTTCTTCTTTCTTTCCCGCTATACTTGTTACTTGCTGACCTTGTGTGTGCTCCTTTGGGCTTCTCCTCAAACTGTTCTCAATCTATAAACACTCAAAAACTGTTAATTCCAGTATTTCAGAGAGCTGATGATGTATTTTCTTAAGAATGAAAAAAAGTGCTTTCAAAGTAACCTCACATGTTACACTAATGGGTTCTAAGTGCTATTGAAGTTCTTTTGTTTGTGTTATTCATCTAGCATTTATTAAGCAGCTGTTATGTGCCAGGCACTGTGTTAAGTATTGGGGATACAAAGATGGGCAAAAAACGGTCCCTGAGTTCAAGGAGCTGACGGTATAGTGGGAGAAACAGCAGGCAGATAATTATGAATAGGATAGATTGGAGGTAGTCTCAGATGGAAAGCAGTAGAATTAAGGATGATTGGGAAAGGTTTCTCTCAGAAGCTGGGGCTTTTTGGCTTGAAGAAAACCATGGAATCTAGGAAATTGAAGTGATGAAGGGAAAGATTTCTAGGCATGGGGATCAGGCAGTGAAAATATTCAGGGTCAAGAATACCTTGTTGAGGAATAGCAACGAGACTGATGGCACTGACTTGCAGAGCACATGAAGAGTTAGGTCTAAGAAAGCTGGAAAGGTTGAAAGGGGCCAGGCAGTGAAGGACTTCAAAAGTCTCAAAAGAGGATTTATATTTGATCCTGAGGGTAATAGGGAGCCATTGAATGGAGGAGGATTTAGTCAGATCCTTATTTTAAGAAGATCTGCTTTGTAGCCAAGTAGAGGATAAATTGGAGTGGGAAGAGGCTTGAGGCAGGGGAACCAGTCAGCAGGCTGTGGCAGTAGTCCAGGCAAGAGGCAATCAGCTCAGCAACAGGGTGTTTACAATGCCAAAGGAGACAAGGAGGGCATAGATGAAAGAAGCTGAAAAAGTAGAAATGACAGATTGACAACGGATTAGATGTGGAATGATGATGTTGAAAGAGAGAGTGATAAGTCAAGGATGACCCCTTTGATGGGAACCTTGGTGACTGGGAGGATACTACTACCCTTCATAGTAATACGGGACTTAGGAAGAGGCAAAGTTTGTGTGGGGGAGAGTGAATTCTACTCTGGACATGTTGAGTTTAAGGTGTCTGCCACATCCAGCTTCTGGGTTGTGATTGGGAAGTAATCAAGAGAGAAAATGAGAAGAGAGTGTGCTAGTATAGTAGGATGGTCAATGTAATAACTATGGATGGCTTTGTGGCACCAGGATACAACTATTCTCACCAAAAGAACCATTAAATAAGATAGGTTTTAGCTAACATTAGTCCATACATATCACTATAATATATTTCAGTGTAAATGAGACTTGCAGAAGATACAATTTGTTTTATTTTATTTTCCCAAAGCAAACAAATTATTCCCTTTGTGTATTACAAAATTGAATATGCAATATGGGAATAGAAGAAATGAAAGAATACATTTATTTCCATGATATAGGGCTGTCAGTTTTCGCTTTCCCACACTAACAAATTAGGTTGAAATTTTAATAACTTTTATTTGTTTCTGTTTGGGTGAAGTGGAAAATGCTGAACTTCTAAATGAGTTCCTACCAATTTTCAAAGCAAATAACTTTTTTCCCTTTTAACTTTATTTTTACTGACTTTCCTTTACTTTGCTACCTTATTCTATAATTCTGTTATACAGGCATGGTACCACATTCATTTCCAATCAAAGTTTAACCTTGTAGTTCTTTTTATTTTTCTAAGAATGGAGTTACTTCCTTCTGTCTTTCATCCCATTACATAGCATAGTACCTGGCACCTAGTGAGACCTGCATAAATATTTGTTTTCATTACCTATCTAATTTATCCATCTACCTATCTATCCATCTAGCCATCTTAACCCATGTTTTCAAATTAAATGAGAGTGACTTACTGGGAAATTCCTTCAGTATTTTGAAATTAAAGGGCATAAATAAAAGTTAATAACAAGAAAATTATTTGCAAAATTAATTTAGAGGGTTACTCAGTTATATTTGAGGTAGACAAAACCAACAATTTAAAAAAAAATTTTAATGAGCTGACAAATATTTTTTCAGAGCTCTTTTTACTCATTTGATAACAATTAATTCTCTTGATTTAGCTCCTTTATTCAGAAACAGAAACCAGCTAAGTGAGTACTAGGTACAGATTTTCACATTCCAAAGAACCCATGATAGTGTAAGAGAAAAGAGCTATGTAGGTCTTCTCACTACTGTTCCTAATGAACTAACCTTTGTGTGCCAATGTGATTCTTTAGCAACGACCACAGTGAGCTGTTCTGATCTGTAGTAAGAAGCTCACGATTAGCTCCAAATCTTTGACTCCTCATCCTGCTCAACCTTGTATTTTTTACCTTTGAGAAATTTATGTGATCTTTTTTTTTCTTCCCTGTTATTCATGGTGCCTGGCATCAACATACTCATATTTGTCATTGACATACTCATAGTTGCGACTTTAATCTCTGTAACTCCAGATGACTTTCTAAATGAGTTTGGTATATGGTGCAGGCTTCCTTTTCCCAACATTTCCCCTGCCCTCATTACTCAACACTTCACCGTGTAGAGTGATGGTCCTTCTAACACTCTGTCCTCAGTTCCTTGAGCCCCTTCACTCTCCTGACCTCCATATTTGTTACATTTCCACCAGCCAAACCTGATCCTCACTCAACACTCCCTCCAAGATCCCAAACTCTGAAATTTCCTTGTTTCTACCAGTCTTCTTTTCTCCCTCTCCTCCCAGTACTTCCTTATCTCTTCAACTTCATTCAGCCCTTTATTCCCTAGATTACTCCCTAGTTTGAAGTCTATCAATTCTTTTCTGGCCTCACTTTGTTTCCCACTTGAATTTGACCCAAGTCCACTGTTAAATCAACACATCATTTCAGTCATACCTTTACTTCATCCAGGAAGACTTCTCCCTTCTCCTGTTCCTGCCTTATTAAGCCCTCAACCCTCAGTAATATTTATCAGTTAACCTCTTCAGATCCTATTCCTGACCAGCTCCATACATTTCAAGGAAATTCTGAAACCACATAGCACATATTCTAAGTCTGTAGCAAATGTATGCCATATAACCTCAACTGGACTCCCCTTGCTAAGTGGCAGTCCTTTGATTCATCTCTTATTGATTCTCTATCACATTTCCCATAATGACTGTTCCAAATTTTCACTTCTCTATTCAAACCCCAAATACGTTCCCTGGGCTCCTCGCTCTTAGCAGATGACCTCACCTCCTATTTTAGTTAGAAGACTGAAAAGAGAGGTAAATTCTTTTAACCCCCTTCCTCTACTTTGAACCTCTTAATATCCTCACAACTCTCCTCTCCTTTCAGTTTCAGAAGAGGTGGCATTACCCCTTTACCCAGGCTAATTCCCTCACTTCTCTTCTGTAATCTTACTTCATCAGTCATCTCTTTTTCTCTCATGCTTCTTCATTTCTCTCTCTTCATCAGTCATCTCTTTTTCTGTCATGCTTCTTCATTTTTCTCTCTCTCTCTCTACTGGCCCCTTTCACTCAGCCTAAAAGATAGTTAAGTTTCCACTCTTTAAACAATGGGGAAGAAAACCCTATCCCTTGATCCTCCCTTCCCTCTTTAAACTACTTCCCTATGTCTCAACTCCACTGCTCAATGTCTGGAATGAGTGATTTGTATTTACTGTGCATCACTTCTCATTAATTCTTCAGCATCTTACAGTCTGATTTCTGTGCCTCACTGTAGTGTTTAACAGCGTGTGGCTCATGGTAGAAACAGTAAATGCTAGTTGATTGACTAATGTCTTTTTTTATCAATAATTCCAGAGAGCTTTGACTTCTCTTGATCCACCCTTTCCTTTCTGATGACCTCTCACCCCTTTGTTTTCTTAATTTGATGCTGTCATTGTTCTTTTCCCTCTCTGATCATTGCTCCTCCTTTTTTGGCTCCTTGCATGTGTGTGTATATATATATATATTTTTTTTTTCTACCCCATAAAATGGATATTCTTACCTTAATTCTCCTAACTTCTCCCTTTTTACTCTCTCTCAATTGATTTTCTCCCAACCAGTGTGGATCTGATTATCACCTCCCAGAAAGTTTAAAATCTATATTTTCATTTCCACTGCCTCTTGAAGGTTCCAAAACCCTGCTAAACATTTCTCCCAGAAGCCCTACCAGCATCTCAAATTCGTTATGTCCCAAGTAGAATTCTTCATCTCACCACAATCCCTCTAACTCTTCTGACTTCCGTTGGTGGCATGACTATCGCCCCACCTGTTCTATCCATCAGTTGCCAAATCCTGTGAATTTTACCTTGGTGAATACTTTTACAGTATTCTTTTTAAAAAAAAAAAAATGTCCCTGCCTCCACACTCTTCTCATGTAATGTAAGAACCTACTAACTGTCCTTCTTGTTTCCAATGGATGCCTTCTCTAGTACTTCACCTCATTCTGATCGTTCAGGTCTTCTAATCAATGGCTTCTCTTTTACCTGATAAAGTGCATACTCCTGAAATGGACAATAAAGGTTCTCCATGATCTGGCTTCAGTTTACCTTTCCAGCCTTTTCTTATACTCTTTCCTTCCACATTCTCTATTTTCCAGTTAAATGAGGCTACTTTTCAGCTCTCATTCTTGTCTTTCCTCTTGCATCATTGTGTCTTTACTCATACTTCTTCTTATGGATAAATGAAATCTCTTTGGCCTGCTATATGTGATCATTTAAAACTCTGTCTTCCTTCAAGGTCAGATTCAGGTGCTATTTCTTGCATGAGGTCTTTTCTTACCTTCATATCCCCATCAGCTAAAGATGCTTTCTTCCTCCTCTTATTTCCCATAACATTTGACTTTTGCTTCTCCTTTGTAACATGCTTTCTGTTGTACTATAATTATCTGTGTACAGTTTATCTCTTTTCTATATTAGATTATAAACTCCTTGGCACCAGTATCTTTGCCATATCTCTATAAGCTCCCTGGCATCAGAATCTTTGCCATATCTCTATAACAGCAATGTCTAGAATAGTTCTGTGTACTTAATAAACATTTAATACATATTTGTTGACTGATTTTGAACAGTGAGTACTCAAGAAATGCATGGTTGCTTGATTGGTCTTGATAATTCAAGACTTTGAGGTTGGTTCAGAATTTTCTGGAATATCAGTTTTGTCCCTGGCTGGTGGAGGTAGGGGAACATTTTGATTAGATACAACACAAATAGGCAATATACAGAGACCACTTCTTCTATTTCTTACCCATAAGGCTGTAAGAAAAATTTATGACATAGAGCTTGTTGAATTTTTAAATTTGATGAACAGAAAATCTGATGCAATATACACTGTGAAATAGATGTGCAGTACAGTACTATGAAATGACTATGTTACAAATAAGTTACATATGTATATGTAGGTACATATATACATATATGTAGATGTGTGTGTGTGTGTGTGTGTGTGAGAGAGAGAGAGAGAGAGAGACAGAGAGAGAGAGAGAGAGAGAGAGAGAGAGAGAGAGAGAGAGAGAGAGAAGGCGAGAAGACGAGAAGGCGAGAAGGAAAAAGGCCAGTTTGGCTAGAAGGATACGTCTGTGAGAGAGAATAATGTTTCATCAGCTTAGAATTCAGCTGCAGCCAGTTTGTGAAGGTCTTTAAATACCAAAAGGAGGAGGCTGCATTTTACAAGCAGCGGTGTAGCGGAATGAACACGGGATCAATTAAGACGACCTGGGCTTAAATCCTGTTTCTAATGGGTGATTCATAATCTCCTGGGACTTCAGTTTCCTCATTTGTAGAAGGAGGGAGTTAGATTCAGCCAGTCTCTTGGTCTCTTCCAATTCTAGGTCCATGATCCCATGATCCTGGATTTAAGATAGAAAGGGAGCCAATGTGGCTTTTGGAACAGAACTGACATGATCCAACCTAGGCTTTAGGAATATGGATCTCTTAGTTATGTATACATATAGAACATATATGCATTCCCATCCACAAAAAGATATGTGCAAGAAGAGTCTACCTTCGGATACCTCAAAATTTGCCATCTTGTTCTTCAGCTTTTGCAAAATTTTTATTTCACGTTTACGTAGCCTAACACACCTATTTGTCAGTTTTATTGACATAGGAGCTTTCCATCTAGTGGTGAAGATGGGAAATTCAGGCTTTTTTCAAAGTGGCAACTTGAAGGTAGAAAAAATGATTTGGTAAACACTTAGTTTGGCTTCTGTTCAAGCTTTCCTGAACAACTTTTCTCAGAGACCAGACTCATACATATCATTTCCAAAAATCTTTTATAAATGATAATAAAGAAAACATAATTATTAATGATTCAATATTTATTGCTAGCCCCTTTCTTTAAGGCTCACTTCAAATATCAACTTATCCTCAACTCTCAGGTGAAAGTGATTTTCCCACCTCACCTATCCCCCAACGTTTGCTTAAACTAATTTTTTTTTGCACATTTCATTATCTCTTACATCGTTATAATTTTTTACTTGTCTTTCTCCATTTACTCCCCAAAATATATTATGAGGTTCTTGAAAACAGGCATTGTATAATATCTTTCTGTGTCCCTGTTGTCCAGAATAGATAGCTGCACGTAGTACAGGTGTAATAAATATGTGCTGATAGAATGTTAATTCTTTGAAAGCATGGATCAAGTCATTCTTATCTTTGTATTTCTTAGTGCCTGGCACAATGCTTGGCAAATAGGAGGCACTTAATAGGTACTTGTTGATTGATTCATTGAATGGATGGTGGTACAATCTTTGTAGATTTGGCGTTGTCTAATGGGAGTCAGAAAAATTCATAATTAAGAGAATCTTACTAATTCTAGATTCTTTAAAGCAATCAAATCATCACTTAATTCAGTTACATTTCAAGGTATTTTTGATCACTACACTGGTTTGAAGTAAATTATTTTAATTCATACAAAACAGGGAAAAGGTACTCTTTGAATATGTGTATTTTTTTCTACATAGCTATGTGCATTCTTATTTCCAAAGCTCAGATTTGATCATATCAATCCTGTGCTCCGAAAGCCATGATGGCTC
>CM053769.1:691292283-691308671 GCA_028658325.1 Potorous gilbertii
AGGGAAAAATCTTCTCTTAGCTAAGGAAGAAGTACTGTTTATCACTTCATTGCTAATGTATTGTTCCTTCAGTTTAAGATCTTTTAGAAATCTATCTCTGTGTCTCACAGATTACATGTAGTTAAGCCATTACAGTTTTATCTTGGTTTACTGTAAGATTTGAAGTTGGCCATCATCAAGGCTGATGTAATTAAAATTAATTCTAGAAGACACAGACTTTAGATAGCACTGAACTGCTTTACACTGCCATGATTGTTACCGTAACAAGCCTTAATTTGGTGTCACTTTGAATTTAGGCCATGTTGTCTCACTGTGCTAAGAGAAAGTCTCTAGTGATTAGAACTATTCCACAACAGCTGTTGCTCTACCTGTATATGGAGAAAAATAAGCTGCCAACAAGAAGTCATTTGGGTACTGGAATACCCTTTCTGAATTGTTACTTTAGCTTAAAAAAGTTGAGTTGAGTTGAGTTGGGAGGTTATGCCAGAAAGTGAATTTAGCTTGACATAGTCAACAGTGAAGCTTCTGAATGTGAAAGAAGCAACAGGTGTTTAGAGAAATAATTTTTATAATTCTGTATTTATATCCTTATGTAATAATGTACAAGTTACATTTCCTGTATAGGCTAAGGGGTTTTTAAAAAAAGCTTTAACAAAGACAAGTCTTTTTTTCATGAAATGCACACATAAAATTATCTATTATTTATAGTTTACTTCTATGGTATATCATTTTCAATATTCAAAGCAGACTAGCAGTTGAGATGGTGATATACATATATGTGTATGTTTATATACATGTGTATATATATATATATATATATACATGTAATTTTTAATTTTGTCATTTTCGAGGCTTCAAATCTTCTCCATGCTAATATTAACCTGTTTAGGGAATTTTTAGTTATTACCGGGGCATATAAGGAGGCCACAAAATAGGTTTAGTCAATGACTGTCTGCCACTTTAAACATATCAATATCCAACATGCAAATTGAATTTCCAGATGAATAGTATAACCAGGCTTTAATAGTCAAAACAGAGTATTTCACATTGAATTGGACACATTCTAGCCTATTCCAGGCATAGACAAATTTGTGGGGTTTTACAATGTGTTTTTACTAATCAAAGCAGTAAGCTGTCACAAAGTTATTTCTAGGACAATTCATGCAGAGCTACTATTATAGAAACTCTACCCTTAATACTGACAGTAATACTGACATACATGTATACACACATTTGTAATTCTGTATGGAATATATACATATTTACACACCTTCCAGACTTGAAATTTCATCAGGTGTTCCTACTCCAAAGCTGGCTCTCTATCCACTCTCTCACTGTCTTTTCTGTAAGTACTGGAGAAGCAACCTGACGTAGTGGATGGAGAGCTATCATCAGTCAGGAAGACCTGCATCCAAGTCCTATCTCTGACACAGAGTGACCGTGGGATCCTGGGCCAATAATTTAACTCTCAGTGTCCTGGGCAGCTCTTTGAGTTTTATAGTAGGTGTTGCCCTGCCTCGGTAGAGGGAGTTTCCTCACTGGTAGCTCCCCTTTGTTAGTGAGATTGCAGATCCAGTCCAATAACAGCCCTACCCCTGAATATGACCCTTGAAATCACTCTAGACCTGGAATCTGGAGAGTGGTTTCTAAAACAAGCTGTCACTTAATTTCTCTAATTCAATTAAATTTAATTCAGCGAGTATTTTTAAAAGTAAGTTCTGCTGATGCCTTTCGTTTTTATTTCACCAGTATTTCAAATATACTCCCTCCCCCTCTCAATGGAGCCATTTCTTAGAACAAAAAAAAAAAAAAAACACTTGATCAAAACCAAGTAACACAATGGACCTTTTCTGAGCACCTCTGCAACAATACTTCATGCCTCCTCCCCACAATCCCATACCACCTAGGAAGGGGGTACACCTTAACTTCTGTTCTCCAGGACCAAAGTTGGACTTTTTGATTACTCAGGGTTTGCATTTCTTTTAATAATCTTTGTGGTAGTCTTGTGTATATCATTCTCCTCTTTCTGCTTCATTTACTTTACATTCATTCATTCAGATCCTCCATGGTTCTCTGAATTCTTCTTATCTCCTTATTCGTTACAGTACAATAATATCCCATTACATACATTTACTGGACCATAATTTGTTCAACCGTCCCCAATTACTGAACACGTTTACTTTATTCCCAATTTTTCCTACCACATCTAAGTGTGCTATTTGAATATTTTGTTATATATGGGGACTTTCTTTAAGTTTTCCACTTCCTTGGGGTCTATCACTAGTAAGGGTATCTCTGATCAAAGGGAAGAAACATGTTAATCACTTGTAAAAGCTATTTTTGCCTTTTGTTATCTCCAATAGGGTGAGTATGAGCAAAAGCTTGGAGTTTTAACTTTCATTTTTCCCATTCATCATGGGGAATACTTTTTCACTTGGCTGATAATTTATAATTCTTCTTTTGAAAACAGTCCATTGCCTTAACCACATACATGTTGAGGAATGACTGACTCTTCAGCAGTTACTTAATCAGCATCTACCATATGTAGAACACTTCATAGGTCATTGGGGAAAATTAAATTTTAGATAAAAGAAGGGAAAAGTTATAAACTAAGTCTCAGTGTATTTATCTAATATTAATATTGAAATATCAAGTTGACTTTCATTTCCATCTTTGTTAGTGTAAAATCAGTTTATATAAGAAATTCTAATAGATATGATCTGAATCATATAGAACTTTCTTTTTTGGAGGGCAAGCAATTGGGGTGAAGTGACTTGCCCAGGGTGATATAGCTAGTAAGTGTCTGAGGCTGGAATGGAACTCAGGTCCTCCTGCACCACCTAGCTTAACCTAAGTATCTTTTATAAACTGGTCAATTTAGACCAGTCAATCTGCAAAGTTCTGTCCAGATCAAGTATTCTCTTTTTTCTAGTTTTTAGCTCTCTGTACATAGTTGCATATTTATTCTATATATTGATCTAAAAAGGGACTCTTAAAGATTTTGACATAATGAATATAAACTTAGCAGGATAAAATGAATTAATTACAACAATGAAGACAGACAGATGAATAAATACATTCACACATACGCACACACTTACGCACCCTTGCCTAGTAATGTTTTCACACTGTATTTCATTCATTCCTTCAAAAGCATTTATATTACTACTATATGTAAAGCACTGTGCTAAGCAGTAGTGGAAAGGTCCTATCCTGAAGTCTCTGTCATTAATGAACTTCCAGTCTGGTAGGGAAAATGAAAAGTGAAGCATGTATACAAATAATAACAAAATAGAAAGTGGTAAGTACCACTAGAGGAGCAGAAACCAAGTGCTTTTTAATTTACGTGAGGACACATTACTTCCAGCAATGGTAAATGAAGCCTTCTGTTGGAATATGCAGCTTATGAAATGGAATGATGCAAGAATTTCAAGCCTTAGATAATCTGAAAGTTCAGGGGATGTTATTTACAGAAATATAGAAGTGTAAAGAAATGTTTTTCTAAGACTTATTGGGCCTATGTGCATATAATCTATTTAGAACAGTCCATTAGGATATACAATAGGTAGAAGACCAGCTCTGTCCATGTGGAAAATTAGTGAAAATAGAAGTAGAGAGAAGTACTTAACAGTATACTGAATGGTTTAAAAGAGAAAGGTGGTTATAAAAGGTGGCCACCAATCTCCTGAACGTCAACTTTGGGGAGAAAGGGCAGTTCTGTGGAATCAGTTATTGTAAAGAGGGAAGAGTAAACAGTAGAAAGACATAGAAGAGATAGGATATGATTCTAAGGTAATTGCTAATGTATGCCAACATGGTACTGAAACATCTGAACGTGAGCATTACAGCATTAATGTAGTTTATTCTTTTTTTCCTATTTTATTCATGCCTGAACTTAGACCAGTAAAACCTTTATTAGTTTTTTGTCTTTTGAGTTATCTGAGGGGGAATGAGGAAGGTGCATTTCCCATTTACAAGGAGGGTCAGGTAGAAACTAATAGCACCTTTTATTTAAAAAAATAAGCCCTTACTTTTCAAGAGTGTGATTCTGGTCCAGTGAAAGACTTCCTCAGTAAGAAGTCACCAATTTATGTTCCTGACTGCATCCTAGTATACTATATTTTATATTAATCAAGCAGAGAAAGAAAAGATCCAAGTAGTTCAGTGAGTAAAGACCAGGGACTGAAAAGGAGAGAAGCCAGTGGCAGGAGGAGCAAGAAGGACAGGGAAAGTTTTGCTTTTTAAAATTTCTTTGTCTATTTGAGTAAGTAAAGGCTGTTGGTAGCCAAACTTTTGTGGACTAAAAAAACGAAAACAACAACAGCATCTGTCACAAATGGACAGTTGGAAAATACTAATCTAGTCCAACCTTATATTTTATCATTAGACTTCGAGGCTAAATGACTTGATAAAAAAAGGCAATTAGTGAAACTTCTAGTTGGAGGACCTTAGTTTCCAGATTTCCTTTCCAATGGTGTTCTTTCTATTATACCACCTTAGATAAATTTCATCAATAGAATCAATGCTCATAGTTTGAGAGTTGAAAAGACCTTCGAGGTCTTTGGTCTAATCACCTGATTTTAGAGAGGAGAGACTGGATAGGTCAGATGGATCTGATCTCATTGATGTAAGAGATCCTTCCAGTGATGCGCGCTGCAACCCATCCGTGCCTGCCATCTTGTTCAGCTTGACTATATTTTCCTGTAAATGTACATACCACTGAGAGTTCATCCAACCAGCTGTGTGCCTTTACCTTCCTGACATAGGGTCAGCACGTCAGTGGAGGACGTAGGCTGTACACTTAGCTATCTTTCTCACTGTGGAATCAGCCCATCTTTCTCAATTCAATATTTCTTTTATTAAGGGAGAGGGGGAGGGAAGAGAGAAACCCAAAAACCAAATAACCTAGTTTTAGACTCTGGTGTTTCTTCCTCCAAGTTGCAAAATACATAGCTATCACAATCTCCTATTTTCCCATGCTTCAGACATTTTAGAAGTATTATTTGTTCTATAATACCTCTTTATGCTGGACCTTGAAAACATTTTTTTTTTTGCAAGGCAGTTGGATACAAATGACCTCTTGAGAACAGTTACTGCCTTCCTTAAATAACAAAAAAAGCTATGGGGGCAAGAGACACACTATCTGTGTGTTCTAGGTCTGTTTCTTTTCATCCTGTGCAGAATTTTATTTTTGAAATGTCAGTCCATGTTATTGCTTCCTGCTTATCCAGGTGTTTTCCAGGTCAGTCCTGTGTTCAACTAATTGAGGGCTAACCCTCAAAGAAGAAAAACAATGTAATATTCAGAGAAGTTCTACTACCACCTTCACGTGAATCTTTTTCCAGATCCTTTCCCACTGCTCCTATTCTTACTGAAGAACTAGACGTGCCCCCTCAAAGCCATTTTTATATCTTTCTAGTTCTTGGAGTATCCAGGCCAACATTGTTTTACAAGAAAATTCATCACTAGAAATTGAAATATAAATCTTAAAGGATGTATACTTTTCACCACTCACCTCTGGTGGTACTGGTGTTATTTTCTTTTTTAATATTAATAATGTGCTTACCAAACACTCTTTTGGGTGACATTATCCAAACTTATTTTATCAATGTAAATACTAACTTGTGAATCGCTTAATCACTTAGTCTACTAGAAGCATTTACATTTTTCCATGAAAATGATTGTTAACGGAAATGAATTTTATTGGTGAAATTAATTAATTGTAACAAAATGGATTTTAAAAAAAAGGTGAAGTAAATGAGAACTTTTAAGAGGTAAAACAGGTGATTTTTCTTAAGTATCTGTCCTTGAGGCAAATAGTCATTAGTTGCTGTTTTCCTTAGACTACTGTCCTTTGCGTCTGAAACTGTAAAAGATCCAAGTATTTAGAGCTGAGCTGATGGTTCTAATTGCAGTGAGTGTCATTAGGAATTCCTGAGGTGGAGGAAGACAACCTGAGAGGCCAATTATATGTATGAGTGCCTTGTAAATTGAATGTATATAAGTTAGGGACTACTCTCTGATAACAAAACCTACTTTGTAATTAAGTATTAACAAAAGTAAATACAGATAACCATTGGGGCAATAACCAAATTGACAAAACATTTCCAGCTCAAACAGGAGCCTTTAACTTTCTGATATACTTCTGTATTATATGTTACCCACTGCCCATTCAAATATTGACACAAAAACTGAGACCCTTCCTTTCTGTGTGCCTGTTCTTTCTAAAGACCCCTGTGCTCTAGGTCACTTTTTTAGATTTCCTCTTGTTCTCCCCAGCCTTCCCCTTAAAGGTGTCTTTCAGAACCTACTATATTAGGAATTGTTCTTTTACAATATAATCTATCCTCAGTTAATCTGGAGGGTGACTGACTGTCCTCTTGTCTCCTCACAACTCAACCGTACACTTTCTGAAAAGAATTGTGCAAAACTTTGTTTGGAGAAAAGTACAATATTTCTTTCTCTCACCTCTAAAGTTAATCAATACCATTAGTTCAGTTTCTCTCCCAAGCTTAATCCCCAGATCTGCTCTCCAGTATAACCAGCGAGCTGCTGTATCCATTACCAGGAGGCTGAACTTCCTCACATTGACCATCTAAAGACTACATCAAACTCTTCTCACCAGAGTCCAGAAAGCCTCTCAGGCCATGGCTCACCGCCCCCCCCACCCCAATCAATGGAAGAGGGACATAAAATGGGAATACTGCAGTGGTTTATACTGAGCTAGTGTTTCTGTTCCTGGTCAAACTAGTTTTAGGTATAATACAGGTAAATTATCATGGAACCTTTGTGTTATCAATATTTACAGCTCTTGTGCTATGTATTTTTAAATTTAAAAAAAAACCTGCTTCCAAGTCTTTCTGACCATTAATCAGTACGACACAACGGATACTAATGTCCCTTGCTTCATCATATTTCTCTAGTTGCTGAACTATGCAATTATATCAAAGCCCCCAAAATACTAGTTTGAATAATTTGTTAGTCTTGAAAATATAGTAATACAAAGGTAAATTTAATTAGTCTTTCAGCTATTGAAATATATTTATGACTTTGCTGTAATGAATAGAAAGAACCTACTTGAAAGTCAGGAAGATCTAGATTCAGATTCTTTTCCACAAACTGTGTAATGATGGGCATGTCCCTTCATATCTCAGGGCTCTGAGGCTCAGATTTTCAGGGTGGATGTTGACCTGCATTAATAGAATTCTTTTTTCCTGAAAGTTCTCACAAGGAGAGGTGGCCCATTTCCTTGCCAAGGCATATCCTTCTCCATGCACATGTGATCATGTTCCATTGCTTCCTCTTCACCTCCCTCTATTATTTCTGCACTCCCCAAGCTTCAGTCTCCCCATCTTCTGGCTGCTTCCTGCTGCCTACAAACATGCCATTGCCTTCTGCCATCCTCCAAGAACTCTTACTTTTTTCTGTCCCTTCCCACCAGCTGCTATCCTTTCTCTCTCCTCACTCTCATGACTAAACTTCTTGAAAAGGCCATCTATGATAAGTTCTTATGTTTCCTTTCCTCTGACTATTCTTAACTCCCCGAACCTTCTGAGACATATGGTCTCATCACTCAGCTGAAGATACTCCCTAAAGTGACTGGAGGTTTTCAAACTGCCACGTCTAATGATCTTTTCTCAGTCCTTTCTTTACTTTTCTGCAGCCTTTGACACTCTTGAGCATCTCAGCACTGATCTCTTCTCTCAAGGTTTTCATGACTCTCTTTCCTAACTCCCTCCCTACCACTTTTGCCACCGTTTCTCTGCCTTTTTTTGCTGGACCTTCATCCAGGATGTGCCCACTAATGACCACTGTCCCTTCAGGCTCTATCCTGGTGCTTCTTTTCTTTTTCACTGTATACTATTTGGCATAGAGATCATCAGCTCCCATGGATCCCATGGATCCCGTATCAGTGAAGATTATTGTCATATCTTTTTGCCCAGTTTCTAGTTTCTAACCTCCCATTGAATATCTAGAATTGAGTATCCTATGAATATCTGAAATTTACTGTTTTATCTTTAATTGTTATTTATTATCTATCATCAAAAACCTTGTCTTCACCTTAACTTCCCTATTACTAAGGATGGTACCTTTAGTCCCTTGGGCTCACAACCTACTCATCCTGGACTCTTCACTTTCTCATTTCCCACATCCAATCTGTTGTCAAAGTCTGTTGATTTTACCTTCACGACATCTCTCCTCTTCACAGTGTCCCCTTGTCTCCTCTAACCGCGTCACCAACCCTGATGCACAGCCTTCTGGTTGGTCTCTGTGACTCAGTTCTTTCTCTAATGCATCTTCCATTTAGGTAGCAAAGTGATTTTCCTAAAAGGAGTAGGTCTGACCGTGTCACTCCTTTATTCACTAAATACAAGTGGTTCCCTATTATCTCACTTTTGTTTTTTGAAGCCTTTCATAATTTTGCTTCTTTCAATTTTCCAGTCTTCTTATACTTTGCTCCCCTCCACTATACTTTATGTTCCAGTGACAATTGCCTCTATTGTGTTCAAACAGGATGCTCCACCTCCTTCCTGCGCATTCTCTCTGACTGTCTCATGTCTGGATGTTTTCTCTCTTAGTCTCGGCTTTCTTGCTTCCATGGCTTCCTTCAAGTCTCAGCTTCCACAAGAAACCTTTCTAGTTCCCACCTCAACATTAATATCCTTCTTTGGAGATTGCCACCATTCTATTTATATGCTTCTTTCTTTTTTTTTCAAACAAATATTTTATTTGTTTTCAGCGTTCAACACTCACTTCCTTATATCCTAGATTTCTTTCCACTCTCTTTTCCCTCATCCTTCCCACTTCCTCCTGGGATGGCGTAAAGTCTTATATAGGTTCCACACATACATTCCTATTAAATGGATGTTGCATAGAAGAATTAAATTGAATGGAAGAAACCATGCAATAAAACAAAGCATAATGCAAAAGAAAATGGTCTGTTTCTATCTGTGATCCAATTCCATAGATTTCTCTGGATGTGGAAGGCATTTTGCCTCGAGTTCATTGGAAATTTTTGAAGTTCATACATTTCAGTGAAGTACTAAGTCTCCCAGAAAAATTCCTCGCACATTGTGGTTGCTGCTGGGTACAAAGTTCTCCTGGTTCTGCTCCTTTCACTCAGCATCAGATCATATAAGTGTTTCCAGGCTTCTCTGAAGTCTTCCTATTCATCCTTTCTCATAGCACAATAGTATTCCATTACATTCATATACCACAACTTGTTCAGCCATTCCCCAATTGATGAGCGTCCCCTTGGTTTCCAGTTTCTGGCCTCCACAAAGAGAGCTGCTATAAATATTTTTGTACATGTGGGACCCTTTCCCATTTCTATGATCTCTTTGAGATAGAGTCCCAGAAGCAATATTGCTGGGTTAAAGGGTATGCACATTTTTATAGCCCTTTGAGCATGGTTCCAAATTGCTCTCCAGAATGATTGGATCAGCTCACAGCTCCAACAGTGAATTCCTGTTCCAACTCTCACACAACTTCTCCAACATTTATTATCTTCCTGTTTTGTCATGATAGTCAATCTGATAGGTGTGATGTGGTACCTCAGAATTGTTCTGATTTGCATCTCTCTAATCAATAGTAATTTAGAGCATTTTTTCATATGATTATAGATACCTTTAATTTCTTCCTCTGAAAATTCCCTCTTCGTATCCTCTGACCATTTATCAGTTGGGGAATGACTTGTATTCTTGTACATTTGACTCGGTTCTCTATATATTTTAGAAATGAGGCCTTTATCACAGATACTAGTTGCAAAATTTCTTTTCCAGTTTTCTGCTTCCCTTTTAATCTTGGTTGCATTGGATTTGTTTGTGCAAAACCTTTTCAATTTAATGTAATAAATGTTATCCATTTTGCACTTCATAATGTTCTCTGCCTCTTGTTGGGTCACAGATTTCCTTATTCTCCATAAATCTGACAAATACACTATTCCTTGCTCCCCCAATTTGTTTATAGTATCAATCTTTATACCTAGATCTTGTATCCATTTGAATTTATTCTTGTATATGGTATCAGGCATTAGTCTATGCCCAGTTTCCACCACATTGTTATCTTGTTTTCTGGCAGTTTCTGTCAAAAGTGAGTTCTTATCCCAGAAGCCGGGGTCCTCAAGTTTATCAAACAGTAGATTGCTATATTCATTAATTACTGTCTTGAGTACTTATCATATTCCTCTGGTCTACCCCTCTGTTTCTTAGCCAGTACCAAGTGGTTTTGATGATTGCTGCTTTATAATACAATTTGAGATCTGGTAGGGCTAGGCCACCTTCCTTAGCATTTCTTTTCATTGGTTCCTTTGATATTTTGGACCTTTTGTTCTTCCAGATGAATTTTGATATTTTTTCTAGCTCTGGGAAATAATTAAATGTTATGGCACATACCAATCAAAATTGAATGGGGATAGAAAGGAATATATCTTTTTCTCAGTAGTACATGGCACATATACAAAAATCGACCATGTACTAGGCCATGAAAACCTCACAGTCCAGTGCAGAAAGGCAGAGATAGTCAATGCATCCTTCTCAGATCATAATACAATAAACATTTGATATAATCAAAGGCCATGGAAATATAAACAAAAAACAAATCAAAAACTAAACAATCTAATCCTAAAGAATGAATGGGTTAAACAATTAATTATAGAAACGATCAACAACTTCATTCTAGAAAATGAAAATAACGAGACAACCTACCAAATCTTATGGGACACTGCAAAAGCAGTTCTACGAGGAAATTTTATATCTTTGAATGTCTACATGAATAAAATAGAAAAAGAGGAAATCAATGGGCATGTAGCTGAAAAAGCTTGAAATAGAACAAATTGAAAATCCTCAAGTAAATTTCAAATTAGAAATACTGAAAAACAAAGAAGAGATTAATAAAATGGAAATTAA
The DNA here is from genome assembly GCA_028658325.1 of Potorous gilbertii. Lineage (NCBI taxonomy): Eukaryota > Metazoa > Chordata > Mammalia > Diprotodontia > Potoroidae > Potorous > Potorous gilbertii. The sequence continues at coordinate 691,303,191 of CM053769.1, forward strand.
GAAAACTATTGAACTAATAAATAAAGCTAAGAGTTGGTTTTATGAAAAAAACAATAAAATTGATAAACCTTTGGTCAATTTGATTAAAAAAAGAAAGAAGAAAACCAAATTACCAATATCAAAAATGAAAAGGATGAACTAACCACCAATGAGGAGGAAATTAAAACAATCACTAGAAAGTACTTTGCCCAACCTTATGGCCATAAATTTGACAATCTAAATAATATGGATGTTATTTTAAAAAATATAAATTGCTCAGATTAACAGACAAAGAAGTTGAATACTTAAATAACCCCATCTCAGAAAAGGAAATTGAACAAGCCATCAATGAACTCTTTAGGAAAATATCTCCAGGGCCAGATGGATTTACAAGTGAATTCTATCAAACATTTAAAGAACAGTTAATTCCAGTACTATGTAGACCATTTGGGGAAATTGCCAAAGAAGGAGGCCTACTAAATCCTATTTATGATACAAATATAGTTTTGATACCTAAACCAGGAAGAAAATTATAGACCAATTTCTCTAATGAATATAGATGCAAAAATTTTAAATAAGATTTTAGCAAAAAAATATACAGCAACTTATCATGAGAATAATACATTGTGATCAGGTAGAATTTATACCAGGATTGCAGGACTGGTTCATTATTAGAAAAACTGTTAGCATTATTGATCATATCAGCAACAAAACTAGTATAAACCACATGATTATCTACATAGATGCAGAAAAAGCTTTTGACAAAGTACAGCACTCATTCCTATTGAAAACACTGGAAAGCATAGGAATATGTTTCTTTTTTTATGAATAGTTGTTTGCATGTTGTCTCCTGTATTAGAATGTGAACTTCTTGAAGGCAGAGATGCTTTGTCTTTTCTTTGTATCCCCAATGCTTAGTACAGTCCCTGGCATAGTTGATTTGCTTATATTGACTATATCACAGTTTCAGCCTCTATTTTCATTAGAGATTGGAGATAAAATGAATTCAAATAATTAGAATTAAATAATAATATTATTAATACACAGTTTTTATGTCCCAGATTTCTACTTTCTGTTTTCCCTAATTCAACTAATGGTGAATTTATGTCAGATTTTGTATTGACATAGATTTTTCCACATACAAGATCTGTTTATGTGCTGGAAAATGGGGGCAATATGCCAACTCCATGTAAAATGGAGTCAATTTTGGATGAATTCTAGAATATTTGTCCAATTTATTATCACAGTGTCTAATGCCAACCTTTTTGGAGAACTCATAAAGTAATATTAGTTTATACAAAGTAAGTAAAAGTAGAGAAAGTGGTCTGGACATTAAAAAAAACTCAGTATTATAGACTAATACTATAAATATAATTTAATTTGACTTCAAATGCTTTCAAAGCTAGGACATTGCTTTCAAAATTATTATTTAGTACATTAAGGAAAGAAAAACCAGTTACCTTTTTGTATTATTTTTGGTGAATGAATTGAAAAACATAGCATCTTTTCTCTTAGCAAGTGAGTTCCAGCCAGGTGCGATGGCACTTATCTGTAATCCCATCTTTCAGAGAACATATTTTGAGCTAGTGAGTTCTGAGCTGCAGGGGACTATGCTGATCCTCAGGTTTCTACACAAAATTCATCATCAGTATGACAAACCCTAGAAGTGGGGGACTACCAGATTTCCTAAGAACGTGAACTGTCTCAGGTTGAAAGTGGAGCAGGTTAATGTTCCCTTAAGTAGCCTCTGTACTTCTGTGTGAGATGGGAAGATTCTGTCTTACAAACAAGACAAATACACAAAACACAGTAGTGCATAAAAGTACTAATAATAAATAAAATAAAATAAAAAAGTACTGATTAATAAATTCCAAGACTCCTTTCACTTCCATGTTTTGGTAGTATGAGCCTTAATGATAGCATCTGTTTGGTTCATATGCCTGAACCATTTATTCATCATATTTAGAACTAGGATAATTTTCAGTCCATCTGGGCACAAAATTAGTCATATTCCAGGTAACATTTGTAACCTGTTGCCTATAGATTTTCTTTCATATTATGATAAAATATGTCAAGATGAAAATTCATGATCATTAGAAATTGGAATTTGAAAAATCTATGTCTTTGGATTCCTAAAATTAGTATAAACTTCTGTAACATTCTTATGCTTCTACATAGTCCTACTTCCTTTGACGCTGTAATCCTAGCTCAAAAACATGTAGGTTTTTTAAAAGTAGTAAAATTAAAAGAGTTTAACAGAAGAAAACATTTATCCTTTCTTGTTTAGGAATTATACTCGATGAAAATTCTGAAACTACTGTAACAGAGAAGGAAGCCATTTCAGTAACATGTATTATTTTAATACTAAACCACCTGCAAAAGGAACTTGATTATGTCACAGGTCAAATAAGCAGCTACCTCTTCAGTTCTTTTCAAGTTGACATCAGTTTCATCTAATTGTGTAGTAAATCTTTCTTTCACTAAAAATAGTACTAAAATAGTACTCATCAGATTCCGAGGATAGCTACATAAATCTCAGCCTTAAATTTTTAGGATTAGATATTAAGAAAAACTTAACTAGTTGTTGTAAGATGTCTCTCTTTTTTTAAAAGTATGCTCACTGTTTTACTTCCTTTTTAATTAAAAGGAAAAGAAAGTAAACACGTTGGAAAGCAATTGTTTATTGAAATGGCAACTGATTCCAGACTCCACAGAACAGTTCATCAAAGCTTATGATCTAGAATGGTTTGATATTCAGTTCAGAGATTTCTAGACAAGTTTTCATGAGTGGTTTATGTGCCACATTACTTTCTCTGTCTGCTAGACCAAATGCATGGAAAAATGTCATTTGAATTCTAATCTCACTACTTTAAAAGATCTGAGATTTTATCAGCTCTTTTGTGAGTACCCCCTCTAACCACACAGATCAAACTGTCTTCATCGTTTAGGGCAGGGATCTCTTAAGAGGCTATCCTTTAGGGTGCTGTGAGGAAATATTAGAATTTCTAACTTATTTTTAATCTAAAAGAGAGGTTAAGCTTTATTAATTGACTGGCACACATATCAGTTGGTCATGTATCACTTCCAACATTTGAGGTGCCCTGGAGAAAGAGTGATAGCATTACAATACAAATGGAGTGACAGAGGTTTCCTTACTTACTCATTTGTATTCCTTGTATTGAAAAATATTATAGTTTATGTGCACCTTGGTTTTTTTCTATTATATAATTTATTTAAGTTTTCAACATTCACTTCCATGATTTTCAATTCCAAAATTTCTTCCCATCTCTCCACTCTCCCCACCTCAGGACACTGTGTACCCCAAATACCCCTTTCCCCAGTCTGCCCTTTCTTCTGTCACCCCCACTTCTTCCATTCCTCTCCACTCTATTTTCCTGTAGGGAAAGACAGATTTCTATACTCCATTGTCTGTGCATCTTATGTCCCAGTTGTATGCAAAAACAATTTTTTAACATTCATTTTTAAAGCTTTGAGTTCCACATTCTCTGCCTTCCTCCCTCCCCACCCACCCTCATTGAGAAAGCAAGCAATGCGATATAGGTCACTCATATCATTCGCTCTGTCATTTTGTGACTTCTGCTGCTCTAGAATTTGTTTAGAGTCATTTTTACAGGTATTTTGAGGGGCTTGGGAGGAGAGCTCAAGCCCTGCTTTTTCTCTGCCATCTTGGTTCCCCCCCACCCCCATGTTCACCTTGTTAAACAGATTTATAGATTATATTATTTAGTTTTAAATAGGGATAGGGACCATACCTTTGATTTCACTGACTAATGGAGGAAGTTCCCTCTCCCAATGCATGTTGGCATCTTCTATGAGACTTGGTTGCTTAGAGCACTGACAGGATAAGTGACCTGCCCAAAGTCACACAGATGGTATGATGGAGGTATTGCTTTAATCCTAGTCTACCTGCCTTCAAGGCTAGCCTTCCAACTACTTCACACGGCAGGCTGCTTTACAGTTTTAACTAAACCTCATAAAATGGGCGAGGGGCTTCAAATAATGCCTGGCCGTCCCAAAGAAACATGGCAAGAAGATAATATAGATAATCTGTCGTGAGTGCAAGCAAGCAATGAAACTATTAGAAAAGTAACACTTCTAGTGTGAGCTTTGTATCAGCTACATTGGAAGATAAACCATCAAGATTGTTTGGAATGTAGATTCATATGCACTGCCATTCATAAAAAACCACCCCTCATTTAGACATTGTAACATGTACCTTGATATTTTAACTAAAAATAGTATGCAACCATCACATTCACAAGATAAGTAAAACTTAAGCTTTTATTGCTGAAAAGAAAGTCAAATTTATCATGAATAAAACCTCCCATGAACTCTCTGTCCCTCACCTGTCCCCTTCTGAGATGAGCACAGGGCACAAGGTACAGCACACCAAAACTCCCCACGACGGCACCTTTGTCTCCAGCTGCCCCACACTGTACCTACCTGCCTGCCTCTCGCTGATTTTCCCTAACAGTGCAACTTAAGGACCCCCATGCCTTACCTTTGGTCCAGCTGCTGAACTCTCCTAGATGTGTTGTCTCTCCCAACTAGAGTTTCATTTCTAAAAGTAGGGAATGAATGCTTGGCTTTATTATTTGTATTCCCAGTACTTAGCACAGGGCTGAGGCACACAGTAAACACTTCACATTTTCCATTCCATTGCCCATAAACGTGGAAACAAAATTGTCTTATCTATTTAAAAGTCTTCCAATTGAAGAGTTTCAGTTGATTTTAAACCTATTGATTAAATATATTACAATGCAATACTTTCTGATTAGCTTACCAAATTTAGTGTGCATGTTATTCCCTCCTTAAGCCGAATTTGATGAGAGTAAGATTCATTCTTTCCCTCTCACCTACCTCCTTTCCCCCTCCATTGAAAAAGCAGTTTTTGCCTCTTTTTTGTGAGATAATTTGCCCCATTCTGTGTCTCCCTTTCTCCTCCCAAATATTCCTCTCTCACTCCTTAATTGCATTTTTTTAGAGTTCATCCCTTCCTATTTAGCTCACCCTGGGCCCTCTGTCTATTCCAACTAACCATATACTGAGAAAAGTCTCAAGAGTTACAAATGTTACCTTTCCATGTAGGAATGTAAACAGTTCAACTTTGACAAGTCCCTTATGATTTCTCTTTCCTGTCTACCTTTTCATACTTCTGTTGACTCTTGTGTTTGAAAGTCAAATTTTCTATTCAGCTCTGGTCTTCTGTTTGATTGAATGACTATTTTTTCCCCTCAAGTATTATACTCAGTTTTGCTGGGTAGGTGATTCTTGGTTTTAATCCTAGCTCCTTTGACCTCTGGAATATCATATCCCAAGCCCTGTGATTCCTTAATGTAGAAGCTACACGATCTTGTGTTATTCTGATCGTTTTCCCACAATATTCAAATTGTTTGTTTCTGGCTGCTTGTAATATTTTCTTCTTGACCTGGGACCTCTGAAATTTGGCTACAATATTCCTTGGAGTTTTCTTTTGAGGAT
>CM053769.1:691309171-691337903 GCA_028658325.1 Potorous gilbertii
CATTAAGTAGCATGAAAGCACAGTGGATAGAATTTTGGAATGAGGAAGACTTGCTTTTGAATTCTGTTTTGCAGTTTTACTTTCTTTGTGATCCATGGTAAGTTACTTGACCTTTCTCAGACTCAGTTTTCTCATTTGTAAAATGAAGATAATAAAGCCTATAGTATTTACCACTCAGTTATGAGGATCACATAAAATATGATGCATATGAAGCATTTCGCAATGCCAAAGCATCATATAAATGTCAGTGGTTGTTGGCTTTGGCAATCTAGTCCATTTTCTGTACTGTGGCCATACTTAAAGTGCTGCACTAACATCCAAAGCAAAAATTGCATTTATCTCAGTGATTATACTACATTAGAACTCACTAAAGTAGACTATATATACCCATTTTTACTGAATTTCAAGCCCTTAGGGCATTATACTGTTGTCCTAGAAGTTCAAATAATGTTTCCTCTAGGAAAAATATATCTACCCCACATATACTGTTTTTATGTAAGAGGCCTAACATGAGTATCTGTTTGCATATACCCATGATCAAGTACAACACAGTATAATGGATTGGAATTGAAGGGAAAACAAACCTTAATGATGAACATCAGGAAAAAAATCAGACAGTGAAATGCATTATATTGTGAAATTATCTTCAAGGGGAAATGGTGAAGTCCCGTTGCTTGTCATTTAACAATGCACTCAAGAATATACATATTATAGTATTAGAAGCAATACTACATTGGCCACAGAGGAACAAGAGGAACTAATAGGTCTTTCCATCTCTAACTTTTATTATTCAAGTTGATTTCAGTCCTAATGTAGGACAGAATCTGTTTTTTGTTGCTCATGCAAGTACCCTCTTTCTTTAAATTAATGTGGTTCTCATTTATTCAGGAAGTGTCTAATGGCATTTAGAGGGAGGGGGAACTCATTAGCTTCCTTCCTGAGTAATGCAGTTTTTATTTCCTGTTGTAACTGTGGCCTCAGCCAAAACCAACATTTTTAAAAAGAAAGAAAAGAAAAAAAGATTTAGATGCTTATCTTTATGCACATTTAGTTCATTTGAGCTATAATATATAAGAAAATATTAAATGATATTCCAATAAACCAGTCAAAACAAAGGACTTTGACACTGTTATCTGATTCTGCGCCTAAATTTTCATCTTCAGGATATTGTTTATATATCAGTGTTTTACAGAAATCTTCAACACTCAGTCACTCACATGCCCCAGCATTTTTTCAGAAATCTTTTATTTGTATTTAAATACTTACAGCTTAAATTATAGGTAAATTGCTACCATATGTACCCTTCCACCATCTCTACTCATTCTACAGCCCAATCTAGACCTTAACATAGCTCTTAAGATCATCATTCTTTAAAATGTGGAGAGAGGCCTGTCTAGTTGACTTTATAGTCTTTGGGTGCTACTTTAAAGTAGCAATCTAGTGTGTTGATTATATCTGCCTGGGTTTGGGGGGCGGAACAGCCTCTCTATCTAGGGTGCTAAAGGTAGGGGTTCACATCTGTGAATAGATTTCAGGGGGTCAGTGAATGTGGAGGGGAAAATTATATCTTCATTTTCATTAACCTCTGACTGAAATTTAGCCTTTCGTTCAATTATGGACATAGACCACAGATGGCAATAGTATTAGCTAGACCTGAGACTTTGTCACCAGCAGACATCACACATATTTTTATATCACATCACAATTATTGGAGAGATCTAGAAAGAGTATTTACATTTCTTACTACAAAATTACTGTAGTTATTAGGTTCTTCAATCTGTCATATTTTCAAGTTGTCATTTGTTATTTAATGCACTAATAAAGAAGTATACATATTATTCTATCACAAATTTAGTTTTGTTTTTTTTAATACCTTGTTAACTGCACTGGCTCCTTTGAAATCTTGTGTATTTTATTTTAGGCATTTAAAAAAACATCCTCCTGAGCATAGGTTTCCCCAGACTGTTGCAGGGGCCCATCACACAAAAAATGGTTTAAAACCCCTGTACTATATTTTATTATATGAACTTTGGCAAGGAGAGGAGGAGGCGTCTGTTCTTGTGATTTCATTGATGAGGGAAACTCCCCCTACTGATGCAAATAGGAAACTCATCTGTAGCTCTAGTCTTTGAGAGTTATATGAGACACAGGGTGGTTCAGTGACTTGTCCATGGAGAGATATTTGACACTTATCCGGGATAGACCTTGAACCCAGAAATGGACATCATTGATCAGTCCTCACCCTTTGCAGCCTGTCTGCTGAACTGGACACTTGTTGACCATTCTTTCCTCCTGGATAGAATACTCTTTCCTCTCTGGCTTTGATAACACCACTCTCTCGCTCTGTTCTTCTTCAGTTTCTTTTCCTGCTTCACAATCCAGATCACACCCCATAAAAAGTATGGGTACTATCCACCATTCTGTGCTAGGTCTCCAAATCTTCTTTCTGTATTCTCTTTTGATGACATCATCTTTCATGAATTTAATTTTCATCTCTCTGCCAATGATTCCTAGACCTGAATATTCAGCCTCATTCTCCCCAACCTTCAATCCTAGTTTGCCAGTTGCCTGTAAGCCATTTCATACTGGATCTCCCCAAGGCATCTCAATCTCAACATGTCCAAAACAATTAGCTCAGACCCTTTCCTCCTCTAGCCAAATTATTTCAGTGGCTTCCTAATTGAACTTCCTGGCTTGGGTCTCTTTCCACTTTCCACACTGCTATTAAGACGGATTTTTCTCAAATGTAGATTTGACCACATGCTTCACTTCCCTATTCAGTAAACTCCACTGAATTGCTGTTTCCTCTAAAACGAAATTTCAACTCCTCTGCTTAGCTTTCAAAACCCTTTACAACCTTACACTACCCTCTTTCTAGCTTCATAATTCATTATTTTCCCCACTTACATCCTGTGATTCAGCCATGTGCCTTCTTCTCCTGTCACATGGAACACTCCACTCCATCCTGTTCCATCTTCAGTCTCCTCTGTGTCCACCTCTGCCTTTGTGCCTTGGCACTGCCCAAATGCATCCTTTCTCACCTCCACCTGGTAGAATTCCTCTCTTCCTTCAAGACAAAGCTCGGTGGTCCTCTTACCTTGCAGTGTTGTCCTCCCTTGCAAACCTAACTTGTATTTAATTACTTTTTATTCATTTTTCTTCTATTCTCTTCATAGTTTTACATATTTATATATGCCCTTGTCTGTTCCATTCAGATTAAGCTCCTTGTGAATAGAAATTGTTGGGTGTTGTTTTTTTTTTGTATTTATATCCACAGTGCCTGGGAAGATCGTAGCTGCTTAATTGATTCCTGAGTCCACTGCGCCATGCTGCCTTTCTGCAAAGTGAATTTTTCTGGATAATTCTTTAAAATTTTTATCATGTTCTGTCCTATACAAAAGAAAAGAAGAGCTGTAGGAGGCAGCTATAGGAGGCAGCGTGGTGTAAAGGGAGGAGCGCGATGCTCGGGAATCAGAAGACCTGGGTTAAAATTCTGTCTCTGTCACTAATTAGTAGTCAGTCACATAATCTTTCTGATGTAAATTTCTTCATCTGTGAATGTGATGTGTCAGACTATAAAATCTCAAAATTCCTCTCAACTCCAGCATGTTTGAGGATTGTTTTTCGTTTTAAAATTACCTTTCTCTTGAAAGCAACTCATACTTAATCTCTAAAAACCATTTGCAGGAAATTAATACCAACATATTTTGGATTAAATAAAGGGATGGTAAATAATTTAAAAGGTAATTACAAAGGGTAGGGTCATGATGATAGTGGAAACACTATGTGCTGAAGTACACAGTTCCTCAAGATACTTCTTGTGATTATTAACACCCATTTGAAGGCTATAGATATAATATTATCTCCAGTATCTAATAGCTGGAAAATCCAGATCATTTAGAGTTTAAGTGACTCACCCAAGGCCACCCAGAAGTGGGGGGCAGAGACAGAATCAACATTGCTAAGTCCTGGTGCTGGACTCAGCAGTCATGCTGCCTCATTAGCAGCATCATTTCTCGAACCCCTGCCGGGCTCATGGCACTCCTCTCCACAGTTTGTCTCCTTCCTCAGAGACTGTGACCTATTTTTAATGGTATCTTTTCAGGTGAAGTGATATTATTACATGCTGAGTTTCATACATTGCTATGTAAAATGGATAAAGGGGAATTTATAAACAGTGAACTTAACTTGGCATTCTCATTCCTTTTATAATGACTAATACTCACCACTATTTAAGCCACAGGTTAACTGGAAAATTAAACTCTTTTCTAAATTCTGTATTTTAGTTTCATTTCAGCTGCCCCCTCCCCCCCCCGCCCGCCAACATTATTTATTCTATGTAAATTTTGAGGGTTTTTGCTGTGTAAATCTCAATTTTCTTCAGAGAGTGTCTGATTATAATTAAATATTTGGCTATTCTGCTTCTTGAATGTAGATACTTGTACTAAATCAATACTGTGTGAAGCCAGCTGTGTCACATGAATTTGGCACAAGAATAGAATATGCTAAAGACACTTAGAAAGCCCTCCTTTGCTTATGTATATAGCTGCAAAAGAATTACAATACAAATGCTCTCACTATCTGAACATTAGCCAGTTAATGCTAACATTCTTAGTTTAATGCTACAAAACAAAAATAAACCTGTAGGGGTTTTCTGTTTGTTTGTTTTGCCCAAATGGGAACACTTGTTTTTAAGTTGTTAGAGATTACTTCTATGTATAATAGAAATAGCTGATGAAATGTGAAACATTTAGGCTGTTTGTTAATATACTAGCTATTTTTTTCTTAAAATTTCCTATTACGTTTACTAAAAATTCTCTGAAATGCCTAGATTACCTCAGTGTTACAAATGTGATAGTGATAATGACATTGCTATGTTTATTTCTTGTTACTGACTTTTTAGACTTTCACATTAAGTATGAACAAAGCTATAGAACAAGCCTGAAGTACAGTAGTTTGGAGAGTTATAAACTATGAATTTTGAAACTGAGAAATAATTATAAAAAATTTAGTTGAATTTTGGTATCAGTTTTTAAAGGGAAATATAAAATATAGCAAAATTATTGAATCATTCATCCCTATAAGTAAAAACCAAATAAACTTAAATTTTTAAGCAGGCTTTAAAATTGTTCATTGTGAGAAATACATTCCCACTTCCTGAAATTAAAAATGTCCTCAATAAATAATGAAGAATTGAAATTGCTCTTGTAAAATATTTGTGCAAACTTTCATTTTAGGAACAAGGCTCCTTCAGGTATCATAAAACTGCATAGACTGAGAGCTACTTAAATGAGTCTTTAAGTTACTAAAGGTTCTTAAATATTATTTTGTATAATAAAGTATTAGAAATTCATGCTTAAAATGCTCCAAATGGAATGCTATCAGTTAGAAAACTGAAAATCAAGCATGAGTGATATAGGCTAAAGGATATGAGTTAAGATAGAAAAATTTATAGAGTTTTGGGACTTTACTGTTATGAAAATAAATAGCTAAAAGAATATTAAATCTACTTTCCCCTTGTTACTGAAATAAAATACATTATGATAATCTGATATAAAAAAAATCAAGAGGGGGACAAGTGGTATTTCAAATGAGATATTATACCTATTGGAAAAACAGTATAATGCCTAGCACATAGCAGGTACTTAATAAATGTTCCTTTTTTCTTCCTATTACAGTTTTTAAATAAAATTTGACAGTGGAATTGAGTTAATTATAAAACTAACTTGGGTTTCTCTACTTTTTTAGTACTCATGTCACAAAATCTGATTTCTTTCCTTTGGGTCTTCAGAATTATTTTTAAAAGTTGCCTTCTAAATATTTCCTGAAATGCAAAGAACATAAATGGACTATGTCATAAGGTTTGAAGCTGGTAGAAAACTTTAGAGATCATCTAATCCCTCTCTCTTCAGTTGAGTAGTACAAGTATCAAACCCCATCCATCCGTAAACCTTTTTCAGTAGCATCCATACTCCTGTTCTCTCTCCCTGAACTAGATCACTCACCCCAACCCGCCCTTACTCTGTTAGATGGGGTTAGAGATCCTGAACTTTCCATTAATACACAATTTTGTGTGAGTTTTAGAGAACTCTTCTGCCAGGAAAAGCTTCTTCTCTTTTCCTCTGGGCATCATAGCAGTGCAGACTCTTAGTACTCACACACCCTTGGCAGGGTGCTGATAAAGTATTATGCTCTTTCAAAGGCAAGCAGTTGTTTGAGATTAAAAGAAGATTAAGTTCTCTTAAGCCAGAAAACTGCTATATTCTCCCAGATCTGCTTTGGAGCTATGAGGAGAGTTTTCTCTCTCAAGTTGTAGATACCAATAAGGCCATGTAGCCTTTCTCTCGGAAGCCCTTGAAATAGTAGCTAATTTTTGTTATATCCACTTGGCTCTCAGCAAAGCAACACCTCTTCTCCCAGGAAAATGGAGGCAATGCCTGTCATTCCCCCCGACTTTTTTTCTCCCTCTTGAACCAGATAGGGCAGTAAAGGGCAACACTGGGAATCCATGAAAAGCTTCCCTTTCCATCTTTATATAGTGCTCAAAGAATTTTCTGCCAGCAATTAGCTCTTGGCAAAGCCATGTAACTTTTCCAGTAGGCATGATTCCTAGTGAAACTGCCTCTTAACTTGAGTTAGCTCCTGTATTCGGTCTTCTTTAAGCACCAGCTTCTGTTCCTTCCTTTACTTTTTAAACGTTTTGCCCCCAAAGTCTCTTGCTTTTGTTTTCAACTGGTCATCTCCTACTCCTCCAACACCTCAAATCAGGGCCTTCTCTTAAGCAGTGACCTATTTCTATTTAAGATGTCAAACTCAAAAGATCCACCTTTCCACAGGCTATGACCCCAGCATTCATTGTATGATCTTCCTATGGTGCCCAAACATTTTTAAAAAAATTTCTCATTTATTGGCTACATTCTTCAAAACTCTTAAGAACAGTCCCATGCAAATGAGCTAATGGGCCACAATGCCCTGTAGCCATCATTACCTCAGTCTGTGCTTTGCCTTCAGACTGGTCCTCCTGGCGCACTTATCTGAAGGACAAATAACCAGCTTTCTCTCTTCAGTATTTTACCTGAGAAACTGTTTCTTCTCCAGTGGATTTTATCGATTTGTATTTTAAAAATTTTCTTTTTCTGCCCCTTTCCGGAACTGGACCAGTCACGTACAAAAGGGTCAGTACCTTACACAGTGGAGGATATAAGTAGCCAAAGAGGTTAAGTTTTACCCAGGATCATACAGTAAGACAATTTGCCAGGTCCTAGGCTGAATATGAGCAAGTATTCTCCTTAGAATTTGGTTAGGGAAGCAAGGTTATTTAACATCAAATTTAAATAAAAATACAGGAATTAAATCATAATATCAAGCAACAGTATATTAATGAAGAGATGATTCCGAGAATGAGCATTATTGTCAGAAACTGTTACCAAATGCGTAAATAATAGAAGCAACATGCTGATGCACTCCATTATCCTAGACAAGGGAAATGTACATCACTAAAATGCTGTTACATTCTAAATAAAATCATCAAAATTTAAGGTTGGCATTGGCTGGAATTCATTTATATAAAAGTGTAACCATTCAATTAATTTTTGAGTCTATGTTACTTGCATCAGATACTTTACTCATTGATGAGAAAACAAAGAGAGAGAGAGTGCAGATTACCTAAAATAAGAGGATAGTTAACATAAAGTAGGGTAAAGAACAAAGACAAAGTCTGAGCTGGAGGACTCTCTTTACTAGTTCTGTCCTTTTGGCTGAGGTTCGTCTTACCTTCATTTATCTAGAGAAACCTAGCAGCTATGAACACAGCGATTTCTATCTTAGACATCAACGTATTTGAGTAGAAATAAATTTGACAAATTGAATAATATGTGAACATAAAAATTGAGAGATCCTTCCAGTCATGTCAGTCCCCTCAGTCCCCTGAGCCGTTCCTAATTAACTGTGAGGATTTTAAAATATTCTTTGACATTTAAAAAACACACAGACTTTTAGAAAGGCATGGTCCAAATATATTAAGAATTGCTCAATAAATATTTCAAGAAAATGTATAAATCAGGATAGTACACAATCTCAAATTTATTTCCCTGATACTTCCTCAAAGCCTTTTAGCTGAGACCATAACCTTGGAAGTAGCTTTGGTTCTTCCCTATTCTTTGTTCTGTGTTTGCAGTCAGTTACCAAGTTCCATCAACTCTGTAGTAACGTCAGCTATAACTAAATAATTTAATATTTAAATAAATTAATGAATTATAAATTAAAATAAATTTAGATAAATAATAAGCTAATTAATTAATTGATTGATTTAGATAAAATAAATTTTGTTCCCAAAATAATCATCCTAATCCAGACACTCATCTCTTCTTTAGTAGAGTATGGGTGACATTCCAGGCTCACCCCAGTTAATCATGGAAGACTCACAGACAGATGAACTAATCAATCAGTCAAAAGTATAAACCAGGTGCAGAATAAATTCTTAATTAATTTGAGAGGACTAAAGTGCTTTAATCATTGGATAAAAACTGATGATAGCACACAAGAAATATCTTGTGATTGACTATAAGAATCAGATACACTTTAGGGCTACTTGTTTTTAAGAGCAAACTAGCCTAGAATTCCTTATTCAAGTAGTGTCAAGCCTTCACTTGATACTGAGAGTCCTGGAGAAGGTAGAAATATTTCGCCTTTCCCTTCCTTTCCTTTTTTCCTTCCCCTTCCTTTTCCCCTTCCCTTCCTGTCCCTCCTTTCTTTCTCTTTTTTTCTTCTTTCTAATTTTGTGTTCTCTCTGTGTGTCTGTTTCCCTCTTTCCCTTTTTTTCCCCTTCTCTCATTTGACAGGAGAATCATCTCACAGATTTTGGAAGTTTAGAAGATCTGGAATTCTCATTAGTAGGGGTAACGTTACCCCATAGCAATAGTGACTTATGGCAATGTCTGCATCAGGAGCTAAGAGACCCTGAGAGGATAAAGTAGATGCCCTGGGAAAAGTCAGTGTTAAGGACTAGTGACCCCTTTGGGCAGAAAGTGCAGGCTACAGGCTCTAGAAAGGAACCAGTCTAGGGAGCCCAATGCCTTTATAAGAGATATCGTGAAGACTCTGCCGAGGTGGAGAATGGTTCCCAGAGACCAGGAGCTATGCCTTCTCTCCCTTGTCACATAAGCCTCGCTACCTTTGTGTTTTGGATTTGAGCCCATTTTCCTGAGGGGTTTGCGTAAGGGAGGAATATACCTTTAGTTTGAAGGACTTGTTCCACATTTTAATGTGAAATCTACCACTCACAAACCTTCAGTGATTCTCCATTGCCTATCAAATTAAATATAAACTTTATTCTGGCATTGAAGCACCTTCAAAATCTAACTTCCAATACCTCTTTAACTTTATTTTATATCATTTCTCTTTACCTGGTCTGTGTTAAGGTCAAACTGGACTATTCTCTGACACTCATTCTTAGCCTACTTTATCCAAATTCTCCTCCTTTCTCTATGTCTAGAATGGAATCTATGTCTTTCTTCCTGTTGCCATCTCAATCTGTTGAAATACCTCTTTTCTCTGAGGGGAGGAGGTATGAAAGCACCATCACCTCCTCAACCACCACTTTCCCTCAGTCCTCAGTGAAGTCAGCCAAAAGCCACTCTAAAGACGATAAAGAAGAAGCATTAATGTGCTTTGCCACTGCATCTGAAGGGCTGCTGGACCTTTCCATTTTGACTTGCAGCTGTCAGGCCATGCATATATTTTCTGTATTAGAATGCAAAACCTTGAAGTCAGGTTTGGTTTTGCTTTTCTGTTTCTATCCCTATCATTTACAGCATAGTGCTTTACACACAGTAAGCCCTTAAATATTTTTTCATTCATTCATTATTCCTCAACACCCAACTAAGATATTCCCTGCTTTGTGGACTGATTCTTTACTCTCCACCATTTATTTATAAGCTATCTCTCCAAAATAAAATTTATCATAATGCATTTTCCTTGCCTTTATCGCAGGCTCCATTGTACAAATATATGTTGAGGTGAGATGATAAGGAGGGCTCGGAATGGGGTTCTTCTTGAGATTTCCCATCATTCTCCTTCCTCTTCCTTCTCATGATTACAGATTTCCCCACATCCACCACTTCCTCTAGTATTTGTTCTTCTTCAGGGACAGACCCATCCCAGGCAAGGAAGGCTCTTGGTGGTCAGACTTACAGTGGAGGATGGAGGAGAGGGGGACGAACTCTTGAATTACCAACTGCTTCCTTCAATACAGTGTTTACCTGTGCCTTTCAGAGGCCCATTCCTCTCCCCCTTCACCCAGGATTCCTCCAATTCTCTAAGCAGATGCTCAGAAGGATAAGAATGTGAATGTTCCTCTGAAGACTTTAGTTCTATATACTCAAATATTTTAATTGCGTTGAATTATATTGCCCTTTAGAGTTTCAGTGAAAAAAAGAGATGGGAGAGCTTAAGGCAGCTTTTTAATACTATATCAGTATTTCATTCTGGATCACAATAAAACTTCTTTTGTAAAGGGTAAAGGGTATGTAAACGTTGTTGGCCATACCAGATTAGTGGTGTGTAGGGTTCAAGTCTCCACCAGGATGCCATAAATAAAACTTTTCCACCGAACAGCTTGGTGGGCTCCTGATTCTTAACTTCCTACTTTTCGAGCACGGGTCACAGGATACCAGAAGAAATTTTTATTAGGACAAATCAAATTATATCATGATTTTGGAATGTTCCCTTAAGTTCCTTATTATCCAAATCTTTTAACACCTTATAGTGCCCTAAGTGAAGGTTATTCACACGTCATTATTGCCACTGCTCTGTTCTCAATTGAGCATTTCAGATCTGGTCTTACTCCCCTCTACTGGCACTTGTGAATGGTTTGCTCATCTACCTGTATGTTTAATACTGTTTCTGGGGGAAATACTTCCAATTCCTAACAACTAATATAATCAGACTTTTGGAGTGCCACTTTTTTGGTGAGTTGGGGACTGCTATAATATAGAGTTCCTCTGGGCTATTTTTACCTAAAGTGATGTTCTTTTTTTTTTTGAGAAATAGGCCAGTGAAGTTTATTTGCAGAACCACTTCAGCAAGTGGGTTGCTAGACCATTCCCATCTTCTGTCTTTTCAGGGAAACAGATTCAACCCAGTAAGATACTTTAATAAAGCATGCTGCGGAAGACAGTTTGTTTTGTCCCAATTGAAAGAGAAGGTGATGTCGGTGGTATAATAGGAATGCTGTAACCTCTGTAACTAGTTACTTGACACATCTTTTTACTTGCACTGAAAACCAGCCTTAACTAATAAACATGCTTAGCCCTTTATTTTAGGAACTCAATGACAAAAAAGAAGAGTAGAAAAATGAAGTTGTTCACACAAAATACTGAGTCTGAAGAGCCAGGATGCCACAGAGACAGTAAGAACATAGAGAAGAAAGAAGAGGGAACAGTGAATGGATTACCTGCCTAATTCAAGCAGGGCCTGTATGGTGTCTCCATGACAGCAAAGAGCTGTTTGCATCAAGAGGCTTTATCCAGTTGGGGGGGAGGAATATAATACAAACTCTTTCATGGGGGAGACCTGGGGGCAGAGGGAAGGGCTGGGATCTTGATGCTTTCCCATTCCTGTTTCAACAATAACAGCTAGAATTCATGTAATCCCAAATCCTTTATAGGTGTTAACTTGCTTGAACCTCACAAATCCTTCTGTTATAATTAACCCTCATTTTACATATAAGGAAACTGAGGGGCAGAGCGGTTAAGTGACTTACCTAGGGTCACAGAATTAGGAAGTTTCTGAGGCAGTATTTGAACTCAGCTCTTCCTGCCTACAGACCCAATGATCTAACCACTGCACCACATAGCTACCTCAAGAGAAATGATAGAGATGGGAAGGATATAGCCAGGCAGATAGTTATAGAAGTTTTCTTTTCCTGCACTCTTACCTCAGAGCCTTGCTAAGACCTATTTCTGGGCCTCTGTGTCACACTCCTGATTCCGAGTCAGTTACTGTGGCTTTCCAGATTGAGCTGCCCATAGAGCATCACTGGCCAACATGTCCATATCATATTATGAATCACATTTATACTTTCTGAGATCTACAGTGGTCCTGCCTCAGGAATTGGGAAACTACAAGGTAGCAGCAGTTCCCTGTGAGCTATTAATTTGTCTTAAAGGGGTCTCATTTCAGAAATAATCTGGTCCATTTTACATAGAGGCTTAGAAGGTAATGGATGACTTGACCAGTTAAACATCTGGTGAACAACAACTGAAGTTCCAGACCAGTACCTCCCTCCTTTCTGATCTTCTTTCATGCCTTTCACTTACAAAGTCTCCACACTAGCTAAGGCCCTCATCACCTCTTTGCCTGAACTATTACTAGCTGTGTGACCTTGGGCAAGTCACTTAACCCCAATTCCTCCACTGTAAGTCTGACCACCAAGAGCCTTCCTTGCCTGGGAATGTCTAAATGAGATATTTTCTTATTGTTGTTCCATCTATGTGAAAAATGAATTGTTTGTTACCCAGAAATGTCTCCTCCCTCAGTACTTTTCATTCTCTGCTAGTAGTTGAGAGTTCTCCAAAGTACTAAAGTACTTTTCTTCAGAAAACAGTGTTATCTTTCTAACCATCTAATTTCTCTTTGTACTTTGATACAATCATTCACCAGGCAGCATGGAACCATGGGGAAAAGCCTGAACTAGGAGGAAGGAGACCTGGATTTGAACAGTTTTTAATTTAATCTTGTGGAGTCTCCATTCCTTCATCTATGAGATCAGATGATTAGACTGGATCAGCCCTTGGGCCTTTTTTCAGTTCTAAAATTCTTTAATTTTGAAAGTAAAGTAGACATCTCATCACTAGAATGATATGTTCAAATTCAGAGGAAATATTGTTATTGATAATTGTATACCCTGAATTCAAGAGATAGTATGTTGCTTAATTGATGAAGTTTGACTTCATCCTTTAGTACTTTAAAAAAACCACAATTAAGCTTAATTAACGTTGACAAACTGCCATCACTAATTTTTTACAATTGTACAAATATTTTAGAATGAATTTTCTTCGTAGCAACATTTTACTAACTTTCAGAATCTGCTGCATAAGTTGGAAAAATCATAAACTCATTTTCAAATTTTGATGATTTCGGAAAGGCTTTTTGATCACAGGTTCAATTGTATGTTGAAATTTTTGCTGTGTTGTTAGATGATTGGAGTCCTTGTCTAACAGAAAACTAGTCAACAGAATCCCAGTTAAGTAATGTCCATATATGGAAGACAAAGCTACTCCCCAAGCATTATTTGTATTTGAAAGTTTTTATATGGGAGGGAAAAGCTTAGAAAAGGACATATGTAACTAATTCACATGAATGATTAATTTATATAACTGCAAGGAAGTGCCACAGTAATATAGACTATGTAGCCCTATGGTTTATATCATTTTCTCAAGGACTCCCTAAGCCTTCCCTACAGAGTGTTATCTTAGCATGTGTTTTCTGATAGAATTGGGGTTTCTGCCAAGATTTGCATTTTACTCTAAAAGCCCAATATAACTGTGACTGAAGATTAGTTCTGGCTGGAAACTTGTAACAATTATTATTCTGATAAATTTCATGAGTAAATTTAGTGGTCTTGAGAGGATCCATATTTCTGGAATCTGTAGACTTATATCACTGATATTTTTTAGAATGGAAAATTTTATATGCATAAGGCTGATGTTAATTTAGCAGGTACATTTCTCTTGACTAGTTCTTAAAATATGGAGCCAGCCCATTAAGGATTTGTTGAAAGGGGAGGAAGTTAATGTGGTGGGATTTTTTTCCCTTACTAGTATATCTGACCATTGCTATTGGTTCATTGTATTTTGCTTTAAAAACAAAACTAAGAGAGGAATCTTTACTTTTGTAGGTTCCATCCACTCAGGATTTTTATCCTTAAGTGACAAAGGCTTGTTAGTACAAAGGTAACTTTTATAGAAACTGAGGATTCTGAAAATTTGGGTTATGTGTACACCACTTACCAGAAAATTATTTATGTATCTTATAGTAGCAAGCAACTTTCTATTTACTTTTGCATTCTCACATTGACTAAAAAGATGACAAATTCCAATTCTTAATTGAAAATAGATCCTTCTAGTAGTACAGTAAATACTGTTTATTCCTTGAGTTGTGTCAGACTCTTCATGATCCCTAGACAAGAATTGGAACACAGCTTGACTGGAATAGTAATTGCTGTGCAATTCTGGCTAAGTCACTTAGTTTCTCTGTGTCTCTGGTAGCTCTCTCTAAGAACATTTAATGATTTGCATTAGTAGGAGGTGTTGATGCTTCTGCATTCTTTTTAGCCATAAAATCCTAATGAAAGCCACTACTGCAGGTGCCTTCCTTCTCTACCCCCACCCCTTTTTGGGAAACTGAGGTTTAGAGCATGGAAATGATTTATTCAAGGCTACACAGTTGTCAAGTGTAGGAGCTAGGATTCAAATCCTTGACATCTGACTCAAACTGAGTTCTTTCATCATTTCTTCATCACATTGCCCCAATGGATCCATCGCAGTTTTTCATAGCAAAAGAAAGTTTTCTTTTCACAACCTTTAACGTCAAGAACTCCCTTCCAATTCTCCTACAGCATGGACTGTACCAGCTGTGTGTATTAAGTAGTTTGCTATTTTTCTTGGGATGATTGACATCAGTGGTCATGCCACAATCTAATAAAAATGCATCCAGCTCCACTGGTAGTCAAGATTTGAGAATTAGTTAACAAATTTTCCAAGCTCAGGTTCTGTGTTTTTGTATGTGCCTGTGCATATCCAAATAGCACCCACTATAGCTTTATACACACCATCAACATTCAACAAGTATCTATGACATAAGAAAAATATGTCTCTTTTTATGTCTCCTTAAAGGATGTGGCCTATTACTGTGGAACTGCTTGATAGATCACACTGCCATCTTCTCTCAATTGTTCTTCTTTCAAATTTAAATTGAACAGCATAGATGTGAGATCTTGGGATATGGGAATACATAGAATAGGAGGAAAACCATCACTGGTTATTCTTTCCAATTGTACTCTTCTCCCCTTCACCTCTGTAATACCGTTGATATTCCTCTGACTATCCACTCTCATTCCATCCTTCCCTGTTCTTCACACTCCTCTAGCTCTTCACTGCCTCTACCTCCTCGAACCATTTCAGGCCATTGTCTCTGTTCTGACTTCCATTTTGTCCCATTCCACCCCAAAAGTTAACTTGCCCAACTCTGTTTTGCCTTTTACTCTTGAATGTCTCACCTTGTTGCCTTCTCACCCTTCATCCCTTAGCCTGGATTACTCCTACTCTCTCTTTCCTCTGTTCTTACTCACAGGCTACTGAACCATGCTGGAGGAAGTTACAATCCAGGTTGACTGGGTACAAGATAAATCCGTGATACCCAATTTCAATCATGCCCTCACTGCTGCAGTCCAATGTTCTTTTTCACCCAAATTGAGTCCCTACCTCATTTCCATCAGAAGCTATTCCAGACTTTCTCTTCTCTCCTCCCACCTTCCACACTAAATCCACATCTGAGGCCATGCTCCTTTACTGAGAAAACTGAGGTTGCCTTATGTATGTACCTTCTCTTCATCTTAAAACTCCTTCCATTATGTACACTCCTGTTCCTTCTTCCTTTTTCTCAGTCTCTGAAGATGAGATGGCCCTGCTCTCTGTCAAGGACGACCCCTTTCTATGCGCTTTTGATCTTATCCATTTCCATCTTCTCTAGAAAATCATAACCCCAGTCATCCCCTGCGCCTCCTTCTCTATCTAAAACTTCCTACCCTATTGCTTTCAAATATCCCCAAATCTCCTCCATCCTTATCATTAAGCCCTACCAACTTCTCCATTTCACATGCAAACAACAACAAAAGATTTATTATGCCAGTTACTTCCACTTCCTTCCTTTCATTCTTCAACCTTTTGAAATCTGGCTTCTAGCTTCATCACTCAATATATAGTTTCATATTCTTTCCAATGTTATTAACTCTATCATCATTAAGAGATCTGATGAACTTTTCTCAGTTCTCATCCTCCAAGACCTATCTACTACATTTGACATTGATGACCACCCACTCCTTGATATCACTCTGTGCTTCTCTCTAATGAGGGTAGCTGGGTGGTGCATTAGATAGAACCCTAGGCCTAAAGTCAACAAGACCTGAATTCAAATCCAGGTTCAAACTTTTATTAGCTGTGTCATCATGGGTAAATCACTTAGCTATGTTTGCCTCAGTTTCTTCATCTGTACAATAAGCTGCAGAAGAATGTGGCAAACCACTCAGTGTCTTTGCCGGGAAACCCTAAAAGGGGTCACAGAGAGTTGGACATGATTGAGACTACTGACCACCACCACCACCATCATCAGCTACACTCTGTACTGATTGTCCTACCCATCTAACCACTTCTGTTGAGTCTCCTTTCCTGGTTCATCAAACATATCTTGGCCCTGTCTGTGCCCCAGGGCTCTGCTCTACATCTTCTTATACAGGATCACATATTTAACAATGAAAAGAACTTTGGATGCCATGGGGTCCAGAGCTCCTGTCTGGATAAGTAAATTGAAGGATAGAAAAGTTAAGTGACTTGGTCAGATTCCTACAGCTAACACATGCTGGAGATGAGACTTGAACTCAGATTTTAGTGATCCCAAGTCCAGTGCCTTACCTCTTTGCTTTCTCATCAGTTCCCAGAATTAAAGAGTCATCAGTGTACAAATGTCTCCAAGATGTACATATCCACCCCTTTGACCTCCACTGAGCTGCAGGCCTGCAGTATTTCTGACTGAATATCTCAGGGACATCTCACACTCATTAGGCCCACAACAAGCTCTTAACCCTTCCCCCAGATGTTCTCCTCTTCCAAATTTTCCTCTGTCTCTTGATTGTTAAAATCATCACAAGGATAGAGTATTCAAGTGCAACTCAATTCCCAACAGATGGTGAGACATGTGTATACCTTGGTTTGTGTTCTATACACTAAACCAAAATATCTCCCTCATTCCCCTTTTATATCTATTAATTGTTTGTCCTTGATTATGGAATCATGTGATCAAGATGTTACAAGTATTTATGTTCTTGTAGCACTGAGGTTAGGCTGAGTATGAACATTAGACCCACCTTGATACCTTCATAGACCCATCTCATGTGTAATGAAGAAACAAATCTTATATTGTCTCTCATTGCAGTTTTTCAATTTAAACTTCTCTTCTGCATCTGTTCTTCTTTTTATTAATCTATTTGGCAGACTTTCAAATGAACTGGTTAGCAACACTGGCCAGTTACGCAGTAGAGTTTCTGTAAGAGCAGAGCCAGTGTGACAGTGGTGGAAGCAAAGAAAGTCATGTCTGGAGATATTCTTTCCTTACAAAGTTTAGTCTATATATAAATATCCAATTATACTTTGTCCATTTATCATTTAATGTAGTACCTAGGATTAGTCAGTATAAAAGTAGATATTTTATATTATAGCTAGCTGTTCCCTCGTTGATTGGTTATATAGCTAAAGATGAAAAATAAATTTCTGTCTCAGCAAGAGAGCTTGTAAAATTTGCCAGCCATTTTCTACCATCTATTTGTGTGAATTAGCATAATCACTCTATTCTTGTTTTGAATCATAATACTGATACAAACTCAATGTCAAGCTACATTTAAGACTGTATTTGTCTGGCGTTAAACCAAATATTACAAAACTTTGTTCAAATATGAAAATCCAACAACAAAATTCAGTTTAGATATGATTACTTTATTATTTCAACATCTCCCAAATTGTAACTTATTTCATCAAAATGTTATTTATATTCAACAAAACTTATAAGATAAAGAAATTTAATAAGAATTTTACAGCTAATAGTAAGTATACGAAGTCTTTGATTACTTCATTTAATGCTTATGGAACATTCTGCATTAAAAAATCAAAATTGTTTGATAATTTAACTTTCATAATTTTATATTAAGAACTCCATAATTCTATGTAGAATACACTTTGTATTTTATAATTATATGATGCAAATTTTAATTTGGAGCTTTTGGGGGGGAGTAAAAATTACCTTTGTAACTATTATAAGCAATTAATGAATACTTCTAAAAGAATATTATGAGTAGTATATTAAATTACCCTGCTGGTTCATAACACATTTTGTTGTTTTTGACGGGGGTTTGGGGAACAAATAACAGGGTGAACCACTGACATACTGAAATCATAGATCTGGAACAAAATAAAAAAGTGCCAGATGCTATTTCCTTCCATTGGTGTTATCCATTTTTTTTATAATACAGTGTTTCATAGACAAGTTAAGTAACACATAATATTAGAACTGACTTCTCAACTTGAGCATTTCTGAAATATATGATAAGCAAATTGAAATAGGTAGACTAATATTCCCATTGAAGAATGAAGGTGCTTCTAAACATGCAGGTGTTTTAATAATTCATCAGAATTTACATTAATAATATAAAGATACAGGTATGTGCTATATAATGACATTTAATATAACTTCAAGAATCATATAGAGTTTAGTTTTGGAAGGAACTTCAATAATCAACTAACCTATTCTAATTTTCAAATCGCAGAAACTGAGACCTAAAGAGTTTAAATGACTGGTTCAGAGTAGTGGAAGAACACAGTGGAATTAGTGGAAGAACACAGACTCAAACTCAAGGCTCCTTTGTGATCTTGTGATAAGTCACTTATCTTTTTTGGACCCCTGTTTCCCTTTCTGTATAATGACAGAGTTTAACTTCCTATGAGTCATGTTAAGTTTCTATTCTCATTTTTGCTTCCTTTTCCCCATCATGATAGCCTGATCAATGAATTTATAAACATATAGATATAGATTGATAGGTATACACACATACATTCACACATATATATTTGTATATTCATACCCACATACATGCATACATACATACACACACATAGGTTCACAGCCCCTGAATTCTAATTTCAGACACACAATATCTATACAGACAGAAACTGAAAAGTTAGATGGATATTGGACAAAATTCAGCTTAACTTAATTCAGTATCTGCTCATTTATATGCAAGGTACTATGCTAAGTACTATAAATACAAAGACAAAAAGGACAAAAAAAAAATGCCTGTCTTCAAGATTCATGCATTCTCCTCTGAGCTATCCAACATTACACAGGTAAATATAATGTTTGACACAAGAGAGAACACCGACATATGACATGAGGAAAGACATTCTGTAGGAGACGACAAGGATTCTAGGTAAAAATGTCGAAATTACATTTTAGCAATCATATGGAGAATAAACTGGAGAGGGGAGAAGACCGTGAACGAACAGCCTAATTAGTTAACTATTGCGATAGTGCAAACAAAAGATTATGAGAATCTGACCTAAAGTGGTGACTGAGTGAGTGAGGAGAACAGGATGTCTCTGTTTGTTATGTAGAAGGAAATGAGTAACTGCATTTTGTAAAGAGATTTGTAAAAGCAAAGTTACAAGAATTACACATGGTCTTCCACCATCTGACTTGTTGAAACAAAGATTTTTATATTCTAACCAACATTCTGTTACATATGATCTTCAAAATCCTTACTCTCCTACCTCATTTAATTTTTATTTCCTTTGTTTCATTACTCTTCCAAAAATTCAAGCATCATTGCATTATTAGTGACAAAATGATTCCTTTTTTTAAAAAAAACCTTATGATCTCAGAGTTATTTTTGTATTGACTTTTTTGAAAACACTTTTTTTCTTTCTGTTCATTGTATTATTATACTTTGCTTATAATTACACAAGCAAAAATGCCCCTCTCCGTAAAGCCCTAACAAAATATATTATGTGGAACGTTAATTTAGCAACCTTTAAAATAACTTTCTTCTAATTTTTATGAGCATAAATTCCTTTTGATTCAGACATACATAAGCGTCATTGAGGATGTTGATGTCAGAGACATGATTTGGAAGTGCTTCCCCCTAAAAAACCAGCAGTGCAAAAAGTGCTTGTTACACCTGGGGACCAGAGTCTTGGACTCGGGCAAAGCTGGGGAGTTGTGCAGAAGTGTGATTTCTGGGAGGAAAAAGATGTTTTTACTGGAACATGTTTTTACTCCACTGAAACCCAGTTGTGGGTCCCCTTCACTGTTTTTAATTTAAATTCTAATCAAATGTTGTCACCCCAATGAATTGGACAATACGGTACCATAGATATAGATCTATATTGATAAGGCATCAGGAGACGTTCATATTACATGAAGTTGAGCAGCTTGGTTAATCTATGTGCCTTACTTTCCCCTACTGTAACATGGGGAAGGATAAAACGAATCCATTTTAGTTCTCTATCTATAATGCTTTTTAATAACGAAGGGTTCTTGTTGTAAATATCAGTTTTTGATGTACTAGGACACTCACAGCTTCAAAACCTATTTAAATATTATAAGGGCTTTTTTTGCCTTTAGAATAAGTGAGCTTTTATAGCTCTGCTGCCTGCTTTTTGAAGTTGTTTTGTTGGTGCTCTATTTTAATCAGCGACCTTTTTTGCTCAGTATTGTTTGGGCTGAAGCTTGAGATCTCTCCTACAAGGGGCTGGACCTTGAGGCGGCTCTTTTCCTCAATACTAGAAGTCATTTCTTTCTTTGAGATTGATGGAAGCCTGGCATCTAGATAGGTAGAATATACCATAAATGTATATACTACTTGTATGTCAGTATTCTTCAAAATATATAAAGCACATTTTACTTTAATGCCATATAACCTAGAGGAGATTTTAATGTATCTGATAAAGTAGAAGCCAATAACTTTTAAGAAATATTATATAATCTTGACTAAGCTGCCAAACTAGCGTATGTCGTGTATGTGTGTGTGCGTGTCTGTTGCAAAGTTAAATATCGTGCTTTAAACTTAGAGATTCAAAGTATTATCAAGATGTCAAGTCCTAGAGATTTGTTTCTTCTTAAAATCTTTTATCTCTCAATAACTACGTTTCTTTCTGGTCTTGACCAATCAATTTTATTTTATCAGTGAATTCCACATATGGAAACTCTCTCAATCAACGTATGCTGACAACTCCCCACCACCACCAACCGCCCTGGTAACACTTTATAGTGTTATCAAGTTGGCTTGTGTGCTTAAGTAATGTGGTGACTTGCCCATGATCATACAACTTTTGTCTGTGTTAGAGACAAGACTTGAACTCGGATCTTTCTGACGCCAGAGGTGACTTTTTGTTCACTGTGCCACAAACAATCTTTGACAAAGAAAATAACGGTTTTTGGCCTATGATAAATAAAAAGAAAAAATCTGAATCCTTTTGAACTAGTTCTATTTAAATGTCTATGGAACATTTATATCATTCCAGGTTTCATGCTGAAGGAATATCAATCACTCAAAGATTTACGAAGCATCTATTATGTACTAGGCAAGACAGACAGAAATCAAACAGTTCTTCTCCTCAAGAAGCCTCCATTCTCTCAGGGGAGAGAATACATGCACATAAAAGTTTATACGAACATTAATATAACTGCAAGGAGAGGCACTGGCTACTGGGGGACCCCAGAAACGCTTTGAGTAGGAGGTTGCATCTGAGCTGTGGTGCTGAGAAGGGAGAGTGTCCCATGAGGGACAAAGCTGTGAAGAAAGGAGAGTCATGTCATGTATGAGAACAGGAGGAAGGTGGTTTGGCTGGACTGTAGAATATGTAAAAGAGAATAATATGTTGGAGCTAGATTGCCAAAAGGCTTTAAATTCCAGAGGAATTTTTCTTTGATCCTAAAGGAAGGAGTCACTGGGATTTATTTAGCATGGTTAGAAGCGTGCTTTTTTAGGAATGTCTCTTTGGCAGATCTATGGAACATGTACGTAGAGAGGGCAGAAATTTGAGTCAGGGTAGCCAGTTAGGAGGCCATTGCAATAATACGGATCAGAGGTAATAAGGACCAGAATGCAGATGAATACTGTGAAAGTGGAGGAAAGCAGACAAATATGAGAAATATTTTGGAAGTAGAATAGACAAAATTTGTCCACTGACTGCCACTAACGGTGTTCCTATTTACCAACACCCCATAGATTTAGATTAAGACAGATTAGAATATTGAGAATATTGAAATTTTATGTGCTTTTAGAGGACTTTCCATTTTGTAGGTACACGTTTAAACAATTTGACTTTGAGAGTTTTAAGTTCTATCTGCATACACACAAATGAGAAGAAGGTCTGTGGTGGTTAATTATACTAGTTCCTGGTTTATAATAGCCTATTTCGCAACATGGTTTAGATAGAAAAAGAAAAGAAAAGCACAGAATGTTGGGATAATTGTTGCTATTTTAGGAATAATCTTATACCTGTGATAAATTCATGGCTTCCCCAAATTGTGTCATGATGAAACCTGCCTTGTGCTTTTTTCTAGTTCCTCTTCACCTAAACGCCCTAAGCAGCTGTCTTATTGAGGTGGTAAAAGTTGTAGTGTATGGGGAGTCGTCAACACTTACTTAATATTGAGTACACGCAGAGGGGCACGGTGGCCTCTAGGTTGGGTCAAATAGACGTTTTCCCTAGCATCAAACAACCTACTCTCTGGAGTAGAAACAAATTAAAGCATATATATGTGTACACACATGCAAATATATATATATATATAGATAGATAGATATATGTGCATGATAGATATATACGTAATGCATACATGTGTACATGTGTCTATTCATAGATAGATAGTTGGATGTATGCACACATATACCTAAGCATGCAGAGCTGTATCAATATGTACATGCATACACAAGTGACATTGAAAAAATCCATACATAACCAATTATAATTGTATTGAGATGCAAGTTTATAGTATCAGCTAAATAATCTCAAAGGATGCTAAATAATGAAATGACATTTCAGATGGGGCTGATCTATAAAGACTTAATGAAGGAAATTAATCTTCAGCAGAGTTTTAAAGGACAGTGGTAATATATCCTGCTGGAAATAAGGACTGAGGAAACCTGCTACAACTAGTAATGTACTTGTTACTCTGCATAAGTAATCTTTTACCTTAAAGTGGAGACATGACCCTGTTCTGGCCTAGTTCTGTTTTACTATTGAAAAACTTATAGAAAAGACTGTATTTTTCCATATTAGACAAAAAGTAATATTTTTGTTGTTGCAGTTGTAGTCTTTAGGATGTATCGTTGTAAATGTTACCAGATTTTAAGTGCAGGTAAATTGAACCTTTCAGAGGTAAGATATACTTGTTGAACTTTCCAATTACATCATTTATAAAATGGTCAAAGTCAGTTTTTGTGTGGCAGTGGAATCGAATATTTGGTCATTCTTAATTTGTTGGCTCATATTGCTAGGTTAAGGTATCTTTTTGTGTTAACTGGTAGGTATTTGTATTCAAATGATAGGAAAGAATTTCCAAACCTTCAGTAAGAATTGCTGAGTATGCAGTAATTAATATAAATTCAGTTATCTTCCAGAGTCAGTAAATACTATATGACTCCTGTCTTGTTGCCTGCTGCCCAGGTTACTCTATTCTTTAAGCATCATAATGAGAGAGGGGCCACGGTGTAATAGAAAGAATACCAACTAGACGTTAGGAGAACTTTACTTCTAGTCTCACCTTTGCCACTGATGAACTTGATGGTTTTGGACAAGTCACTTTAGGTCATTAGACTTTAGTTTCCTCACTTGTCAAGTTAGATGATTTTTTAAATCCTTTTCAGCTCTATAACTAGGTATTTACAACTGAAGCCACTAAGTTAGTTGATTTCACCTTGTGAGTTATTTTAATGTTTTCTCTCATGGTTTACCAGCAGTATTATGGCAGAAGGGAGCATAGAAGGTTTTGGATAATTAAGTCCAGTGCATAATGGCATGTGAGAACCCTGGGAAGAACTAGTTTCTTCTAAACAGATCATGCAGTGGTCTTCTTGATATTAAAATGATGTTTTGTGCTATTTATAATAGAAAGAGAACTGTTTATTCCAAAATGGGATTTACATAGCTGGACTTTCCAGTTAGAAGTTGTCAGATTGGCAAGTATTAGGTAAAGGTTAAATGAAAAGATAAATTTCTAGTTTTCCCTATTGGGGAGGAAATAATAGCCATTCATAGTTTATCTTGCCAGTAAGGTTATAATTGCTAGAATTAGGATTTCTAGGTAAAAAGGATCAAACATTATCCTTGATGAAAAGATGTGGTATCATACATTACTTTCTTGTTATAGGAAAAAATGATTGTTTCATTTATATTTTAAAAACAAGATGGAAATAAATTTTTTTGTATTCTGAAAACAAAGGTAACCTTTTGGTTTTGTTTGAAAAATATGAACTATTGTACAAAAATTTGTGGAAATTTTTATTATTTTCAGCATTACAACAACCCACAAAGTGTTAACACTGTTAGAAGTTTCTGTGGTTCACCACAAACATCCTTGCATTTGGTCACTTGACATTAAGAAGGAAAAAGGCTGAATATGAGTCATTTGGAGGAAAATTCCTCTGAAAGGTTTGTAGTGTTAATATTGTTACATTCACTCAGTGCATGTATATAAAGAAGAAACGTTTTACTTTGAGAGGTGTTCCCTTCAATATATAAATTAGGCATCAAATCAGTGACTTTTCTAACTTTGCATTTAAGTTATTTTGTTGTGTACTTCATGTGGTGTATATTGTATATGAGGTGACACCGGAATATATATGCTAATGTTAGTGTGGTACATTTCAAACAGTGACTGTTTATATAAGATCATTTAACCATTACATCCCTTTTCTTTCTTAGCTTCTAAAAGTATTTGGTCAAACCAACAATCTTTTTTGGTCTTGAAGAACAGACTGGAAACTTATTGGTCTAATTCCCCTTCATTATATCCCTCACCTATCGTATTTCCTGAGGAGAATAAGTGTTCTTAGAGACACTATGAGGGGTTTGATCTCCTTTGGGATAGATTCAAGGTAGTTCCTGGGGTCTTCAGTCAAATCAGTCTTACAGGGTTTAAAAAAAACCACAACAATACACCATTCTTCTGGCTTGACTAGCCTAAGATGTGGCTTACAAGCCTATTGGAATTTTTTAACTCTGTGGTACTTCCTTCTAACCTTGTATAAAATGCTCAAGAATCTGTTTGTTAGTGGGACTGCCATGCTAGTTGTTAGCTACTTAGGAGGAACATTTGAAACGCTAACTAAAAATGCCATAAACACTTCTTCTTCTGTATTGTTATTTATATGTAAATTATGCTAGTAATGGCAGTATGAATGTTGGGCAGTATATTTGTGCAAGACATGCTTTGTGTTTGGTTGATTACATTGACTTTGTTGACATTTTTAGTATGAAACATTACAGGATTTGGCCTCTGCTGACATACGTTCTGGCTCCTATACATTGTTCGAGTATTAAATGTTGAATCAATGCTTCTTTGGCCAGAATCTGACAAGGCATATAATCTCATTTAGTTGAGTAATCCCAGTAAATGATTTTACAATGAAAGGAGTGATTGTTTTATTGCTTCATTTTCAAAATGGTGTTTAAAATCATGTTAACAGTTATATGCTAGCTGTAAACCATATATTAGTACTTGAGCTTGAAAATGAATTCTGTGGTTATCTTGCAGTTGTCAAATTCCTGTTCGGATAAAATGATACTGGAAATCATTTAGTTTTTCATATGTAATAATAGCACTATTGATTCATTTTCCTCACTCACAGAGGGTCCTTACATGAAGATTGAATAATTTACCCCACTTTAGCATTCTTTAAAATTATCCAAATCTATTTAACAAAAAACAAAAGCAGACTTAGCTACGTCAGCATATGTCAGCGTGTTTACTTGTTGTTGTGACTTGAAATGATGAGTTTGCTAAGTAGTTTCAGTTCCAAGATATTTACCATTCAACCTTTTAACAATACCGAATTTATTTTAGCCTTAAAAATACAATATTTGTAATCATAGTAGCTTTGATTATTCAAAAAGTGCAGGAGTCTTAAATTCTAATTCCACTTTTACTTAAAGTAGTCAAAGATGGAAATCCATTATTTTTTCTCCTCAATGAAGCAAAAGAGGTGAAGAAGGGGAGGAAAGATTTAAGATAAGGTAGAATAACATGATGGTAAAAAAAAAAAGTTAAATATTTGTATAGGCTAAAGGAAGGTATGGAATGGCATTCCTGGGAATCTGTTAAACATCAGGATGCACATTGAATGGCATCACTTGAATGCTTTTTAAAAATAAAGAAAATACAAAGTAGTGAGATTGATTTTTTTAAAACTAGTATGACAGAATTTTACATCCAAATGAGTGTTACCTTTCAAAATATTGGTAGACTGGGAATTTTTGTCTCATTGCTCAAAAACTTTCAGAAAACATCTTTTGAATTTGTCTTTGGATAATATTTACAAGCCAAAAATGAAAATCCATCATATTTCTCTACAGCATAATCTTTTTAGTATCAAACTGCTTATATTGCAATTTATTCATTAGACAGGGCTCCAAATAACTTTCTCTTGTTTACAAAAATGAAATCTACTTTCAAAGGAAAAAGATTTCCACCTGTTTTTAGGGAAAGTTAAGAGGTGTAAATGGAAGTGTCCTTAGGATAAGTCTTTGTCCTCTTTTTTGTTTATATGTTAAGTTCCAATGGATTTCTTTAAAACAAAAATGAATCATGTTGCTGTCAGTCAGAGGCACAAGGAGGAAAGGCTGAAAGACTTTCAGAGCTGATGATCCTGTGATTCTTTATAAATTAGAATAAAGTGAAGAAGGCAGTGTTCTGTTCTGTTCATGAGATACTTTGTTGGCTTTCATTTCATCCTCCTCTACTCTTAAGGCATTATGAATATCATACTTTCTTTTTTTCTGAATTTACATAATCAGGCTATTATAATCAGACATCCAGAATGTGAAGAGTACATGCCTCGTAATCTTGTACAATCACCTTGAAAGATTGTTGTCCCATTTACCTCCAGAATGCCCAGGTAATTTATTAAATATATACTTACAGTGTCATCATGAAAGGTAGATATTAAATAAAACATTGAAGAAAAATAAAAACTAGGAAAAATAAGACATCTGTGTTTAACATGACCTGTGCACACCAAAAAATAGTTTTAGATACGTTTGAAAAGTGAAAGAAAATTAATATTGATTTGGAGAAGAATTCAACTAAATGCTCTAATGACTCATGGAACAAAAAAAATGAACTTTTTAACCTAAGAAATAACGGCAAATTTCTGTATAAATATTTTTGTTAATTCATTCAAAGTTAGCTTCCAAACCCTAATAGGTGTATCGCACTTGAAGTTTTGGCACACAACTATTTCATGAATACCATTTATTTCTTCTTCTGTTCACCCTAGGAAATATGAAGACTATAAATAAACTTGAGAAGTCAGTCAGCAAACATTTATGAAGGTCCAACTATGTTCCTGGCACTGTGCAAAACATTAGGGACGCAAAGAAAGTCCCTGCCCCCCAAGAAGCTCACAATCTAATGGAGGAAGACGCTCAGCGGCGGCGAGAGGGGGAGGATAATGCCATCCCCAGGAGTGCTATTCAGTCAAGTGCACATCCTCATTTGGAATTTTCTTGGCACAGACACTGGAGAGAGAAATTTGCCATTTCCTTCTCCAGCTCATTTGACAGATGAGGAAACTGAGGCAAACAGGGTTAAGTGACTTGCCCAGGGTCATGCACCTAGTTAAGTGTCTGATGCTGGATTTGAACTCAGATCTTCCTGATTCCAGATCCAGTGCTTCATCCACTGAGCTACCCATCTGCCCTCTAAATTATATTAATCTTAAAAAAAAAAACCAGTTTCAAATTTCATTCAGAAAAGGAAAAAAAATGATCATTTTGTCTTCTGTGCACCTTACTTGCTCTCTTTCTTTGATCTAGAAATGGTATGGGATATAAAGGAATTGTCTACAGAATTGAATTATGCTTATACACACGCGCACGCACACACACACACACACACACACAGTCTTAAGAGTGGCCCCCAAGAGCAATATTAAGATGAGGGACACTGAAAGAAAAAGAACCCCAACTGTACGTGTGTGCGTGCGTATGTGTGTATGTGTGTGTACGGAAGAGGTGCTTCTCCACTGGTCAACATGTGAGTAATTAAGATAAATTTAGGAAAACTGAAAAGTTTTTTTTTAATTAAAATGTCTCTGATTCGTTTTTAGTTATATTCTGAAAGTCAGACGTTTTTAGGCATAGCCTAACATAGAACAAAAATCTTACAGAAAATACCCTAGACAGCTAATTAGCTGGCTCAAGTATAAACTGCCTGTTGGCTTTGAGATTGCCAGTTTCTCAGGCCATCAGTGAGTTTGTACTTACAGTATCAGTTTCTCTCATCACCCCTTTCAGTTCTGAATTGTGAACTTTTTAGGCCCTGATCCCCCACAGTCAGGTCTAACTTATAGTCCCATAAAAAATAGAAGGCTTCCTTATTCTAACCATGTAAAGTCCAAATGGCAGCAAATATATGAGGGATGGAGGTAGATAGAATTCACTTGCCAAACACTTGCACTTAGAATAAGCAATCAGGATCAATAAATTTATATGGTTAGTTATAAATTACAATATAAATACCAAGTGTGCTGCTTAGGAAAAAAATGTTCTAGTCAAATGTTTTTTTTTAATTAAACTGAGAGGTTTTGGTACTTGTTTTTAAAAAGATAATCCTTAATATAGGTTCCTTTCATACATTTTTCTACTTTCTTCAAAAAGGAGAGTGCTGGTAAAAAAAAAAACAA
>CM053769.1:691338003-691362690 GCA_028658325.1 Potorous gilbertii
AAAGAAAGGAAAGAAAAGCTACTTCTACAAATGTAATTCCTAAGGAAATAAAATAAAAACTCATTTCCAGTTCTCTTTCTAGCTTCAGTAATGCATAAACTATTGGGAATGATTAGGGAATAAACTGTTCTAACTAATGATTTTCCTGAATAACTGATGGTTGAACTGTTAATGCCCAAATGGTTTTTGATTCAACTCTTTAAAGAAAGTCTTATAAAATATTATGAAACTACTCTGACTTATAAAATGGTAAATTTTTTTTAATGCTTAAAAATGGGGGGGGGGTTGCTATAGATTCTTTTTTTTCTGAAAAATATCATTTTATCAGTAGTAAATTTGTGTTTGATTCTAAGTTAGAGCTCTTGCTAAGGGAATTAGCTGAGAAATGCTTAGGATTTACCATTTTATTTAAATTCCAGTTCATTTGAGCTTCACTGTTTCAAGTCAAAAGTTGTTTGGAGTGAAGGCTGTTGCTTTAAGAGATAAAGGGAAAATTATTCTGTTCTAATGAGGGAAAAAAATAGTTATAGGTTTCGTGCCACTGACATTCACAGAGAAGCACCCACATAGCTGTACTCTTTTTCAGCTTCTCCTACATGACCAAGTAGAAAGAGAAATTCTTCCAGATAACTATTATGTTGTCTTTTCTGTTCCCTACAGACCTTTCCCAGGATAGGTGAGAGAGGGAGAGAAATACTTGTTATACCCTGAAGCTGTCAGAGAAAATAGGGAGCCAAGTAAAATAAGAAAGACAAATCCATAGGGATTTTTCATGCCAAATTAGTTGATGAGAAAAAAGAAGGAAGACTTTCCTCCTTAAAGTAAGGAGTGAGATAGGAATCATAATAGTTAAGGATTACTGAGAATGGTACCAAGTTGTACCTGATGTTTATTTCTTATAACCCTACCCTTTCAGCAAGCATAGCATACAATGTAATATTTGTGCTGTGTTATCTCTGATATAGTCACCATCACAAAGCTGGTCGACCTTCTGTTCTTGTGTTATTGTCCCTGTTCTTCCCAGAGTGCTGACCATTTTCCACCTCTTGGGCTGGGAGAGCTTCCCACTTCCCCTCTGGTTTCTTGCTTTCTATCACTTCTCCCATTCTTCTTGACTTTTGAAGAAAGTATTAGCCTTTTAAAAATCAGAGTAGCTTTATCTTTTCAGAGTAAATTAATACCACTCACAGGATGTGATTCAGTCTTGGCTCTTTGGGACCATGTATGATGATTTCTAAGTGCTCAGAGAATATTTTTGTTTTTTCCTGGTTGTTTTTGGGTCTGTGCTTGTGTTGGGAGTCTAAGTACTCTGGGAGGCAGTTCTCTAGCATTAGAGATAATATGGTTCCTGACAGAAACAAAAATGTTTGTTTTAAGTGATATTTTTGTAAGTACTCATCTATGTGCAAAAAAAATATCATAATCAATAGCCCTGTCTCCTTTAGGTAAGTTGTACAGTTTACGGGAAGTCTTTAGCAAAAATTAAACTTCTATAAGGCTAACTAATAATCTATAACTGAATGTTTATAAGCTTGTTTTATTCTTTATTTTCATACGTTGATGGGGATATTCCCTCCAGAAACACATCACAACTTCTCCACTTAAAATCATATGCAATTCTTGCCCATATTTCCCCATAAATTCTCTATAGAGTATTGACTCACTATGCTTAAGAATTTATTTTTGCTCTTTTGATATCTGGGGAGCATCAACATTACCACTCAAGGTATTTTTTTTCTGCTTCTTATTCCTTATACATGACAACCTACATCCTTTTCTCTCCTGTGGAAATTTGTCACGAGTAACAATTGAAATACAGATATTCCCTTCACACATCTTTATATTCCCCTTTGAATTATTTAAAATTTTAATTCTTTTGAGATCATGGTGTCCCATGATTTATATACATGTGATGATACCACCAGGAAAATATGTTACAGAGATAGACTTCTGCAGCAGCAAGCAATTTGGAATCTTTGAAAACGACACTATACAATTTTCCAAATGGAGATCTAGCTTAATCTCCTATATAAACAGAGGGGTCTACTGAATTTCCAGGGCATGCTTCTATAGTGTGATACAGAACCTCTTGAGATTTGTCAAATCTTGTAATGGTTAAGACATTCCTAGTGATACATATAGAAATAAATGATACTACCAAAAGAAATTAAAAAAAACATTGCTAAGGATTTTGAAGTCTTGGGAGGGAAAATTGAAGACATTAAGGACCCAGGTGGTGTTTTTGATCACTATTGCCAATGGAAGGTAGAAAATTCAGAAGAGAGAGGCAGATTTGCAAAATGAAACAGATGGCTAAGAAGATGGTGTCTGAGAATGGGATTTGGATGTCTGTACTCTAGCTTAAAATCTAACTAGTAATATGCATTCTTGGCCAGGGCTGGAGTGTACTTAACAAGGGCCAGTAAAACGTGTGTGTGTGTGTGTGTGTGTGTGTGTGTGTGTGTGTGTGTGTGTGTGTGTGTGTGTGTATTTCTCCAGAGATTCATGAATCTTCTCAAGAAGGAGTTAAAATGAAAAGCAAGAGGCAGGGGGAAAACTTCCAAGCTCTATAACATAGCAAAAAGAATAGCAGACAAGAGCCTTAGTAATTCAAGACAAATTCTGAGAAGAGAGGCAACGTGAAGCTTAGGTAATATAAATATACCACATGTAAGTAACATATCAGATAAACTAAGATCCCTTCACTAGGTTGTGATCAGACAGACAATCAGACTAGATTGAGTTGACAATCAGACTAGATTTCTCATAGGTATCACAAAGTCATCATGTTTAAAATTAGGTCTATTATCTTTCCCTAAAAACCCATACCTCTTTCACATTTACATGTTGAAGTCAATAAGTGCGTGGGACAGTGGTGGTCCCGGGTTAGAAACCACGGTGCATCATTCTTAATGTCTCACTCTCTCTCATCTGTATACCAAATCAGTTGCTAAATCTTGTCTTCTTCACACCATCTCTCACATATATGTACCCTTCTTCCCATTCATACAACTATCATACACTCTCTCATCTGTATACCAAATCAGTTGCTAAATCTTGTCTTCTTCATACCATCTCTCACATATATGTACCCTTCTTCCCATTCATACAACTACCATACTAGTGTAGGTCTTTCTCACATCTCACCTAATCTATTAAAATAGCCTTAAAAATGGTCTTCCAGCCTCATCTCTCCCCACCCTTATCCATTCTTCACACAGCTGTCAAAGAAGTGACCTTAAAATATAGACCTAACCATGTCACTACCATCACCACCACCCTGACCACCATCACTACTACCATCACCATCCCTCCCATGCAATAAATCCCAGTGGCTCCCTTTTACCTTTAGGGTCAAATGAAAATGCCTTTGTCCCTTGCAACTCTTTACAACCTGTTGCTGAATACTTCTCTCTCTCCAGTCTTGTTATACACTATTCCCTATCCACAAATAATGTACTCCATCTCTCATCTCCATGCCTTTGCACTGGCTGCCACCATGCTCTCCCTCATCTTGGCCTCTTTGAATCCCTGGATTCCTTCAGGACTCAGTTCAGATTCTTCCTTCAGCAGGAGGTCTTCCTTTTCTACTCTTCTCAGCTGCTGATGCCTTCCTACTTAGGGTACCTTCTATCTCCTTTGTACATATCTTATATGCACCTATTTGTGCGTGTGTTTGTCACCTCATTAGAATGTAAGCTCCTTGAGAGCAGCAACTAGTTTTGCTTTTTCCTCGTAAGTACTTAATAAATGCTTGATTAGGGCCCTGAACAATCTGATTACAATCTGCCTTTCCAGGCTTATTGCACATTGCTTCCTTTTATGTATTCTGAACTTTAACCAAAGTGGACAACTCTAAATTCTTCATACTCACAACTCTATCCCTTTCTTCTATATAGTCACTTTACCTGTCCCACCATGCCTCCTTGGACTCTTCTGCTCAGTCACTTACATCTTCAGGTAGATTCCTTCTCCAAGGCCCATGTCAGTGCTGTCCCCATTGTGAAGCCTGTGCATAACCTGAGCCAGTCTAGCTCCGCATGCTCTTCCATCCTCAGATGTTACTAGAGTGGTGCGTCCACATGTTATTTCAGAGCAGAGACTTCGCTTCTATTTTCATTTCTAATCCCTGTTGCCTAGAATGGTGCTTTGAACGCAGGTGTCTAATTCATTCATTGAACTCAATCTATTAAAACTTGTGGGCAAGTGACTCCTCCATGATAAAATTAATTAAAATTAATTAAAAGAGAGGGGAGCCAAATGTTATCAGAAGAGGTCCCTTGTTTAGGGAGAGCAGATTGCAAGGAGATCAGCATAGGTGAGCTGCAATGCCTTAATCTGCAGGAAAAGCGAGGACACAAAAGGATAGGAAGTTCTCAAGAATGAAATCCAGCAACTTCAAATTGAAATCATACCGATAAAAGTGAGAAAAATAGAAGTCTGCTTTAAGAAAAACTATGTGGTCATACAAATAAGTACTTAACTCAGGTTTTTAAGACCTATATAGCAGATGAAAGCAAGGCAAAGTATCTAAGTATGAAAATAAAAGAACAGTAGTTAAATAAGAAAATGATCTGGACAGCGTGGCAGCACAGTAGAGTGCCAGGCCTGGAGACACAAGTATAAAATGGTTGACACCTAGAGAATAGTTTTTATAAAAAAGTCCTGAGTTCAAATCCAGCCTCAGACACTTCTACCTGGGCAAATCACTTAACCCTGTTTATTCCAGTTTTCTCATCTGTAAAATTAGCCGCAAAAGGAAATGGTAAATGAGTCTAGTATCTTTGCAAAAACAAACAAACAACAACAACAATAAAAAACCCAACAATGACACAAACAAAAAAACACAAATGGAGTTACCAAAAGTCAAACATGACTGAAAACGATCAAACAACAAAGAATATGGTCAGGAATGCTGAAGTGTAGAATGGGCTGAAGGTGAGAACAAATACTGTGGGAAGAGAAAAACACTACCCGTGTAACCCTAAGCAAGTAGCACAAACCTCTGCTTGCCTCAGTTTCCTCATCGTAAAGTACGGTAATAAGAGCACCTCCACCTCCCCACCCCGAACGTGGTTGCAAGGATCAAATGAAATAAGAATTCTAAAGCACTTACCACAGTAACTGGCATGTAGCCAGTGCTTTATATATTTATGTTAACTGTCATCATCATTTATTCACCAATAAAGATCCTAAGGGAGTGTGTTTCAGAAGGTGATAGTAAAGCCCTTAGCACAGCGCCTGGAACGGAGTAAGCGCTATATAATGTTTTCTGTTGTCATTCATTTGTTTCCGTCACGTCTGGCTCTGTGACACCCTGTGAAGTTTCCCATTTCCTTCTCCAATATAAATGTTACTTATTATTATTTATTATAATTGTTATGTGAACAGGAGAATAGACCAAGGGGAAAAGTCCAGATTTCTTTACTTAACTCTTACTTTGCTTCTCTTTTCTTATGTAAAATGAATAATTAGAAAGGATGCAAAATGTTTTACAGAGTTGAAACTCAAGAAGAAGATGGTAAGAAAACAGTTACTCTCATGATTTTCAACTTTCCGGGCCCTGACAAAATATCCCCAAAGATTCTAAAAGAATTGGGAGCACTTTTTGCTCAGAAATCTTTAAAATAGGCCGAGGTGGCACAAGACCAAAGAAAGGCAGAAATGCAATTCTTCAAAGAGGGAAGAAGGTAGAGTTTGCAGTCTACGCATCATCAATTTAACTGGGATTCTTGACAAAATTCTAGAACATATCATTAAAGAGATAGTTTGTCAGTATTTAGAAAAGGAAGCAATTAACACTAAAAGCAAGCAGGGATTTATCAAGAACAAGTCATGCCAGAATACGTTCATTTCCATTTTTGGCATGGCAATTGGATGAGAATTGCTACAGAGACCATATACTTGGACTTCAGCAAGGGATTTTGCAAATATTCTTCTTGACAATGTAAGAGACACAGCTTATGTCCTAGTATAATAAGTGGACTAGACCCTCCTCCTCAGTAGTCCTGAAAGAGTCTATATAACTTTGAGAGCAGTCTCAGTATGGCACCCTAAGGATTTGTCCTTGGTCCTGAGCTGTTAGTTGTCAGACATTTTTGTCAAAGGCTTGGCTGAAAACATTAAAAACATGGTTGCCAAAATTCTAGATGACATTAAGGTGAGAGGAATGAGTGGTTCGTTCAGTGACAGAGTCCGACTATGAAGAGATCTTGGTGGGTCAGAATAATGACCCAAATCAAATACAGTGAAATTTAATGAGTAAACATGAAGTTCTGCACGTGGATTTGGAAACTCACTTTCACAAGAACAAAGTGTTGACACCTTAGCGAGAGAACAGTTTGTATGAAAAAGTGCTGGACAAATTCGTTATGAGGTAAGACTGTATAATGGCAGTCACAAAAAGCTCATGTTGTTTTAGGCTGCATGAAGGGAAGTTTGTTGTCCAGAAGGAGGAGGATAATTATTACACGATAGTATGACCTTGTTAGGCCATATCTGGAGTGTTCTGTGCAGTGATTTATACTACATTTGAGGAAGGACATTGACAAGTTGGTTCATATCCGGAAGGCGGCAACCAGAACTGTGAGAGAACCAGAGACCATGGCTTCGAAGAATCAGTTGAAAGAATCAGGGATGTTTGGCATGGAGAAGAAAAGATTTTAGAGGGAAATAACTGTCTTCCAAGTATTTGAGGGGTTAGAATGTGGAGAATGGATTCCACCTGACCCAAGAAGCCAGTTCTAGGAGCCATGAGAAGTTGAAGAGAGGTAGAATTAGCCTTGAGGTAAGGACAAACCATACTATATCTAACATACCTATATCTATCCATTTATATATGTATCCATTTAAATATACACACAACCCTCCATAGTATAATAAGGAATTTTATGAATTAATTTTATGTAATCATGATACTTTTTCAGCATATTTCAGTGTGATGTTCCTGACATGTCTGAGTGTCCAGTGATCATCCTTTTTGTTGGTTTTCCAGTGAACATTGTATTATTTCAGAGAACCATGATGTGAATTTGTGAGATTCATGTCCAGAGTGTGATTCGTGCACTAGAAACCATCTGTTTGTTATAAGGATCTAGTTTAGTTTTATTAGTTCTCAATCCTAATCAATATTACATACAAACTGTGTTGTCTCTGACTCCATTTCATTATAGATTCTCTAGATAATATAAGTGGCTTGTGTGTACTTCCATCTTGTAGACATTGTCCACATTTTAAAATGAATAATTAGATTTTGTCTTTCTTTTAAAAGACTTTGTTTCTCTATTCTCCCCTTCATAAAGGCAGGAATTTAGAATCCTAAATGTCCAAAGATACTTTAGATGTTACCCACTGAGAGCAGAAATATCTTCTCCAATGCTCCTAACAAATGACCACCTTCTTCTCAAAGGTTTTCAGTGATAGGGCTTTACTCATTTCACAAGGCAGTCCATTCCATTGTTAGAAAGTTATTTCTAATACTGAACTGAAATTTGCCTTTTTCCTTTTTCCATAACACATCCCCTAAAGTAGACAACTAACACATACCTCCCTTCCCTGGCTAAGTACAGCTTAAACATCTCCAGTTCCTGAAGCAGTTTCTCATTTAATAGTATTTCCAAATTCATCCCCATCTTGGTTTTAGTCTTCTGGAGATGCTAGGTAGAATTATAAAATCATATTACTTTTAGAGTTAGAGGTACCTTACCTATCATCCAATCAAATCTCTTCATTTTTACCAGTGAGGAAAATGAGAACTGTAGTAAATTCAGGTAGCTGAGCCAAGTGTGGTATATCTTATTCTCTGCATTCTAACCCTTCAAATACTTGAAGACAGTTTTTGCCCCCCAAAATCTTCTTCTCCATGCCAAACAAACTCCATTCTTTCGATTGGTTCTCCTAAGTTACACTCTCTGGTCCTCTCACAATTCTGGTTGCCTTCTGAATATGATCCAATTTGTTAAATTCCTTCCTCAAAGGTGGTAAACTAACAAACAGAATAATCCCAGGTTCTTAAGCTCTAAATCTAGTGTTCTTTCTTTCATTTTCTTTTTTATTTTTACTGCACTACACTTGCCAAAGTTTCTTAAAATATAGCTCCTTGAGCTGCATACAGCGTTATGGGTGTGGTCTGACTGGAGAATATTATGACATTGTTTTGATACCTTTGATACCTTTAATCTAGACATTCTACTTGTATTAATGTAGCCTGAGATTTATTAGTGCTTTTTTCAAACAGCTATGACATTTTTAGCTTATATTGTGCCTTTGCCCAACTTAAAATCCCTGCATTCGCTCTGCATGAATTAATTTAAAGATAATCTTACCCATCATAAGCTAGATGAATTGACATAAAAAAAAACCCAAAACTTAACATGCAAAATATTTATTCCTGTTCAGTTTTATCTAAAGTGTCATGCTGAGAAGATTACTAGATTTGGAGTGAGAAGACCCGAATTAAGAGTCCAGAATATGTTGAAAAGCTACGTGACCGTAGTTTGTATGAGCCTAGCACTGTGCCCAGCATATTTGTTGTTCTGTTGTTTCAGTCGTATCCAACTTTTCATGACCCTATATGGGGTTTTCTTGGCAAAAATACTGAAGTGGTTTGCCTTTTCCTTCTCCAACTGATTTTACAAATGAGGAAACTGAGGCAAGCAGCATGAAGTGACTTGCCCAAAGTCACACAGCTAATAAGTGACTGAGGTTAATTTTGAACTCAGGAACCACTGGGCCACCTAGCTGCCTTGCCTATGCCTGGCATTGAGTAGGTACTTAATAAATGTTTATTGACTGCTTGTCTGACTGATTATGGCCAAATCATTTAATCTCTTTAAATCTTAGAAGATTAGAGTCTTTATAACTGGGAAAGACCTTAGAGATAATCCAGTATAGTCCTCTCATTTTATAGCTAAGGAAAGTTAAGCCTAGAGAGGTTAAGAGATTCTCCCAAGGTCACATTAGGTAAGTATTAGTGCCCTCTTTAGAACCCAGATGCCTTGATTTCAAATCCTGTGTTCTTTTCACTTACACTATGCTGCGTACCTCCCCTTAATCTATAAAACTGAAATAATACTCATGCTGCCTACTTCACAGGTTTTTGGAGAGGTTTTGTAGTCCAGGCCTGACTCATGATGCCTTAGAGATTGGAATGAAATGAGACATTTGTAGAACATCTAACAATTAATAAAAGGGGATGTGAGTGGAGATAGAGGATTGTTACTGAGCCAGAACATGGAAAGGATGCACGAGAAATAGAGCTTCCCTGTCTCTCTTGTTGGCCATGCAAATGAGTTCATGAAGCCTAAGGGAAAATTGTTCTAGTCTCCTTCTGGGCCAGCTGTTATTAAGAACCTGAGCCAAATAAGTCTTGAGGGGACTTTAAAGACTTGTAGAAAAAACTGGCCTAGTCTACATGATAGATATAACTCCAACAGGAGAAAAGAGCTTTGTAATCCTTAAAATACTATATACATTAGAGTATGTACGAACTCTATACGTATAATTATTGCAAGTCTTGGTCCAGCATTCCAGCCTGTCTAAATCTTTCCTACTCCTGTCTTCCGTAGAACATACACATACTAAATATACACATATGTGTAGTAGTACCCCATTATGATGTCACTCGTGTGCTTGGTAAGAGTGTCATGTATGTCTTCAACCTTTATGCCATGGCTAAAAACGATGAGCAAGATGGAGTTCATGAGAAACCCCATGTACAACCCTCAGAGAACTCCTTTCACCTTAGTCA
Organism: Potorous gilbertii; assembly: GCA_028658325.1. Lineage (NCBI taxonomy): Eukaryota > Metazoa > Chordata > Mammalia > Diprotodontia > Potoroidae > Potorous > Potorous gilbertii. The sequence continues at coordinate 691,347,752 of CM053769.1, forward strand.
GCTCCCAAATGAAACATTGTAGCCATGTGAATACTTCTCAATACCTCTCTTCTCTAATAAACGTTTCTCCACCTTCTCCACAAAAGACAGCATTATCGCCTAATACTTCACCATTCTGATTGTGTCTGTTAACTCCCCTTTTCTACTAGTATAATCACACGACAGAAGAAAAAAGGGGTTAATTGGACATATTTCGCTAGTGAATTTTGCTGTCACTTAACCTAGTTCTCAGTGAGCCTTACTTTCATTTAGATAAGTCTTCACAAACCATCTGTTTAATTAACTCTTCCAGAATTCTGCCAGAATATTGGTTTGTAGTTTCCAAAATTTACCCTTTTTGCAATCTTAAAAATCACAGAATGTTTTGTCTCATTTCCTTTAATGAATAAGATTAACCATGGGAACAAATCATAGACTCTTAATCCAATCTTAACTAATAACATTAGCAAATCCAAGGATGTTGTCCATTTTAAGCCTTTGTTACCAAACACGTTTATTAAATAATAATGTATGCAAATTTATTTTATGCTTTCTTTTTTCCCTTAAAGAATTCAGGTTTACTATATGGATAGGAATTTTTTCCCACTTTATCAACAACTATATTTACCCACAGAAGATACGAAGGAAAAGTCACACAGTCTACTAGCCTGGACTGATACAGTAGCCTGCTTCTAGCCTCTCCCATTCTAGTCCATTTCCTACAGAGCTGCCAACTAGATCCATAAAGCCTATCCACTACTCAAAATGCTTTCGTGGTACTCTGTTGCCTCTAGGATAAAGTATAAATTAATCTATTTGGTATTTTCAAGTCCTTCATAATCTGTTCCCATGGGAATTTTCTTTTCATCCCTGTTTTGCATAACTCTTCCTCATTCGCTGGTCTGTTCCTGCCATATTAGCCTGCTTTGCTTTGTCCAATACAACTTTCTTTATACAGTTCCTGCCTCCATATCTTTACATGGTCCCTCCTTCATGCCTCCTACCCTTCCTCTTCACTTCTGCCTCTTGGAATCCACCAACACCCTTTAAGACTGAGCTCAGATGTTACTTCTTTTGCAAGATGAATTTGCTATCTGTACCTATGCTGAATTTTCCCATACTTGTAGGTATAAGTGTAGGGCAGAGAATTTTTCCTGTTTTTTCCCTTTTTATCTTGCCAGTGCATATATTGCACAGTACCTTATGTATATAAAGCACTCACTATATGTTTGTGGAATTGTTAAATTAAACTTAAATAATTTTAAAATTTAGGTCATTTGAGATTTTTTTGAAGAGATTAAACAGAAATCTATATACTCATCTGCTCTTTAAATTAATCAGGAACCCAAGATTATTCAAGAAATATAAAAAGAAAAAAACTCTAGTTCTATGATATGGCATGCCAAGGAAACACATGGCAAAGGTGGTGGGGTAATGGAACAAAGTTGGTAAGACATAGATAAAAAGGACAAAGAAAATAAAAGAGAAAATTTCATGATGCATGTTAACAGAAAAGTGGACTCAGAGATATGTCCAGAAAAGGCTACATATCAAGAGAAATATGCAAATAGTTAACTTGGTTAATGGTCATTTTTGCTTTGCAAAAGCTAGAATCCTCTAGGTTTAAAAATTCAGTAAGCATTATAAGAAATCTTCTATTTTCTATTTGAATTTATTTTCCCACTTTGGAGATGCAGATCTTCATCAAGTTCCATCTTTACCTCATTTTCACAGCCACAGTTTCCTTGCCCATAATGTAAAGAGTAGCCTCTTTCAATTTCAGAGAAAAATGCCATCTATAGTGGGCTAATAATGTCTCTTTCTTTTGGTCTTTCAAAATATTGCCACCAACAGTTTCAAAGTCATGTTATATAAGTAGTTGTCTAAAAGACCAGATATAATTAAACCAAAGTTCACAAATGTATTATTAGATCTTTTCCAAAGTTAACACTGCACAAATCTGATTTTTTTGTCTATCTAGCCAATGCTTTTAAATGCTTTCCATGGGTTTGATGTAGTGTAATTTTAAATAATTTTCTATTCCTTTTGATAAGCAAATAATTCCCCCCAGTTTAACTGTTGTAAAATTCCAGATTTTCCTATAGTCTTGTGTAAAGCTAAATGTTATGTGATCTGAGAAAGAAAAACTTTTAAATAAAATATTGTTACTATATGTGTGAAGCATATCATCTGGAAAAATAAAATATAAACCTGTTTAATTATATAAAACACTTAGAAAGTTATATATAAGTTCTTTCAAAGCAAAGACATACCAATTTAATTAATCTGGTACTAAAAATCAAACAGATGCTTATGATAATTAATATGATTGCATCTGCACGCTCTATATCCAGGTTTGGTTAGTAGAAATGTATTCAAGCAAAATTAAAACTAGAAATAGAGCTAAATAATGAGAATTCAACTCTAATCAAGAGTCACAGACATATTACACTAGAAAACTCCCTGTGATATAATTCAAATAAAATTAATATTTACTAATAGTTTTCAATGTCACAAAATTATTTGTTGTTCTTTCTAGGGTTTAAATAGTTATCATAGTCACATATCATGAATTAAGCCTTATAACAGTGTTGACATTAGTACTGTCTTGAAAGACTCATGAACCTCACGTAGCACTTTCTTGTAGGTATCTCTTGATTTACCCACGTTGTGTTATTATTGTGTATTGCAGTTATTTACGTATGTGTCTGGTTTCTTGCTAGGCTATGAGAGCCCCATGAGGACTAAATCTCTATTTGTTTGGTAGACTTTCTGTCTTCCTCTGAACTTAACTAAATGTTCTGCATAAATTATTTTTCACAAATCATCTGATACATTTGACTGATGGAAACTTGGGGGGTGGGATCAGAAAATGTTAGAAACCTTAAATAAGTTTTCTCCCACAGAAGCACAAAATATGAAAAAAAATATATAGGTTTTTTTTAATAAGAAACATTTTCATCATAGATAAACACAAAATTTAGTACTCCTTCCTTCTTAAAACCCCAGCATTGCCCAAACTAAACTTTGATTCCCTTGGACAATTTCAGAGCAGCTTTTATTTTTCATTTGTACAATATATTCTTAAATTGTGTTAATTTTTTCTTGCAGTAAGTTATTCACTTTAGAGATGTACAGTTAACTTTTTGAAAACTGAAAATGTTTTAGGTCTGCATCATCTCCTCATTGAACTATTTTAAGAGTCTCCCAAGTGATCACCCTACTTCCAATGTCTTAACCTCTATATGTTTAACAAAATAAACTCCCTAAACGCTATAGTCTACCACTAACTTCCCTTTTGAGCTTTATTTTACACTATTCATCTTCACATTCTCTGTCAAGCCAAACATTGACTTGCAATAGTAATCCATTCTTTGCTCTGGTTTTGTCTCCCTGTCAATTCAAGTGGACCATCCTCTGTCCCTTGTAAAGAACCTCCATCATCATCTGTGGCAATTGAAATCCTCTTCTTTCACAGCTTGCTACTTGTTGCTTTTCCAGAAAGTATTCCTTGAACCTCTTTCAGTTAAAGGTAGTATGTCCTGTTCAACTTTTTGTCAAGTACCTACTCTGATTTCTTTCACTCTTCCCTTTACTTTCTCAATTTTATCACATTCAGTTATTTACATATTATGTCTTTCAGTTACAGTTATTAGGGTAGGGATCAAGTCCTTTTTCTAATCTGTGCTGTATGATCTGGCACATAGGTATTTCATATGTTTTCTGAATTAAGTCAACAAAGATTATTTTTGTAGGCAGGAAATAGATTTTAAATAATATTGAAATAGCTTTTCTTTCCCAGCCTAGTTTGTTTACTCATATATCATTTATTCATTTATTCAACGGGTATTTATTAAACATCTTCTAAATGTCAGGAGACATTTTTAAAGGTGTGCTCAGAAATTAAAACATTAAATGACACACTTGGTCATAACCATATTTGAAGTATGATGAAAAACTCATTGGAAATTGACAGAGGCAGAGGTCCTAGAATCACTAAAACTCTGCATTGTGCAATACCTCTAATCATTAGAACCAGAGAATGAAGGTGCAGCAAAGGAGGATATTGATTCTTTAGAATTCAGTAGAAATGTGAAATATTTAATTTTTCAGAGGGTAAAAGTGATTTAAATTATGATTTTACATCATTAAAGATTAATATCAAAGATATAAAAATATTTTAAGAATGTATCTTAAAAATATCTTGAATCAGCAGAAGTTATGCTGATCAAATAATTTCATGTGGTCTCAAAAAGATTAAAACTATCAGAGTAGTTAATTTCACTTGTCTAAATGTTCTAATATTACTATTGCATGACCATAATTGAAAAGGAGTATAAGAATACTATTTTTAAATTATCTCTTTGAAATATCAGATCTTTCATGTCAGCCAACAAAATGCTCTTATAATTTATTCTGATAATTATATCACACACCTTCTCCTCTCTTTCTCTTCCCCACTAGCTAATTCCTTGATCTGTGTTTTCATGGATATAGGGACTTCCCAACCCTCTATCTTCTGTACCATATTCTCTCTCTTCAGTAATAACTGCAAATTCCACATGGCATGCATTGGGCAGATAAGTATTACCCTTGTGTTGTTATACATCACAGAAACAAATCTTCTAGCACTGTGGCATAATTTACCCCTAAAAGGCCAATTGGATTTTATAATCATAGAACTTTAGAGCTAGAAGGAACCTTAAAGATTTTTCAAGTCCTACCTCATTTGGAGTTAAAAAGAATACAGTTCATCTTCTCATTTTACAGGCAGCTAGGTAGTGCAGTGGATAGAGAACTAGACCTAGAGTCAGGAAGACTCAGCTTCCTGAGTTCAGATATGAGGACCTGAGACACTAGCTATGTGATCCTGGGTAAGTCACATAACCCTGTTTGCCTCAGTTGGAGAAGGAAAAGGCAAACCACTGCAGTGTCTCTTCCAAAAAAACCCCAGATGGGGTTACAAAGAGTCAGACACGACTGAAACAACCCAACAGCAGCAAATTGTGTGCTAGACACTGTGCTAAGTGAGGAGCATGCAAAAAGAGTCAAAAGACAGTCTCTGCCTTCAAGGAACTCATAATCAATAACACACTGAGAAATTGAGATCCAAAGGTCAGAGTCAACCAGCCTTTATTGAATTCCTACAGCATACTAAGTGCTAAAGGTAGGGAAACAAAGAAAGGAAGGAGACATTTTTCTAATCTAAAGAGGAGACAACAAGGAAAAAACAATGTTAGGACAAAGAATGCATAGTGAAGAAATGGAGATATTCTACCAAGACAAGGCACTAGCAAAGAGATTAGGTGATCTGCCCAAGGTCACGCTGCTGGTCACAGTACTGAGTCATAGGATCAGATCTGATCCCTCATTTTACAGAGGAAGAAATTGAGAATCAGGAAAGTTAAATACCTTGGGCGTGGCAGGTAGTACAAGTTACTGGTGTTGGAACCTTCGTCCTCTGATTTTCCGTTATACTGTACCATGTTAGACACATTATACTTTGGTAAATGTATATAACATAACCATCTGAAATAGTAGCTATTTACCTTAGAAACATACTTATTTTTTCCATTTAAAAAGGAGCCAATTTCTTTTTTATTCTCATTTCTCAGAAGTATTTTCTCCTTTTACCCTTTTTGATTTCAACAAAAATGTAAACTAGAATTCAGTTTGTTTAGGGGTAGTATTTTTGGCAAGGCTATGAATTTGGCTAGGCACAATCATAGCTAAATAACATTTCAGATAGCACTGTTTAAATTTGGGGCTACCTTAAGATAATATTAAAATTCAGTGGCCTTTATACTCAATGATGATTGCATCTTCTGTGGAACATATGTAAAATTTTAAGTATTCATATTAGTATATAGTAAGAAATATACACATACATTATACACATATGCTTAAATGTCATGGCATTATTATAATAATATAGAATCAAATTTGTTGTATGGATGAATATGCTATTATTATAAAAATTATCATAGATACCTACCATAATTACTCACTTTAAGGTTTGGGGGTTTTTTCTCCAGAAGTAATAAATTAACATTAATTCATCTTTGGTTTATTTCCTAATTCCTTTTATAATGAACTCTAGTACTTGCATGACTACTGGTGCCAGTTAGGGATGAAATCTAGAGTTAGAACACTGCTTACTGGGTAAAAAAATAAAATCAATTCCATCACCTTGGTCCTTTTAGCAGTCTTTCAATCTGTTTTACAGAATGCTTTTGTTTTTTGCAAGTAGAAATGAATTTCAGGTGTTTTTATGAAATTACTGCTCTTTTAAGTGTTTTAATGGAAATCTTCCTAAATCTAGCTTTTGTCTACATCATTCTCCAAATTATATTATCCAACACACTCTTGGCAGTTCATTGTTCCCAAATAGAATCAAGGAGTGTACCAGAAAGTAATAACCTTACAGGCAGAAATTGTGTTCCATTTTGTCTATGACTTCTAGGACATGATGGTGGCTTGGATTCAATATAGCCCAAACTGAACTCATCAATAACTCCTTCCTCCAAATCATCCTCTTTCTGTTGATGATGCCACCATCCTCTGTCACTGTGGTTAAAAACTTCAGTCATCATTGATTCTTCCCTCTCCTTCACCCCATCCTCACACACTACCAGTTGCCAAGCTCTATTGATTCTATCTCTGAACTCTTTTATCCATGTCCTTCTCTTTGCTTACATGGTGATCACCCTAGTTCAGATCTCTTCATCTCTCATTTGGGCTATCGTAATAACTTCCTTGCTGATCTCCCTGCTACCAGACTCTCCCCTCTACAATCAATCAAACACCCAAGTAAGCATATATTAAGTGCATGTTATGTACCAGGCACTCTACAGAGTGCTAGGGATTAAAATACAAAAAATACTCCCTGCCCTCAAAGAACTTACTCTATAAATTCATATATAATGAAAAATGAAATATGTAAATACAGCCTATATCTAGACTAAAAATAAATACTGTAGTACAGAGCTTAGCATAGCATATAGAAATGAATTTCTACACTCTCTTATTCTGACCAATACTCAAATCACTTTACTATATGTACATAATATACAAAAAGTCAAACTGCCAGAATTCTGACACTACTAGGAAACAATCAAATACTTGTTTAAAAAAAGCATTGTTGGAATGGAAACTGCATTCTATTTCAAGACAGATTTTCATAACTTTTTGAAATAGATACCTTGTATTTTTGTGAGTTTTTCAGGGGTCTTGTTGCTGCATGTATTTTAAGATCTGATAATGTATTAAGATTTATTTTCACATATATTGCATCATAAACTCTGAGATTTGATGGCTAAGATTCATTTCTTTCATATATAGGGTTATTGTACTTGTTTAACTTCTGGAACTAGTAACATGCCTTATTTTTGTGCAGGGACAAGGGAGAAGGTAGGAGAAAGAGGAGGGAAGGGGTAGAAAGGTATTTTGGGTTCCATTTAACAGTGTTGTAAATTCTAGTTTTCATGTGGTTATTTTAGGGTATTTTCCCCCGTATATGTTGTGTGCTCATGCTTCTTCATTCACACTCCAATGAAAAGTAGCTCCATAAATTCTTGTCAAAAGGATAATTAAAATTCACTCCCACTAAGCACTCTGATTTTAAAGTCCAGACCAAGGGTATCCGGAGAAAGTAGAAGCAACCTTCATACCACTAGTAAAAATAATCACACACATTTATATAGCACCTCAGGGTTGAAAAAGCATATTCCTCAATGATCTTTCGAGGCTCCATGGTGAAGGTAAAAGGTTCTCTTACCAAGTATCCCCGATCTGTGCTTCACACAGTTTCTAATACAAACAAGACACAGATGAGAACACATCAGCACCTTGGTCAGAAGCTTTCTGTGCTTTCTGATAGCTGATATGATCAAACACAAACTTCTCAACCTGGCATTCAAGACCATACATTGACATATATTTCCAGTCGTATTTCATATCACTCTCTGTGCACTCTGTGTTCCAGCCAAACCCACCACCTGTGTGTTCCCTGAGCTCACCATGTTGCCCCCTGCCTTCATATATGTATATGAGCTCTCCCCTTGTGCCTGTAAAGTACACAGCCTACATCTCAAGCTTTAAGAGTACTTCTCTTTCTTCTAGGCTCAGGTCAGATGCCACGTCCTTTATGAATTGCTCTCCCTTTTTTTACAACCCCTTTAAAAAGATCTCCCAAACTAGAAGTGTTCTCTTTTTCTGCTCAAATTTTCCTGAAGTGTACTTTGTAGCTCTCCTTTGACTCTTTGACACCCTAACTTTTATGATGCTTATTTGGGCATGTTTCATATATTTCCTTCCTGAAATGAAATGTGAACTCCTTGAAGGCAGGGACTGTGCTTTATTTAAAATTCTTGCTAAACAGTATCTGACTCATATGAAATAAAGATTAAACCCGTGGCTTCATTGGGGCAGGACATCCCTAGGGAAGCAACTACTTCACCCAGTATTAGTCGTTTGTCTGCAACTTCTGGTCTTGGAAAGTTGCCTAAAGCAGCATACATGATGCTGGCAAGGTCACAAAACTATGTGTCAAGGCCATGAGTCCAACACAAATCTTCCTGGCTTTGAGGCCAACTGTCTAACCGCACTATCCTCCAGTTTCTAGCTTAAGTAATACTCTTGTACATAGAAGGTACTTAATAAATGCATAGTGAATGCAATGAGAAACTAAAGCAAACCAAAGAACAGAATTCTGTTACAGTTCCCAGAATTTTCTTTCTTAATCTCACAATCTTGACAATTCTAATTGCTACTACAACTTTTTTTTATATTTCTCAGCCTTTCCTTAAAATGGACCATTGACAAAATAGTGTATTGCTATATTCTCATATATGTGTTTGTGTGTACCTGTTTGATCCAGGCTTTGTGATTTTTAAGAAGTATGAAAAATTGTTTTGTAATTTCAGAAAGTTTGAAACTTCCTATTCCAGTCATCTGACCTATACAGTCCCAGACTAAATTACTAATTGACTGATCAAGTACCTTTGGAATGAGGACATAGAAGTACGAGTTGCTGGCCCTAAATGTCCCTTTTTACAGTTCAGTTTCATTGATCTTCGGTTTTGTGCCTTCATTGTAATGACAGAGGCTTTTTTTCCCTTTATTCTTTTCAGAGCGCTGCAGCAGCTCCCAGCCCAGTGCTAGGAAACATTCCCCCAGGAGATGGCATGCCAGTAGGTCCTGTACCACCTGGGTTCTTTCAGGTACACAAACAAACTGTGACTGCAGGAATGTTAAGTTGGAGAAACTCTTACATGATTTTGTTTGAGGCTATGCAGGAATATGAATCTATTTGAAATCTTATGGTCAACATAATGTTATATGCTAGTTCTTGGTTATTCACTAATCTTTGCCCAGTTTATAAATTATCTTTCCTTCATGTCTTCTTCACCATTTGCTTGTCTTTTGACAAAATAACTACTTGAAGTGGAAACAGGGCCCACAATTTTTGTCTTTGTATTTGGTAAAAGTTTAGTGGGAGAGGTTGCTAAAACTAGATTTTGGAATGATACTAGATTCATCCAGCCATACTCTTCCCTTCTCCCTAAGGCAAAGAAAATCCAAATTTCACTGCATTTATAAAGTACAGCCAAGTTAATGATCTGTCCAGCTTATCTTTGACAGGTGACTGTGGCTTGTCACCTAGAGTGTTAAAAGAGGTATATTAAGTTAGCATTTTAAAATATACATTGTGTGTTAATATTTTTAAATTGCATCAGTGGCATTCATTACCACAGTGATTGCCACTATTTGTATAATTGTAGCTCCTTAGGGTACTTTAATTTTACAGAAAGAATGCATTTCTTACCTCTGCCCACTTTCTCTTCCAAATCCTTCCTCCACTCCAAAATACACTTGCTATATAATTATTTTCCAAGTAAAATTGATGTTGTGATCTTTGAAAAAAATTGGAGAATCCTTGTATTTTAGAAAATATGGGTTGTTATCATGCACTGCAATTAGCAGAATTAATGTTACGTTATTTACAGTGAGTTACATTAGGAGTATGAAAATGACTATTTTAGTGCTTTGTGTTTTCCAAACCTTTAATAATTAATCATTAGATAATCCATACTAACATCATTGCAGAATAGATCAATACCTTAATAAATTTGAAATTACTGAAATAGAGGCGAGTTACTGTTACTGTTTTGTCTGGACCAGTGATTCCTTCGATGTAATTAACTCCCTCCGAGGAAACTTCCTCTATGCAATGCCAGACCGCCACTGTTCTTCACCTTGGAATTTTGAGAGAGTTGCTTGGGTACATGCAGAACTCAAGGCACATTCCCTCACACTTGAACCTAAATCTTTTTTTACTTAAAGGCTTATCCTTTGTATTCACAACTCCAATGCTGCCTCCCAATGTATAGCAATTGAATAAAAAGTCACGATTAAAACTCAGAACTAATGATGATTTGTGTGAATAAATCTATGAAGTTATATTCATTTACCCAAATTATATATGATCCTAACGAATACTGTATGCTATACATATATATGATACACATATATGTATGCATACATACTGTATACTATACATGAGTGAATTAACAGACCTACATGCACACCTCTGTTCCCACTGATCAGTTCAGTGTGCCATTTTTTGTACTATTTATAATGTCACAGAGACAGCAGCATATCTGAACAAGAGATCACCTGTAGCAACGAGCTTACTTTTATTCACTGCCTATCTTCTGTAATTCATAGTTCACCACATATTTTCACTTCTTTTTATTTTTACCTCATGTTCTCAACCCTTTTGCCATGGAGTAGCTATTTTAAGTTGTCATAATTCTTTAAAAGGAATGACTCCTCAGGATGGGTTGCTGTAGGAGTCATGTCAGAAGTCTTTATCAAATTGATCAGGGAATGAAGATATATCCCTTTCTGGGGTGGGGCTTGGGGAGAAGTTTACACGACATTCCTCCCCTTCCCCATTCTGTATTTTATGACAAGAGATATATAGCCATAATTTCAGTTTCTGTATTTTCTGTGGTAGAGGGAACAAAATATTCTCCCCTGGCCTTTTCCAGAGTTCCTCACTCATTCTCTAAGGGCTTGATAAGAGCAATTATGCGGCATGAAATGTACTTAAATTCTGTTAACTGAAAGTAAATGGAAGAGTCAACTTTCTAGATTATTCATATAATTTCTGCGAGTAAAACAAAGGACTTGAGCTACACACCTGCCTCAATCATTCTATTACTTCATGTAATCCGTATGAAGGGCAACTGCAGAAGAACCTTTCTCATGGTGAAGGACACCAGTGAACATATGGAGTGCTGGCAGATAATAGAGGGCAGTTGCTAATAAAAATCAATGTACAAGAGCTGTTTTTGTAGCATACATAAATATTAGGAAAGTCTATTTTCAAATGCATAAATATGGGATGACCAGTCATTAGAAAATGTTAAGTAATTGTTTTGAATTTTTAATTCACTTAGCTAATAGAATGAAAAAAGTATGCAAAAACATAGATCATAATATTTACTTCATTCTTTACAGCATGGAATTATCTATGCTAAGCTATTATAGAGTCAATAAATTACATTGGTTTGAAATCCCACAAGCTAGAAAATTCATATTTGAGCTTAATATATCCATCCCTACCAGTCCTTTTAGAGGGTGATGAATAAGCTCAACTAAGAGGATGCCAACTTTTACCCAAATTGTAGTTGTAGGATTAGAGTAGAAGGGGCCTTAGCAATATTTTAAATCAATTCTCTACTTTTATTTTTGGAATTCAAGATGAATTATTTTTATTTGCAGCTGAATGATACTGTATTTTCTTGAATTATAGCTAGCTTCTCTTAATTCACGCTGTCTTAGGGAAATACTTTGTCTGAAATAGAGAAAATCAGCATTACAGAATATTTCAAAGACTTGTGAAGAAATTTTCAGTGTAATATCTCACATTTTGAGATATACTCAGGAACAGGAATAAAGCTAATAGAGTGTTTCCTACTGAAGTCTAATGTGTCCAGAAGAATGGCTAGTTAACATATGAAAGTACCACTCATGGTAGTCCTAATCTTTGCTTACAATGGGATGATATTCTGTGTGGATGGATTTTAATAAAGTGCTTAAAAGCAGTTATATTAAATAGATAAATCTTTCCCTTCTAATCATGTTTTCATTTTTATTTACATAACAAGCCCCCCTTTGCATAATGTTTTAAATATAAACTTCAGCTGACTCGCTAATAGAATTATCTCAAATTCTGAATTTGTGAAATCTTAATTTATGGGAATTTGTACCAACAAAACAATTTTTTTAGACAAGGGCTTCACTTAAAAAATATGCATGTATTTAAATGATGGAACATAAAATGACAAAGCCTATCTTGATATAGTTTCTTTAGAATCTTATCTTTATATTTGGTCAAATATTAACTTATTCATCTGGAAGGATATTAGAGTTTTATTGAAAAAGAAGTTTACTTCTGAAGGGCGCATCACTGAAATAAAATCAGCATACAATTGAAATTTTAGAACTGCAAAAGAATTGGAGGTACAAAGGGAGATTTGTTTGGTAGAATACAAACCATCCATATAAAAATGTAAAAAATCCAGCTTTCTGACAAATCCAGCAATACTCTAAAGTGAAATAAATTGTGGCATCAGTGAATCTTAACTTTTTGGAATGACCTTCTCCAAAATTGCCACATTAAGAAAAATTAATTTTTGAGAATGAAATACATAAATTACAAGTTATTGCAAAAACAGCTTGGAAATCACTTGTCTGAAATAGTGTTTTTCAAATTGGGAAGTAAGGGAAAAATTCCCAGTTCTTTTCATTTTACTCATGAAGGGGTGGTAGAAGTATAGTAAACTCAGTACTTCGAGTCACACTGGAGCTTTCCAGCCATGAGTAGAAAAGCTTGTGCATACTTTGCTTCCAGCTCTCTCCTCTTGGCCTTTACAGAGAGGCCAATGACAAATCTGAAGTCTTCTGCCTAAAGTTTAATTGGATGATAATATATCTGCATTAAATCCTGAATTATATCATTTTGTTATTTATTAATTGTATTGATTTGAAAAACCTGTGCCACAGCCAGGGAAGGAGGTTTAAATATCCTAGTCAGTAACTATTAACCTGTTCTTATTTCCTTTTGCCCTGCAGAAATAAAGTATCTGGGCTCCAGACCAATTAGCTTTTCTTTAAGGTTAGATAGAATTGTGGCCATGATTTAATGAAACAGAATTTTTTTTAAAGCAAAAGTATTTAGTTACCCTTTTCTGTTTTGAAAAATTTAAATCATTTCCATAAATACATTACAGATTATAGAACACTTAAGATTTTATGGAGAAATGATCAGACTCACAGAGAACAGGGCTGAGCTGCAGTTTGTATTGTAGCTTCAGATGCGTGTTCAATTTTTACATTTCTTACTTTATCTGGAGAAGCTAGGAGAAATATTTTAGGCTTCTTGTTTTCTTTGAATTTTAGCGTAAAATGATTTTACATCAGGGCATATATCTTTTATTCTTTGGATCTTTGTCTAATCCCTGTATCTGTATTTAATATAAAATACAATTAGTCTCTATATAAGGGGTGCAAGTAGATAATATCATTGTTTCTAGGTAATCTCTATCTCTGAAATACTCTTGAACATTGGGTAGGCTTCTTAGTTCATTTTCAGCACACAGTATATTTTGTTTTGATTTTTAGCTTAATGGAACTACTGTATTCTTCAAATCTTTAGTTTTCTTTATTGAAACTATTGAAAACTGGTATGTAACTAATGGATGCATGTGAATGTAAATGTGGTACCTTATAATAAGTGTTATTGTTAATTATTGAATTTAGCAGGCATACTGTTGAATGTAAAGTATATATAAAGTAGTTTTCTTATACACTATAGTTATCCATATGTAAAAATGTAAATTAATTTTTTAAAAAAACCTTTGCTATGGTGAATAGATGTGTCGCTAGCATGTTTCCAAGTCATATTTTTGAGACAAGCGTGATGTTAAAAATGGTAAAGCTGCCTTGCCATCTAGTGGCGGGTTTTGGATGGCTCCATTGGTCGGGGTCTGTTTTACTGGGGTGCTATTTTTAGCAATGCTGCACAGTAGCAAGCTGACCTCATGCTTTGGCAGGAAGGATACAAGAAGAAAGAACAAAAAGAAATTTCCTTTCTTCTCTGTGTTATTACTCTTGACCAGACAAAGCTCGATTCAAATAACATTCAGTTAGTGCAGAAAATAACCAAAGCAAGGAAATTTAAAGAATAGACATAACCTATCCTTGGATTACTGAAAGAAAAAAAGTCAAAGAGGATGAATCAAAAATAAGGAGAAAATCTCATGCTGCTGTTAAGGCTGAGCTAAATAAACATGCCCCCTACCTAGACAAATACATACTTAAGTCATTGCTGAAAATTTGTGTTAATTGTTCAAGTTTTCCTCAACTCTAGCTGTAACAATTTCTCCTTTTAGCACTATTTGGATTTCTTGGTCTAGCCATTCTCTTGTCGGTTGCCTTTTTGCTGTAGCCAGCTCATCATAGTTGGTGACAGCCGCCTGTCTCAGTGCTTGTCCTGCAGTGTCATCTTCATGCACTCTACACTGTTCGTGCTTTCACTGTCTCTTCTGTTTATCCTTCCTGACCATGCTTGTTTCAGAAATTAGTCACAGGAAGTACTTGAAGCAGGAAGAAAGACCTCTTTCCCCAGAGGTCTTTTTGGTCTTAGAAAAAGAATCAAAGGATTAGCTAGTAGAAATTCTTTCTAATTTGCAATAGGAGACCACTGAAAATCTGAGTAGACTGATTGATAATCTAAATGCTACTAAAGTTATTCATTTTAATAGCACAGAATTGATTGAGATTTGAATTGCTAAAATTTAGTGCTAAATTGCCAGCATTATTTGAAAAAAAACCCTCTCAATAATACATGAAAAAAATGAAAGTTTCAAATTTCTTAAAGATGAGGACTT
>CM053769.1:691372695-691455795 GCA_028658325.1 Potorous gilbertii
GCATATATTTTGCACATGGATTGTTTTACACTCTTTCTTAGTAGTACATGTTCTATGCATATGACTTTCTAAGGGAAGACACAAGATTAAGTATTACTTTTAATGCACTCATGTTTGCCATTTGATAAGAATATTCTATTCACTCTAGAGTGGTGGACTGATATTGAAAATGCACATTCAGGAAAGCATTACTTGGGAGACTTAATGATCCAATTTCTTTGCTCATTTGCAATGAACATAGGTATAGTCTTAACTTCCTTAATGCACAAATTATAAAAGATATAATAAGAAATATGTATGAGCCATTTGATTTGTACCATGCAAATATAGTTCTCTGTTAGAAAAGCAATAATATATTTAATTATATAAATATAATTATATAAATAGTAAAAATGTGATTTTATACATATATATATATGTATAAAATCCTTCAACAAAATATATCAGTGCTAAAAACATCCTTTAATTAAAAAAAGTATTGTATGAAAAGGATTCCCTCTCGATGGGAGGGTCTTTCAAATGTTGCTATTTTCTGATGACAATATGATAATTACACTGGACCCCATGGCATTTACTCTCCAGTAAACTTGGGACCATTCAGAAGAGATCAGCCTCACAATTTCCACAAGTACAACCTATGTGAATGGGGTAGCTTCAGACAAGGTAATGGAGTGAAAGTTTTCAAAAGAACCCACCTATTTCCTTGACTACTCCAAAAACATTAAGATGCATATTTAAAATGCATTCCAAAGGAAATGAAAAAAAAGTCAAAAGGGGGAAAAGTTAATGTCCTTAATACAATCTCTGAAGGAAAAAGCCTACAGCAGAAAGGACACTATTGGCTTTCCAACTCTGACTGAGGAAACGATTAAGCAAAACAAACAAAAAAACAAAAACCTTTGAATATAGTGAAGACATCATGGTATCATGGAAGCCTCATGTACAACTCCAGAATAATTGTGTACCAACGACATCTGGAATTTTTAAAAAGGAAAAAGAAAAAGTTTGGAAGGCCCAATAAACAAACAATGAAAGGTTATGTAGTAACCCTAGGAAAGGAATGAAGAGGATATAACAGCTTTTTCTTGGAATTTAGATGCCACACGAGATTATTTAAACATAAAGAATTGGGCTGGGGAAGGTAGACTAAAAGTAGACTGCAACAGAAAGAGAGAAAAGTACAATTTCTACCAATATGAGTCTAGTTTGGGAGGAAAGGGAATGGGGAAACAAAAGTGTTGTTTTAAGTATGACAAACCATTAGTGCTAAATACTGATTCATTTTTATTCTTTTCTGAAGACCAGGGATAGGTGGGTATCAGGAAAAAGAAATATTAGAACAGAATTTGTTTGAAGAAAAAACAAGCAAGTATGGATGTACATTAAATTTAATGCACCCATTAAATTGAGGAAGGTAGCAGAATGGATTAGGAAGCAAAACCCAACAATATGTTGTTTACAAGATGGGATAGAATAGGGACTGGCCTTTGGATTTCATTAGTACAAGGAGATTCTAGGTGAAGAAGCTCCTTCTACCAGTACAAGTCAATAACTTCTCTGCCACTTAGATTTAGAGAGTCACATAGGGGCACTAAGAAGTAATGCTTATTATCTTGATATAAGATCTAGTGATAACTAAATTAATACCATCTGTAAAATTATATAGGCTCCATTTGGGGCAGCTAGGTGGTACAGTGGACAGAGCACCAGTGCAGGAGTCAGGAGGACCTGAGTTCAAATCTCACCTCAGACACTTGACACTCGCTAGCTGTGTGACCTTGGGCAAGTCACTTAACCCCAGTTGCCTTAGCCTGGGTCATCTCCAGTCATCCTGATGAATATCTGGTCACTGGCTGTGGAGGAAAAGTGAGACCGGCGACCTGCACAGCCCTCACTCACTCAAAAAAAAACAAACTCAAGGGTAAGTCATGTCATCATTTCACTGATGGCATGGTCTTCTTCAGCAATGAAGGATGAACACACACACATAGGCTTCACTTACTGAAACTTTTATTTATTTGCCACATGCTAACTTCTTAATTGGCTATATGTCTTTGCTTATTTTACCTACTAATTTTTGACTCTTTGGGGTTGGTACTTGGAGAATATTTCCTCTAAGAAAAATCTTACATAGCAAATAGTAGAGCCATTTATAAACAGAAGTAAACTTAACATCATGTTAAAGTTGCCGAAAGGCAGTAACATTAATTAAGCAATGAAACAAAGTTTTGATGCATAACAAAATGCATTATTATGACTACATTACCAGGACTACTATAGGATGAAGTTCTACCCTAAAACAAATTTCAGATTTGCGCCATGGTATAGAGGATTGTTAGGAATTCTGAAGAAGAAATTACATTTTATACTTGTTTTTGATTGAAAATTCTGTTTTTTCTTATATTTATAGTTTTAATAATAATTTTAATAAATTAATTAATAAAATAATTTAATATTTAAAATAAAAAATTTAATAATAATTTAAATAATAAAACCTAGAACATTTTCTCTTTATTAGTTGGAGGTTTTTCTTCTCTCACATTCACTAAAAGAGGTAGCACATATGAGGAGTATAAGCTCCCAAATAGCTTAAAAATTACCAAGTATTATGCCTTCTTTTATGTATTTATTACTCAGATGCTGGCATACACAAGAAGTATACTTTATAAGTTGCTTCTATCTCAAAAAAGCAAAAACTGTCTAATGGTGGAAATTTATGTGAATACTCCTGATATCCCACCACTCAAGCCTCTTCTAATTGTTCTCAAGGCTAACCCTGTACAAACAAGATGGCTGTGGCAATTCTCTAACTCACCATCTATATGCATGGAAACTTCAAAGAACAACAAAGCCATATTGCTCATCATTCCTAGTCCCTAAGCTCAAGCATCAGTTGTTTATACTTTTCCAAACTTTGCTGACATTTATTTAGGCTCACAGTGAACAAGAGACCCTGCTTAGATTATTAAGCTAAAAATCAGTTCTCTTTGAAGCCATATAAGGAGAAAAAATACATACAATTAGCATATTTATCAAGCATCTTCTGTATGTTCTTTATAGTGAATGGTAATGCTAAGGACTATAGCATTAACTAATGGAGAATTAAAGGATTTTCAAAGTTGTAAGGGACCTTAGTGATGGCCCAGTCTAATTGCCTCATATTACAGATAAAGGACAAAGGCCCAGAGAGATTGTTGGTTTCTTAAAGTAACAGAGTCACTGGTAGAATTGGACCTAAAACATACCTACCCTGGCTCTCCATCCACCATTTTATCAAAGCATTGAGAATTTGGGTGAAGCCAACACTTATTTTTAGTCACTGGTTTACCACCAACATTAACACCACCACTATTTCAAGCAAAGACCTTGATTTAAAAAAAAAAAATTAAAACTTTTTAAAAACACCTCTGTAATAGAGGTGAAACAAAAGTAAATAAAAATCCCATAGGCAAGGACTCCTAACCAGAAAGGATTTCTTTCCAGAGTAATGGTGTAGATGTTATATTGATAAAACATCAATTGATAACTATTTCTGTTACGAGTATACAGTTTAGGTGACTTTGTAATTTAAATAAAGACTTTCACAGTATGGGATTTCATGTTTATTTTTGCACCTTGAATTGTATCTGAAAGCAAATATCAATATATCCTTTGTAGCTTTTACTGTAAGTAAGCTACCTTTCACTTTAGACGTTAATGCTCTGTCTATACAGGCAAAGTGTGGTGTGAGCAGGGAAGTGGGACACTGGAACCTGTGATAACTTCAGTGTGAGGGAGTGAGGGAAACCCCCTCTCCCAAGACCCAAAGCTGATCTGCAAAGGTTAGGCAAGTTGCTTTTATAGGGAATTGGCTCAGACATACAGATATTAAGCAACCGGTCCAGGGTCACATAGACCTCATGTATCTTGGGCAGGGCATGACCCAGGTGCCCCAGTATCATTTACCGTTTACCCCTCAGAAGTGGATAATTGAGCCAGAATATTTCAGTACAAATAGTGACTCAGCAGGTGTTGGGTTCTAAGTGCTATGAAACATTTTTAGAATTTTCAGTCTAGTTTGAAAGTAGATGTGACTTGAATGACCTGGATGACTGTTTTCTACTTTATTTCACATGTGCATATAGTAGTTTAATCCAAATATATAAGTAGTTTTCCAAATTTTCCCCAATATAATACACTAGGACAGTTTCTGAAAGCAAGAATAAACAAGAACAAAAAAAAGAGAGATGAACAATTCTTTCGAACCCTTTCCCTGATTTTATTACTCCTTAGGGATGGTTGAACCACAACCATCACCACATGCAAGGTTCCTATCTCCCAAGCCCAGCAATCCCATGATGGGACCTCGTAGTCTGGTAGGAGGGATACAGTATATACCATTAAAATACATTACTCTACAATGCCCTATTTAAGATGAAAAATTTCTCATTTTAAATGTTTCATTCAATTAATACTGGATCATCTTTCAGTTCTGAATAGGAACATTGAAGAAAAAGGTTTTTTAAATTTTATTTTGTTCTAAGATCCTTCTAAACTTTTCAATATTTGACTTTGAGTAATACATTTAACATAATTTCCATGAATTTTTTGTATTTCACAGTAAAATTCTTTAAATAACATAGTACTATTTAGTTATCCATTTTTATTTTTCCATGTTCCCAAACTGCTTTTTCAATTATAATCTGAGCAGATCAATTCCTTGAAATGACACTTTTTGAGAGATGTTATACAACTTTACATAAACATTGAATAAAATAAAATATTTGATTCTTAATAGTTTCAAAATATTGCAAGAAGCTAAGACATTTTTGAAAATAAGGAAAGTAAAAAGATGAACTGTTTCTGACCCATATCTTGCTATACTACGATGAAGTAAATGAGCAAAGGAATGAAGAATTGACTTTTAGGACAAGATGTTTAAGAATGAATTTTCATAAGTGATTACGTTTCTTGCACTGAATAAATGAATGTGAAAGTTAGAGAATGTATAATACTCTAAGTCTTAACTAAGGAACTTTATAAAATTGCAAATTGACTTTGGGGAAATGAATTTGGGGACAGAATTTTTTCATGATTTGAATAGGATAGATGATAAAACTAACATAGAACCTAGTGGTTCAAGGGAATAAAATGTTCTCTTGTAATTAGCAACTGATTGCAAGCTAGCTATTGTGAAATTTCCAACTGGGAAAAGAACCGTGAAAGTGACGAGGGCTGCAAGGTGGGGTGTGAGACCCCCACAAAGACCAGGCTACCAGGAGCAGGTCGCCTGGAGAAGAATTCATGGACTCCAGCATTGTTGAAGTCAAGGTAAAGATTTACGAAGCTTTTAGGCAAGCGAGAGTTCTTAGGGAACCTGCAACCTTAGAGGGGTATAGGTAAAGTTTATTTGGATATTCCACAGTAAAGCTTGTGCTAAATATGCAACTTAGGTGTTTTGGGGTGGGATTAGGGAGTGGTTAAAGAGTGGTCAGTTCTTAAAGGAACATGCACTTTTGGTATCTACTGCACAGGTATTTTACATAAAATTTATGAGGAAATAGCCCAAGGGAGGGCTACCTGGAGGTGCAATTTTAGGCCTGAAACATCACTAAGTCAGCTAGCAGTCAGGGCTGGCTCAGAAATACCACGTTGCTCCCATCAATGTCTTGTTATGCAAGATAAATGTAAGGGAGTATATGTGTAAGTCTACGATACATATGATTGGTTAGTGAGTAGTAAATGTCATTATGATCCATTGCACAGCCAGTTCAGTCAGTACATAGTTGATTCAGACTACTAAATTCTGTAGGTGCAGCTGGTTGCTATATCAAGAAAGGCGATTACAACTGTTGCTGGGGCAGGCTGTGTCTTTGGGCTGGGGAGAAACTGCCTGGGATGGTATTGTGAGGCTAGGAAGAAATGTGATTTTTAAAGAGAAGTGTGATTTTAGAATTGGGGCCCAAACACATGAACCCAAGCACCCCATCAAAAGGTGGTGGTGGTTGAGAAAAGGCTGAGGCATTCCATCACGTTGGAGACCTCTTCCAGGGAATATAGTAGTTAGGCCACCTGGGAAGGATGGCTCCCATTTGTCTGTGGCTCTCTCCCACTTTGGGAACAGAAGAGAGCTTTGCATAATTTCTTTGTTATTGGTAACTCCCTAGTTCTTAAGTACTTCAAGGATCAGTAGTTTTGTAGGTGTGGGTGTTCTACAACTTTACTAGAAGATTTATTTATTAGTTTCTATGGCTAAAAAAGTCATTCCCCTGCAGCCAGCCTAAGCAGTTCTTCTGAATTTAGCTTGATTGCCCTTTTGACAGTTTGGTACCAGTTTGTGCCATGAAGCCTTTGTAGTTTGGTAGGGACCTCTCCATTGCCCCAGCCTTCCCAAACCCAGGCCTGTGTACCACCTTGAGACATCAGACAAGGACTGGAGTGGAAAACTAAGAAACATTATTCTTACATATATAAAATGAGTACCTAAGAACCATTCAAAATCTTGAGCAGAGGACCCAATTGTTCATTTAATTTAAAATTTCCTTTTGCTGGTTAGACCCTTAATAATAGAGGATAAAGGTAGAATATTTGATAATTCTGTCTGGTCATAGAAACAAAAGTTTAAAAAAACCTGTTATTTGTGTGTGTATACACACACACATATGCCTATGTAATAAAAAGTGAAATTAAAATTTGACAGTTGCCTGAGTAATTATATAAAATCATACCATCTCTGCCACTTACCACCCATGTGATATTTAGGTGAATCACCCCAGGCCTGGGCCTTAGTTTCCTGATTTGTCAAATGAGGTTTAGGGACTAAATGACTTGTAAGGGACGTGTCAGCTCTGAATGTATGATCCTGTGATCGGTGTAAAATGCTAAGCCAGAGAAGAAAGTGAAAGGAACTGGACCTAGGCTGTGATTGGCATCAGGACCTCCCAGAGGAGGACACTCCTATCAGTGCATATCCATATCTTCCTTGGCACATACACTCTTAAAGGGTTTCCCAGAGCACTAAGGAATGACTTGCCCAGAGTCATATAGCCAGGGCGGAGAAGAAGCAATGTGGTGGTGTATGGGATAAAGAACTGGTTGGAAGGCAAGGAGAACTGAGTTCAAGTCTTCCCTCTAAACCAGAGAATTTGCCCTAAATTAATATTGCTGTCATCATTAAATTTAGTGACTCCCAAGGCTCTGTGTTGTTATTGACAGACGCATTCTTGCCAGTGATGCAGATAGCACCCACTTCTGTCTGCTCTTCCTGCGCAACCCTGGATTGTATCTTTTCCCATGAAATGTTGACTATACAGGTGCTTCTTCCTTCTCTGAGTTTTTGTAACATCTCCAGGATACCAGGTGGAACACAGACTGTATATCAATTATGCCTTACTCTCACTATGAGACCACTTCATTTCCTTTTGACCATATATTTAATGACATCCTATATACTGAGGATCATTTTGTAATTTCTTGTTTGTAATGCATAATAACCTGAGCTCACACACACACACGCGCACACACACACACACACACACACACACACACATACACCCTGTGCCTCCCCATTACTAATAATGCCTATTTTAATTCCTATGCAATATTAAGGTTATAGTCAGAGTTCACTTATTCTTCAATAAAAGTCTCAAAGCATATCTCCTAGGTGACATGATACTAATTTCCTGAAGAGGTTTTATTTTATAAAAGGTAGCAGTATATAAAATAATGTGATAAATATCTTAAAGCTATAACCCTTAGACTTTTGAATTTCACAGCAGTGTTATATGCTCTCTTTTTTTAATAGCCTTTCATGTCACCTCGGTACCCTGGAGGTCCAAGACCACCACTGAGAATACCTAACCAGGTAAGGCCTCTATGAAATATAAATTTGCATTATAATTCAGTAAAAAATTCTGAAATTTTAGGAAATATAAAAAAAAGTATGTCTGTACTTGTGATTCCTAAGCACCTTCTGCTTTTTTTCTTCATCACATAATTTTTCCTCATGAAAATCTTTAATGAATTTAGAGCTTTAAGAAGACCTTAGAGATTGCCTAGCCCATTCCCCTGATTCTATAAATGAGGAAACTTATGAGACCCAAAAAGATTACTCTGAGACTGTACCGTTCATGACACAGCCAAATCTTTGACTTCCAATTATGTGTCTTGTGACTATTCCTTCCACCATACCATTCTGAAAAAGTGGGTAAAAGTTAAGTATTGCCAATTAAAATGTTAGTATAGTGAATGTTGTTAAAAAGTCATCATTAACCTAATTTTTGTCATTTATTTTTATGTTACTTACATTTAAGTTCATAATTTCGATTTTAGATCAATTATAACTATATAATTAACGAAAACTATTTTTATCTCAGTTGGTCTACCGCTAGCTTGCTAGCCTTCCAATGAGCTCTCTAACTTCTTGATATATATTGATACAGTGCAGACTCTACGCTCACTCTCCCAGCTGGCGGCTCTTACTTCCTCCTCAGTTAATCCTGAAGGGTGATGACCTCTAAAACTATTGCTCCCAAGCCCCCATCCAATGCATTCATTCCCTTCTCCTTCCACAATATAATTTAACCCTAGCATCTATCTGCCTAATAACAATTAACCTGACATCAATTAACTTTTATAAAGGGATAAAAAAGCACAATAATCCTGTGCTCCCCACACTGGAAATCACACTCAGTCCCTGGAGAGAGTGGATTCATTTTTAAAGTGATGGCTACACTTCAGGTAGAACTTTCTGTCACATGAATACTTTCCTCCCTCTTCCAACTTCACTTGTGCATTTGTCATAACCAGTGGGCAAGGCTCTCCTTGCTTAGCTAGGTTGGGTCAAACTCATCGTTCCTTAGGACTGTTGCAACTATGACAGACTTTGCGACACATTTGTTTGACCCCTGATGGCTCTTTCAACTGGGGAAAAGAGTAAGACATCAGTGGCTTTAAATTTGTATGTAAACTCAGTTCTGACTCAGAAGTCAACTAGAAAAATTTTTGTCACGCAGTAAGCTGACAGGAAACAGTCAAAGACTATCTGTTTGTTCTCTGAAGTGGGAGAAAGGGTAGTAGAGCCTCTCTTTTGCATTTGCAGGAAAGTAGGCTCACTAAGCTTCCACAGGCATGGGAACTAGGCAGGAAATATTGACCACTCTATGGACTGAGCCCTCTGACATCTTGTGGCATTTCATATGTCTCTGGATCCAAAAGTTTCTTAGTCAATTAAGTATTCCCTACACACCTACTATGTACTATGTGCTTTTTGTTGTGTTTGTCCTTCCTTCTCAAAGAGGACTGTGATTTCAAAAGGATGACATGACTTGCAGTTGACTTGAATTTGAGGGAGGGAGGGCTTTGCAAGGTCACCAGCCTCCTTTCTCCTCCTGAGCCATCTGGGTCCAGTGGCCTGATACTCATCAGGACGACTTGAGATGGCCAAGGATGCAGTGGGAGACCCTGACCCTTTCAGGCTAAGGTCTTATAGCATTCTCTCTTTGAGTGAGACACCCATTCAATGAATAGGCTTCTTTAAGTTACTCAAGGGATGGCCCCTTTATTAAAAAAAATCAAACTGAGAAGAGAAGACCCTCAGGGTTCCTGGGTAAAAGAGAAACAATTACTATTTAGTCTTCAATCCTGTGGGGAAATACAAACTAAGTGTAAAGTTTGTTCCTTTTGTTCATGTTGCTAAGAGGACAGTTCACCAAAACATAAAACACTCAGAAAACAATCACAAAACTGCACAGTACTAGTGAGTACAAACAAAAGATGGTCTTTTTCCTAATTCCATTTGTTTTCACAGGAAACCTGTCTGACCCCAAACTTAACTCCCCTCCCGCTTCTTTAGTGTCAGCACTTAACCCAGTGCCTGGTGCATGGGAAGCATTTAATAAATGTTTGTGGACTTCACTAACCCATTTACCTTTTAACTCCTAAATACAAATGTTAAACCTCACACCTCCCTAAATTTTTCCTTTATGTTAATCCTCACAATAATTCTACCAAATTTCACCCCATTTGTATACTAATTTTGGTTGAAACATTTGTAAGGTCCTTATGGAATCCTAACGTAGCAGACAGTCTTCCTCCGTGGCCATTGTAGAAAGCAGAAAATGCGAGCTCCCAATCCCAACCCAAGGTGAAAGCTACACCATGAGCAGGGTTGGAGCCTGTCACTCTCTGTGGCCAGCTGTGCTCATTGGGCCTCTGGAGAATCTCTCCACAATCCTGCCTTTGTATTGAAAAACCTGGTCCATGCCAGGGAATAGACCATGAAATGGGAAATAGGAAAGGATCCTGACATATGGAAGCCCTATTTTCTCTGTGGGTGAACACATATTGACATTCAAATCTGCTTATTTATGTGAATGCCTTTATTTTATCTGTATGGATACAATATCTGATCTGTATCTGTATGGAGGATGGAACTTTTTCAACTTCTGTTTCTGAATTTTACTGAGAATTTTTCTCAGTGGAGAAAAATTTTATATTTTGTACCAGTCACAGCTGAAGTTACATGAAGAAGAGGAACATTCAGAGCACGTAGAGCAAGGGCACGGTGGCTCCCTTATTCCCCAAATGCTTCAAGAGTCCTTCCTGATTCTGCAATGATAGTTTCCCTGAAGGTGACAGCTTAAGGTGAGGGAAAATACAGGGTGTCACAAAAGTTTTAGTACAGTTTTAAGTTTTTAATTCTTACTTTCAATTGGCAGTTAAGCTTTTAAAGCTTAAAAGTATGCTAACACTTTGGGGGTACATGGCCCTTTTGAGGGTTTCCACAGGCCCCTTTGTCCTCAACTGTTGTTTTTGGAAACTACCAAGGGACTCCACAGGTGAGCTTCTTCCAGGCTTAGCTAGAAGAGGGCCTTTATAATCCAGCTATGTAATCATTTTAAACACTACCTCCTGAGGCTAAAAATGTTTCCCCTTAGCTCAGTAAATAAACTGAAAATTATTTAGCCTTATATCAGAGGAATATCTGTAATAGTTAATTTCCTCTACTTAGTCAATAATTAGAAACCTCTTTCTTATAAAAATATGTAAAATAAGCCTTCTAATACCTGTAGAACAGGGAAACTAGATGGTATAGTGGTTAGAGCACCTGGCCTGGAGTCAGGAAGGTCCTGAGTTCAAATTGGACCTCAAATACTTACCAGTTGTGTGACCCTGGGCTAATCACTTAACTCTACCTCACATTCCTCTTCCTTAAAATGAGCTGGAGAAAGAAATGTCAAACCACTCTGGTATCTCTGCCAAGAAAACCTACAGTGGGGTCATGAAGAGTCAGACACAACTGAATAAGAACTTGTGAAATGACTATTTTTGAATATTGGGCAAAAGTGATGCAAAGATGTTTCCTAAATCCTCAGTCAGAGTAGCCTGATGTTTTTGCATGACAGGAGTGTTGGTGATTCTTTAAGCCTGGATACATTTCATCTCCTCAAGTGAAATGTGCTAAAATCAGTGGCCTCTGTTCATCATCTATGTTTGTTTTACAATGTATATGACAGGCTCTTTGTTCCTTGTTGTTTTTTCTCATAGACACTGAAACTTTGCTAATTCAGATTCTGCTAATTTAATTTTTGTAATGCTTTACTTCTGTATTACTGAGAGGAAAGGTTTCTTAGGCAAATTAGCAGCATAAACTGGATCATGTAGGGGAATAATATTTGCCCTCCATAAGAGAGTGAACAGTTTTCAAGCACTTCCATAAGATTATCTTACATACAACTAATATGATAATTACAAATGAATTGCATAGTCATTAAAGTGGGATTGGTAGAACCTTTATGGTCAATACTAAGTTGGCATTATTACATGTGTATTTGAAACAATAAAAATTTAATAACATTCTCTTAAATATTCTATAATTCATTTGTTTTTATTAATTTATATTGACCTTTGAATTAATATAGTTTAATTGCATTGTCAAAAATATTCCTACCAAGAGACTGAATAATAAGATGTTAAATACCTAATGACCGCAGCAGGTCATTATGAATCCATACTGTTCATCTTTAAGATGAGCAAAACCTGGAAGAATTCATGGCTGCGATTTACTCGGATAGTCTTCTGCCCTAGGTTTTCTGCAGGGTTTTACTCAGAGGTTGTGTGTAGATGCTCAAAAATGGCAATGTTTTATATGGGTATTAGAGGTTGTAAGTACTCTATGTTTTTGGAAGGTAAAAAGCTGGGAAGTAATAAAATATTTGCAATGAAAAGGAGGAAGCTGTAGTGGCCATTGTGGTGGTGGAAGAGGGGAATGCCATGAACTGTCTTGGGCATAGAATAAATGTTGATATAAAAATGCCAAACTTAGGAGCCAAGAGAATATTTGGACAGTGTCCCTCTGCTGAAAGGCACCCTTGACTCCAAGTCAGGTAATCTAACAAGAATGTTTAGAAATATGTAAAGCTCCTCCTAATCGGACCCCTTCAGACTTCTCCAGGCTTTGTCCCATCCCACACTCTACAATTCCTGATACACTGGATCACTTGCAATTCCTGGAATCCAGTGTCCCCTTCTTTACAGCCTCCCTCCCTTTGCTTGGAATGTTCTGTCCTGTTGCTTCCACCTTCTTACTCTACCGCCTGATATCCCAGCTACTGATGCCTTCCCCTTTCAGACTGGCTTCTATCTATTCTGCATATATCTTATATGGACCTCATTATTTCCATGTTGTCTCCCCCATTAGAATGTAAAGTTCTTTGAGAGCATGAACGGTTTTTACTCTCCCTACCTCCTTGCTGTTATGGTATCCCTAGTCCTTAGCAAAAATGCCTGATGTAATAAGTGCTTAATAAATGTTCATTAACTTGAGAGATAGGGTAGAGCTAGGGAATGGTTTAATGCTTTCATTGGTATAGGAAGCTGCTAGGAAACTTCCTCTATCTATGAGAGTCTTTATGCTCTCTATAAAAGGCAGCTAGGTGGTGAGATGGATAAAGTGCTGGACCTGAAGTCAGGAAGACTCATTTTCCCAAGTTCAAATCTGGCTTCAGACCCTTAATAGCTGTGTGACCCTGGGCAAGTTAATTACCCTGTTCACCTCAGTTTCCTCATCTATAAAATAAGCTGGAGAAACAAATGGCAAATCACTTCATTATCTTTGCCAAGAAAACACCAAATGGAGTCATGAACAGTTGGAAATGACTGACCAACAACAACAAAAATCTTCTCTACAATTTAAAGGGTTATCTAGAGTACTCAGAGCTCAAGTGACATACTTGTCCAGGGTCAACAAAACCAGGATGTGTCATGGGACTTAACCCAGTCTTCTGACTTTGAGGCTTGATCTCTGCCCTCTATGCTGTGATGATCTAGTTTTCTTCCCATTGTAGAAAATGGAAAGCTAGGTGATTAAAGGTCTTTTAAAAAAAAAGAGAGAGAGAAAACTTGTTATTCATTCAGAATAATGAAAATTCTTGACTTTTAGGTACTTCCTAGGATCTCTTCCTAATGATCTCTTCTCATTAAAATTCTACTCTTCAGTATTTTTCTTTCTACTGTTTTCTTTGTATTTGATGATATGATTGTGTATATTAAAATTAAGAGATGTATATAAAATACAAATAAAATCAAAATTTGATCAATTAGAGGGTGTTACTGTCATTGTTGAAAATCTATGACTTCCAGAATATTCTGTGCATCAAAAGGGAAACAAAACACCAAAGGAAGGTGTAACTATTGTTCTGCTATATGGAGTTACCAGAATTCTTTTCCCCATGAACTCTGTCAACACTTAAGTGAATTGAAATTATACGTGGTAAGAGTAGTCTATTTCAGATTGTGTCCTGTATTTGGCTGTACTAAAATAATCTTACATTTTTACAACCCTCATTGTCCAGTTCTGGAGGCAATCTCATGTTGTAAGTCTATTATTTATTAATATAAAATGAATTGTTTTTCTCCCCACACATGCTCAATGAGGGGACATGACTTTTAGCATTCTAAATGTAAATACTGCTGAAGAGTAATAGTTGAAAAAAACCTTTTCTTTCTTCAGTTTTATACTTTCCACTGAGATAGGAAAAGTAAGCATCTTGGTGAAAGAAACCTCGAAAGCACTTTCGTCTCACAAAGAAAATAAACGTGATCAGCCAGATTTTCGAATCCTAGAGCAAATGAGAAACATATAACTTTAACAAACCATATAGTTGTACTTCCTGCACAGTACGTGATTTGACTATCTTATTCAGAGTTAAGTTCCATTTAACAGCCATGTCCTTTACCAGTAATCTTGTACCTTTTTTCAGCGTGTCATCTTAATTGAAAATGTTAAAGCCACCAGGATGACATAGTGCAGTAAAGATTTCTACCGTATAAATGCAAGTACATTATGTGCAAGTACATAAATTGGAGGCACTATATTTTGCAGTTGAAAATATAGAGAATTGGGCTTCTAATTTAGTCGGCCTGCTTACTGCTTAGATTCATAACTATTTGGGTGTACTTAGGATTTATAAAAATTAGTGGCTAATGATTAGGGGTTTGTTCTTTTACCAGTTCAAGATAACCCCTTCCATCATTGAATTCTCTTCACCTACTGTTTTTCAGTTACTATAGCGGTTACCCTTAAAGTAGTTAATTGATATATATTATTGAAATATTAAAACACCAAGTATACATTTCAGTTTTATAAATAGCAATCTGTTGTAAAGTATGCCTAAATTATTTACATTATGATTACATGTGTTTAAAATTATTTGAAATCCCTTGGATTCAGATTTTTTTTTTTAATCTCGTTTCCTTACGACTTTAAGTTGTAAGAATTATGTGTAGTTCCTTAATGGTATGGGAAAGAAGTAATAACAAACCACACATGCCTGCAAAATAGCACTTTTTCTCTTCCTTCCCACACCAAATAAAACAAAGTCTTTCATTCAGTCCTGTGAGCTCTTGCCCCATTTAAATCTTAGTTGCACAAGACATCTGGGTTTGATTTTTGGTCCTGTTGCTTCTCCCAAAGCTTCAGAGAACATAAAATATCTCATTAACCTGAAGCCTTTGTACCATGGTAATGTTCTTTTCAGATGTTAGCAAATAAAAATAATATATTGATGCACTGTACATCCAGCTAGCAACCCAAAGGAAAATAGGAAATCTACATATAAAATAGGAACTCTTTTCCCCCAAAATCTCCTAACAGTCCAACTATACTTCCTGTACATTTTAACAACCTTTTCTCCTCATAATCTTATTAAAGAAGAAAAGAATGAAGAAGAGAGAAAAATAAACCCTGTGTTAAACCTGCTTCGTTTTGTAATAGGTCTGGCAGCGATTAACCAAATTTGTATAAAGGGTAGTAGAGTATTTTAAAGCATCATGGTGACCTCTTGGGGACTGAGATTGTTTTATTCTTTACTCTTGCGTCCTCCATGCCTAGGAGAGTGCTTGGCATATAGCAGGCACTTAAAAAGTTCTTGTTGACTTCACGGTAATCCCTATCCAGAAACATCCGTTGAGAGGAAGTGGAGGAATTGGAGTAGTGCCCCAGGACAGCTCCACGACCAGTGGTGCTTAAGTAGGCAGAGGGACCTCTGTCAGGTGCTGTGTGCCCCACCACTGACCCACCAGTAGAAGAAATCAAAGAAGAAAGTCTTGGTCTTGTCTGGGAAAGGTGATGTTGGCCAAAGGACCTCCAGGATTCCCTTTACTCCTAGTCTCACAGAAAGGGACTCTAAACAAGTTGCTTTGCTGAGTCGATGTAGGTAAACCCATCAGTTCCCCAGATGAACTACTGGAAGGGTAACAGTTCATCAGAGAGGTGCTAGATGGTCTCTAGAATGTGTTGATGTAGACTTTGATGTTCAGTACTGATGATGCTGTTATCTGGCAGGGACCCATGGTAGTAGAAACAAGTGATTTCTTCATGATGTGGCTTGGAAGAGATTGACTCCCTCAGTGGAAATATCTCACGTGGTACATCAGATGAGTCCAGGTATCTCAGTGCAGTACTCACGGATGGAGCAGAAATAATCACAACCCCTCAGGAAGCATCGCAATAGGATGTTAGAGAAGAAATCCACTTTTGTCATAAAGTCTGGATACAGCTATAATAGGCCATTTTGAAGTTAGTGGAGAATAAAGCTGAAAAGGTATGTTGTGGCCACATTGTGGAGGAGTGAATGTGTGTGTCTGTTTAAATGTAAGCTAGCTAGGGATCAGAACTGGAAAATAGAGTTTTTTCTGTTATGGTAGGAATTAGACTCTTGTGGAAAGAGAATAATGTTAATTACAGAATTTTTCTTCAAAACACATAATGCAGACCATCCTCAAGTCACTAACAAGCCATCCTGGATTTGAGCTTTTCTAAACAAACACCAATTAGACTTGCTGGGAATAGCAAATATTAAAATTGGGAGGGGGGAATGTAAGGGTGAGGTTGAAAGTCTCCCCACTTTAGGACTGCTAGTCTAATGAGATAAACTTTTTGATTGGCTCAGACAATCAGAACCAATGTGAACAGGACTTAGACACCTCCTTGAATCAAATTCTAGGAGAGACTGGGCCACACCCTAAGGAATCTATATAAAGGGAAGCAGATTTCTCGGAACTGAGGGAGAGACTCTGAACATGTGAATTTAACAGGTTGAAGCAAGCCAGCAATCCCAGTACATATGTGAGGAGGAAAGGGAGGACTGAACTGTGGCAGTAAGGAAAATATCAAGGGATATCATTAGCTATAAAGGCATTTTAGAACAGAGGACCTAGGCTGAAGGACATTCAAGGGCTAATCTTTCACCAAGTTACCCTTCCATTATCTATCTTTCCTCAGACACTACAATATAATTTATTTTTCATTACTAGTATAACAATCTAATTTTCATTACCAAACATAAATAGTAAACTGAATTTTATCTCAACTACAAAGAAGCTAGATATGGACACAAATATAAGATTATCCAGACAGCCCAACCTCTTCCCTAGGTGTTAAGAATTTTCATAACTAGGGATTGGGCACATAACTTTTCATCTAAAAATGATCCTCAAGTCCAAAAAAGAGGGCAAAAAAGTGGACCTTAGGGGTCACTACATTTACACTCCTGAACTTATTATTTTTTGTGGTAGTAACCGATGATGAAATAAATGTTTCCAAAATGACCAAGCAAAAGTTTCAGTGCCAAAATTATCTCTAATTCTCCAGAATTTCCAAGAGAATGGGCATGTCAAAATCACAATGGAAAGTAGCAGTAGTTGTTTCTTTGATATTGATGGCATCACATGGAATTCATCCTATGGTGCTGTATTGCCAAAGCAATGTTCATAGCACCAATGGTGGCTATGAATAGGCTGGCATAGTTTTGAATCACAAAATATAACACACTCCCTATAAAAGGCAGAAAAAAAACATTTATTCAGATACCATAAAGCTGAATCCCAACACTAGAAAGCCAAATCCATCATAGTAATCAAGAAGTCAATACATACATTATCACTGCAGGGGATAATGCTTTTCCCAAGCCTTCCCTGCCCTGCTAGGGCCTTCCTACAAGCAAACATAACACTAGCTGTGCCTACCTGTGTCCTCTCTCTCCTCTGCCCTAACTACTGTCACCAACTTTCCCACCTCTGCCTCACCCTTCCTGTTCCACCTGTTCAGAAAGCTCCGCCTACCATGTGTGACTTAAATCCAAGTGATTTAAGCAGGTCACATGAGCCTATTAATGGGCAGGAAGGATCCTAAAATTAAGCAAAAATATATTACAATACAGGTGCTCAATAGCTAATTAATTTAGACATAAGGTGTGTACATTGTGTATATCTGTATACCCACACATAGAATGTATGTTACATATACCCATGTAGAATGTACGTTATGTATACCCACATAGAATGTACGTTATGTATATCCATAGCTCACGGAATGCATTGATGGCTATTTCTTGACTCCTGCTCACTCCTCTAAAGGAGATTGTGATTCCTGCCTTTGGCAGGGAACAAGAGAAAGGACCGTGAAGATGAGTGCTCAGTTCTACATAGAGATAAGGGTACCCGACTAGAATTATATCTGTCTTCCCTCTCCCCTCACCCCCACTCCTAACTGCAAAATATTAGTGGTAGACAGACCTGATTGGTTCAGAGCAAAAAGCCACTAGTTTCCTTCATAACACTCTCTTGAAGATATCTTCTTTCTTGGCTCCTTAATTCCAAAATCTGATTTCATAAAAGAGCTAAGCAAATAAAAACCAAAAATAATGAAAGTTTTATGGATTAGATTATACCAGAAAATGAATGCACCAGACTAAATCTGCTTTCCCACTGGGAGCAGGATCTTACTTCAAACCAAGATAGAGTCCCCAGTCTTGTCAAAGGGGAAATTTCTAAAAGTCTATCACAAGGCAAGCTGAAAATCAGGGACATGTTGAGGAGCAGACTTCCCTACTTATCTTTAAGGGAGCCTTTCTCTTTCTTCAACCTGGAGATATTCCTGAAGAGGATCTAGACTCTCACATCATTTTTGAATAAGGACTCTCCAAAACTCTTTTATAAACCCTGCCCCTCAAGGCAGTTATGCAGCATCATGTCAGCATTCTCTCTTCCATTTAGGAGATTCTCATGAAAGATTGTCCAGCATGGCGGGAAATCAAAGTTACAATGAAACTGCCATGTTTGAAAGATTCAGTATTGACACAAAAGGAGTGAACTGAAGACTAGGGTTTCCTCACTTCACCGTGGTAGTCACCCAGATTCCCTAGAAACAATTTTTAATTGAACTGGTATTCACAATTCAAAATAGCTGTTACAAAATATCACATCTGTGTCCACCAGAAGAATGAACTTTTTCCACGAGGGGGTTACATTTTAAAGAATGTTGTAGTTTTTGAAGGTGACTTCAAAATTGAAGTCCAAAAAATATTCTGGGCTCTTGTGGCATCATTTTGCAATACATATTTTAGTCTTTCAAAGAGAGAATACTCATTAATATCCATAAATTTTGATATGTTTATTTACAAATAGGTCTCATTATCCTATGTACTTTATATATACCTCAAGCACAAAAGTAGAAAAACTATAAATTTTTAATAATTCAGAATTTTAACTAATTAAGATAAGCTTTCCAACTAAAAAAACATTCTTTAAAGAGATAATTATAGGGATGTTCAGTATTCATAGTTTGGGAGGGAAGGGAATAAGTATTTATTAAATGTCCCACACCCGCAAATTGGTAAAGATAACAAAAAATGGGAAGTCGGTTTTAGAGGGTTTGTATGGAAAAACAGGCACGCTAATAACACGTTAGGTAACTGTGAATTAATCTGAGCACTTTGGAAAGTGACCTGGAATTTTGCTAAGAACATGGCTAAAAAGTTCGTACCATTTTACTCACAGATTCCATTTCCAGACAAACACCCTTAAGGAGGAGGGGTAGGATAGCCAGAAAAGCCCAATAGACACCATCATATTTATAGCACCGCTTCCTGTGAAGCAAAGAACTGGAGGCAAAATCAACGTTGATGTCCAACAACTGGGACTGTCGAACCAAATATGGATGCAATAGAATATTACTACCCCATAAGAAATAGTGTATGAAAGAATGCATGAAGGCAGGGGAAGAAGTCTACAAGCTAATACAGAATGTTAGCCAAACCAGGAAATGTTTACAGAATACCTTGGGTGATGTAAATAAAAACAATAATGAAATCAAGTCTGAATATTGAGCAAATTTAGTGAACAAGCTTGGCACAAGATGTGAATGCATCTGTCTCTTCTTTGCAGAGGTGTAGGACTATATGTTTGACTTGAATGATGTGCTGGTTAGTTTTGCTAATCTGCCTCTATCCTCTTTTATATTCTTTGTTATGAGATACGTCGATCAATAAATATTTATCAAGTGTCTTCTATACATCAGGCACTGTGTTAAGCCCAAAGGATACAAAAAGATGCTGCCCTCAAGGAGTTCAAAGTCTAATGAGGAAAGACAACAAGCAAAGAAATATGTGCAAACAATCTGTATACAGGATAAATAAGAAAGTAACAGAAGGAAGGCTCTAGAATTAAGAGGAATTGGGCAAGTCTTCCTGTAGAACTTGAAGGAAACTGGGGAGGTCAGTAGTCAGAGAAGAGAGAGGAGAGTGTTTGAAGCATGGGGAAAAGCCAGAGGGGATTCCTGGAGTCAAGAGATGGAGTGTCTTGTTTGTGAAACCTCTAGCAGAAAAGTGCCACTGGATGGAAGAGGACATGTCAGGGAGTAAGATGTAAGAAGAATGGAAAGGGAAGAGGAGGCTAGGTTATAAAGGGCTTTGAAAGCTAAACAGAGCATTTGAGTATGAGGACAGGAATAAGGAGGAAAGAAAAATTGTGAGCCAGGTACTGAACTCATTGAGTAAGGTATGGAAGTGATCTTTATAAGCAACAGCTACCAGGATTTGAATTGGGTCACAGACATGAATTGCATGAACCTCAGAGGAAGAGATCTTACTGAATTTTGGAGGTCAGGAAAGAACCTGGGAGTGGCTATGGGAAGCAAGGAGCATTCTGACTCCCTGCTTCACACAATGAAATGCCTTTCTGAGTGAAGGGGAGAGGGATGGTTGTATTGGGAAATGAAAGGGATATAAAACGAAAGGTATCAATAAGAAAAAAGTTGTAAAGATGAGTTTGAGCAGAGTTGATCCAACTTAACGTAACTTGAGAGGATTTGGAGGGATAATGTGCTCTACAGAGATGCCAGATTATACGCTATACGTATAGTTGCACAAAGTTCACAGCTTATTAGGGCATATCCCAGCTATATTGCTGCTTTGCTTATTGTCTAAATACGTATTAGTCATTCAGTTAATAATTATTAAGCATCTACTATGTGCAAAATGCTGGAGCAGAAACTATAGAGGATGCAAAGGAAAATATTCCAGAGGTGTCATACTGACATCAACCAGATTGGTCTAGCTCTGTTTTTAGCCTTTTCTTTCCATACAGTTTTCCCAAATGCAATTTTATGGCAGTTTATTTAATGGATTACCACAAATTGACCACCAAGTAGTCAATAGACTTGGCTTGTTGAGTCTCACCTATATGTGGGCTGGTTCTTAGGAAGCACACAAGTCTGTTGTGAAGACTTATTCAAAACTTTTCCAGCCTGATAGAACTTGCTTGACCCTGTACTTGGTTAACATAGTGTTTGAGCATCCAGGGTCTCCTCCAGATCACACTAGAGGATTTGTGTAGGATTTGTGGAGACCTATGTAAAAAAGGTAAGTTTTTGAAAAAGCATTCTTCTAAAGTCAGTGATTTATTTCTCAGTTCTTTATGCCCCAAGAGTCTTTGGCTCATTGAATAAGGTTATGAAATATATCAAAAGATCAGTAATAGACAATGAATAGCCTTATATGCATTTGAGGTTTTTTTCTCCTTTTGAGAGATTGACATAATTAAGGAGAACTCTTGAGAAATACTAAAATTAATTTAAGTATTAAATATAATGTAGTTTGTTGAATTCTGTCATCATGCTACGTTTTTCTTTAAATACTTTAGGCACTTGGAGGTGTCCCAGGAAGTCAGCCATTACTGCCCAGTGGAATGGATCCAACGCGACAACAAGGTCAGTTATTTAAAGTGGGTTTCCATGAAATTGATACTAAGAATTTCAGGGGAAATACTTTACTTTCTCAAATAAATTTCCTTTCTATAAGTTTCACTATTGTACTTGTACATATAATTTACTAAACTGTAGCATATTAGAAACCTATCAGAAAACTTGGATTTTATTTCCAGGCATGTCAGTAACTTTAATAACCTTGGAGAAGCCACTGCATCTCTTTAGGTCTTGGTTTTCTTACCTGGGGCACTTGGGCTAGAAAATTCAGTCCATTTCTGACATTCTGTAATTGGTATATTATGATTTGCATTTATAGGGTCAGTATAGTTAAATGGAGGAGGGGGACAGCTAGGTGACACAGTGGATAAAACTCGAGCTTAAGAGTCAGGAAGACTCCTCTTCCTGAGTTCAAATCTGGCCTCAGACTCTTACTATCTAGGTGACCCTGGGTAAGTCTGTTTGCCTCAATTTCCTCATCTGTAAAATGAGCTGTAGACAGAAATGGCAAACCACTCCAGTATCTCTGCCAAGAAAACCCCAAGTGGGTCATGAAGAGTGCACACAACAGATTGAAAAGACTGAATGGCAACAGAATGATAAAATGGAAAGATCACCGAAGCAGTCTTCAAGAAACAGACCTGGATTCTCAGCCATGTGACTTTGGGCAAGTCCCAACTTCTCTCAAGCTTAATTTCTTCCTCTGTAAGACAGGAACAATCATCAGCAGTGCCTGTTTTGGAGGGCTGTTGAGAAGGTTCAGTAGATAATATGTGTGAAATCACTTTGAAAACTGTAAGGCTCTATTATCAATGTAGACGTGAATAAGAATAAATAGAGTGATAAATATCCTTGGAAGGTAGGAATAGCACGGGTATTGCATTAAAGATCATTCAGTAGCATCATTTTAGGAAACTGCTTCAAAATCTTAATCCTCCAAACTTTTTATCATAATTGCCAACAAAGAGAAATATTCAGTAAATTGAGTTTCCTCTCTTATTGCTTGCTATTTGTGACCTCTTCTGGTAGTGAAGTTGGTAAACAGTGAAATGACCACAGAATAGATTAGAATAATTTACATTACTAGATTTAAAACACACACACACACACACACACACACACACACACACCTTAATACTTGAGAGCTGTTTGTCTTTATTAACTGACATTTATATAGTGATTTTCAAAACAGTTCCCATACATATCTCGTTTGACCTTCGTAAATCAATACGATGGGTACTTTAGCTATTACCCTCATTTTGCATCTGGGGAAGCTGAGGTCTAGAGAGGATAATTCACTTCACCTAGTTGCACAACCAGTAGGCATAATTTGAATGTGGATCTCTCTTAAATTCAGGGGATGTTCTTGACCAGGAACAGTAACTCAGCACTGGGGTGTCCTCTAGAGTAGAGATGGGGTTGTTCTAAGAGAGTAGCAGCATCCCAGCTCGAGATAGGAAATGCAGACCATCTGTTACAGTTTGAAGGCAGGTACCTGAAATGCCTTTATCTTAACATAAGTTAGAGAAGCTGCTGATCCTTGTTTGGCATTCATGCACACTGAAATCTTACATTTTCATGTCTTTTTTTCAGGACATCCAAGTATGGGCGGACCCATGCAGAGAATGACCCCTCCAAGAGGAATGGTTCCCTTAGGGCCACAGGTATTTGGCATGAATGTTTGTGTGTGGCAGTTGACATTGGTAAACCATAATCACGGCCAAGAGCCTTTTTATGATGTAGGAACTGCAGAATAGGACTAAGAATGATGTTATGTCACATAAAACATATTCCTTTTTTTCTGCCTAAATAATAACTTTATTATAAATTCATGTGCTGAAATGCAAAAATATACCAAATGTATCTGAGTAATAACATCAGTTGATTAAAGAAAAGTCTGGCCAGTTTGATGCAAATGTTTACACATATATTATGAATTTTCTAAATCATGTCCATCCCAGTACTGGTCTTTAAATGATTATAACAATGCGTTTATTTCCAAAACAGTACTCAAACATAACACTTATTTCACACTGGCTAACCGCATTATATCTGGCTTTTAACATGACAAATGCCTGATAGAATGTTGTGTTTCTGGGGACATGATTTTATCTGTGTAAATTCAAATCTTTGTAATAAATCACATCTTAACAGCTTTCCACTTTATTTGTGTAGTGCCTTTTCCTCTTTAGAGGAAATATGTTTAGAAATATAATTTGGTAATTGATAGTTAGCAATGCCTTTCTATTAGATATACTGGAAAAAGGTTGTGATTTCTTAAATAAAAATCAAGGTGTTGATAATGTTAAATAGCAAAACATTAGAAAAAAATCATGTGAGTTTTATATTCACAATTTTCTAGCGTACACCAGAGGGCCATTGAGAAGTTATCTTTGAAATATGTTCTCTTGTACAGACCTAATACTATTCAGTGTCTGTCAGCTGTACTTAACCAGAAGCAAGAGATGGTACACTAAATTGAGACATCTCTATCCAGTAGTAGCTTTTTAAGCATTTTGTCCCAGGAGGTCAAATTTGTTTTAGACAGTTTCTTTACATTTTTCCTTACATTTACCAAAAAGTGCCTGAAGTGGAAATTAATTTCTAAAGAGTGAATCAAAATAACAGGGATGAAAGTTGTATGAACCTGTACAGGGAGGCTCTCATGTGGTTAACAGTAGTCAGTGAATTTTCTTCCCTGTCATCTTCATAAAAGCAACTAATAGTTTTGCTCTTTTACAAAGTGTTGGATGGCAATTTGAATATGTCATGGGACCATGGGCTGGTTTGTTATTTTTCAAGTACCTGGCAGGATTTCAAATTAATTTTATTCTCCTGGTTCATTTGAGTAACTATTCTGGTCATATTAACTTATGCTAAAGATAAACTATTTAGATTTTCGACCCTGCTCCTTTGTGAGGTGATGTCATTCCACTCTTTGCCTTTTTATCCCCAGTGCCTATAACCTGATAGGCACTTAATAAATGTTTACTCACTGGTCATATGAGAAGTAGATTTCTAAATGGTCACTAAAATTGGTAACCCCATCCTTTTGAAACTTTTATATTTTTCTAAGATTAGAGAAAATCAATTTTCTCCCAAGATACCCAAATTTAAATGAAACCACTCATTCTGGACACAAAATATTCTCAGGTAACCTTTAAGCAGGTTTTGGTTAGGTATTTTAATTTGTTTTGTCCCCAAGTTCATGATGCAAATTGATGAATTAAGTTTATTAAATAAATTGTGTCCAAGTAGTCTAAGAGTTTGAATCAAAGGGTTCAAAGTGTTGGATATTATGAACATATATAGAATGACTTTATAGAATCGTATGGTTTCATATGGCTAAACTTGTATGGATTTGAACTAACCTTTTCAGAGTACTTACATGACACAAAACCTTACATCATACAAATGAAAGTTCCAGACTCTATTATCTGAACCAGGCCAGTTTTCATGGTAATTAGACCCAATCCATTAAAAGACAAGTATTTATTAAGTGCCTTCAATATGACAGGCATTGTACTAAATGCTAGGAATGCAAAGAAAAAAATCAAACAGTCCTTGTCCTCAAGAAGCTTACATTGAAGTAGGGTAAATATGTGTGTGTGTGTGTGTATATACATATATATATATATGTATATGTATATACACACACACACATATATATATAACATGTAGAGACATACATATATACATGCTTCTGTATATATGTGCACGTTCATTACATGGAGTACATATATGTATATATGTGTGTATATGCATGTGTTATATGCCTGTGCATAAAATATGGAGAATAAATACAGTGTAGGTAGAGAGAAGAGCCCCTAAGAACTGGGGAGATCTTGAAAGTCTTATCTTCCCATCAGAGAAAATGGCAACTGAAAAAGTTACCAAGTAAGGAAAGAGAAGGGCTGAGATACAACCACAGGTAGGAACATGATATGAATATTAAACTAGCCAAGAATGCTATAAGAAGAATGAATTGTCACACATTTAGAAGGAGCAATGTCAAAAAAAACTAAAGAAGAGGCTAAGTTGAGGGGGAAGGTGGTCAGCTGGGTGTCAAGTTGCCAAGATGTTGAGAAGGATGAGGACTGAAAAGAGGCTTTCAAATTTAACAATTAACATATTAAAATAATTGGTAACTTTGGAGAGAATAATTTCCATTCAGTTGATGAGTTTGGCAAGAAGTGAGATAACAAATGTTAGAGCTTTTAGGAGTTGGCTGAGAAGGGAGAAGTAATAGAGATGCTAGCTTCAGGAGCTGGTTGGATCGTGTGGATTTGAATTTTTGTTTTGTCTTGCTTTGTTTCAGAATGAGGGAGATTTGGATAAGTTTCTAGGTAGCAGTGAAGGAGCCCAGAGATAGGGAGAGGCTGGACAAAAAGAAGGAACAGTTAAAAGGGGCAGTTTGCTGGAGAAGATACAAGGGTAGGATCACATAGAAGAGTTGGCCTTAGCAAGGGGAATGGCTCAGCAAAGACTGGAGTAAAGGAAAGGAAACTAGGGGATGATGTCAAGTGGCTTTGGAATAAAGGGAAAAGTGGGAGATAGA
This sequence comes from Potorous gilbertii, assembly GCA_028658325.1. Classification (NCBI taxonomy): domain Eukaryota; kingdom Metazoa; phylum Chordata; class Mammalia; order Diprotodontia; family Potoroidae; genus Potorous; species Potorous gilbertii. The sequence goes on from CM053769.1 coordinate 691,398,774, forward strand.
TTGGTCATAGTGAATGGTCTCTGTTCTCTCAGTATAGTGTGAGGTGAGACCCTTCCAGAAGTGGAAAAGGAAGAGATTATGTGGTAGGATGGAAGAGAGGAAAGATTTGGACCAGGCTTTGTGGGAATAGGATGCACAACCAGTTAGGAAGGAGTAAAATAAATTGCTTTGTTACGATAAGAGTTCTGTTGCAGTTAGATAACATGAATTTGAAACCAGTCAAAGTTTGTTTTACTGAAGTTTCTTTTCAACTAAAGTTCTTGTATAGGTCATTAAGAATTTTTAGCTGTTTTTCTATTATTTCTGTACCATAATCCAATTTATTTGAATTGATTTTCCATTTATATTTCTGCTTCTCCATCTTTTTGCTATCTTTTTCCTTTAAGTATCATTAAATATGTGACTTTATTTAGTAAGAGCAATTTGCTAATTAATCAGTGTATATTGGGCCAAATATGTAATTATTCTAGCAGTATATTTCATTGGTCAAATGTGTTTTCACTCTCAAATAGCAGAACCAGATAGGTGTCCTCTAGACAAATTAGCAGCTGAAGTTTTTCTTAATGCATAGTAGATCATGTCCAGATTTATTAAATTTGTTTAATTTTTAACTGATCCTTCAGCTTTTATCATTCCAAACACAATACTTCTACTAAGGAGGGTTGCTGCTGTTTGTTTTTTGTTTTAACAAATTTTATACTGGAGGAATTCTGCCGATATTGTTCAGAACATGCTGACCTGAGATGTCAAAGCACTTAGACTTCATTTGAATATGTAGTAATAGTGAGCTTTCAGGTCAGTGTGGTTATGCTCTGAGTTAGTTGTGGATCTGTCTGGCTTATGTTGTAAATAAAGTACATTTTAGTAAATTTGTGTAAAGTTTAGAAAATACCTATTTCAAGTAAATTTTATTTGTGAGTAATGGCTAACAAAATCCTAACACAGACAGGAATTCATTCTTTGAGATTATTCTTTCTTGTGGCTAAGCAGCACCCTTGCTCTTCATTGTCATATACGTTATTATGAAATTACATGAGAAATCAGACAGTTTTTCAGATTTGGGCTACACAGAGACAAAGAAAATTGCTTATATGAGTCATGTATATTTAAATGAAAGAAGAAACTATCCTTTTGTTTATACCATATTAAGAACAAAATAAGAGCTATTCTTGACTCAGGTAAAATAATTTGAAATGAGGGGATTCTAATGAGAATTTATGTTTAAATTTCTCAGTTACACCATATATACTTTAAGCTTCATCAACATTAACATCATAACCAAAAATTTCCTTGGAGGGGACCAAGTAGAGGTTTCTCCTGTAAAATAGCGTGTAGACTGTGATCTTTGAAATACAGTGGAATATTGAATATTTATTCTTAAGTTGTTATGTTCTGAGGTTGAGATTCATGTAGAAGAGGAAAGAGTTTGCAAGCATAGGAGCATTTTGGAACCATAAAAATGGAAGAAAAATACATCTGTTAATCAGCATAGGTTCCTCTAGAAATCCCAGTAAGATAACCAAATAATGTAAGTTATGAAGTTTAGAGTATACAGTGTGTATATGCTAATTATACAGTTGACTCACGATATTTCAGTGCAATTCATATCCAAATAAAGCATCTACTGTGTGCAGAATGCTGTTAGACACTGGGGTTGTGAGCATACAGAGATTACATATTCACCTGTTGCATGAATGAGTAAACATTCCATTTGACTTTGTGTCCAAATTACCAAAAGATTTATCTTCCCATGTTCCCTACTTCAATTATTGGTCGACATGTTGTATTCCTTTGTATATCCCTAATTAGGGTACTTTCTCCATTTAAAAACATTATCTTTCTCTTTGCAATTCACACCAGGATGATTTCCCTTTTCATCTTGACTCACTTCTGGTGCAGCAAGGCAGCCATGTAACTCCGGTCTTGCTAACCTTGTGTTCCTATAGTCAGTGGTAACATTAACTTAATGATGAAATTAAACTCAACTACTATACTCCCATGAAGGAAAAGAAAAGTACTAGTGGGAAAAAGATCAGTTTGAAAACCAGAAAGAAATTTATTCTTTTATATTGCTATCACTCGCAAACTAATTCTTTGATACAGGGCTTTAGCTTCTGATGCATTAGAAAGAACATTGTAACAATTCAGTGAGTGAACTTGCAAGTGTTCAGACAGCTCAGTGACCGCCTGTGTCAAGGTCTCATAGAGGAGACTGTTGCCTTGGCAGACTTTAAATTAGGTTAATTCTAATATTCCTTTCAAATCTAAAGTCTTTTAATTCTGTTAGCTTTAGCTATTACGCCTAAGAAGTTACATATGCATATATGTGTAAATATATAAACTAGTGTTTTTATGAGCATGCATAGTTTGGTTTTGATTTTTTAGGTTACTATGGAATTTATAATTTAATCCTGGAATTTTAATTGTGATCACTGAATATTTCAAATCTACTTTCTTTCATTAAACTCTAAGTAGCATTTGTCTTTGCCTATGATGTGATGTCAAAATCAAAAATCTGTAATTTGTAAGAAATTCCCCCCACTTAAAAAGTATAGTGTTAGGCACACAGTAGGTGATTAATGTATGTTGAATGTTATGATTATAAACATTTCTCAAATTCATTTAATATGCTTCAATAAGCCTACATTTTCATACATTTTTCATAAGCTAAAAATTAAAAAGTACAAGAATGGATTCCTCACTGAATTGCACAGGCCTTATCCAGTCAGCAATTGTGTAGGGAAGTCATTAACTTGCTCTCCTTTCTTTCCCCCCTCCTCTTTGGTTTTGTTTTTTTGTTTTGTGGTAGTCTGACCCTTGGTTATCATTGCAGAACTATGGAGGTGCAATGAGGCCCCCTCTGAATGCTTTGGGTGGCCCTGGAATGCCTGGAATGAACATGTAAGCAAATCCGTTACACTATTATCTTTACTAGAATGATACTCATTTTAAAAACAAATTATGAGCTGTGGCTCCAACCAGGAGAGGGAATATGTATATAATGTAATGGAATATCGTAAAATGTTACCATTTCATTCATTTTTTTCCAAAAAATGCTCTGCATATTTTTTCTTTCCTTCCTTTTACAACCTGTGTAAATAATGGGCATGCCAATTTCAGGGTCCTTTGATGCAAACTTTGGCTTGGTGTTTCTGTTAAATTTTAATGTTTTATTGCATGCCAATTAATGGGTATGCATGAGATGCTGAGAGGATGAGAGGAAGGTCTTCAGCATTTTGGCTGGATCTCCTGTGGCAGAGATCATGGACTGGAGTAATAAAAATGGGCAAATGTAAGTGGGTTACAATCTGTGTTATTGCAGGGAGTACCCACATTGATTCCTTATAGTTCCAATTATGAAAAAATGAATAGTCATAAAAAATAAAGATGTAAGCAACATCAAACATGCAATAGTAAAGAGCCTTATCTTTTTCAAATTTGATTTCTACTGTTAGAAAAGATAGGACCCACCTCTGACTAAAACTTTGATAAAGCCATTCTCGTTAAAAAGTAAGCTTTGGTAAAGCCATCCTCATCATTTTCTACCCCTAAAGAACTTTGATAAATGTTTCTTTCACCCTGTCATAGAGCAAATGGCAGAGTTTTATTGAAAAGGCTGTTTTGGAGAACTGATTTGGTATTGTCATTTTCCATTATACTGGAATTTATTGAGAAAGTCCACATTTCACAGTTAGTCAGTTTACCCTACAAGTTTCATTTGCCCGAGAGGTTAGTCGCTGGTAATGTGGAAAATCTGTTAATGAACTGCAGATACGTGATCTAAAGATGGATGATCCTAAGTAATAGAGAGACATTATATAATACTGAACATTGTGAAAAGGTGCTGTATTCAAGCATTTTTTTGGATCCAACTATATCTAGTCTACCTGTCTATTAACATTTTGTTGACACTGAAAAACATAATAGTCATCAATAATTTTGGTGACAAGTTGAACTAAAAAAATTGGCAACAGCATGGTTTATATTGTGATTTCATTGTTGTAAGGAACTTCCAGTTTGAGGAATTCCCTCTACCAAAACAATTCAACCATCATTTGGCTACTTACAGTCTTAGAGAGTTTCCAGGGGCACTGGGAGGTCCAATGACTTGCTATCAGGTCATGTAGCCAGTATATTATCTTGCCTCTGGCAGTAGTTTCCCAAATATATACTTCTTTTCTAGAATTATTACTTTAATAACATCAGGATTAAAGGTAAGTAATTATTTTTTTAAATGTAAAAAATTGAAAATAGTAACTGAATTGCACCATCAATATAGAGTATAATTATAAATTTTTAGGGGTAAGGTTTATAGATTAACTTTGGTAATCATTTTAAAGTCATTAATATATGCCTAATTTCTAATCATCTTTACATTATAATTATTTGGTGTATTAGGCAAACCAGTTTTAGAGTATGGAAAGGTATTAATCCATATGATCACTTATAGCTTTGAAATGCTCCTCGATTCTCTGAAACTGCAGTGATTATCTTTGTTCTCCTGCACTTGCATGTATGCAAAATTAATAAACCAGATCCAAGTTGTGTTTTGTACTATGGAGTCTAAAAATGTGTGTAAAAAAAATTTGTTGCAAAGCATCTTTAATCATTAGACATGTACTTTAGTTATAACTGATCATTAAAGATAATTTGTGTTTATGTAATTTATCCAGACTATGGATCCAAATATATTACAATTTTTCCATTGTATTGCTCTTAGCAGTTTGTATGATGCTTGGATCTAAGAGAGTCTCCAACTTTCATTTTCTCCACATTTTGTTGATTATGTATTACACTGCCTTTAGTATTGTGTCCTAGTTAGTTCTCCTTTCCTTAAAAGTTATGTTTATAGAAAAGAAAATACAAAAATTTGTGCAAATATTTTTTTTAATTTCCAGGTAAACATGTTTATCTAAGGATAAAAAATTGAATAAATTTTGAGCTCTTTTTTTCTATTTTATAAGTCCTATACATTTACGACTATGTGTGGTATATTCTTAGAATAAAATGAATTTTTGTTAAGATAAGAAATGTCTATTTCTGTGAGAATCTTCTGTCTGAAATAGGAGGGAAGAAAGATCGCAGAGGTCTAAGTGCTCATTTTTTTTGTTAGACAGTTGCTTTGATGCACACCAACTCATTAGGGCCAGCCATGTTCAATAAAAAAATCTGATCTCTTTCCATTTCAATTTTGATTATGAATTTACGTAGTTCAAATTTCATCCCTACTTTGTATTTATATAGAAACTTCCTTGCTATGACATACCTTATGTCATGGTTATAATATGATTGATATTAAATGGGGGGCAGTCACAAAATTTTAGAATCTCTAATAATAATTGCCATTCAATACCATTGCTGTCCTTCCTGCTTACCTCCTTCCACCCCAGCCAAAATTGTTGTGAAGGTTAAAGCGGATTCTAAATGTTCTGAGCACTTGGAAGAAATTTACTATATAAATATGAGTTACTATTGATACTTCTCTTAAAATGTTAAAATGCAATTTAATGGAAAACTGGGGGCCATGAGAACAAATGAGTGTTTATAGAATATTTGAAAGTCACAAAATAAGTATATTATTCTTATACTACTTTTAATAATTCTTGATTAAGCTTGACACATGATACACAAAATTATGATAAGGATATCTGTGTAATATATTGTATTGCAAAATGGTGGACTCAGCACTGTGTGTTCCAATGAAGGCTTTGTGCAGGATTTTTGTATGAATTAGAGCCTAGAAACGTTGTCTCTGGTTAACAGGATTCTCAGTTGGTGACAGGCCAGCCACCAATCTAACTCATTTTCATGCCTCAAATGATTTACTCTGATGCTGACTGACAGTTCAGCCACCCAGTGACAAGGATATTCTAACTGAAAGAAGTTCCAGTCATCTTCAGATGAAAAGAAAGTCCCAGACCTTAGTCTGAACATGTAAAGTGCCCAGTTCTATTTAAGAAACAGGGTAATAGCCAATGCTCGCAAATCCTTGCTCTGATCTTTGACAGACGTGGTGAGTATCCAGCAGGAGATGAATTTCAGGCTGAGACCTGGGCTTCCCTAAGTGTATGCATCTGTTTGTGGCCCTTTGCTCATGAACTTATTGCGCTATTTGGCCCCCAGTTTCTTCTCTCCTCCATTTTATTTATCTCCATGAAACACCATTGAAGAGCAGTTGGTTGTCCAGGAGCCTCAATGACACTCTGATAACAAGACCGCCACATGCTGCAGCCTCCACCATAGGGCCTGTGATGTCAGTAAGACCTGAAATCAGATCTTTTTAGAAACAACATCAGGACAAAGGTTTTTAGAGGATAGGTTATCAGACAAGGACCCTGAATGCACTCAATAAACATAGCATTTCCTGCATATTTGCCAACCACATCCTCTTCTTAAAATAGCTAAAACTGGTAGCTCTTGTATTGGTGTTAAGAGCTTACATTTGTAGCTTAATCCATGAATGTGTGTCTCTAAATGTACATTTTTTTTCTTTTGGTCTGGACCTGTTATTTCTTGGTGTAGGTAATTCCTACTGTAGAAGCAGCTTCTGCAGATAGAAATCAGCAGCTCCTCTATAAGTATAAGGGTGAAGTTCAATTATGTTTACTCAATCATGTCATAGTATCCTACTTAAAGTAAACAATAAGATGCCTAATCAATTAATTTCAACCATTGGCTTTATTAAAAAATGCTTGTAACAGGAATGAAGAGTTCAGGTAGGCTCCTCGAGGTCATCTTTTAGTTATCAAGAGAGTCAGGACAAGAATCATTGGAAAAATTGGAGCAAACATGTCCGTAGTAAAATCTCTGAGCAGCAATATCCTATGGAGGGCAGGAGGATTAGGGGAAGACTCCCATTTGGTCTTGACCAGGTTTCCTCTCCCCTTTTGCTGAAGGAGGATCTTAGAATCTTTGAGGAATCCAGGGAATTTTGGAATTCCCATCTTCCTTTCGGTGTCCCAGCAGTATCCCCAGAACTGCTGGTTAAGTTTCTATTAGGAACCAGGGGCAGTCTAGACCTACATTCATGACTCCACCAGGAATCCAGCAAAAGAGCCTGTACCATACTTAAGAGGAACATCTTGAGCCCCTCATGAACGCAAGAGAAGGACTTCCTACAACCAAAAGCTACGGCTTACCCCTTTGTCACATGTGCTCTTTAAGCTTAAACCCACTCTTCTGTAGACCCTGTATATACTTGTGGGAGAGTATGTCACAGACTTTAGGAGGATATGTAGTAAGTATCCCTTTCTAAAAGCTGCTTAAGGCTAACTGACTAACTGATTCTCAAATGTGGGTGGAATCGAGAGTTAGGGTTAGAGATATATATCAAAGACATTAAAAAATTACCCACCAACTCCTAAAACTCATGTGAGGGAGGTATGGCCTTGATCTACAACTCAAGAGGTACATGTGGAAGTTACAATAAGAATCCTCATAGCTTACATAGGTCACAAAAATTAGATCCTTAGAGAGTTGCCTGGAAAATTTAAATGACTTGTGCAGGATCATGCTGCCAATATATTCTAAAGACAGGATGGGGACCTATACCTTTTTGACTCCAGAGCTGATTCCCTAACCTCTATGCCACCATGCTACCCTGCCTCTCAAATATATACCTATGCTATAATTGTTTATTTTGTGTGTGTGTGTGTGTGTATGTGTAGAAAACATGGGGAGATAGCTATATATAGCTATAGTTGTTCCTATTATATTATAACTGCAAATCAAAGTCAGAATTATCACTTTCTGATTAGCCACAACCAAAGAATTTTACATTGTTATGTGTTGTTACTAATAATCAGCTTAATTCTTTCAGGAATAATTCTACATTGGAGAGATGGCTAGCAAAATGATGGAGATTTGAATGATCATGACTAAGCCTGGTTTTGTTACCTTAAAATAACAATAAATGCACTAAATAAAGTAAAAGAACAACAAAATGAGGGTGGGGAATGCTCACAGAAAATACTATTCTCATGGAAGTGGAAAAAGAGAAAAAAAATGATTTCACCAAAAAAGGCCTCAGTGAATTGACTAAACATTATAAGGCAAAAGTAAAGGAAGAGAGAACTATGGAAGGAAAAAAAAAAGAACAGACTCTTAGAAGGGAAGCTGGATCTCACACAAAAATCTCCTAGATGGTAATAAGCTCAATAACAGAAATACAAAGCTACCTAGCATCTATAAACATTGAAATAAAATCAGTGAGGGAAAAAGCCAAGTCAACTAGATACATATTAGACTCAACAGTTTGGACCAGGGGTGAGGAATTTCACAATGAAGTTTGGATTCAGTCTAGGGGCTACACTTGAGGACCTAGAAGGCCACATGTAGCCTTGAGGCCAGAGGTTCCCCAACCCTCATTTGCACCATTCATTGAAAAGTGTTGATTAAATGGTAGAATCTCTGAAAAAATAGAGTAGTCTCAATGTAATAAGAGGTAGAACAAATAACTAACCAGAATTTTTAAAGAGCTTAACTGTAAGATTGTCTGCATTCTTCAATATTAATATAATATGGATAGAGGACAGAACCAACTGACAAAACCTAAGAATTATTAGTCATCAGGAAGCATTTTTTAAGAAAAAGTTTCTGAATTCCGTATTTTAAGAAATCATACCAAAATAATTTCCCAGAAACATTGAAAACAGAGGACAAACTGAAACTTGATGAAACATGCTGGACTTGGACAGAGACAATCCTCAAGTTGAATTCACCCAGAAATTCAGTTGCCAAACTCCAGAGCTTCACAAATGAAATGAAGATTTTTATCAACATCTAGCTCACGGTGGGGGGGGGGGGCGGGCGGCTAAAACCTCAAGGTCACATGTGGCCCTCTAGGTCCTCAAATGTGACTCTTTTACTGAATCCAAATTTCACAGAACAAATCCCATTTTTACAGACAAATCCCCTTAATAAAAGGATTTGCTCTGTGAAGTTTAGAAGGACTGCACTTGAGGACCTACAGGGCCACGTGTGGCCTCAGGGCTATAGATTCCTCACCACTGATCCAGGAAGAAATAAATAGTATATCAAAAAATATAAATTTGAATCACATGGAAATTCTCACTCAGGGTGAGAAATAAAAGAAGAGCCTGGAATATAAATTATATGTTAGTCAGAGAGTTCTTGGAATCTTGAGGCAGACGGGTAGTGTTTTACATCAGAATTCCCTAACTGGGGTTTAGGGACATATACTCAAAGTCAAGAATTAAATGGGAACAACACGGACTTTCCTAAACCCAGCAGACTGGGAGATGGTCACGATCAGCACCATATAAAGAACAGATAAAAGATAAGGACCAATCTTGGCCAGGAGACTTTCTGATGGCTTTTTCTCTTATCTTGGTCACCCTGCTCATAGCATCAATAGCTGAGTTTTAGTGCTATGCACTAAAAGTCATCAGCCTCCTCTTGCTGGAGAGAGGCTTTGTAGAAGCCATAGAAGCAGAGGGCCTAGGAGATAACCCTGAAGAGGTGAAGCCTAATAGGTGACCACAGAAAGCAACTTGTTAGCAGGGATGCCTACACAGATGGCCAACAGACACAAGTAGACAATGAGCAAAGAGATACAGAGCCCAGCATACGCAATGGGAAGTCCTGCAGAGAGGTAGTGACAGCCCACAGAGATCATAAACGTGACACCCAGCAGAAATCTGCAGAAAGTCAGACAGTTACATGACCAAAGCCCCCGAGCCACTCTGCTGCATCAGAGACCTTCGTTGCCCTGGCCTCGCAGCCTCCTGACTGGGTGGCGACATGGGGTTATGGTGTGAATCTCGTCATATATATCCTCTGGCCACACAACTTCCCTACCAATGTACGTGTACACACGTTCTCTGCATGTGTGCCTTTCCTCATGTGGCAATCTGTGTGAGTATATTAGACCAGGATTGTGATCGCTTCCTATCATTTTGTTTGCTGTGCTGTTTGAGATTGTCTTTTATTTTGGCCTGGGGGAGGCGATCATGGAATAGTGAGGGACATATAGTCATCGGAACTGGCTTCAGAGTCAGGGATGCTTGAGTTCAGAGCTTGGGGAAATCACTTCACCTGGTGGAACCCCCAAGCAACTTTCTCAGATTCCAAGGAGCCAAGCAAGTGCAGATGTGCATTGGTAGATTTTTCTCCTCTGGAATATCCGATGAAATCACAAATCTGGATTCTTATTTAAAAACTGTTTTCCAGTGACTTTCTCAAAATATACCAGACATCCTTGAACTATGGTTTTAGCAGTTGCTGATCCATAGAGCATTTTCCACCTGGGGTCTGGGATAAAAGCAATGCTTTCTTGACTTGGTGACCCTGACTTTCATGGTTCCTTCTCCTATGCCACCTGATAGACCTCAGCTTCGCTGCTGCAGCTTCGTGGCCTAGGAATACCGAAGGTCCCAGTTTCAGTAAGTTAGTGGTCATCCGAAACCACGTAAGTCACCTCCCCTTGATGACACACTGACCGCACAAGTTTTCCCATGGAGGTGAGGGAGACTTTGTATCCTTGCTATCTTTGAACAAATTACACCTCTTTCATTCAATGACTCGAGTGTCTCATTTCTTCCCAGCAACAAACCTGGACTGAGAGAGTGCTGGCTTTAGAACCAGATCTATCTACAACATGGTCACTTGGGAGGAGGAGGGCCACATGTGAGGGAGTGCTTCCCCAGTTGCTAAATATACAAGAAAACTTATTTTAAAAAAAATTAAAACATTTTTGTCTTTTGAATGATGATAAATTTCATGTGGGTATGCACAAGAAAAACAGACTTGTCTGTAGAAAAAAGAATTCAAAGTAGCCCTGTCTATAACAGCAAAAGGCTAGAAATGATCTGTGTGCATAATTAATTGGGAAAAATTTAATAAATTGTGGTATATAAATGGAATAGTATTATTTTACTGTACGGAATAGTAAATATGAACAATTCAGGAAATCTAGGAAAACATGAAATGATACAAGTAAAGAGTGCAGATGAACAATATTCAAACCTCCCACAACTATGCAAATAAAGGTGAATGAAACAACATTTCAGGTTAAATATAGTGATAGCTACTGCTACTATCCTGTTAAAGTTAGAGCCCACAAGCCTTCCTTTCTTACAACAAATGGTAAATATCACAAGTGTACAGCCGTGTTTTAGTCACTTATCTATATTATTTGGCTTAACTGCTTGTAAGGATTATATTTTGGTTTTCATTTTAAAATATTTGCTAAAAATTCTAAATGATAGAATATATTCGTAATAAAATAATTTGTTTTGTTTAAAAAGGAGACATAGAAGAATAAGTTATTTCTTTGTTGGAAAAGGACTATGGTAAAGCTTTGGTGGAATTATTGGTATTCTGTTATTTAATGTTTTTTAAATATCAATTGATCAGAAGCTAAAATTAGTTTGAGCTAAACATTTGTTTATTATCTTATTTTATAGGGGTCCAGGTGGTGGTAGACCTTGGCCAAACCCAACAAATGCCAATTCAGTGAGTACATTTGTGAGATATTGTTCTAACTTGTGAAATTACTTCTTTATCAGTGGTCCTCTTATTTAGAATAGCGTATTCAATATCTTAGGGAAACATCGTACTTGTGAAGACCCTTGAATTGTTTCATTGATGTTCACTTCTCTCTGATTCTTTGTGACCCCGTTGGGGTTTTCTTGGCAAAGACACTGGAGTGGTTTTTCCATTTCCTTCTCCAACTCATTTTACTCATGAAGAAACTGAGTAAATGAGGTCAAGTGACTTGCCCAGGGTCACACAGAAGTAAGTGTGGGAAGTGGGATTTGAACTCAGGAAGAGGAGTCTTTTTGACTCCAAGGCTGCTGCCCTATCCCCTGTACCACCTAACTGTCCCTTTGAATCATTAACATTGATCAGAATGTAAATTGGATAGGACCACTGTCATATGTGTATGTGCACACACACGTCAGAAATAAGTAATCAGTTTCAAAGAAAGTGCATGTATTTGAATTATGAAATTTATTGTGAGTTTTTTCCACTTAGAGGAGTAATATGTGTATTCTTTGCAGAAAAGTACTTTTCATAAGCATATTAATATTAATACTGCTATTTTATCCATTGTTAGAATAGCCCTTTAGTCAATATACCTAAGAAAAATGTATGAATTTCCACAACTGTAATAGTCACTAAATATTTCAAATCAGACTTATCTTTAAAATTTATAGACCAACTGTTTTTCCTTTTAAATTAGTATCCTAAGATATTTGTATCCTAAGATAACTGTAACAGATAAAATCTATTACTCCTACACAATCTGCATAGTAGCCTACAATGATAGGAATGTGGCCAATCTGATGTTTTCACTGTAATGTCTAATAAGAGAGTGGATTCATTATAGATCAAAATTAAACCATATTTAGTCCCTCTGAATGTGTGGAGATTTTTCTTTTTTTCCCTTAAATTTAGAATCATAAATTGACTCACCAGAGCAAATATGAAACTAACCTAGTATTTCATGTTGCTGTTAATTTAAATATGAAAAACAGAATAGATAAACCATTAGCCACCAGTATCAGAAAGAAAAAAGGAACCACAATTCATACATATATTCGTGTATGTGTATAAAAATAACTTGCTACGTTCACATACCAGTTTCTCTCCCCTCAGAATTTTTTTAAATGAAAATGACTATCTCATTAAATGGAAAGACTTCAGACAAGAAATTTGGAATGTCTGGAAGGTTTTTTCCTGTGTCCTCTCTGAAACTTTACAAACAGCTATACCTAACCTTAAAACTGGCTTCACTCATATATGTAAGTGCTACCCAGGGATGTGCCAGGAAGTATTTAACAACCAGCTCTCAGGGACAGGGGGAAGATTCATAGGATAAACTTTGAAGTTTATTCCGCATTATTCTACATTTTCTCCATCACTTAAGTTTATACAGTCAATGGAACAGTAAAATCAAGTCCTGATTTGTAGCATTTGCGGGTTTTGGAGATGTAAATACTCACTCTGAAAATTTAACAATCATCTCCCAGGAGCCAGCATGAAAACATTCTAAACTTAAAAACAACCCCTCAAAAAAATCTTTTTCCTTATTGAAATGACTATGTATTTATATTAAGTATAGTACCTTGCTTCCTGCACAGCCCCCTGTAAAATATAAAACATCCTTGAGGGTAGGGATGGTTTACTTTTGCATTTTGTAATTCTGATGGTTTTTAAATAGTAAGAACTTGATAATGTTTATTGATCGGAATTGAATTACTCAATTCAACTCACATATAAATGGCACCTCTTCTCCTTGCTACATATAATATTCCAGGCTCTTTTTACTTTCTTTTCTTGTACCTTAATGTTTACAAAGCACTTTCTATACATTTCATTTAATCCTCACAGCAGCTCTGGGAAGTGATGCAGGTATATAATTGTAATACCCCACTTTACAGATGAGAAAGCCGGCTCAGAGGATAAGTGTTTTGCCTGTAATTTTATCACTGGTAAATTGCAGAAAAGAGGTATTGTGGTTTCTTCTGGTCCCCAGTTGAGCAATATTTTCATTTCCCCAGGAGCTAACCCCAAATAGAATTTTTTTCTGACAGTCATCAAGAAGAATTGAATTCTATAGGTTTAAATGTTGAATTATATGCCACACTTCAGACTCTATGTACCAAAAACTATTTCCTATTCATGCTTATATTCCCTACCTCCACCTCTCGCACCCAACCCCTAACGCATAAATACGGATTAAATATTTGTTGAGGGAATGAATGAACACCATATCCTTACCTCCAATGTTTGGTGTAATATCCTGGGGAAGTTAGGTATTTTTTTTAAATTGAATTAAATTAAACTCCAAATAAGTTTAAAAGCCTGAAGGAAATTACAAATCCATAATTCCTCTTAAAAATAGCTACCTACTCTACATGATGTACCAAACTTGGCAGCACATTCTGGCCACTACATAATTAAATATACAAGCCTAGAACCCTAGGCTGAAGGGGAGAAAATAAGCAAATCAATTTCCCTCTTGATCTATCTAAACTCTCTTTTTAATGAAAACACGCTGGGCATCTTAAGCATCATATCACTAACATGGAAAATTGAAATAAATACCAGAAACTAAGGATATAAGACTGCTATTGTCCTGGGGGTGGGGAGGACAATATCAGGAATACTAAAACTCAGAAAGAGCTGAAATTGGTGTTAAGAATACCCCCCAAAATGGAGAGGGGAGCGCTTCTTAAAACTAGCTGGTTTTTAAAAACACTTGGTTAAGGAGATGTTTAAGATGATAAGCATATCATAGCAACTGAATGGGATTATAATATCAGGAAACTAAGAGAAGTCAGGTGGACTTAATCCATATTTTGCTTCTGCTCAGTTTGGCATTGTGCATCTCCTTGGCTTCAGGAAGTCCTGTCCTCAACATATACCATCTGCGTGACTCTGGGCAAGTCACTTAAGCACTCTCTTCCCCAGGCAACTAAGATTGTAAATTGGTATAGATTTGCATTGATAGAGAGGGTTTCTTCATTGAGAGCTTCTTACACCAGTGAAATCATAGGTCTAGTTAGAAAAAATTCACTCAAAGAGTTCAGCTTTAGTGCTGTTGAGTCATTTCAATTGTGGCCAGCTTTTGGTGAACTCAGAAAGCGAGCCTTTCTGACTCCAGGTCCAGTGCTCTAGCTATTTCACCACCTAGCTACTCAGCTTTAGTAGCCTGACAGTAAAACCTAATAGGATAAAAAGAGTTGGGCCATCAATATATGTGTATCTTAGACCAACACTGGGGATATACAATGATTTGGGTTCGAGAGGAGGAGAAATATGAACTAGATTGCATTTAAGAAGTTTCAGGGTGCTTTTGTTGATCTCAACCTTATCCCTGAAAGAAAAGCCAATCTTGTATTTGACAGCATTCTTGAGTAGAGACTGTATCTCTGCCAGTCATAGACAACTACAATCTCCTAATAATTAAAAATACATATCCTCCAAAGAGCATGTGGTCTACTTCAATCAACTGTAACCTGTTTCCAGAGAAGAAATGAGAACCAAAACCTGTATCCAGAACATAAGCAAAAAGATAGATAAATGGAAAGGGATGTTGACTGATCATACAGCAAGAGGAGGAGATGGATACCTGAGGGAGTGTTCCATTAGATGTCAAGTTAGCTAGAGGACACTAGTCCCTAGCCTTCCAAAAGGAGGCCCTTTTGTAGAGGCTTAATGGGAAAAGGGGACAAGAATCTATGGAATGAAAAAGAATCAATAGGGTGGTATGCTGTGTTGCAGGAGGGAAGCCCTGCACCAAGCTAATCAATGTGTCATTATTTAAATCCATGGCCTAATAAAAGGTTTATTTTACTAAACATGTTGTACAGTCCTCATTCTTAATGTTCAGCCATAAACTGATAAGTACCATAATACTTTTGAATAGTCTTCTACAAAGGACCCTGATCAAGGTTCTTTTAATGGAGAGGTCGAGATGACTTTGTTACTAGTGGTCAAGTTCTGGCAGTTAGTAGCGTCCTTGATTTACTTGTTAGAAAATTTAGGATCCTAGATACAGAGAAGGAAGGGGCCTCAGGGGCCACCTAGTCCCACCCCCTCATTTTATAGGTGAGGAGAGTGAGGCACAAGGAGCTTACATAATTGGAGAGGTGGCAGCTAGGTGGCTGAGGGGAAAGAGCACTGGGCTGCAGTGAGAAGGACCTGAGTTCAAATCCAGCAGGCAGATTCTTTCTAGCTGTGTGACCTTAGGGAAATCATTTCCTCTGTTTGCCTCAGTTTCCTCAACTGTAAAACGGGGGTAATAGTAGCATCTGCTCCCAGGATACTGTGAGGATCAAGTAAGACAATATTGGTAGAGCAGTTAGTAGACACTCTAAAAGGCTCCTCATTAGCATTATCATTTCCCACATTATCAGAGGCAGAATATGAGCCTAGATCCTCTGGCTCATTTGCCCCTACACAAGACTCAGCAGTTAGAAAGTAAAGGGTGTAGGTTGTTCTTTGTTCCAGAAGAAGGCTGTGATACCATGACTTCCAGGGAGGAAGGGGTGTGCAGAGTCATCAGCCTCACTCTCCTCCAGAGCCAGTGGAGCCCAGTGACAGGATACGGCCCCAGGAAGTGGGAGATCTTGGTCTTTTTAAATTAAAGTCTTGCCCAGTTCTCAGTTTTATTTACATTCACTCATGAGCCATCCAGGTGGCCCAAACAATGACCTGGTGGGACTTGAGCTAGGACCTATTGTTGTCTAGTCAATGAGAGCCTGAGTGATTTGGGTTTAAGGCCTGGTCCTTAAGAAAGAAATTTCTTATCTAACCTGAATCACAGAATGGACATTGCTTCAGTCAAACCGAGACCTGGGAAAGACCTTCACTTAGAAAGACCAACATCTCCCTTTGCATCCAGGGCCATCTCCAGTTGTCCTGATCTGTATCTGGACACTGACCACCCAGATGGCTTCAGAGGAGAAAATGAGGCTGGTTACTTTGCAAAGGGGGTAGGTTGATATCACTGTCCAGATATCGGAATCAAAACAGCTGTGTTAGTAGCGTGGAACCTACCTTTGAAAAATACCAGTTACCGCTTTTCATGTTCACAATTGGGAAGATGACTGATTTCCAGAGTTTTGGTTACTGGTAAGTTTTCTGGGTTTTGTGTATATGAATATTGTTCATCAATATAGGGGGAGGGGGGAAGTTACCATGAGTATTTAGTTAGTACGTGAGAACCTTCAACTGGATCATTTCTTATCTCTACAACTTTGGTTGAACTTTCCTTGACTAAGGTCTGACCTTTGTTTTTTAAAACCACAAAATGGTATTGCAACTGTTCTTTCTTTTAGTATTTGAACTGTATTTCTTATGGGCAATACCCTTCCTCTTTTTTTTTTACCCTTTCAATTTATCTTTAACTAAAAATAAGAACGCCAATTCACTTTGCTTCAGCCTTGATTTTCTGATATGAATCAAAAGAAAATTAATTGTTCTGTCCTTTTCGCCTTCTAGATACCATACTCCTCAGCATCTCCTGGGAATTATGTAGTAAGTACATTTGGGTTTGTTTGCTCACTAGAACTGATGTTACATTTTACTTAGGCAAAGAAATAGCTGTCCAGATGTTAAGATGAGCCCTTGTGTATTGGCTGAGAAGTGAACATCTGATTTATGTTTAGTTGTTTTGTCTGCCATCTACAATACATATGTTGATGTTCATTAGTAGAACAGTTATCAATCTGGTCAGAATTGCCCTGAGTGCTCTGTTTTACTTAGCATATGCTTGGTATCTAGTATAATGTGGATACCCTGCCCAATGAAGAAAAGGGACTTTCTCAGTTACATAGTATTTCACTTGAACATGCTTTTAAAGTCTAAGTGGATAGTGAACCTCCCTCTCCCCACATAGAGTGCATCCTTCCAGCACAGTACTGACAAGTAAACATTAGGAGTTGGATTTTCTTTAGATGATTTTGCTTATAATGTTCTTCTTATGTAGGAAATACTAAACATCTCTAATACTTTCAATAAACTTAACAACAGCTTAGTAGTGTTTCCTTTCTTCCCACCTTATGCTAGAGTGACTGGATTTTAATGCATTGGAAAATCATATATAATTTACAGCCTACACTGATTTCATTTCATGAAAGGAGATGAAATAAAAAGAAAAATACTAAGCCAAGAAACAAAGAATAAATAGGTGAAATTGGAAACCTTTGTTTAGGTGGCTTTCAGAACTTTGTGACTTTTTACTGAAGAGCAGCATTCTGCTTATTATCAGCACATGAGAAAAAAGAATGTTTACTTGCTACCACAGAGCTTTTTATAAACCATGTTAAGTTGTGAGTTTAAATTAGTCACTTAAAAGGAAAAGGAAATTACCTAGGTATTTTTATTTTCTCATATCTTAACGTTTTAAAGTAAATTAATTTATTTTTGGGGTCTTCAAACAATGACAGCATTCATTGTCCCTTATTAAACAAAACCTGTTTTTTTTAGGATTACATAAAATGTGAATACAATGAAAAGTAAGAGATTTGGAAAATGCTTTCTTTTTATCACAATGAAGTGATAAAAGGTGATTTACAGGAAGTTTGTAGAACTTTGAAGGAAAGTTTAACTGCCCTCTAGCTGTTAAATAGTGTACTGACATGTTCATTAAGACTTGATTGACTGTCTACCAAAGGAGCAAAGAGAAGTAGGGATTTAGCTATTTTATGGTTAATTTGATCTCTGTAGATAAGCCACACTGGGTAATTCAACAAGCAAAGTCTGTTTGAATAACCTCCATTAGCTGTGTACAGTAAATCAGTTGGACCTTCCACATCTTCATTTTATTAACACAGAATCTTAGAACTGTAACTGATTTCTAATTATGGAAGTAGGAACACATTTACAAAGAGCTCCACACACTAATGTTGATGATGCTTCGTGGAAGGAAGAAAATATTAGAATTTTTTTTACAATAACACTGTCAAGAGAAGCATATTTTATTTACATTAAATCTTTTAATATTTTCATTCCTACTTAGCCAGTGAATCACTGGAAAAGAAAAACATAAAAGCGTAAATGACAAATTCATAATTAATTTCCATAGATTTAAAAGGCCATATTAAATGTTTTCCCTGTTTACTTCAGTAGGTAACATGGTTATATCATTAATGATAGAACACTGTACTTGGAATTATAGATTCAGTGCTTATCTAGAGTGTTTAAAATTCTCAAATATATTAAAATTAAATCATGTTTTGCATAATGGTAAAGTAAAATAGCAATATTTCACAGAAAACAAATGGAGAAAATATTTCCCTCTGTTTTCAATTCTGTATTTTTCAAAGACAAACATAACTTTTATTCTATGTTGTTGTTGTTTTTACTGAGATGCCTTTCTTTTCACTAAATATTTTCTATAATTGTTTTAGGGTCCTCCAGGAGGTGGAGGGCCACCAGGAACTCCCATCATGCCTAGTCCAGCAGGTATTGGAATACAAATGACCACATGGTCATTTAATGAGTAAAGTAAATTCATAATACTTAAATTAACTTGCTGCTAAATAGTGATTGCCTCTCATCTCTTATTGAAGAATTGTATAGGTAGCAGTCAACTATGCCCTTTAGTTACTGGTTTTATTTGAAGGAAGCACTAATGAAATATTTGTTGCTCACTATTTGTGAGACTTTGAGCAATTAACTTAAGCCACTCTGAGCCATGGTTTTCTCGTATGTTAAATGAAGGGCTTGTACTATCTCTGAAGTGTCTTTCAGCTCAAAAAAAAAGATTTTAATATTTTAACTTTAAAAATTTGTGTAAATGCATTAACCTGTTATAGTTTAATCCTAATTTTCAGTTTTAAATCTTTGAATAAGATATTTTTTTAAATTGCTAAAGTGTATCAACATGGGGAAATAGTCTATATAGAATTTATAGAAAAATTTATCTAACTCACAGATTTGTTGAGTAAAAATCAAAGATTTAACCCAAATCTCCCTATTCATGAAATTGCCACAAAAAAAGGAAGTGATGCTTTCAGACTCCCCTCTGTTTGTGGATCCATACAACTGTATAGCTACAATGGGATCTCCCTCCCATATCTTTCAGGCCTAGGGGTACATGTAGGCCAGTGGGAGAAGCTTTGTGGGTGTATATTAACTTACATATTAACTAAGAAAACCACAAATTAACCTTATCTATATTGCATTGTATTTTTATTTACTTTGTTAAACATTTCTTAATTACATTTCAATTTTGTTCAACACTAAGGAGTTTTGTAGGCCACTTTCAGTCAGAGAATTTGACCCTTCTAATCTATGCCACTCATCACAAGGATTAGTTACTCACTAAAGCCAAAGTATATCAGAAAGGCTTTTTTTTAATCTTTTCAACTAGGATATTTGTTCATTTTTTTTTTAATTTATAAAATTAAATAAATAGCAATGGTTTAAATTACTATTACTTGTAAGGTTTTTATATAGAATTTTAAAACATCAAATTTACAAATGATTAGTTTACAGAAATATATCCTAGAGAAAAGTTTGAAATGAAGTTGAAATAGTATGTTATAAATTTATATTCATTGTTATTTTTTAAAATACAAAGTTAATAATTAATAGTGATTTTGTACCTTGCTTTATGAACTCTTTGGAGTTATCCCAAAGGCCACAGCCTTTTATTTATCTCTAGTCAGAATTTCACCAAGGAGAATATTGCAAAGTTCAATGGAGACAGAAGGATATAAGTTAATCTTACTGTCTGTGCCTTATTAAGTGCCTTGGTTCAATTAATTGTCAATTAAGAGGTCCATATTTTATGATGATATGTTATTATAAACAACACGGAAAAATAAAACTTTTTGGCAAATACTAAGTAAAAACGTGTATAAGAATTCACACTGTCTTTCATTAGTTTGTAACTATGTGACACCTCACAGGAAAAGGGACAGGGCCTAGTATATAGGGATCTCCCAGGTAAGGAAATTCTCAATACAGGCTGACCTCAGTTCTTAGAGAGTTGCCCAGAGCACTGGGAGGTGACTCAGTTGGGCCAGTATGTGTCAAAGGTGAGACAACTTCCAGGCTTGAAGGTTGGTTATCTCTTCTGCTGCTCTGACTTCTACCTGTGGTATATACATAATCTCTATTAACTATCATTTAGTAATCCAGGACACAGCATGTACTAATCAATAAACTGTCCAGTTAATGAGGGACTGGGAGGTTACTGGTAGTCTGTACCCAGATTCCCACTCCCAAATTCTCTCCTTTCATCCTTGGTCAGAGGCAAGTTAGTTACTCACTAGATATCAGAGGAGTGACCCACTTTGCAATGGGTAGATGCACAGCATCCCTGGTTAATCATACCAATCTTTTTCCTCTCCCTCTGGTCTTGCATTGGTTACACACAATAATGGGGAATAAGTGAAAAAAAAATTCTATCCTTCTCCCTCTTCACTTCATGAACACTTGAAATGTGTATTGATTTCTTCCCCTCTACACCTTCCTTCATTTTCCCCTTAATCCTTCCCAAAGACCAAGGCTGTTAAACTTTACGAAGGTCTTTTTGATATCACTTTCAAACAATCCAGTGTTTTGCTATTATAAAGAATTTTATTTAATAACTAATGCTTTTCCATAACCAATTAAAGGCTAACATGGACTGTGCATTTTAGATATTTTGGGGGCATGGTGCCCAGATACAAAAGTAAAATTCAAATACTTGGACAACAGACACAACTGCATGACTGTGTTCAACAAGTCACAAGTCTGCTGCAGGGATAGCCAGCAACCTTGAGGCCTGGTGGCATATCATTTCAGAATGAAAGAAGTGAAGGAACTTTACATGTCCTCACATCCTTTATTCATTGTTAATAAGGAGGAAACAGAAATTTTCTCATACTGTTCTAGTCAGAATGGTGGGCAAAGAATTGGGACCATGGCTTCCAGGTTAATAGCCTTCAGCCAACTGTTGACACAGCTATGGACGTGGTGCTAAGTAATTTCTATCTGCAACACTGTGAACCAATTCGCATAAAATTAATGAATGTCTGTGCACAGTAAATCCATTAGCATAGGGAAGTATTATATAGCTAATGATTGTTCTTAGAAGAAAAAAATTGCAAGATTTCTGCACCTTATTCACAGAAATAACTCCTTGGATTTACAGAAATCTAGAGAATTATCATTAAATATAAATGTTTTAAGTGTGATGCTGCTACTATAATGTGAAGTCTACTATTGTACTTTATACTTACATGCATAGACTCAGCACTTTTTTTAATTACTATATATGTGGGATCAAGTATATGGAAAAAAGGATTGCAGCAGCGGTTTTGGAAGAAGGCATCTTACATTTCAGTCAGCTGATTTGTTTCTGCTCAGACTGTAGAGGCTCTTTCTTGTCTTTCTCTTGGAACTAAGCCAGAGGTTTCCTCTAGCTCTTGCTAATTATTTGAATAAATTGAAAGAAAAAAAGGAATATTCTCAGAGCCTGATGGGGACATGAGAGACTCAATAGAACAACTCTGGCTTAGGAGATTTGGACTATATCTGCATACAGTCAATGAAGTGGAGAATTAGATCAAGTATCTAGTTAATTCAAAGAGAACGAATGATTTTACATCATTTTTTAGACTTCTCAAGTAATAGTTGTATAGTTAGTTTTTTTTTGAACAGCATCATGCAAGTAATTGTCTCATTTCTCCATGTCATTCCCTATTTACAAGCTTTTAATCATAATGGAATTGAATTTTCAAATCAACTGAAAAATGATGACTGGCACCTATTTGTTAATAAGCCTTACTATTGCCTGTTTTAGATAATGCAGCTAAAAGCTTGTCTAAACATTTATTTACACAGTCTTCCGCTAGTTTTTCACTATGTAACACCTCATGTGGCTTGACAAGGAGGAGGATATTAACAAGCTAATTTTGTTTCAGATTCTACCAATTCTGGAGACAACATGTATACTCTAATGAATGCAGTACCTCCTGGACCCAACAGACCTAATGTAAATATGAATCCATTATTAGTTTTCTTGAACGTACACCAAGACCTTTAGATTTGCAAAATCACTTCTTTTGGATGTTTTTAAAGATTCTAGGCAGTCCAGATAAAGCTACCGGGGAAAAAAATGAAATTTTCTTCACATTCTCTAAATTGAACAGATAGGATTGATCTTTCCAGCTGATGGTGCTTCCTCCCTGAATAATCTTGATGCATCTGTATATATTTTATGAATACTCATTTTTATATTATGATAATAGTCTAAGGTTTACAGACAAATATTACCTCATCCTTAATGAAATAATGGCAGGACATCATGTATAGTCTCAGTTCCAGTTGTTTACCATAATAATCCATCATAGGATCATAGCTGGCACTTAGAGAGTTAGATTACAGTGTTACATCCACAATGTCCCTGTAAGATAACTAGCACAAACATTATTAATAAAAGTAAGATTTAACTTAACTTGGGAGATGGATTCTTGTATTATTCCCATTTTACAGATGAGGAAACTAGGGGCACAGAGAGATTAAGTGACTGCTCAGCGTCCAGTCCAGCCCTCTGTGCCCTGTGCCCCCTTGCTGTCACAGAGACATGTTCTTAGGTGTGCGTGTTATCTATTGACTGTAGATTCTCTGACAACTTCATTGATGTTTTCAAATCCCCAGCTCCCAGCCTAGTGCTTGGCATACAGTGGGTACTTCATACATGCTTATTAATTGACTGATTAACTGCACTGCAGAACACTGTTGCAGTTGCACAGTTACATAGTATAGTTCTTGTCCTGAAGTAACTATCAGTCTCTTCAAGAATGATGGAGCTGAAACTCAGCATGGGTGAATGTTGGGAGAAAACATTTTAAATTATAATTTCCTAAGTGACAATCATGCATGTGTTCCCCATCAGGGTTATTCATTAACAGATACTTCATTATTGCAGACTAAAATTGTACCCAGACTTTAACTTAAGCTTTTAAATTTATGGTCATTCGTTTTTATTTTTTAAAACAGTTTCCAATGGGTCCAGGGTCAGATGGTCCAATGGGTGGATTAGGAGGAATGGAGTCCCATCACATGAATGGATCTTTAGGTAAGGAAGTTACATATAATATTTAATGTTGTTCTTGATGCAAGGTGTTAACATATTCTTGGTGCCTGAATTTCATCTGAAAATATGAAACTATTTAGGTGCTCATATCCAACTTACAGATTCAGTTGTTTATCTTAGTCTAATAAAATGTGTCTAATCTTAAGTTTACGGGCATAGAGAATACTTGTTAGATACCAGTTGGATAATTGATCTTTTTTAATAATTAATGAGAAAAGTGACCATTTTTTCTCTTGCTTGATGGCAAATAAAATCTCAATACTTTTTTGTGTTGAGTTGTTATACTATCTTTTACTCTGGAAAAGTTCCATGACCTGTGTGTTCTTCACTTTCCTTGTACATAAAGTGAAGAAGTTAATTACCATTTACCTCTTCAACCAGGCTACTCTGAAAATTAAAATATATACTCTCTTTATGTAATTTCTTTAAACAAATTAACTGCGAATTTGTGCCTGTAAACTTTGTAATTCAAGAAAGCCAAGCAGTATAGGTTGTGTTATCCTAAGGAACAAATCAGTATATTTCTTTATCATAAAAAGATTTACCATCTTTTAAGTCCTATTATCCAGCGTTCTGTCAGCTGTGAGCCTGACCTTCTGTGCTTCCCCAGTACAGTGGCCAGGGATGTTCCTAATTTTGGTCTTGAAGCAATGCAAGAAGCTGCCCTAACTCTTGAATCATGAAATGCTGAAGCAGAGAAAGATTAAGTCCCATTCAGAGTAACTTGAACACTCAGTTCTTTTTATAATGTTCAGACTCTTGGGAATGTGCTCGTTAATATGGGGTACGTTGAGAGCATCTTCCAAGGAGGATCTGTGGAAGGCTGATGAACAGGAGGCACACAGACCAAAAAGGCAGGGAAGGGTTATGATCTGCCACAGAGGATGGAGGGACCCACATAACTGAGATAAAGGAGGACATACATGTGAAAGGACTGAGAGTACTCTGCTTACCAGAATGCATGAGTTACTATACCACACTCCATATCTATTTGCTGACCACCTGATATGATATATGGGAGAAGGAAATTTAAAGACTGTTTAGGCCAAACCCCTCATTTTATGGAAACCCTAAATGACACTAAATGAATTCACTAAGGTCATACAGGGTAACTAGTGGCAGAGCCAATGCAAAAATACAGGTGCTTTGACTCCAGTACTCTTTCTGCTGCATTTGGTGTTAAAATGAAGAATTCTTATTGAGCTTCATGATTTTCAGGAGGCAGCTAGGTGGTGAATCAGGAAAACTTATATTTCTAAGTTCCATTCTCACCTCAGACACTTACTAGCGGTGTGACCCTGGGCAAATTGCTTAACGTTGTTTGCCTTAGTTTCCTCATCCATAAAATGAGCTGGAGAAGGTAATGGCAAAACACTCCAGTATCTTTGCTGGGAAAACTCCAAATGGGATCATGAGGAGCCAGATATGACTGAAAAACTACTGAGCAACAACATGATTTCCAGTTGTTCTTACCACATAAAAAGAGAGAGAGGAGAGAGGAGAGGAGAGAATACTAGAATGAGGAAAAATTGCATAAGTACAATAAGATAAAGAGAAAAAGTGATTTATTGGCCCAGTGGATAAAGCACTGGACTTGGGGACAAGAAAGACTTCTATTCCAATACTCCCTCTGACATCTTTTAACTGAATGACTGGACAAATCATTTAGCTTTCCAGATTATTTCCCCCTCTTAAGTGGGGATAATGATACTTATCATACTTATGTCACACTAATTTTGAAACTCACATTAGATACTGTATTTAAAATACTTTGTAAACTTTAAAGCGTTACATTGTGTCAGTTATTATTACTACAGTGAAATTTATTAAATTACACTGGAGGAGATCATGCACAAATAGTTGCAATCAGCACCAAGGACAGAAACACCCACATAAATAAGATCATTGACTCCACTGAAGTATTTAGGAATCAGTTACTGAATGCATAGCCTTCATATTATATTATACTGTATATTATATATGACCTAGCAATGGATAAAAGCACATTAAATAAATATACTGTTTGCACCCTAACTTAAGGTTAGAAGTATTGTAAGTATTGTTTTCAAACCAGATATCTATTTCTGTGGCTATCTGGTCAGTCAAAACAGTTGATGTGCCTTTGACTAACATGTGAAAGATACCTATAAACATAGATAGCGAAATATTGTTTAAACTTTAAGTCGTAATTCTTTAAATGTAAAAGTGTATATTTCCTAAGATGTGCTCCAGAAACTTAAAAATAGTGACTAAAATCCTAGCCATAGACTCAAAATGTAGAAATCTAAGGATTTTTCATGATGAACATATCACATTTAGCTACAAAAAGAATAAAAAATCCTACTTTAGTAGCTGTGTGAATAGAATTTTCAAATCCTTTAGTTTCTCAAGAGATATTGATGTCCCCATGACAACTGAATTCCACTGGGAACTACATCTTTCTGTCATATTCCACAGATCATCCTGTCACAATCAGAATCACCCATGCAGTTTTTAGAGACAGACTATTTCCTGGAGTTTCAGCACACTTTAAAAAATGAAAGGTCCTAAACATACATATTTCAGCACTTTTTATAGTTTTTTTTTTAAAAGAAATACTAAGAAAAATGAGTCCCCAGAGAAAAGTAAGCAGAATCAGAACTGTTTACACAGTGATGAAGTAATGTTTAGAAAAACAGAAAGAAAACATGAAAGAGCAGAACTCTGATCAATCAAATTGGCATGTAATGACTTGAGAGAAGTGATGCTGAAATGGGCCTCCCACCTCTCTGCAGGCAGGTAGCAGAGTTGAGGTGCAGAATAAATAATTGTTTCAATTCTCCATGTTGCTTATGGGAGAGAAGACAGCCAGAAAAATCTCTCTGGGGGCCACATTCACATGGTAGCAAACAGATTAAAAAAAAAATCTTTCCTTTCCTATCCTGTTATTGGGCAGTCACTGTCACTTGTCAGTCCTGTCTGATTCTTCATGACCCCATTTGGGCTTTTCTTGGCAGAGGTACTGGAGTGATTTGCTGTTTTCTTTGCCAGCTCAACTTACAGATGAAGAAACTGAGGTAAACAGAGTTAAGTGACTTGTCCAGGGTCACAAAGCTGCTAAGTGTCTTAGGCCAGATTGGAACTCAGGAAGATGAGTCTTCCTGACTCCAGGCTTGGTGCTCTTCCTACTGCACCACCTAGCTGCCCCATAACAAATGATTTGAAAAGTATAAGGATTGTTAAAACTGGGATCATTTCAACATCTATAGGAAAATAGTGTTTTGACTTCAACTTTATTCAGTCATTCTACAAACATTTATTAAGCACTAGCTATGCACCGCACATGGTGCTAAGTGTCAGAGACACAAAACAAGACAAAAATGGTTCTTTACCTGAAGAAAGTCATACTTTCATGGAGGAGATAAGCATGCAAGATATAAAGAGTAGACAGAAGGTCATCCTAAAAGGGAAGACTTCCTGCAGAAGGTGGGAATTGTGCTGAGTCTTAAGGAATCAAAGAAACTAAAAGGTGAAAGTGAAGACAAAAAAAACCATTCTGGGCATAGGAGACAGCAAGTTCAAAGTCAGGGGGTAGGGTGCAAGGAATGGTGAGCGCATTGTGGGTGGATCATAGATTACATGGAATAGAGAGAAGTGTTAGAAGACAGAAATGGTAGGAAAGCCAAGTTATGAAGAGTTTTAAATACCAAACATGGATCTTTTCTGTTTGATTCTGGAATATAAGAGGAAGCCCTTGGGGTTTACCTAATAAGGAGGGTGAAATAACTCGACCTGTGCTCAAGAAAATCCCTTTGACAGCTGAAGGAAGACATGAAGAGGGGAGAGAGTTGAGCTGGGGAATAATTACAAACCTCCTCCAAGAGTCCTGGCGAATGGTGAAGGGTCTGAATGTGAGAGATGTGTGGGTAGAAACAATAAAATTCAACCACAGATTTGGTGTGTTGCACAAATGAGGGGTTGAGAATGCCACTGGAGCTGTAAGCCTGAGTTCACTGGGACGTTAGACATGCCCTCAACACTAATAGGAAAGTTAGAAAGAAGTATGGGTTTTGAGGCAAAGAAAATGAGTTCTGTTTTGGATGTGTTGACTCGGAGATCCTCTTTAAGATGTCCAGAAAGCTCAGGACTGTGACTCTAGAGAGAAACCGGAGCTTAATAGAGAGATCTAGGAAACATCTACAGAGAGATGGTGATTGAATTCATGAAAGGTGAGGAGATGGCCAGGTGAGAGAGTATAGAGAAAAGGGGAAAAGGTGGCCCATGATAGGACCTTAGATAACTAACTACAGTTCATGATTATAACATGGAAGAAGAATCGCCAAAGAAGTCTGAGGAGCGATGAGACGGGCGAGAGAGCAAGTATCAGCAAAATCCAGATGTCAGATGCTGCCAAGAGGTTAAGGACGATGAGAATTCAGAATCGGCCATGGGCTTTTCACAACTAAATCACTGGTAACTTTGGAGGACAGTTTCAGTTGAAGGAAGAGATTGAAATGGAAGTCAGATGGCAGAGGGTTACAAAGAGAGTGAGAAGTAGAAACCCTCACTGAGGGTGAATTGCCTTCTCAAGGAGCAGAGATGCAGGATTATAAAGAGTGGGGATGGTTACATGAAGTGAGAGTTTTTTAAAGACAGAATTAATGTGGAGTTTCATTCTTTGGATTTTGGTGCTCACTGTGATTCCTTCCTATAAGATATACCTTCAATTAAATTTTCTCTTTCTTTAAGGCCCTCCTAAAGTGGAAGAATGACAGATCTCTTCCAGTAACCTTAGCTATGCAAAGGATTTTTGGATGACTTAAAACTTGGCATTTTGGGGTCACCTCTGCAGACATTTTAACTAAACCTTAAATGGCTCTGTTTGTATCGAGACTAATCATAGCCTGTCACCTTACTACTTACCTGCCAAACTCAGTGGGGGAAAAAAATATTTATTAAGTGCTTACTATGTGCAAGGTGCCATACTAAGCACTGTGGATACAAAGAAAGATAAAAACTAAGAATGTGGAAATGTGGTGGCAGTAGTAGTTTAACTGGGATGAGAGATCCTAAATGCATCCAGTGTGGCATCTACAAGAAATCCCAGAAGGATCTGCAGGTAAGAAAACTGAGATTCAGGTCAAGTGATTTGATTAGCTCATGGTCACACAAATAGAGTCGTCCTTTCCTTTCTGCATATTTCTTCTCTCATGAAATGAGTTAAGTCTCATGTATAGAATTCCACAATGCCTTTTTAAAAAAAAAAAGCAAGTGATCAATAAATGTTTATTGGCCTATTCATTTAATTAAATCAAAAGCTTTGGGGTTATGTGTTTACTGAATCAGAGTAACAGATATTACCTGCAGCATGGCTCCACATGGTGCCCCTTCTGTGTTTATAAAACCTCTAAACCTGTCACTTTGCAAAAAGTTTGTGAATCACCTCCTGACAGAGAGGTGATAAACTTAAAATGTGGAGGGAGTTACATATTTTTGAACAAGGCTAATGTAGGAATTTTTTCCCTAGGTTTTTAAATTTAAAAAAAATTGAAGGTAAGGAGGGTGATGGGAAGAATAAATTAAGAAAAAAAAATGCTTGTTGCTTGAAAAATTAAAAATTTAAAAATATTTCTAAAACACTGCTAAAGTGCAAGGGGAAAGATGTTTATGAAACAGGAATGAAAGGAAAAGGGTAAATCTTTCTCTTTGGTAAGCAAATAGTGTGATAAAGAGAAATAGATCAGTTTTCACCTCTTAGAATTATTCAGAGCTCTGAAAATGTGTTGGCATTATAACAAAGAAAGCAAGGTGGGGGGTGGGGGTTGGAAAACTAATGTCTGATATAAATTCATCTCTTACCTCTGACTTTATCTGTGTGGCCATGAGTAAATCACTTAACCTGTGTAGATCTTAGTTTCTTCATCTGTAAAATGGGGTAATACCTTACAGAGTTGTTCTGAGATTGAGGCAAGGTTATATAAGTCAAGTATTTTGTAAATTTTAAAACACTAGCTACGTGATGACAGGCGTTGGTTTTAGCACTCCAGTGGACTCAGGGCAGCTAGGCGGCACAGTAAATAGAGCTCCAGGCCTGGAGTTAGGAAGACTCACCTTCCTCAATTCAAATCTGATTTCAGATACTTGCTAACCGTGTGACTTTGGGCAAGTCATGGAACTCTTTTTGCCTCAGTTCCTTATCCGTCAAAAAGGAACTGGAGAAAGAAATGACCAATGATTCCATTATCTTTGCCAAGAACAACCCAAATAGGGTCATGAAGGTTTGGACGTGACTGAAAACAATTGAACGCAGCATAGAAGTGGAGCTACTGTCTTTGTTGGGACCAATCTTAAAATTTGCCACAAACAGAATTTTGACAGTTTTATGTCATGAAAACACCAGCTTTAAGCCTCAGGCTCCTTTTCACAAGGGAGTATATGAAAAACCTCAATAGGGCTGTGGGAAGGGAAGGGGAGACACTAGATTATTTACAGCACATTGATAATTGCAAATGTTTTTGAAGGATGCACAGATACCCATTTGCCTGGATTTCAAAATATTTATAGAGAGCCTGTTTTCCAGACTATGATTTACATCTGGATGGGCAACCCCATTATACCTACTCCTTCGACAGATATTTGGGTTGAAAAATTAACTGGACCCCCATTCGTGAGGAGTAGAAGGGGCTGCATTGCCCTTGAGAATCTATGGAGTGCTTTTAATGAACCCAAGCTTCCCCTCAGACAAAGGGCCGTCTTTTATAAATTCAAGAGTTTTCTGGTGATGCTTTATGGTGTCCAGCCATGTAATACTAGAAGAATTTAAGTTATGGGTCGCCAAAAGGTCAATGGAGAGGCACACCATATATGTGAGTAGGCTGCAAGCTATATTATGGCATATCATGCAGGGGAAGTGGCATAGATGCCAGTATCTTAGACATGTATGACCAGAAGAGGAGATAGGCATGGAGAGAGGGACACTAATTAACTGCTAACTCTCATGCCTTCAATGACATCCTCTCAATGTCTAGAGATGTAGATTAGCAGCCCCCTCCTTCCACACACACATTTTGAATGCCTTTTGAAGGATTTAAAGGAAGATGTCAACAGGAGTCACTCAATGAAAACACTGTTAGTTTGAGGTCTGCATAGTTGATAACATTACCCACGGTGATAAATGAAATCACACACCCATAGAAGTATCAAAGATAACTTTCTTGTGTTCCCCTTTATTACAAAGTACTACATTTTCTTTCTCTGTCACTTTACTTCTAATTATTAAGCTTTATTAGTAGGGAGCTTATTAATAAAATATTTTATATGATAAATATAAACATGTTCTTAGTTGTAATGTTCATTAGACTAGATTGCAGAAGCTCCATGTGTGTTTAGTAGATGGTTTCTTTCAGTGTGGCTTGCTAAAATCAACATACTTTCAATAATTCCCTTGCTCAGCAAGAATTTATTATTATCCCTGTCTATTTCTAGCTTTTAAAATAAATCATAATATTATTAGAATGTATTGTTAGAATGATTATGCCAAAAATTACTAGTGTTTTGTTTTAAACTATAGTTCATCTTTTCCATCAGGCCACTCTTCTGCAGTAATGGCTTGTGTAGAAACTCATACTTCTTTACAGAAAAAGGAATAAATTGTTATTTTTTATTTCTTTCATATATCTTCATAAAAACAATATACCTTAGTTCTTTTGAAACAGAATTTTGAAAGACCAACCATAACTACGAAATAATTCTTTGAAGCTCATATGTATGTATACAAGCTTTAATATAATTTTTATTTTGATTACTGTGGAAAATATTGGTCATGGCCTTGTTGGTCACATCTCTTTTCTGGTTTCCAAAGTTCTATAGAATTTTACTTTTAAAAAAGTTTTAGAAGACTGATCTTGCTGAGGTTCCAGTTCTAGGGCCAGGTTGTCTCGGGCAAGTTACTTCCCCTCTAGGTGCCACTCAGCAGCTGTCTTCACCTGTGAAGTGTCCAATATGACTCAGTGAAGTGAGATGCTGCACTCAATGGTGCCTGTACCAATGAAATCAGATCTAGACTTGTAAAATAAACAAAGCAGAAAAGATATACCTGAAAATCCAACCAAGTGAATATTTGTTCCATGAAAAGTCTGCTTCCACAAGTCTTTTTCGTGAACCCTGATAAGGATTTCACCTTTTTTTGTTATTGTTATTTGTTTTTGTTTTTCAAGGGTAGAAATTTTTCATTAATTTGCCACCATGCACCAGGAGTAATTCCTATCTACAAACTGGGGAGGGAGGGGCAGGGGAGAGGTATGGGTGGAGATATTTTATTTTAGATTCACAACAGAGGGTAAGTACTTGAGATGTGTGCACTGAAAAATACATTTGAAGCTCAGACTACTAACATTTGGAAAGTAAAACCCTTAGTTGAATTACTTACATACTAATGAGGGTTTTGTGTGTTGTTCATTTTTTTTTAGGCTCAGGAGATATGGACAGTATTTCCAAAGTGAGTATGTTGTATATTTTTTGTTAAATATTTTGTTTGAGTTGTTAAATTATCTTATGAGTTTTATTCTTAACCATGCTAGTTTGATGTTTAAAACTAGTTGGAAATGGACAACCCCTGAATATGCCGGTGACTATTAACTGAACCTGCTCGATGTGATAATTCACGTCCATGTCATAGCCAACTTAGCCATATCGTATTGTTACTTTATTTAAAAAAATGAATACCACTGAGAAAATAACCTTTAGAAAAGGCAATCAAGGCTAGTCAAATATGAGAAAAGACATAAATTTGAGGGAATTACACATTATATTTTATAAAAATATTAGAAAATTCTGATTATTTAGCGATCATTCTCATTTCCCTAAAATGAAAAAAAAAATCCAAGGGGGTAGAATGCAACAGCATGTTGTCTTTTTACCCTAATGGTTTAGGAACTCAAAATGAGTTTTTACTTATAGGTATATTTTATTTCTAAAGAATACCTCACTACTTTTTGGTTTTTTATAAATGCAAAAAAAAAATTCCATTCTTGTCAGAAGTATAGTGTAGCCAGGCATGATGGCACACTCCTAAAATCCTTGACTAAGGGAGGCTGGTGAATCACTTGGGTTTGGGAATCCTGAGTTGCAGCGCAGTAAGCTAATCGTTTGTCTGTACCAAATATGCAAATATGGTGAATTCTTAAGAGCAGGAGTCCCCAAAGCCTATACCTAAAGAGGGGTGGGAACTAGTCCAGGTCAGAAATGGAACAGATCAAAGCTTTCATGCTGGTCTTCGGTGAGATCAGGCCCATGAATGACTGCTTCTTTCCCCTTGGAAGAAATAGGGAGATCTAGTCTCCAAAAAACAAGTAAACCAAGCCAAACCAACCAACCAACAGACCAAAACCAGGACAGTAGTACAATGTTGATATGACTGATAGGAACTACCCTTTAAATGAGTGCATTGGACAATTGCTTTTCATCTAGAGGCTATAGAAATTCATTAAAGGATTGTTTCATTTCCTTTAATTTGTAAAATTACTGTAAAATTGCATGACTTCCCCAGAAGTTGAGAATGAGATTGTATGAAAAAATACTGTTTTAAATTAAGACCTAAGTCAAATGTTTAATTTGGAATATGACAGAATGGCTAGGTTGTCTTATTTTGCATAGCTACAACAAATTTGGCAAACACCTAGGACACCTGTATTTAGGGGCAACCAAGAAGGCTTAAGCTCAAGTTTAAAATCATGTCTTTCCTTCAAATGTTTATAACCGAAACTATGATACTGAAGTGACAGAAATGATCTTGCAACAGGACCTTCAGGAAGACTGATGTTTCCAAATTAGGACAATATATGTAATTCCATTCATTTTTTTCTCTGTGGGCCAGGGGACGACTAAATCTGGAAGATAGTCAGCCCAGTTATTTCAATCTGGTTCTAGTCTCTTCTACAGCATCCTTTCATCTCACCTATTCAGGAGAAAACATGTGCACATACCATATATGCCTTTATCTTGATTTTTTTTTTACCACTCAAAGTTTAATTGGTCTTAATATAAGCAGTCTTTAAGAAAACATTTACACATGTTCTTACTGATCCCCATCTAAGCCCAGTTATTTCAGGAACATTGCTTTTGCTCTTCACTCATTGGTTCTTTCCAGGACATTCTGATTTCCTTCTCGTTCCCCTTTTTCCCCCATCCCATTTGGAATCCAAAAATAACCTCAATCATGTTGGATAAGCTTAAAGTACACTAGAAGTATATCTTTCCCAAGGGAAATGAAAAGCCTAAGTTCTGAAACTGGATCTCATCAAGAAGCGGCCCCATCAACCCTGTAGGGCCCCTGCAAGTATCCTGGAGTCACCCAGAATCTCCACAAAAGTCTCCATCAGCTTCCTCACTCTAGCAAAATAACCTTTCTTCTACAATCCCATTCCCAAGTCTAATATCTTCCTCACACTTTACCCTGTGTTGCTAACAGTTTTCCACCTGACAATCCAGCCCTTCACTAAACATTTATTGACACTTCCCACTGTTTGCTGAGCTACTCTGGAGTTTATCAGCCGTATATATGATGGTGGTTTTAGTTCACAAATGGAACATAGTGGGGTGGAGAGAAAAATAGAAAATTTTCCCTTTTTTCTCAAGCTTTAGCATTCAAGAGAAATAAAAGCTTTCCAGTTTAGTTTTATTGTTTTGTCTTATTTAATTACTAGTATTAAAAGAATATTGTTTTCTACTTTTTTTCATTGCAAATCTACAATGTTATAGCTATACAGTGAATTAAGCAGACTCCTGTGAGCCTGACAGAGAACACACAGAACTATAGTAACACACACTTATGTACAGGGAACTTACATGCATTCTTACATATAAACATATGCATTCATATTAATATAACATTTTCTGTGCAAAAATGTGTTGAAACAAATGAACTGTAGACTTTTAGCAATGTAGAACAGAATAGGTAAAACATCAAGATGTATGCCACCTGCTTCCAAGATGTCTAGTTGATTGTACATAATAACAACTCAAATTTATATAGTTAAATTTATATATATGTATATATATACACATGTGTAAATATACATCCACATACACATTTGAAATGTTTAAAAATAACAAAAACACTTTTCTCAAAGCCACTGTGTAGGAATATTATGAGCTCTATTTTTTAGTTTAGTTTTGGCTTGAGGAGGGATGAGGTGAGTTGCTGGAACATATTGGACTTGTGCTCTCTTTGGTGTTGGGAATTCACCGTGAGGAAACTCCCTCTATCAGTGCAGGTCAGAACCTGATCTGTAACTTATGATCTTAGTAATAAGTTAACTAAGATAGTGAATATCACTGAAACATTTATTGAATACCTACGTTGTACAGGGACTGAACTAAGAATTGGAAGTACAAAAATGAAAAACGAGTAATTTTTCATTGTCCATGGAGGAGCAATATGGTTGAGTGGCAATAGAAGTGAATTTTGTGTCAGATGACCAGGGGTGGGGGGCACCAAATCCCACCTTTGCTAATACCCAGACCATAAACTCTCTTGACCCCATTTTCCTCATCTGTAAAAATAAGTGGTTTTGAAAATAGAAGAGGATTTGGATAGGACAGATGAGGCAGCCATTCATCCCTAGAATGAGGGGTATTAGAGAGAAAACACCTATCTGACTTCATTCATGGAGACTGGAGAGGAGAGCTGGGTGAGAGTCTTCCCAGGACTAAATGAATAATCCCCATGTCATTTCAGCCCCATGCAGGCATAGTCATTGTTTCTCTTAGTGTTTAGTGATCCAAAAGTCAGTTTTGTCAGGGACTGTGACACCAGTGTGGTACCCATAGCAGCCGCTATGAATATGCATGAGTTTTTTTAGGGTAAATTCACAAAATATAGTAAACTCCTTCCTCAAAGGCAAAAACAAAATAATTACTTGGGACATCATTAGAATACCAGGAGGTAAGATTTAACAGGGTACTTATCACCAATCCAGGAAGCGCCAACATCTTCAACCTTCTTTCTGTCTGGCCTCCCCACAAAAACAAGTTCCCTGAGACAGATTCCTCCCTCTGCTCCCTCGAAGCTTGCTTCTGTCTCTCTGCTCTTCCTGCACTCACTCTCTCTCTCTCTCTCTCTCTCTCTCTCTCTCTCTCTCTCCCCCTCTTCCTCCCTCCCTCCCTTCCTCTCTCTCTCCCTCCCCCACCCCCACCCCATAGTGAACTCCATATGATCACAGGCTCCATATGAGCTGTCCCACACTTCAGAGCAGGTCACATAGGCCTATTAATGGGTGGGGAAGATCTTTCTATTTCATTAACATTACAGGAACTAAGGGAAAAAATGGAAGAAACAGAGGGGAAGGAACAGTAACTCAGTTTGTTCCTGGCGAGTATGAGAGAAGGTTTGGAGACTAAACAACTGAGGAAAATGAGAAATGCTAGCAATGATAACCATTATTTGTATAACACTTGAAGGTTTGCAGCGAACTTTCTACACATTATCTCCTCAAATCCACCCAAATGTTATAGCTTCAACTGTTATCCTCATTTTTACAGATAAGGAAACTGAGGCCTAAAGAAGTGAAGCGAGTTGCCCAAGGTCACACAATTAGTAAATGTCTGAAGCAGGATTTGAACTTAGTTCTTCCTGACTCCAAGACTAGCACCCTCTTCATTCTGCCCCCAGCTGCCTAGGAAAATGTGGGCAAGACCTGAGCTTGAGTACAACAATGGAAAGAGCATTGGACTCGGCTTTAGATAACCTGGACTCGAATCCTGGCTCTCACTACCACGTGATCATAAGCAAATAAACCCCTGTGGGCCTCCACTCTCTCGTGTGTAAAATGAAGGATTGGGACTGCAGTAGGCTCTCCATCTTTTTGGTGTCGTAGAAGCTTGGGGAGTCTGATGAAGTGAACGGGACCCTTCTCAGAAGAATGTTTTCATATACATTAAATGAAAGTCAGGGGATTATAGAGGAAACCACTTATATTGAAATGTCTGGATTTTTGGAGTGCATTCTAAATAGGCAGCAAGGGAATAAAAAGTTTAGATGCCGTATACTCAAGGACCTAATGTCGCTAAAAATAATTCCTTAAAATTTCTGCTAATACTCTTTTTGGGGGGTCCCTTCTTCCCTAATTATACTACTGCCCCACCCCGGAAGGCCCTTGAGTCCAGCTGAGGACTCTGCACTCAAAAATGACTTGCTTTGATGATGAGTTGGAGCATAATAAGTGCACATCACTGAGGAGCTCAGCCCCTCCTTTGGGTAAGCTCTGCCTCACACCCTCAGATGCCCCTTTTGAGGGTGCTGTTTGGCCTCCGACTTCATTGGGTCATTCATTGATCACCTGGAGCACACTTTCTGTAAGGACCTCCTGTTATTTCCACTGCACATCCTGCATGTTTCTTTTCAGGTAAAATGATTTTGCCATTTCATAAAATAACCGTGAACTGGGCAGGACTGGCTGGTACAGCCTTTTAATTCTTCATGTGGTTTTCCTGAACTTACTTTCCTGTCTATGCTTTTAAAAATCTGTCAAATAGGATGTTAATATTGTTCGTAGGGAAAATGACTTCCCAAGAGAACTGGACTGCTGACCTTCAGGAACCTTTGCAGCTGTAGACCTGTGAACCCTGCCTGAAGCAGCTACCTTTTCAATATTAGCTTCTTCACACATAAAAATAATGCATGATTATTTTTTTGAATATTTTGAGTCAGCCCTTTGTTTGAAGTCAAGTAAACATTAAGCACTAGAAAGCATTTGATCAAGAAATGATTTAGCGTAAGATTTGATCTCTCCATGCACTAAAGAATTCCCTGATGGAATTAAACAGCTAATGCAGCTCTTGGAGCATCTCATTTGCTCCATGGGAAGTTACTTTGACATGAAGAAGAGTAGAACCTGTTTTCTAAGTTTATTTAAATATGTATTAGCAACCTGGAATGCATTCTTTCAGTTTGTCATATAAATAATCCTATGTAATAGTAGCACTTAATTTGAAAAGCAGAAAAATTTAAACCTTTAAAATTCTAAATCAAATTATATTTTAATTAACCTCATTTGAATCAAGTCGAAGATCTAAATTCCTTTTTTCAGCATTTGTTATGAAAAATCACTAATAAATTATTAGTAAGTACTTTTAAGGTTGATACCTTTATAAATATTTAATGATTTCAGTGACTCTATACACATTCACTTTAGAAATACAAGTACTTTGTCTTGGTTGATATATGGGCAACTAAAGAGTTACATATGTGTATCTTTTGGTGAGGGTGGGAATTTACCGGAAAAATAAAATACTGTTTTTGCTTTTACTGCACTCCATTTTTCATTTTGTTCTACCCCTGTGGAATTTAACAAAGTACAGAGTTCTGGTCACCTTCAGGTGCTCTCTGCAGGGTGCAAAGTAGCAAGATCCAAGACCTACTTTTCTTCTGTCTTTTGGCTTAACCATTTTTTTAGGTTTTTTTTAAGTTTAATAGTATTTTTTTCCCCAATTACATGTCAAGAAATTTTTTAGCATTCATTTTTACAAGATTTTGAGTTCTAAAACTTTTCCCCCTTCCATCTTCTGAAAATGGCAGACAGCTTGATATAGTTTATACACGTACTATCATATAAATTATTTCCGTATTAGTCACATTAATCACATTTTGATTAGCGGAGCACTATTCTGGGGTGACTACATTCATATTATGCTTTAGTGTTTTTGACATAACTTGATTTCATAACTCAGACTTACAAACTTCAGAGCAGCCTTCTCCATCCCCAAATGAAGTGGCCAGGGCTGAGGGAAACAAATCCTAAATGGTTAGCCGCCACCTCAGATAACAGGTACAGATGTAACCAAAAGATAAAAATTGGGGCATGAAATAAAAGAGCATTCGGCATCGTTTATTGATAGTGAAGGTATCATGTTTCTTGGCAAGACTAGGCTATGTTGCAGTATAGAGACAGTGAACGCAATTTAGACACAATATGTAACAATTTACTGCTATTTCAACATTTTGTCACTTTATTAAGGTGAGGTATTTTATTTTTTATAAAATAATAATGTAAATCTCTTGATGCATGGAAAAATAAAAAAAATGTTCCAATTAACTTTTAACTTCTGAGCTTCACGTTTTCTTTTAAAGGATGTGTAGACAACAAATTCTTGAGTGTTTCCTTTTGTGACCAACCACTATAGTTCACTCTCTCTTTTTCTTTATGCATCACATAAAAAGAAAAATTGTTGAAATGGTGTTGCTATGCAAAATTGGGTACAGAATTAAAGAAACATGCTCATTAAGACAGTGACCTTTTAAGTTTGATTAGTAAAATTACCAAGGGCAGTTACTGCCCTATTATGCCTCATCAGTAGGTAGGTTCCCTTCGTAGTTCCCCTGCTGAGAATGTGGTTTAAAGTCTCCAGGATATTAGGAAGTCTAGGAGCTAAACATGGAGATTTCAGTAATTATTTCTGAAACTAGGGGAAAAAAAGTTGTAGTGCGTGCTATTTTTTTCATTTGGGAAAATATATGTGTTTGTTAAGGTACAAAAATAAAGTAGCACTCAACACTAGAAGGCTAAGAATATGTTTATAGGTGAGTCTGTCTCCTGAGAGTCTGAAGTCATTTGTGACACATGGTACAAAGCAAAGTCTTTAACAATGCCTTATTTTATATATCTTGTTTACAGAATTCTCCCAATAATATGAGCCTGAGTAATCAGCCTGGCACTCCAAGGGACGATGGTGAAATGGGGGGAAATTTCTTAAATCCTTTTCAGAGTGAGAGTGTAAGTATTTTTGTTTTATTATGCTTATTCAGTCATTAGATCCTGAAAGAGGGAAAATGCATATGTCAGTCACCAAGCATTTATTCATCACTGTGCTAATACTGTGGAAATAAAGAAAGCAAATGGTGTTTGCATGAGACAAAGGACAGACAAATTAAAATAAAACTGACACCTCAGTAACTTTTAAGTACCTTGCCATAATAAATTTCTATGGTCTACTTTGTTCTTTCCTTTTCCTGTCCTCTACTCACTATCTTTTAATTTTTTTATCATGAATATAATGCATTTCTACACATATAAAGCAGAAAAATAGAGGATTCTTTATGAAACCATGAATCTCTATTCAATACCCCTTTCTTTTTTTAAAAAGTATATAATCAATTCAGCATGTTACTTTTGAAGCTCTCCTGTCTGTCTGTATACTTCCTTCTAAACTTCCTTCTCTTTTCGTGTGTGCATTAAAGTGTGTGTGCATGTGTATGTGCACACATACATACACACATGTTTCCAAGGCTCTCTTTATTTTAGAATTACTATTCATAACCCTGCTCTGCAAATCCCATTCCCCAACAATAAATAAAAAAGCATAGTAAAGCAAAACAAATCCACACATAGTGGTCATCTCTGAAAATATGTGCCTCATTGGCTTCTTGAGCTTTTCAGGAGGTTGGCCATAGCCTTCATTGCAGGTCTTCTGTTTAGCCATTACTTTGATAGGTTCTCCCCTTTTCCTCATCTCATTTCACTCATATACCTTTACTACTACCTCTTCCTTCTCCCCTCTCTCACATCCTGAAATGGCCTTACTCATTACCAAGGCTAACTCTTATACCTATGCAAGAAATCCAGTTCTGTCCTTTCTCCCCTAGCAGATTGCCCCATATATCATCCCATTCTGTCACGTATTTTCATTCTCTCTCTGTCTTTCTGCTCTCCCTACAAGCATGTCATGTTGCCACCATGCTGAAAAGATCCTCACTGGAAAGGAAAAATCACTTATCCTCACTAACTGTTGCCCTGTATTCCTTCTGCCCTGTGTAGCTACATTCCTTGAAAAGGCCATCTACAAGAAGTGCTTCCACTTTCTGTCCTCTCACTCACTGGTTAACCCCTAACAGTCTGCCTTCCAACTTCACCATTCCACTGAAACCGCTGTCTCCAGAGTTACCAAACGTCTCTGAGTTGTCAAATCCACTGGGCTTTTCTTAATCCTTGTTGACTTAATGCTTCTTGACTCTGCAGTCTTTGACCCTGTAGGTCTTCCTCATCCGGACATTCTCTTCTCTCTAGACTTCTCTTGGTTTTCATTGTGTCTATCAAACTACTCCTTAAACTCCTTTGCTGAACTTTTATCTGGGTCATGCCCACTGACAGTAGGTGTCTCAGAGGGTTCTGCTGTGGGACATCATCTTTTCTCCCTCTATGCTACTTCATCTGTTGATCATCAGCTCCCATGAATTTAATTAGCAATTCAATCCAACCCGATCCTATAAACATTTATTAAGTATTCTGAGAATGCCATTAATAAAAAGAAATAAAAATAGCCCCTGCCCTAGGAGAGCTTACAATCTATAAAAGAGATAATACACAAAATCAGCCAGGAGAGGGAGGGAGAGGGGCAGAAAGGGAATAGGCATCATGTTCTGAGGAGTTATAACCAGGCAGAGCAACAGATACAAAGTGGAGTAATCTGAGACTTGACAAAGGAGAGCCTTGGGAGGAGTTGGTACTGAGCTCTCCAGACAAAAGGGAAATGGGATTAGTCAAGGCTTGAGTTAGCAGCATGATAGTATATTCAAAAATAATGAGCTTATCCTGGGAGAGGCATCCTTTTCCCTAAAAACTGAAGTGAAGGAGAAGAGGTTAGAGAATGAGAAGAATTTTTGAGGTTTATCATGTAAGAAAAAAGAGGAAACATCAGAGAGATGACCTCTATTTTCTCAGTGAAGTAGGAAATGTGTTCTTCCCAATAAGGGTGTCAAGGAATAGGTATGGTATGGGAAATTTGAGAAGAGACAGGTCCAGAAGAGCCACTGAGGGGAGCATGATACAGAATCAGTAAAGGAAGAGTCCAAAGGATTGTTACACAGCCCAGTTGAGATTATATAGCATAAATGTACAGTCAGCATGGTCACATGACTTCTGGTTGCAGCTTTCAGCATGGCATGGGAAAGAACAGAGATGGTAGCTGGTGTGAACAGTCTAGGCTCCTGAGCAGTATGACAATAGGAAAGGAGAGTAGGAGGCCAGAGATTCAGTATATTTGAATAACTCAGTAAAATTAAGAATGAACAGGGATTGTCCACGGTGAAAATATAGAGGTGGAGAGATTAGATTTCCTAATGAGGATGAAGAACGGGTTCAGGGGGACAGAGGAAAGAGAAGATGCTGTCATTGGAAAGGAATTTTAAGAGTTCTTCTGAATCATGGAAATACACTCTCTACATGTGGTGAAATTTGATATCATGGGCACTAAGGAGCTGGGACACCAGGTTGTTTGAGGGAACACTGAAACATATATTGAAATCCCAAATTATTAAGGCAGTGGTGGGATTGGAGAAGACTGAGGGCCAACTGTTTGTGTCCTTTAGAAAGGGGCAAAGGATGGCTTGGAAGACTTAAGAGTCCAGTAAATGACTGTGACAAAGATCTGGACCAGGAGACAACAAAGAAATGAACTTAAAGAAAGAGGGGTTGCCGAGAGGTGGTGGTAAAAGAATCAAGGGTGAGGAGCAGGAAGTCAACCTCCTGGCCCAGCGTTTGTACAAGGCAGTAACCACTGATCATACCCCTTGTTCTGTGGCTGTTTCTAGAGGTGCCTCAGACATAGAGGGCAGAAGTAGAACTGCTTTAATTTTTTTGGTTATGATTCACAGGGACCTGGGACCTTGTGCAGCCCCCAGTTATGTAGTGCTTTACAGGTTACCAAGTACAAGGTGATGCCAGTTTATGGATAAGGAAAAATAACTTAAACCCATGTTTTCTGCCTCCCCATCCAGTTAGACCACATCGCTTCTCACTCTGATTAGGGCCATAGAGGTAGAAATTGTCTGAGATAAGCTTTGAACTTAGATTCTTTGACTCCGGAGCTGCTGTTCTTTATGCTGTCCCATGCCAATTTAAAAGCACTAATTGCATTCATCTCACAAATAATATTCATGTCTAAAGCTCTGCTACAGCTTCTATTAAAATCTTGTGAAAGTATGCCTAAGTTCATGGGGAGAAGCACAGTTACCCCTTATTCATTAACTGGTAAAACCAACAGTTCCATGGAGATAATAAATAACTTTTCATTCACAATATTATTGCAAGGGAAGAATATTGTAGTTCTTAAAGCCTTATATAAAATATTTCAAAAAGTTAACTAGTCTGAAGATGGGAATGGAGAAAGTGGAAAATACCTGAAAAGGCACATGTTTTACATGGAATTGTGAGACTCATTTTTCTAGCCCTGGCTCTTCACTAGTTTGATGCATGGCCACAGCCGGCCAACCAGACATAACATACTTGTTCCACATCCTTTCTGCTAGCAAGGAAGGGATCGGTGTTATCAAAGAACCAGAGCACTCCGAAGATTGTGCCATGCATGATTTGGTTACACGAACTCCTTTGGAGTCACGGTCCAGCCCACCAGCCCCATCAATACCTGCTGCTCTACTGGTTGGGGGGATGAACCAGGGGCTTTTCTTCTTTCTCTCTAGCTTCCTCTTGCTCTTCATGACTATCCATGTAAGTCCTCAGGGAAGGCCAGTTTTTTCATACAATATGACAGCAAGATTTCCAAACTCCCTCTTCTTTGTCTGCGTACTCCTCTCCTCTTGGCACATTCCACTGGTTGACAGGCCCATCCTTTGCCATTCATGTTATCAGATGGATACCATTTATTCCTCCCAGCCATTCAAATGGCAAGGGAGAAGGAAGGCAGAAAGATTCTAGCCCCACCCCCTTATTATATGCATGAGAAGGAAAGAAGTCAAGGTTTCAGTCCCTCCAAAATACAAGCAAAGGATAGTCTTTAAAATAGATTTTCAAGGATAGTCATTGTAATGTGTATCATTTGCAAGAGCAGCAACATTCTGCAGATCCTTTCTCCATCATTCCCATAAAAGAAGGGCAAAAGGCACAAATATGATATCATCCTTGCATTCCTGTTGCCCCTGCTTCTTCATCAGGAAAGATTGCCATCATGCCAACCACCATGGTTGCCATTTTCATTGTGAGTATCATGGCTTTCTTTTGATTTTTAATTTATTTATTTTAATTTTTTACTTTTAATTCCAAATTCTTTCCCTCCATCCCCTCCCATACTCATCGAGAAGATATATGCTATCCCTTCTACATATGAAGTCCTGCAAAACATGATTCCACATTAGCTATATTGTAAGAATAAAAGGAAGAAAAATGAAGTAAAAAAATTACTTCAAATATCTCTCCAGAGGTGGACAGCACTTTTCTTCTTAAGTCCTTTGGAATCCTCATGGATCATTGTCTTCATCAGAGTTATCAAGTCTTTCACATTACAGTGTTGCTGTTACTATGAACAGCGTTCTCCTGGTTCTGCTTATTTCAC
This sequence comes from Potorous gilbertii, assembly GCA_028658325.1. Classification (NCBI taxonomy): domain Eukaryota; kingdom Metazoa; phylum Chordata; class Mammalia; order Diprotodontia; family Potoroidae; genus Potorous; species Potorous gilbertii. The sequence continues at coordinate 691,442,659 of CM053769.1, forward strand.
TTTCCACTGGTTCACTAAGTCTTCCTAGCTTTCTATGAAATCATCCCCTTCATCTTTGCTTATAGCACAATAGTTTTCCATCACAATCTACTATGACTTGTTTAACCGTTCCCCAGTAGATGGATGTCCCCTCAGTTCCCAATTCTTTGCCACCACAAAAAGAACTACTGTAAATATTTTTGTACATATGGGTCTTTTTCCTTTTTCTGTGGTCTTTTTAAGATACAGACCTAGTAGTGCTATTGCTGGGTCAAAGGGTAGGCACAGTTTTACAGCCCATTGGTTTTCTTTCTATATTGTGATCACCTGACATTTGTGTCTGGATCCCAGCTGGGGAGAAAGAGAGAATGGCATGGGATGTACAGGCTGGTTGGGATGAAAGAAAATGAGACAAACAGCAACCCCAAAAAATCATGATTTAAAGAAATAAAAAACCCAGCCTATTCCAGTGCAATCAAAGCGAAGCAGGGATTGTTTGACATGAAGGATTCATAAAGAGAACATTTTCCAGTGTAAAGAATATGCAAATTTTATTTGCTTTGCACAGACAACTTGAAGACACACATTTTTGGAACAATCATGACACTACTTATGTTAGAAAAATTATATTAAACTATCAGCGAAATGGGACTTCCCAGCTCAGAAACTCTGCTAAGTCAGCAGATTGTGCAAAACAGAAAGGGAGCCACTGCCTCGACTCTTTTTTTTTTTTTTTAAAGAATTATAAAGAACTTTTCAGAAGCGCAGATGCCCCCCCCACATACACATTCCCCTAAATCCAACCTCACCTTTGGAAATGCTTCTCAAACAGCTTTGCTGCCCAAGGAAACTTTTTAATGACTCAGATGAATAAAGCGCTTTGGTTTATTTCATTTAGTCTCAACAGAACTGTTTTATCTTTCCACAAAGATCTTATCTGTCCACAAAGATCAGCTAAGCAAACACGATATTAAAACCAAGATCTCAATGAAAGTTTTCCACTGGGTAGCATAAGATCTACGATCCTGTTGCCCTCACTCTGAGCTGTTGTCAAGAGATCATCATATCCCTGTTTAACTTGACCATTGAAAGACTAAACCTTTAAAATTGCTGAGTTTCATTTTATTTTCTAGAATACAGTATACTGGCACACATGTTCTCTCTCTTTTTTATGGAAAGAGTAAAATGTTATTTAGATGCTTATACATACAAATTTAGTAAAATTCAAAGTGTTTTTGCAATATGTCAGCAGGAATTTACACATTTTATTTTGACTTTTAAGTATTTTCTCTGTTGGATACACTGAGACCATGGAGTAGATAAAAAAGAGAAAAATCAACAAAGCTTAAAAACGTATATTTGCTAGTTCATTAATATAAATTAATGGAAAATGTTTCTTAAATGAAAAAGTAGAATAAGTTGTACATAAAAACTAAGCAACAAGCATTTGTCTAGTTCCTCCTCTATGCCAGTTATCCCATAATTCCTGCCCTCAAGGAGTTTTGCATTCTCCTAGGATTGTGCAATATTCATGGATGGATATAGGATTTACATAAAATAAATACAGAGTGATCGTGGCAAGGACTCATGGAAGAGAAGGTACTTGAATAGGAAGCTAGTGTTAAGGCAGCGATAAAGAGAGAGAACGCACATTAGAAATGGAATATCCAGGAATTCAGTCATGTCCGACTCTTCATGACCCCGTTTGGGGTTTTCTTGGCAAAGATATTGGAGTGGTTTGACATTCCCTTCTCCAGCTTATTTGACAGATGAGGAAACTAAGGCAAACAGGGTGAAGTGACTTGGCCAGGGTCACACAGCTAGTAAGTGTCTAAGGCCAGATTTGAACTCAGGAAGATGATTTTTCCTGACTTTAGACCCAGTACTCTATCCACTGCACCACCACTGCCCATCCTGGAGTAGCAGACCAGTTAGTCTGGAACTAGGATGAACGTAGGGGAATGCCGTATTATTTCAGAACGATAAGCTGGATCCAGACTGTGAAAGGCTAGAAATGTCTCAGGATTCTGCCCTGCCTGGTGGCAGAGAACTCATTGTATCTCTGTGTGTATATGTGACATAGTTTTGGCTTTTCATTTGATAATGCTTTGAAGTAATATCAAGTTTGTTTAGTTCTGAATAACCAAATAGTGGTGCTGCCAACAGATTTACAAGAGCCATTTTATCTTCTGTTTGAGAGGAAACAACCTCATGGATAGTCTTGGAACAGAGCCACTAGATAGCACAGACATTTCAGTAAGTCATTTCATTGACAGCACTACAATAGAAACATTACAATGCAATATCAGTATAATACACCATGAATGTTTTATGTCTCTCTATATGATACTGGTTAACACCTGCCCTCCCTTCACTACTAGAAAAAAGCAAAAAAAAAAAAGACAGTCCTTTCCCCTTTTCATTTCTTGCTCCACTTCTGAAAGATGGGCAACAATGTCAGAAATTCTATATCATTTGTTCCATTGGCAATACCCCACCCCCGTTTTCCTATAAATTCTGTGACTTCCCCCAGAATCCAGGAGCTATAATAAAAGCTACATATTCAGAAAGGCAGCATGAGATGAATAGTTCACTACCATAGAAGTGAAAATTGCATATTGCTGATCTAGATAATTAGACATAATAGACAGAATCTAGTTTATTGCACCAAATGCATTTAAAGTGACATTTGCAGTTATTCAGACTATTCAGAAATTAAATTTTATTAGATGCTTCTAATTTCAGAGTATCTTAATGTTCCTAGCCAATGCTTTATTTCCCTGTATCCAACACTCATCTTTTCTAATGTTCTACCATTGTTACCCATTTTACTTCTCCCTTGGACAAATCCGGCTCTCAGGCTCCAAATCAATCTGACGATAAACGTCAGTCTTTGTGATTTGCTCAAGACTGGCCAAATATCAGTATTAACAAAAACCAATTTTAATGGATGGATCTTAACACAATTCATATCAGTGCTTGATACCATAATATCTCTCTGCTTTCTACTTTCCTTCTATGCTATTAAGGACAGGGGATACTTAAGTTGATCAAATAACTTCTCAAATGTTTTCTCAGTTAATCTCTTTTAAGTGTCTCCTGTTATAGATGTCAAAGATCAAGCATTGTTAGCAGATTCTCTCCATACTTCTAATTGCCTGAGAGGCCATGTTTTGATCACAAGTTAGTAGTGACCACTAACAGATGAAATCATCTTACATTTCACAAACATCTTTAAATTCCACAGATCTTTCAAGAAATCTTTTCAGCTTTCAGAATTAGAGATTAGAAGGATAATAAATTTTACAGGTGTTCTTTCTTGCTATAGCCTGAATTCCATCTATAGCTGAGGTGTGTGACATCTATTTTTAAATACACTCACGTAAAAGAGAATCAAATTGACATTAATAATCTATCTCTTGGATTCCATATGAAAGCCATAGTATCTTCTTTTAACACACTTGTTACTGTTTTAATATTTGAATGAAATAAACTCTTCCTTTAGCACTGTAAAAAAAAAAAAAAAAAAAACTTCCAGTAATAAAAATGGTCGTGGAATGGAGTGGTCTGATTAACTAAAAGTGCTATTTAATTCAAAATTAAATAGAATGTCCTTTTTTTCTGATCATTTGTGAAAATATGTTCCTAAAATATAGGAACTATATTCTTTGCCGTCTTACTAAGTATATGCTGGATGTGTAACTTGTGGTAACTATCAATCCTATAATGTCTCAGAGTTGTTATGAGCGTTGTATCTCAGGATGAAGTATTTTAAATGTAAAATGATTAGGGCAAGTCTCTTCCCTGAAAGTTTCCCTTAGAAAGAAAAATCTGTTATGAGCTTAGTTATTTTTCATTTTCCTTTCTATCTTAAAAATGAAGTACCCGCAAATAATCCAGCTAATTAAGACTTCTGGTTAGTTAGGCTCTGGCTATAATTGAGGTTATTTTATGTTCCTGTAATTAGTACTTTTATCTTTAAGAATCTATATGGTAAATGCACCATGTGAATGAATGAGATACACCCACTTCAGTCAAAGGTCCAAACTGAAGGCTCAGCAAGATAGATTCTTCAACCTGGAGAGTTTGGATTCTGGTTAGCTTTTCCCCACTACCACCCTGTGGTTAAAAAGGGGAATGATTTCTCTGCCAGTAAACTAATCCCTCTCTAGTTTTCCCTCTTCTCCTGTTGCGCTCCTTCCTCATCTTTTGTCTAATGTGGTCTAGGACAGAGAAGTCACCTTCACAATTAAATTTTACACCAAAATTAGGGAATTTCAGGGTACAGACTATGTAAATTTCAGGCAAATTGCAGAAAGATCAACATTACCCAGATGAGTTGGAATATATGAAAAGGAATACATGTTCCTTTCTAATAGGGTTCTTCGTGTCCTTATTCCTCTCTTTAGACCACGGGGTCATTTCCTCCAGGTCCCCTACCTTCAGGGATACAGTATTCTTACTAGATCATGATTTCATTGTTTAATTCAAGACCAAACAACTTTTAGCTCTTCTTCTGGTCTCTGGAGAAATAATTGTTCTTCCCTGTCTAGGCCATTGTAGGGTAGTAGACAGAAAGGGCATTTGAATTTGTAGACAACCAACTGGGGTTCTAGTGCCAGTCAGCTGCTTGGGTAGTGTGACCTCGGGAGAATCAGCAAGTTCTCTGACTTTTGGTTTCCTTGTCAACCAAATAAGAGTCTTGGACTAGACCCATTTTGAGCTCCCTGACAGCCCTCAGTCTCTGATCAAAGCAGGGCGCTGGGTAGAGGGTTTAAAAAAAAATTTTATTTTCAACATTCACTTTTATGAGATTTTGAGTTGTAAAGTTTTCCTTCTTCCCACTCTTCCCAAGGCAGCATGCAATCTGATAAAGGCTATATATGCACAATCATATTAAACATATTTCCACATTAGTCTTGTTGTGAAAGAAGAATCAGAACAAAAGGGGAAAACCACAAGAACGAAAGAGAATATAGTTGGCTTGGATCTGCATCCAGACCCCATAGCTCTTGCTCTGGATCTGGATACCATTTCCCATCATGAGTCTTTTGGAATTGTCTCAGGTCATTGAATTACTGAGAAGAGCTAAGTCTCTCAAAGTTGGTCACCACACAAGGTGGCTGTTACTGCACAAAGTTCTCCTGGCTTTCTTCATCTGCTTCAGCCTACTTGGCTTTTGCCCTCTTTGAAATTTGCTTTCTCTCGGTTTTCAGGTCTTTTTACATGTGGCTTTTCTTCGTTTCTGCTCTAGATCAACTCCAGCTAGTTTCTAATCAGACTACTCTTTCTCCCTGCTCTTTTTGAACTATCGCTTCGGCCTTCTCCCACCATTTTCTTAGCACCAGCATTTCTGGTGTAACTGAAGCTTTCTCACTATCTTGGTGCCTGCTTTCATCTTATTTCACCAAGTTTTCACTTCAGGGATACCCAATATACCTTAACTTGATAAAAAGAATTGGAACCTGGGAATAAACCCAGGAAGTACCTATTATCTGACCAGAATATTTCAGATAGTCATGATTGCACATTTACCTTGTAATACATAAACTTATGAGCCCTGATTTGAGGTCAATCTACAATCACTTTTTTGGGGAAAAGAAGACATTTTTGTATACTCCTCATTGGCAATTTGACAAAATGATGACCAGAGGGTAAAACTTTCAGAACTCAGGAATATAGCCTCATTTAGTGATTACATTGCAATAATAAAAAGCAATTGGCTTTTAATAATTATACTATTATACTATTAAATTGTACTCTTTTCTGCCCATATTCTCAGAGAATAGATTGTATGTGTGGTTGACTACTTCACAGTGTGGGCCCCTGAACATAAAAAGGAAGTCCTTTTTTCAGTTCTCTCAACCATGGGTTTTGCTGAAGGGAAACATGATTCTTCCATAATTACTAACTCCTGGACTAGGACCACAGATGTGGAGGAGGAAAGGACCTTTCCAGCTCTCTAGCCCAAACCCTTTATTTTATAAATGAGAAAACTGAGGAGCAAGTCAAGATTCTACCCAATCCCGTGACTCCAGGGTCACCACTCCTCATGAGATATCACACAAGTTATCAACGATAACAATACTTTTACGTAGCACTTGCTCCGTGCCCGGCACTGTACTAAGAACTTAGCAGTTACCTCATTTGATCCCCTAACAGCCCTCGGAAGTACGAGCCATTATCAGCATCCCATTTTGCAGATGAGAAAACTGGGCAAACAGACTTGCCCACGGTCATAAAGCTAGCAAGTGTCCAAAGTTGGAATGGCATTCAGGCCTTCCTGACTCCAAGCCCAGCACTCTATATCCACTTCACCTCCTAGATGCCTTTCCAGGAAACAGTCATTAAAGATGTCTATCCTCCAGCCAGCGGCCATATAGCTAAGTAATTAACATCCTCCCTGGCCTGAAGGGAAAATGAAAAGTGGTAGATTCCTAAAGACAACACTAAAAAGTTTATTTATTTTTAAATAGACCAAGTCTATTTTAACTTTTTTTAAAATGGTGTTAGAGGTTTTACTCTTTAAGGTTAAACTGTAAGCATGAGAAAAGAAAAGGAGATGCCCAGTAATCCTTGTAGCCCTGGAAAAGCATGTCAGTGGTCTGAGCAAGTCCTGTTGTGACAATATGGATTCCTCTTTTCTTTCAGTATTCCCCGAGCATGACAATGAGTGTGTGATCCAACCCCAAGCCTCCTCTGACAACAGCAGTGAGTCAGCCTTCTGACACAGAACTACTACAGAAGAAAATTATTCATCACCATGTACAGTTTAACACACAAAAGGATCTGTCACAACCAAACCAACTCTATTTTTTTCCTGCTCTCTCCCTTATTTTGTGAAGAAAGCAGGTCCAAACGAGATATAAACAACTGTACGGAGTGGCATATTAAAATTGCCCTAAATTGAACTGCAAATAATTATCTGTGTATGTATATGTGTGGGACAATGAATGTACTGTATATGTGTATGCTATATAGACATATACATGCACACATACATACATGTATCCACAGGACATTGTAAAATAATTATCACATGACATCTTAAGTAGAAATAAGTAGGGACTTTTATTCAGTCTTTTTTCACGTTTACATTTTAATTATTAAAAGTTACTTTTCCCTCCCCCTGAACTATTTTGTGCTGTGTATATCACTGCTTTATATAAGTTATTTTTTAAGGTGAATTCAGATGTTATGGTTTTGTAAATGTCTGCGATCATGGATAGGAATAAAATTGCTTATTTGAGAGCTTTCATTAAATGGTGTCTGATGCAAGTTATCCTGTGAATCACAAACTGTACTGTCTCAAGAAATAGAAGAAAGCTTGTCTTGATTTTTATGTCAAAATCTATCCATTTCTCATTTACTTTTGGTGAAAGTTTTTTTGTACTTTACCTTTAGGGAAAAAAAGGTGACTTTAAATAAGGCCTGATGCAGCACATTTCTGCAATTTGGGGTTAAAATGAAGGTTTCAAATTTACCTTAGTTTATACAAGAAACTACCATTGCCACAATCATTTTACAATGCCACAATAAAGCAGCACTTGTCCCGTTTTCAGGAGCATATTTTTTGCTTGCTATAATCAGCCAAGAAGGCATAGCTAGGACATTTACTTTAATATGCTGTCATTTCTCACCAGAAATACATGAGTGAGATTGTCATGCACATTGCTGTCATGAAATTTATCCAGATTGATTGAAGGTACCACAGAGGTCATGCCTATGGGTTGGAAGCAAATGGGTCAAAATTGTGACTTTCTACCAAAGGGAGAAAAAGGGAAATTTTGCCAGTCTTAGAAAACCATTGTCATTGTCTTTTCTGGTCCCCTGTTGGCTTTTAAACTAGCGGAAGAGCTGAGACATGGATTATTGGGCGTTTCTCTACATACCATTTCAATCTCAGGATCCTTCTGGAATCCTCCCAAATATATTTTGCTGATACAAGTGAAAGGATGGGTACCTATTTTGCCTCCTTTATTGCTTTCATCAGATTAAATCAATACTCTCTGCCAAAGAGACAATAAATTGGTAATTAAAAACAACACCTCAGCCATGTTGGTAATGAGACAGCATTTTGGTAGAATGAAACTAAAAACCCTGTATTTGAATCTCGACTCTTTTCCTTACTCCCCGTGATATTGGGCAAGTCACTTAAGATTGGAAGAGCATAGATTTTAGCATCTCCCTCTTTGGAGCTTGGTGTCCTCATTTGCCAAACGAAGGGATCCCTCTAGAGTCTCTGTCAGCTTGTGATCCCGCCAGAGAACCTTGTTCTGTTCTGTTCTAGAAGCTCTGTCAGGCTTCTTTATGAAAAATCCTCGTGACAGAGTCCCAGCTTTCAACAGTAGCAGAAAGATGGGGCATAGTCTCACCTTAATTTGTGAAACAAAAGCGAGTCCATAGAACCACCCTGTCAAAGTCGTGATATTGAATATTCATCAGTGACCCTCCAGCCACTGTAGGTAGCTCCAAACTCAGGAGACTATGAGAAGGGATTATGTGGTTTTAAGTGAGAAGACTCTTCTCTCTTTTGGAGGAAAGGCCTAAAGTCTTGAATAGTTTTTTTAAAAAGGCAGATTATTTGCCAGTTTCTGGTCCCAGCTAACTCATCTCTCTCAAATCTTTAATGATTTATTCTTCAAGAAAATAAAGATTTTTCCCAGTGTCTGCTGAGAATGCAAGGTAGAAGTGAAGAAAGGAGCTGAATTAAATTTATAGTACAGATTTAAGTTGTAACAAAATGAGTCACCATGAGTCACAGAGAGCTCAGGAGCCAAGAACACAGGTCTTGTGAGGAGCAGCCAAGCCGCGAACTGGAGAAGGTTTCCTTTGACACGAGACATCTCCCTCCAATTTACCTTAGTCAGTTGGAAAGTATCCTAAGGACGATACTTTATAGATACCTGGCTGTCATCAAAAATGGTCCCAAACCTGCAGCTATTTTTAAGAAAAAAGTGCCAAACGATGATATTTGGAGAACCCTCTAAATTCTTATCTAATCTTATAGTACTGTATTTCAACCATTTTGTTGACTGCTTTCCACATTTTTTAAAATTTTGAATCATTTTTCTCATTTGACAAAGAGCAACTTCCAGTTTCAAAGAATCTTGGACCTGATTTAGCTATTTTTATTTAGAGGTAAGACTGGAATAAAAGGGGGGGACCATCAGCCTCCATGTTTCTAATACATATTGTAAGAAATGCCAAAACAGAATTTTCAAGGTATGACAAACTTATTGTTCATATCCATTATTTCCTTTTTCCCTTTGGGTCTTGCATTAACACCAGCCATTATAAACAAAAGTGTATATTTGGTTTGGGTTGATTTGTCTTTAAGTAAAAGCAAGATTATTTCAGAAAGCATAGAAAATAGAATTTGCATTCGTTAACATGATCTTGTTCTTAATATGTCAAAAATTTTGTGTTATTTCCAAAAAGAAACAATATAAATCTGTCTGGGGTTTTTTATGTTCTGATTCATTAAACCCAGGTTTTTCCACTTCTAGCAAAAATCCTTCAACTTTCTATTTCTCCCATGTTTTTCATCTCTCCTCATGTATGAGTTGATTTCAATACCAACTTGCTCTTTTGGATTATTTTTATACATTTCACCCCTGTAACTAGTGGCATCAGCATCCCTTACTTTCCAATGTTATATTACACAGGAAAAAATTCTATAAATAAAACACAGAAAACAATGTATGAAACATTGGGTTTTTTTTGTTATGCTTTGTATTATACCAGATTTGCTATAATTTAAAGCATACAGCTGTCCTTTTCAGGATGTATTAATTCTACCAAATCATTAGTCTTTCTTGTCACAAATTTTCCCATAGAGGAAAAGCTTTGGTATTGCATAGATTTTAGCAGTGGCATCCCTTGCAAGGGTAACATGGGCTTACTTGGAATGGTTTTCTGGTTTGAACCTAGTGTCTTAATTCCAAATTTGAAGGCCAAAGAGTCAAAATCTTCTGTTCATTAAAGAACAGTCATACTGATTCTGTTGCTGTGGGAGCAGATTTTCAGGATAGTGTCTGGGGCACAGAAGAGAGCAAGCCCCCCTTTTCTAGGATTCTCCAGGGTAGCTAAGATCATATATAGGCACTCCCAGAGTCATTCCATTACCAATCCGGAACATCGGTGTCCAAACACAGAAGTTCTCATTCTAGAAAGTTTCATGGGAGTGACTCTAGATAGCCATCGAATTCTGTCTACTCCTTTCCTACCCTCGTCACACCACAAACCATAATACACACATATCTGGATATGTTCAACTTTTCCTTAAGCATAGGAATGGATACCACTGCAACGTCATAAATTCACTTCTATGGCTTTCTGATCCAGTGACCTGTGCTTCTCTACAGAAAGGAGACTAATCATTCCAAAATATTTGCCTTTGAAGCTTTATTGTTAAAGAGGTTTCAGCATCTCCTGCTTATAACGCTGGTTTTTCTAGGAACAAAGCTTAGAGATAAGTCTTGATTCCCTTTACTATGAAGGAAAGTGACATTACAGAATACACTCATAGTTATTTGCCTTTGGGGAGTTTTTAGCATATAGCATATATCAAATACATGTTTGTGTGTATATGCATACACATATATATTATGTAATTATATTTATAAATATATATAGATAATCTGGCAGTAGCTGTACATTTTTAGTTGTTTGGATAAGGTTAATATTTTGTATTCCTCAGACACAAGTAAAGAGGTAACCCAGAAGGCCCTAGAAAGTGTAGGGAGCCTAGTCAAAGTTGAAAAACAATCTGGATAAGCCAAAAAAAGTGAAAGTTCATATGATGAGAGAAACTTTGGCAATATCCGGTTTTTCTGTTCCCTTTGTCATTAATACGCTAGATCTCTATATCAGTCAGTATTATTTAGTTAATACATTTCCCCTTACTGACATTTTCCTGAAAATACATTATGAGATTCAGAAAACAAAAATGGTTCAATGTCATCAAACTAGATCCACTGTAGTAGAACATTGATCCACTACACTTGTTTTTCTTTGGAGACGGAGGGACTGGAAATAGGAAGAGACCTGTCATTAGTATGGGATGGGAGGGTGTTGTTCTGCATTGAGTCAGATTCTTCTCTTAAATTATATTTTTGTATTACTTTTATGTCTGAAAATTACATTATTTTTCCAAAGGTATTTGAGGAAATTTAGTTACTGGAACATAATCATCAGGGCAGCTTTGTAGGACACATCATTATTGACACAATTTTTTTAGTCATCATTATCTAGCATCATTTAAGAATCCAAAAGAATAGTAAGCATTTATTAAGCACCTCCTATGTGCCAGGCACTGTGCTAAGCTCTGGTGATACAAAGAAAAGAAAAAAAAACAGCCCCCGCTGTTAAGGACATCAAAGTCTAATAAAGGAGTTCTCTGAATGCTCTCTACTGTATTTAGTTAGAGAGCCTACAGTTAGTTAATGTGAACAGATCTTGGGGCCAAAATTTAGTTCCCACTTTTAAGTTTGGAAATGCAATAATGCCCATCCCCAGGAATTATCAAAATGCACATTCTGAATTCTGTTAGAATCTGAGGACAAACAGCAGATGAATTGAATTCTGCTTCCCATTTTAATCTGCCTTTTAAAATAGTTGAAGTTTTTTTTGAAGGATGCCACATTCTGCATTGGAGAGAGAAAATCAGTCGATTTCATCCCTTGGATTTTTTTTTTTGGTCTTTCTCCTTTGTTCCCTCTTTCCTCAAATATTTTTGAAAAAGGGGGGAAGTGTGTGTGTGTGTGTGCATGTGTATGTGTGTCTGTGTTTATGTTCGTGTGTGTGCGTGTGTTTCCTTTATATGGGATCATACATCTAGAGGTGGGAGGGATTGCATAGGTCATATTCTCTCATCTCATTTTACAGATGTGGAAATTGGGGATACTTATACATAATTCCCTCCCTCCTAGAATACCTGCTTCACTGCAGAAGTAGAATTGTTTAAAAGAAATCAAAGGAAAAGTGCTGAGGTGCTTATTATTCGAAGCCTTCAATTTTGGTTCTGAAGCCAAGGATGGTGCTGAGGGAGGATGGGGAGGGGTCACTTGATGGTGGCTTCCAAGAGTTTGCCTCACTTCATGCCAATTTAACATGACGCCCTCCCCCTTCCTACTTCCATTTCAAGAGTATAGACAAAATGGGGAAAACTCATTCCAGTAAATACATTTAGTTTTCTATGTTTATTGACTGTAAGCTTCCTCATCCTAATACTCCTGCATTAGACCTTGAATATGGAAGTCCTGCATCTGAAGGAAGGTAAGATCTCAATTCATTCTCCATGGCTTTTAATCCATAATGTCCATGTTGCTATTGCCATGAATTAAGAAGCTTCTTTACAATTACAGTTGATGCGGGAGGGGGAAGAGATATGGCATGGGCTTTTGTAAATACGTCACCGAATGGCATTATTGCTCCCTATCAGTAGCTTTCCTAATTTGATCATGATTTGTAAGTCAGATTCAGAATGATGACCTACAGATGAAAGACACCATCGATAATAAGCCATCGGTCCTGTTCTATTAGTTCCCTGAGGAAGTGGAGCCAAATTTAAAAAGAACATTGACTTAGAAAACCACCAATTAATTGTGGTTTGGTATTTTTATCTGGATTGTATGTTATTTTTATTTATTTTGTTAAGCACTTCTTGGTTGTATGGTATTTTTATTTATTTTGTTAAGCACTTCCCAGTTACATTTTAATGCAATTCATCCAATGAGTTTTGCTGGTTGCAAGTTTTAACACTTCTACCCTAAGGTGTATTCTAAAGAGAAAGCCTTCCATGACTAAATCCACCAAGGAATCATGCCACCTCTATTAATAATCTCCTTGGTTTTCATCTACAGAAAAAAAAAAAAAACGATTTCTCTAACTTAACCGAACAAAATGATTCTTCCATTTCATCCTTTTTATGATGAAATACAGTACTATAGAATAATTAGAGATGTTAGTAGGATAGGAAGATTAGATTTTAACCAAGTCTGGAATCCCTTTAGTTAAGATGTAATGGCTGTGCTCAGAAGAGATATTGCACCCATTTTGATTTTCATAATGTTCATCCTTCACTACTTACCACTCACTCAGCTCCTTCTCACACTCTCACACACACACACACACACACACACACACACACACACA
>CM053769.1:691455895-691484047 GCA_028658325.1 Potorous gilbertii
CTTGCACATGGTAACCATCTTAATAACTTATCTAATTGTGATAAATTTAGAATTTGCAGTGTTCTTTTCTTACTCTATATGTTAATTTGCTAATTCTTGAGTCTTCCAGGAAATAAGAATATGAGATTATTTGTAAATATTTTTAAAGCAACATTTGTGCATTCATATATTTGTTGTGCAGGATGACTTTTAGCTTTCTTCTCTTAATTTATTAAACCACTGCCCTCAGCTACCTACAAGAATTTTGTAAATCTATTCTCTTCTCTTGTGTTGTTAATTGTGCATTCTTACCATTTTTAATCCAACACATATTTGGCTACTATTCATAATTTTATTTTCAAGTATGTAATGCAGTTTATCCTGTAATAGGAGAACTTTCCATGAAGATGTATATAGATATCCTTTTTAATGGGTACATGTTTTCACATTTAATAAAAATATAGCTTTCATGTATAATTTCCAAGCTTTTGTTTCTAGCCACTATGTAATTACTGCTTGGAAAAGAGGTTTAGAAGAAGTGATTAAGATTCTTCAAGTTGAACTCAACCCAGATGTTTACTGCATTGCAATTTGAATGTATCAGATCAAAGCTTCACTAACATGAACCTGTGTAAGGAATTCAACTTTATTCCTCATATCCAATCAATCTCTAATATTAAATGCTCCAGATGAGATGAAAGATCTACAAATAATCTAATCTACTAATAATCTACTAAATACATGCACCTGATCTAAAAAACAACTGCTCACTACTGAACATCTCCATATCGTTCTAGGGTTGAAGTCTGCACAAACCTTTGGAAATAGAGGTTAAGAGAAAATAGCCATGAAGTGGCTAATAACAATTTAATCTTTCTTCTAAGTAGTTTTGGGGTGAGGAAGACGTGAGTTCAAAGGTTGCCTCAGACTCTTTGTTAGCTCTGTAACCCTGGAAAAATTCATCTTTCTGGACCTCAGTTTCCTCATCTGTAAAATGGGGATGCTAGCACCTTCCTCACAGGGTTGTTGTGAGGGTAGTAATGTGCTTTGCAAACCTAAGGTACTATATAAATGACAGCTACTACTTCTATGAATACTGTTCTATATTTGGAGCACTGTTCACTTAAAGTGAAGACCAGAAGGATTTATTCACATTATTCAACCTCAATATTTACCTAAATTTTAAAACTGAATCATAGAAATAATTTTTTTCAATTCTTCTCTCTGTGCTAGTATCTTTATCAGTCACCAGAGTGTCAGTAGAAACAAGGTTTATATACTGCTACTATTGCATCTGGGACTGGAGGTCCTTCCTTTGAATATTAGAGAAATTAGGTCTTTCCCCAAAGCCCTTCTCGGATAGAATGGTCAAGTAACATTTGGCACAGAGATATTCAAAATGAAATCTCCCTCATGCACCATATGTATTATTACATCATACAGAATGGAAGACAATGGGAAAATGTTAGATTCATCTAAAGACTAGAAAGTTCTCATTCAAATTCATTAGCTTCTAAATTTTCAGGCAGTTATCAAGAAGGATTTCCTTTACTTGAAGAGGGGGAAGATATCACACCCATGCTATTTCCAAAAGAAAAATCAATCTTTGCAGCATTCAGATTTGAAAGGTTTTCAATTGTGCATTATGTGACTATCATTTTGGTGTGTGTAATGAGAAACTTGTTCAGAGAGAAAAAATAATAGTCATAGAAAACTTTTGATCATACAGGTACATAAGGGGCAAGGGTAGAAGATAGTTAAAACTTCCAGAAAACCCAAAACGTCATTTTGATCAATAATGCAACCTCCTCATCTAGGAAAGTTTTTGCCAGAATGACTAAAAAGTAGTTGTACTGACATGAAATTGTCCATGCTTTGATGCACCTCTTTGTGGATGAGTGGAGTAAAAAGGAAGAAAAAGAGGGAAGCAGTGGGCCCAAAGATTCAGTCAGTGACTCGAGGCATGACAACAGTATGAAAAGAAGACCCAAAGAAAGGCCCAGTTTCAAGAGGAAAATTCATGTGTGGTAGGTACCTTAAGAAACTTCTACAGCTATTGGCCCTTGAAGTATATAGTCCGTTTAAAAAAAATTCAAATGTGCAAATATCTGATGCAATTTACTGCTGTAGTAAATGTTCTTTTGTAACCAGTGTTTCCATGCTTGGATTCATCTTCTTTTTCTTCTTGATGTTGTCATATTTTATTTATACAGTTTGTCAAATATACATCCTGCAGCATCCATTCCCTGATGAAAATAGGTTTGGAAACCTTGATTGATATAAATATATTAGCCAGTGGGTCGATATTAAAGACTATTTGCCATACCCACCAACCTTCTATGTTCTATCAATCTTGAGATATAGTGTGGCATCATAAATAGCTGACTTCAGATCCAGGAAGAACTGGGTTCAAGTTTTCTCTCTGACCTTGGATAAGTCACTTAGTCTCTTAGGACTCTAATTAATTCTCTAAGGATTTAAGAAGTGACTGAGAAGGTTCCAACCTTCATTAGTAAAGAGAACCTCTTCTTTTTAGAGTTCCTTGTATGAACTACCTTTCTTTAATTTCAGGGAAACCATCCTTCTGCCTCCTTCAACTTGCCCACACACATACAATTGATAGATGATTGTGTTTCTTCCACTTTACCACTTTCAGCACCCAGGAGCATGGAAACCCCTGGACAGCAACAGTCAATCAACAAATACTTATAAGAGCTTACTGTGCATCAGGCACATATAGCTATCAAGTGCTAGGTGCTAAGAAAAGCAAAAACACAGTTCCTGTCCTCAAAGAGCTCATAGTCTAAGGAGGAGACAACATGCAAACAACTTTGCGCATACAAGATATGAACGGTACCGGTGGGAAGTAACCTCAGAGTATGACCCTGGCAGAGGGGGAGGGAAGAAGAGGTCTTGCAGAAGGTGGGATTCCCCACAGGGTAGAAGTGAGGAGGGAGAGCATTCCAGGCTTAGGGAAGAGCCAGTGAAAAGACAAAGAGTTGGGACATGTCTTTAGTTAATTAAAATTGCAGTCAACATTGTTAACTTGTTAACATTTCCACACAAAAAAAAAACCTCACACAAGAAATGCATTTTACTGCTGCCAATTAAATATATTGCATAAATTATAAATGTTGTATGAGTGTCCTTGGGTCACCATTCTTGATTCTCTTAACTTGTTGCAAAGAAAGAGATGACTTTGAGTGATAAAGCTTTGCATATACTCTAGTAACAAGGGCAACTCAGTGAAGTAGTGGATAGAGTACCACCCCCTCAAGTCAGGAGGACCTGAGTTCAAAATAGACCTCTGACACTTACTAGATGAGTGAGCCTGGGCAAGTCACTTAACCCTCAGTTTTCTCATCTGGAAAAGGAAATTACAAGCTATTCCAGTATCTTTGCCAAGAAGACCCTCAAGTGAGATCACAGACAGTTAAACACAACTGAAATGACCAAATAACAACAAAATGCTCTAGTAATTCAGTATTGTTCTTCCATCCTCGTCAGTGACTTACATGAAATGGAAGTTGGTAGGCATGCTCAGTAGTCTCAAAGGAGATGTTAGGCATTTTCACTGACTCTCTCCCATACCTGGAATACTCTCCCTTCTCCTTTCTACCTTCTGCCTCCCCTAGTTTCCCCTTCTTCACAAAGCTTTTCCTGTTCCCCTGTTATGGATTATCTAGAGCTCCAAATGGAACTGGTCAATTAGGCAATATTGCTCTTCCTTCCTTCCTTTCTTTTTTTCATTCTTCCTTTCTTCTTTCCTTTCTTTCTTTTCCTTCTTTTTTCTTAAGGACCGTGTTTGAAACCCAAATAATTCTGTCTTTCACTGATTGGTCAACAGTAGGTTCCAGCTCATCCAGGGCCATCTCCAGTCATTCTGACCTATATCTTGCCACTGGACCCAGATGGCTCTGGAGAAAAAAGTGAGGCTGGTGACTTGGCACAGCCCTGCCTCACTTAAATCCAATTCATTTGCATGTCATGGCATCACCTGCCTGACATCATGGTCCTCTTCAAGAATGAAGGACAAACAATAGCTACCTTCACAATGTATCCTTATTTGTATATAGTTGTTTTGTATTGTCTACCCCATCAGACTGAGAGCTTTTTAGAGCTGGAATTTATGCCTTTCTTTGTGTCCCCAGTACATATGAGGTGTTTAATAAATACTTCTTGACTCACTAATTAAAAAGAATAAATACATCTATCAATTAGGGCTCAGATGGGCCAATTGTGAAATGTTCAATTTCAAATCATGTGAAAATTCAGACTATCTGACTGGCCAAATTTCAACATGTTGAATTATTTCCATCCGAGAAATTATCTGCCCACCATTACCTTCTGATTCAAAAAAGAGTCTCCAAAAAATTGATTTATATCAATAAGAAAGACTCTTGTGAAGTCTTTTTGAAAATTCAAAACCAGAACAATAGACTTAAATGAAAACAGAAATAAGAATAATTAAATAAGATTTCACTTTCCCACTCCCCAACTCAAGTATGATCAGATCCAATCCTGAAAACAAATGCAATGTGTGAGAAGTAATGAGAAAAAAGGAATTCATTATTTAAACAAACATCCAACTCAAAAATAACATGGGAACCCAATCTAGTTTTCATCCAAGGATGAGCCAGTGAATCGAGTGCCAGTCTCTTTTACAAAATAGTTAATCACTTGGGACAAAGACAGACAATAGCCAAATCCTCAATTTGTGGGTCCCCAGTCCTTTAAATCAGTGTACTGGGACAGACCATTTCACAAAGTGCTGTTAAAATCAGGCAGCTCCATAGTCTTAAGCATGTCTCATAAATAACAACCTTATCCAAATATCTCAGGTTGCAAAAGTCTAACGAAGCCCAGGTTTGAATGCAAAGCAATCCAAGGTCTAACTATTTCCAGAAGTCGCATGTCCTGAATACCTCCAGAATGAACGTCTTATCACTTTTGAAGGGATGTGACCTAGGATGAGCAGAGGTCTGACACTGCCTGCTCCATTTCCCTGCTGATTTTTGAACCTGGTTTTGAACAATATTTACTGCTGAACGTTGGAGTTTCAAAAATATTCTAAGAGCAACTGTGCTTGTAATAGAGACGCTACTAGAAAATGTCCTTGAGGAAATGGGCATCTTACATTAATTTATCCCCAAATGCTCTGAGGCATAGTTTACTATTTGGTTCTGGCCATGAGCACTAAGGATTTGGATGTAATTACTTTTTAAAAGGAAAAAAAGTATGTTTCAGGAACACATAGCATACATTTGAGCTTTAGTTAAAGAGACCTGACTTCAGATTTACTTCACAATATTTATTAAAAACAATAGGTAGTATTTATATAGTGTTCGTATTTGATCCTTACATCAATCTTGACAGGTAGATGCTATTTATTACCCCATTTTCCAGATGAGTAATCTGAGTCAGACAGAGGCTAAGTGACTTGCCCAGGGCCACATTGCTACTAAGTGTCTGAGGCTGGATTTTAACTTGGGTCTTCCAAAGTTCAGGCCCACTGTGCCACCTACCTTCCAAGTTCTTTTCAAACTAAATAAACCAAGTAAACAAAGGTTAGCCAGATGTAAACAAGTTACAGAGGGCCAGGAAAACAGAGATTCTATCCATATTCCCCTTTAATTTTAGTAGCCCTATGAATTTTTGTCAGTCATTCACTTATTTCTGACTCTTCGTGACCCTGTGGACTGATTGACCGTGGGATTTTCTTGAAAGCTACTAGAGTGGTTCGCAATTTCCTTCTCCAGTTTTTGTACAGGCAGGGGTTAAGTGACTTGCCAAGGGTCACACAGCTAGTAAGTGTCTGAGGCCAGATTTGCACTCTGGTCTTTCTGACTTTCACACCTGCTGCTCTACCCACTGAGACACCTAGCTCTCTACAAATAGGCATCAAAAAGCCCATCCTCGTCAATAGAAGTTTCACAGAAAGTAATGAAGCTTTTTAATTGACTGGCAAAGACAACTGCGTACTCGAAACATGTTAGAAAGTGCTACATTTCAAGAGCAATGATTAATCTTTTCTCTCCCTCACTACGAAACATGAACTATGTTCAGGGTAGCTAGAAGTACATAGTTGCCAATCAGGTGATTGAATTTCAGGAGTGAAATTCATGCAAAAGAGTTTATCAACTATTTTGGGACCCCTCTCTGCACTCCTCAACCGTACTTCAATGGATGTCATGCTTCCAAATATTTTTTTTTCATATCTAAATACATAAGTATACTAGAAAGCATTTCTAATTTTTTGAAACATTCAAAACCTTTTTTAAAAAGCTAAAAATGAGAATTAAATGTACAGTTGTACACTAGGACAATGTGTGCTGTTAAATGTTTAACAACCAGTTCCCCAAAAAGGGCAGCACTCATTTATGTTCAATCTTCATTATTAACATTTCTTGGAGGCAGAGCCAAGATGGCAGAGTACGGGCTGGGACCCAGTTTAACTCTCCCAACATTTTTCTCCAAACAACTTTAAGATAACATCTCAAGCCAAATTTGGGTGATGCAGAGTCAACAAAAGGTCAGAAAGAGACATTTTTCCAATCATGACAACTTAGGTCCAAAGGAGAGGTCTGTGACACCAACAGAAGCACTCAGCAACGGGCTTGAAGGCAGCCTGCAAGGACAAGCACCAGTAGATTGAGGAGCTCTTGTCCCAGTGCTGGAAAGGGGCTCAGACAACTGGTCAGAAAGAGATTACAGGGGACCTTTAACTGGCACTGGGTGCAGCAGGCACTGATTGGCAGCTATTGCCCATTGATTCGCTATTCCAAAGTGGAGAAGAACACTTGTAGTTGGTCCCAAGGGAACCAATCCTGGTCACAGCTCCAGGGCCAAGGCCAGGAGGAACCCTGATGCTTGTGGCGCCCAGAACTCAGACCAGGAGAGTAGTGACCCCACCTCTCCCAGGATAACACCACCCTGGAAACACCAAAAACTTGCAGATCCTAAGAATTAGTTCTGAAAATGGCAGCCCAAAAAAACTTGAGGCTTGGCACAGTGCTTCCCCACCAATGGATGAGCAGAGGTCAACTCGTACATCGAATTCAAAGTCAAGAAATAGTCTGGGAAAATGAGCAAACGACAGAAGAAGTGTTTGACCATCACTTTCTTAAATATAGACAATCAATAAAACAATAAGTCCAGTCTTGATTTGTATCATTTGTCAATTTCTGAATGCTCACACTGAAAATTTAACAACTGGCTCTCTGAGGCAGCCAGAGATAATTCTGGCATACGTCTGACTCGGGACATAACCGATATAATCACAGAATTGTTAAAATGTTCAAATAATTTGGGCCTGATAGTGACTGTGTGTAGAAAAAGATGTTCTGAATTTCAGTCAAGCAACATTTACTAAGTGCCTATTAATGCCAGACCCAGCTAGTGGGTGACATCGCTTTCTCCTGACTCCAGGGCCAATGCTCTAACCATCACACCACCTAGCTCTCCCCCTTGCCTCCCTTTTATATTTTTATATTATCATTTTAAATTTGTTGCTGGCTCTAAATGTTTTTATTAGAATTTCTGTTAGCCTTGTTTAGTTAGCTGTTTGTGTTTGTTCACATTCTATCCCTGCAACAGTATGAGCAAATGCAGAAGCGTTGATTGTAATCCTCAGGTGGTGATACAACCAGCAGAGCCTCCCAAGTATTGTTTATGGATTATGTTGCTATGCTATGTAGATTGACCACAGTTGACTATTTGAATTAGAGACTGTGGTCTGTCTATATGGTCCTGCAATGGGTACTGATACATCCTATATACTAAAAGATAAATGAATTTATTAGCATACACTGATTTTACTGGGGCATTTAACTGGTCATTGGGCAGCATGGTACCATGATGTCTTTGTGTTGTTTCTGGCGTACACATTTCTGGAAAGAACACTCGGCCATCACTACTCAACTGGCCTTTCTGTCTCCTTTAAGAACATCATCAAAAAGGTCTCCCTTAAAAATGATTAATGCCTTTTTACTTTGTTTTTAGTTACCCTAATCAAGAACATCATCAAGTACTTTCCTTTCCCAAAAGCCAGGCTTAAGCTAGGCAGGGAATAAAATGTCAGAGAGGAGACAGAAAAAAGCTCTCTTCTGTACCCAGAGTATTTCCACCATCACCAAGGAGAAGATGGCTACCACTTGTTGGTTTCAACATCCTAGGCATATACTTCTTGATAAAATTTATTTAATCCTTCTGAGAAATACTGTTTGTGAACTCAAATCGCTTAAATACCTAATAATGCTTATTGACTTATTAACCATTTCAGGGCCATTAGAAGTAGTTAAATAGTTAATGCCTGAGTAGTGCATTCTCTGTAAAGGTTAGCTAATATATTACCAAGGATCCACCTGAGCACAGGCGAGAATGCAGATCTCCATCTCATGTACAATTACTAAGACAGAAAAGGCTATGGAGAAACTAGAAACTAGTAGTCCAAAGGAAACTACATCTTAGAATAGGGAGGAATTCATAGCAACTCAAGGTTTGGTGGATCTTTCCTTTAATCAATCATTCTTCAGTCACATCTGGAGTATCTCCCTCTGAGCTCCTTCCTCAGCCCTCACCCATACTTTGTGGACTGGCTCCCCCAGATAACTGCTACCTCAAGATTTAGCGGGGGAGGATACCAACTCCTAAGACTATAGTTCATAAAACTCCCCTATCAGGCTTCTCATCAACCTCAGCAAGCAGATACAATTCTCTCTTAACAAAGACATTTACTGATATAATATAATAATATATATTATTAATAATATTAAGGGGGACAGTGATCACACTCTATATGCTGAAAGCAGTACAACTGAGTTATACACACAGAGGATCACACTGCAGTGTCAGTGATGCACACGTTCAAGCCAAAAGTACATTTCTTCCATAGCAAATCACAACTCTGAAGCCGCTGGGTCTAGGGTCCTCTCTCCTCTCGTACAGTTCTCTCTATGGCTCAAATCTCAACTGCCAGGGCTAGGTCTGAGTCCATAGCTGTCTCTCTTCTTTGCTGCCAGAGGTCTCGATGTTGGAAGCTGCCTCCACCTTTGAGTGATTGCTCCTCTGTATCTATGTCAGTCTGGTGTGTGTCCTGGATGCAGTGGCACCTACTGGCCTAGTAATTCCTATTCAAAACTATCCAACCAATGGGGAGGGGAAGGAAAGAAATCCCTTTTCTCCTTATTACAGGCATTAAACTAACCCATCTAGTGCTTATATAAGGACCTGAAAAGGGTGTCCCTCTTTTACTTGTCCAATGAGGTTGTTTCCGTGAATTTACTCAAAGAACATGTTTCTACCTCATAAAGTCATCAGAATATGTGGTTGCATCTTGAGAATCTGTTTAAAACTCCATAAACATCTTGTAATTATGAGTTTTCTGGTCTGGCCAGAGAACGGAGAGGAAAGTCTCTCCAATGACCAACTCCCCTATGTGTATATTTTAATAGTGTTAAAAGAATGCCATTTTTTTCTGTTAAGATTGATGTTATTGCCTATAGAGAGATCAGATTCTGGAATTTCCTCCCAGTCCATTCCCAGTAGAGAGCCCTGGCCCTATAACCCCTGTACCCCAATGATAGTAGCAAAGCTAGATAATGATGCTCAAACAGAAGGAAGGATTTTTACACTGAGGCCAGCATAAAACATATTTACAATAACCTCTTCATGCTCCTCCTAATTTGTTTCTTTTTCTTTACTAACAATGAAAGTATGATACCCATTATAAGTTTTATTACAAATTCGAAATGCTAGTTTGTTTTTGAATACTCAACAATTCATACAGGTTGTATAATAAACATTTTTTTAAATTTCCTTTTATGGGTTTTAGTAAAGTTTTGAAAGGGAAACAAAGGATTCAGTACCTGATAGAAAATTCTGACATGTCCAAAACCAGCAAGTTATTTTTTACTTTTTAAATAAGATCAATGGTTTGTTGTAATGAATAATCATTTGCAAGATACCAGGACCTTAAGACCCTGAGTTGTCTCTACTATCTTAGAGTCTTCTTCATCGTCTATACTTCAGCTCTGATCCTTCTGTCTATATTTTATAAATGAGCTTTAATGTACTTTTTAAAACGTGTATTAACATTTTGAGTCAAATCCTTTTCAATATTTAATGTATTTAGGTATAGGAAAGAGGAAGATAGTTCTTATTATGCCAGGAATGATTTGCAACTCACCTCACCCTGGGCTTTCTTAATTCTCTTGGTCCTTCACATACATAATCTGTACTTATTACTTAAAAGGAAGCCACTTCTCCTTCAAGCAGTACTGCTTCTACAATCTGATCATTGGTAAATGTGTTTATTCTTTCTATGTAAATGCTTTTCTTTCTCTAAGCCTTCTCATAGTGTCTAAAAACCTAAAACGTGAATGGTAGAGGTATATTTTGGCTTGCCCATTGATTGTATCCCCTCAAGATCCTCATATACATTTACATAGTGACAAATTCTTTCCTTAACCCTAAAATCCATAAAATGCAATGCAAAATGATCCTTTCTTTCCCTGTTCAGTCACTTCCATCCACAGGTATCTCCATGTAGCCATGCAAAGATAGTGTTCACACCTCTGAACACATGTGATGGGGTGTGGCCACCTAGTTAATTGAGCAATATACCATCATAACTCAGTTGTACTGCTTTCAGAAACCACAATATTATGCTTCAGTGACTTCTAAAGTACATTTACAGTGAACATAATTAAATTTGGCAGCCTCAACGCATTTCCAAAACATAAGCATCTGATGGCATATTACTTGTGATACTTAGCAATTTATATCCTAAGAGAAAGGGATTGCTTCTGCATGCTCCGACTAAGTGAAACTGAATAGTGGGTAGCCAGAAACATCATCTATGTTAGAAAAGAGAGGTTTTGGGGAGAAAACCCTCCATGGTTCTTTCATGATGTCTGAGAAGTTTTCCAACAGATATTATGATTTTATGCTTTGACCTTGAATCTAGATTTATCCATAATCAACAATAGTACCAGGTCCTCCCCCTCCCCTTTCCCTACCTCTCACCCACTCAAAGGTTAGGAATGAAGAAGGCAGAAGGTCACCTCTCACCTCGGGTCAAGTCTGGTTAGGTACCTTTGTGTGACCACAAATACTATATAGGCTCGTATGCCAGGGGCTGCCGCCTTGTTGACATTCATAGCTAAGGTTCAGATTTGGATCTAGGTCCCAAAACTATAGAATTCTGCATATTCTTTGACCCGGCAATACTGCTACTTAGGTTTAGACTCCAAAGAGACCAAAGAAAAAGGAGGACTTATGTGTACAAAATGTTTACAGCAGCTCTTCTTATAGTGGCAAAGATTGGAAACAGAGAGGCTCACCCACCAGTTGAGGAAATGGCTGAACAACTTGTGGCATATGATTGTGATGGTGTACTACTCTGATGTAATAAACGATAAGGGCTTTTTTCAGAAAAATATGCAAAGTGAAGTGAGGGGAATCGGAAGAACAAGTACATGGTAGCAGCAATATTGTAAAGATAATTGTGATACATAAAAATTCCAAAGGATTCATGATGAAAAATGCTATCAACTTCCAGATGGAGAAGGGATAGACTCCGTGTGCAACTGGATGCACATTTTTTTCCTCTTTCTTTCTTTTTTTTTTAGAACAAGGCTTATGTGGAAATATACTTTGCATTACTTTATATAATAAGTTTCATATTTCTTGCCTTCTCAATGGTGAGGGAGAAGTTGAGGGAGAGAATTTGGAACTGATAGTAAACATTAAATTTAAAATTAAATTTTTAAAAGGAAAAAAGTCAATGTTCAGCCTATGCTGTAACACTAAGAGGGGGGTGTACAGTAAAAGATATCCTGGGAATCATGAGAACTGTAGTTCAAGTCTCATCCCTGGCACATACTGACTCTGGGACCCCTGTGAAATTATATCACCTTCCAGTGATCAAGGGAACTTTCAGACACTATAAGTTGCAGTAGCACAGCAGACTAGGCACATAGATGAAGTCATTATATTATAGTGCCTGGCCGCCACTGCCATCACTGCTATCGCCACTTCTCAGATGTGAGCTCTCCAGTCTCAACCTTCCCTGACCAAACCCTTCAGGAATGATATCATTCTTTGTTGACAAACTCCAAATCTTGTTATGACTAAATTAGTAACTTCCTGTCTTCACTAGTTTATAAAACTATGGAAAATGGGAGGACAGAAATAATTAGAGAAAAGTCTTGCCCAAATCAAGAAGAGTTCAGATTTACTCTAACTTTTTTTCAGACATTATCTATAGAGGTTATAGTCAGTTATTGTAGTTTTGATAACCAAATCCCTTAAAAACCTTCACTAGGGTTTTTAATGAGAGTTAAAAACCCCACCATTCACTGATTTGACTCCTATTCATATACTACTGAATGAAGGTGTAGAATATCATACTATCATTCTCACTGGGGCCACTATAAATTTGTTACATTACCTCAACTGGGCCCTCACTGCTGCTAGGCAATTGTACTCTATTTCCCTTATCAACTCATTATCTCATTCTCCACAGTGGCTCTTCCAAACCTTTTCATCCCTACTCACACCCCCTATGAATAGCTCCTCTCTCCAATTTTGTCAGCAGAGAAATTTGTCTCATATTTTTCTGAGAAAATTTGACATCCATCATGAGCTCCTTCTCTCCTCTTCCTTATCTTGTACTGTTCATTTGTCTTCTGACACTATTTCCTCTTGTCTCACATGATGAAATAGCCTTATATCTCATCAAATGTAACCTTTCTACCTACTCAAGTGACCTCATTCTAGCCTGTCTCCTCTAACAGACTGCCATGAGTATCATGAGGAAAGGGGGTGGCACATTATGGCTTATCTTTAATCTCTCCTGTCTCCTGTCTCTTTTCCTGCTGCCTATAAATGTATCCATGTCTCAAACAACCTTTATTTCAGCTTTTCATTCCCACTATTGTCCTTTATTTCTTTTTATTAAAATGAATTTTACTGATATTTTCTGTTTTTTTATATCACCACAATATCCCTATATATTCTCTCTCTGCCTCCCAGAGAGACACCCTATGACAAGTAGTATATTTTTAGAGAGAAACAAGACAGCACAATTGATCAACACATTCAAAAAATCCAAACACATGTGCAATGTGTAACACCTATGGATTTCCCAAATCCATGAAGTGGTAGGTTGGGGAATCTCTTCTTAATCTGTTTGAGTCTTGTTTGATTTTTATACTTTTGTCACATTTACTCTTGATTCTTTGGCATTTCATTGTTTTTTCTATTTTGTTTTAATTATGGTGGATATTTTCTTGGCTTTGCTTATTTCACTCTGCTTCTGTTTATATAGATCTTTTCATGCTTCTCTGTATTCATCACACACATTTCTTATAGCACAATTATATTCCATTGCATTCATGTACCATATATATCACATGTTTCCATATGTCATATCTACCATGTACCGCATGTACATCAATTTCATCCCCCAAATGACAGGTATCTACTTTGTTTCCAATTCTTAGCTCCTACTAAAGTGCTGACATAATATTTTGGAGTACATGGGGAACTTTTTCTTATCAATGGTTTTCTTGGGGTATAAACCCAGTAATGAAGTCTCTGATTCAAAGGGCATAGACATTTTAGTCACTTTATTTGCTTAATACCAAATTGCTTTCCAAAATGGCTTCATCCTTCTCAACCCCTCATAATCTGGCTTCCAGTTTCATCATTTGACTAAAACTGCTCTCTCCAAAATTACTGACGTTCCCATAATGACTGTGGCTTTTTCTCAATCCCTGTTTTCCTTGACCTCTCTGCAGCCTCTGACACTGTTGATTGCCTTCTCCTCCCTGATACCCTCTTTTCTCTAGGTTTTTCAGACCACCATTCTCTCTCTTGGTTCTTCCCCTCCCCATAAGACCCCTCCTTCCCAGTCTCCTTTGCTTGATTCTCATATAAGCCACACCCATTCACCATCAATGTCTTACAGGGTTCTGTCCTGGACCCTCTACTTTTCTCCCTCTATACTATTTCACTTGGTGATCTCATCAGTTCCCATGGATTTAATTATTAGTGTAATGATGACAATTCTCAGATCTAGCTACCCCACCCCCAAATCTTTGACTTCCAATCTTGCGTCTCTAACTGCTTTGCCTTTTGGACATCTCAGACTGTATGTCCACGTAACCTCTTAAACTCAACATGTCCAAAATTGAATTCATTACATTTCCCCTAAACTCTCTAGCCTTCTGCCTATTATGGTAGAAGGCAATTCTATCTAGCTGGTCCCTTAGGTTCATAACCTAGGAGTCAACATAGACTCCTTACCCTCTCTCACCACCCATATCCAAGCTATTGCCAAGATCTGTTCATTTCCCCTTCACAACATTTCCCAAATACACCCTCTTCTCTCCTCTGTCACTGCAACTGCTCTGGTACAGGTCCTCATCACCTCATGCTTCTCCTATTGCAACAGCCATTAGTGGGTCTGCAGGTCTTGAGTGACTCCTCACTCCAAACCATCCTCTATTCAGTCACCAAAATGCCCCTGTGCCAACTCAATGAACTCCAATGGCTCTCTGTCAAATCAAGGATCAAATATAAAGTTCTCTTTCATTGAAAGCCCTTCATAACCTAGCCCCTCCTCTACTTTTCCAGTCTTCACAGATATTGTATCCCTCTTTCCCAACATACTCTTCAAACTAGTGACACTGGCCTTCCTTCTGTTCCACAAGCAAAACACTCCATTTCTCACTTGAGCCAAAAATTTTCTCTGGCTGCTCCTCCTGCCTGGAATGCTCTCCTTCCTCATTTCCCCTGTTGACTTCAAGTCCCAACCAAGATCCCACGTTCTACAGGAAGGCTTTCCCAATCCCTTTTAATTCTAGTGCTTTCCCTCTGTAATCATTTCCTCTTTATCCTGTATATAGTTTGTATGTATCTGTTTCCTTGTTGTCTCCCCCATTATATCATGAGCTCTTTGAGGACAGGGTCTGTCTTTGGGCTCTTTTTGTATTCCCAGAGCTTAGCTCTGTGCCTGGAACATAATAAGCACTGAATGAATGCTTGTTGACTTCTAGATTACAGAAATGACCATTTTAATTGATAACACTGATTTCTGATAATATAATCCCATATTTTATTCAAGATAACTAAAATTTTTCAAAAGAATTCTCTCCATCTCCTTTGCAAGTTATTAAGCCAATTCAAGGTGGAAACAAGGCCCCACCATTCTCTTCCTATTTTCTCCAGCTTCTTTCCAGCCATAACAGGAAGACAGAATCTTCCAACTGACAGTTAAAATGATGATTTCTACAACATTCTTTTCAGCTCTCAAATCAACAGTTACTGTACCCACCACAGGAGAAGCTTCTGGCCACATTCTGAACCTCAACTGGTCCTTAACCATGGGATTCGAAAAGAGGGAATCCTAACAGCTATCCAGAAACTAAAGCATGAAGTTAAATATTAGGTGAAAAATCTCCAGCCCTCTTGAATGCTTTCTTTTTTATTGCTTTAGCAAAGGCCAAAACATTCACTGTAGGGAAAAAGCTAACTACATTAACAAGTTAAAGAAAATTCTTTCACCTTAAGTGTAAGTTCAGAGTATGACTGTGTAAGACTTATGGCAGTAACAAAATACCACAATTAAATCAACTTTGTAGAAAAGATGAATTCAAACACCCAAAGGCTAACAGTTAGATGGGACAGACAGTAGTTTGGCATCAGACTCTTTGGCAGAATATTTGTCTTATTTAGGAGGTTTATGAGAGGGGATAGAGGAGACAATTGCCAAATGGTTTTAGGGATTGGAGAGATAAATCCTTCAACAGTCATATTATAAAAGTTAGGTTCTGACTATGCTATGATTTATTGGGAACATTTTCCTTCTCTTTACAAATGGAGTCCATCCTGGTTGTGATGAATTAGGCTATAAATAATTTGCTACCCTGTGTATATTTGAATGAATTCATCAAATACGTGTGTACTATATATATGTATACATATGTACACATGCAGATATATGTAGCTATATATATATGCATGTATACACACAAATACATATATATGTGCACATATACTCAGCATTTATCTTGTTTTTCACATTTGAATTAATTGCATTGAATATATTTGTATTTTATTTGCATATGTTTTGGAATGATGAATCTTATTTGTTCATGTGCAATTAGATTTGTTTTGGAACAGAATGCCTATAAATTATAAAATTTATTGATGAAACCTCATAAAATTATATGAACAATTATCTTATGTTTCAATGCTGTCTGCAAATTTATTCATGTTTTGTTTAATGGTACCCATGTCCTACAATTTTGGATGTGTTTTAGAATAAAGTTTATTTTATAAGAATGATGCATTTTATTTTGCTGCAATAACAGTATTGAAGCCCTCAAATCTGGAATAAAACAGATTCCTACTTAATGAGACATAAAATAAAACTGTAACAACTTTAAAGAAGAGTAGATAAAATATAGCAGAAAAGAATAACTAGAAAAGCCATCATCATCTTAAGTACTGTAGGATGTGTGCTTGTTGTGCTCATCCTTTGTTGCCGAAGAAGACCGTGCCAGCCGAGAAATGATGACATGACTTGCACTTGACTTTGTTTTGAGTGAGAGAGGCTGTGCAGGTCACCAGTCTCACTTCTCCTCCAGAGCCATCTGAATCCAGTGACCAGAGATTCATCAGGATGACTGAAGATGACTCAGGAGGCACTGGGAGACCCTGGCCCCTTTAGGCTAAGGCCTATTCAGTTCTCACTTAGGGTGAGGAAACGCCCATTCAGTGAATAGGCCTGTTTAAGAAGTAGTCAGAAGATGGTCCTTCAAATGAGGCAAAGAAAAATAACTAAATCAGGTTGGGAGGGAAATAGCAACAGTTACTACAGATAATCACTCTTAAGCCAGGAGGGTCCACAAAGCAGCCCTTAAGTGGAGGTTGGGCAGAGCTCTAGTGTGGTACAGTCTATGGGCTTCAGAGGGCAGTAGGTTTAAGGTTTTGGAAAAGGAAGGGAAGGGGCATGAGGCCACATTTGGCTGAGGGGTAACTGTTCCAGATACAGAGCAAGTCAAGCACTGGTTAAGATCAGTAATGAGATCAGGCCTGTACAGGCCCTAAATTTCCATCCTGGGAGAGAGAGGAGAACCAGATTAAAAAAAAAAATCAAGTGAAGGGGAACGCAATGCATTCCATCCCAGGCTATTTTCAGATATCTTCAATTGTCAGGAAGTTATACTTTGCATGGAGCCTCAGTTTACCTCTTTGCAATATCCATTCATTTCCTCTAGTTCAGTCCTCTTGGGTCCAATGAAAAGAAATCTGTTTACCCCTTTCCACTACATTGTTCCAAATACATGTTCTATCATGTCCTTTTTCCTCTGACAAAAGCACAGCAATTGGTAAATTTATTCTGAAAACCATTCACTGAGTTCCCTTTCTAATTTGAAACAAACAGTCCAAACATATCTTAACAGGTTCCTGACCAGAAGCTACATTAGCTAGCTGAGATATTATAACAAACCTCCAGTTTTTTCTTCAATGTCCTCTCACATTTTATAATCTCAGGTCACTTTTCTTTAAAGTGCTTTTATACTAATATTTTCTCTCTATGTTAACTTAATTCTTTTTTATACTCAAATATTCCAATGACTCGATTTCAAAGATGTAAAGCCAATAATGCAGATTGTCCATCCCTGTCCTTCCATCCTGAGGGACTCGCATCCGCATCTTCCCCAAATTCCACCCTGGGGATCCATTTAACATGTTCAAGACTTTACTTCCTTCCCTGCATCGAGTACATGGGCAGCCCATCCATCCCCTTATGCCTTGCTTTCCTCACCTGACATGCCCATTGTCTTTTCCCATCAGACATTTCTGTGATAATTTTTATTCGAGCTCTTCTTCTCAGTCGTTATCTGTTATGTGCAGTAGCATGTTTATACCTACCATGTGTCCCTCCATTCCCCTCTGAGTGATAATTCATTTCAAATTCTTTGGAGGATTATTCCCAGCCATATAACACCAGTAGAATATTGGACTTTTCAAAGATAATGCTTTGTTTTAGGGGAAGAGGGGATCATTAAAAATTTCCTGAAGCAATCCAGCCCTCCCTCACCTCCTCTTGTTCAATTCTAGGCCACATTCATTGTCCATTTTCAGTATCTGTATTCCGTATCAGTTTTGGATGGTACATTCATGTATTCTATAGGTTGTCCAACTAACTGCATATCATAATCTGGACTTGAGACATTCATTGTCATTTTGGGATTAAATTAGTGGCTATCATAATTGGTTTCAGGAGAACCCTTGATGAATCTTAATGTTTTGATATTCTCTACTTATATATAAAGTCAGAAAGTACTCTGATATTATGGACTTATTTTATTAAAGTATAGCAGGAAGGAAGGAAGGAAGGGAGAGAGGGAGGGAGGGAAGGAGGAAGGAGGAATAAGGAGATAGGAGGGGGAAAGCGAGAGGGAGAAATGGGGAGGGAAAAAGGGAGGAGGGAGGGGAGAATTTATTTATAGTTGAGGAAACTGAGGCAACAGAAAGGTTAAATGACTTGCCTATGGTCACACAGCTAAGGATTTGAACTCCAGTCTTCCTGATTCCCTGCCCAACCCTCTATTCACTATACTACCTAGCTACCTAGCAAGAATTGCAACAGCTGTGAGAATAGCAATCTAGGTCCCCAGTTTTTCCCTGTGAGTCCAACTTAGCTCCAGACCCCAAAGTCTGAGATTGAACCAAAGGTTGAGTGTCCTCCAGGGCACACTTGGGGTCCAGGTTCATTCTAGTATTCTCCATTTTTTCTCACTAATGGACTCCAAACCCAACCTGGTCTGACTGTTTTCTATAAAGAAATAATACAGGTCAAACCAAGCTAGGCTATTCCAAGGTTGATTTATCCTGTCCTTATATAAGCATGCTCAGGCTTAGATGGAACCACAGAGATATTGAACGATAAATGGTAAGAAGAGATCAGCAGCTGACTGTACTGCAGTCTCTCTGGACAGTATCCTTCCCATCTACTAAATTCTGAAATGAAGTATGGTGGTCCTCCATTATCCCTCTCTGTCTCAAAGTCCCTTAATCTTAAAAATATATTTGACATCATTCAAATGACTGGGGAAAAAGTAGTCTTCTCTGTAGATAAATTCCCTTAAAATATCAAAGCTACAGTTCAGTTTTACTTGCCTTTGATTGTGGAAACCTAATTTTTGGTTTCATCTTAAAGGATATGCAATCAGGACAAAAAATTCTAACAAAAGGTAAGAAAAGAAATATTCTGAGTTATTTAAAACCTATCTTCATTATTATTTTAAGTATTTAAGAAACCATTACTGTTTATGTCATGCTAGAAAAAAATATGTGAATTTATACTTTTTTTAAAAAACAATCAGCTTATTTTTGAAATGTATTCAGGACTTCAAAGGTAAAAGCTTTTTTTTAACTTAGTAAAAAGTCATTATTAAAACTGTAAAGTTCTACCAAAGACATCCATGTTTAACATACTGCTTGCTGAGACATATAATGGGCAGTAATTCTGCTAAATGGCTGGAGGTTGGCATTAGGTTATATTCCCAAATATTCTGATCTACCATCCTCTCTGCATGTGATTCTCCCTGGAAGGATAAACCTAAGAGGAGAAAAATATTCCTCAGTGAAAAGGCAAAGAGATTAGTCCTGCAGCATGATAAATCTTTCTTTTCTTTTCAAATATTTTATGATGAGTGTTAGGATAGTATAATAAAACACATTACAGATTTAGGGCTGGAAATGGACCTTACAGGTCACCCAAGTCAACCCCCTCATTTTATCAGGAAGGAGGCTGACACCCAGAGATTCACAGGTAATGAGTTACACAGTCAGAAAACGTACCCATGGCCTCTGATTGCAGATACAGCACTTTAAATAAAAAGAAAAGGAAGGAAGGAAGAGAGAGAGAGAAAGAAGGAAGGAAGGAAGGAAAGAAAGAAGGAAGGAAGGAAGGAAGGAAGGAAGGAAGGAAGGAAGGAAGGAAGGAATGGAAGGAGGAAAGAAAGGAGAGAAAGAAAGAAGGAAGAAGAAAAAGGAAAAGTGAGGACCTGTGATTTCACAGGTGCAAAGAACTCTTGCTGTGTAAATCTCTTTATCAGCACAGATGAGCAAATATTCTGCAATTTAGTCTTATAAAGTTGCCTGGGTCACTGAAGTCAGGTGACTTGCCCATGGTCACACAGCCAGTATGCATCAACACTTGAACTCAGGTCTTCCTGACTCCAAGGTTAATTGCCATCATGTTGCCAAGTCATCTCTCTTTGGCACCTTTTTTTTTTGTAAAGAGGCTAAGTCTCCCTATCTTACACAGGCTGGAAGCACCCAATGCCACTATTGATCAGCATGGGAGCTTTGAGCTGCTCCATTTCCAGCATGAGCCAGTTTGCTCCCTCCTTTAGCAGCCTGCTGGAACCCTGCCCCTGGAGGCCTGCTATGCTGGTGTTGAACTTAATGTGAACACCTGCTTGCCTTTAGCCCTCCTACAGCTTAGACTCCAATAATCCATCTGCCTCAGTCTCCCCCTGAAGCCAGGATCATTCCTGTACCCAGCTCCAGGGCTCTTTCCACTTCACCGATTAAGTGACTCTGATCTATTGATAGCATCAAAAAATTTCAAATGGTACTTGTTCTTTGGCTTGCTGGACAAGGGTGATGGACAAGAGTTATTTAGAAACTCTAATGTGGATATATACACCAGGTCCATAATCGCGGGCAATTTCAGCTTCTCAGTTTCCTCATTTAAAAGTAGAGATTAATTACAATGGCCAGCCTCTTGCAGATTTTCTTATGAAATGATTAATGATTACCAAGGATTTGGGAGAATGAGGTCCTCTCCAGAAATTCAGCCAAATTTACTTTTGACCTTGAGTTTTTCTTGAGGTCAGGAGCTATGTCTTTGTATCCCCCACAGATGTCCGCATAGTGTCTATGCAAAGCTAACACTTAAAAGGTACATCTTTATCAATGGATCACTTTGGGGAAAACACTGAGGGATATGCCCCTTTCTTCATCTCTAACATAAATGAACTGCTTGACTTAAAATCTCATTTCAGAATAAAATGATTTTAATTGTAATATACACATCTCTTCCACTACTATCTTATTATGGTTGTTTAAAAAGTACCATTAGACATCAGCATTACATTACATTACATAACGTTACAATCACCAATCTCCTATGTGAACTTGCATCACGTGAACGCCATGTAATAATTGCAAAGAAATCCCTTGTGTATTTAGCCAAGACCAAATAACTTACCCGAGATGCACAGGGGCAATCATACCCCCGGATCTCATTCAGAAATGGAAGAAATGAAATACCATTTAAACAGAAACCTTAAAGGAGAATTAAACACTGATGGGTTTGTGTGTGTGTGTGTGTGTGTGTGTGTATGAGAGAGAGAGAGTGTGTGTGTGAGAGAGAGAGACTTGTGTGTGTGTGTGTGAGAGAGAGTGTGTATGTATGTGTGTGTGTGTGTGTGTGTGTGTGTGTGTGTGTGTGTGAGAGAGAGAGAGAGAGAGAGAGAGAGAGAGAGAGAGAGAGAGAGAGAGTTAGCAATTTCATTGCTAAATGAAAGGGTTACATTTATAACTCCTGTGATGATCCTGGTTCTAAGTTCTCTCCTTTCTAGGCTTGCATCCTCAGTTCTTTCAGCTTTTCTATATGTGACCTAATTTCACGTCCCTTCCCATTTTGATCTCTCTCGTCCAACTATGTTCATAGAATCAAACTTGATACTTCAGGTGTGGTTGGACTGTTGTATGCTGGGAGTGTTGTTTGGCGCATTTGTCGGCCAGTCATTTTTCAGTCATGTCTGACTCATCCTGACTCCATTTAGGGTTTTCTCGGCAAAGATACTGGAGTGATTTGCCATTTCCTTCTCCAGTACATTTTACAGATGAGGAAACTGAGGCAAATGGGGTTAAGAGTCACACAGCTAGGAAGTGTCTGAGGCTAGATTTGAACTCAGGAAGTCTTCTTGACTCCAGGCCCCACACTTTATCCATTGCACTTAGATGCTGGCACATAGTAATTAAGCAATAGTAATATTTAATAATTAATACCTAAGTAATACTTGAGTAATAATTAAATAATACTTAATTGATTATTCTGGACACTGTGTTTCTAATAACGCAAAGTCACATTAATTTTTCGTTTGCCTTACTGATGCCTTTGCTTTTACATGACAGCAATTTCCCAGCATACCTCTCCCTCAACTTAACCCTCCTTTATATCAAAGAAAAACAATTATATTTTTAAAAAAAGAATTAATAAAGCATTTATTAAGCATATACCAGCATATGCAACATTTTGCACCCATAATCTTTGCACTAACTTTCTTGGAGAAAGAAGATGTATTTATTATCAGTTTCCCAGGAACAAAATTGGATACTGACTTTAATCAGAATTCGACTGCTTTTCCATGCTGTTTGTATGTACACACTGTTGTCTTTAATAGCTAATACTACCTAACGTTATGTAGCTCTTTTTAAAAAGGTTTGCAAAGCACTGTTTACATGTCATAAGAAGATCCCAACAGCCCCAGGAAGTAGGTAGGAATAGAATCCTCATTTTACCGGCAAAGAAACTGAAATTGAAAGGGGAGGTGGTCTGCCCAGGGCTGCCCAGCTGCTGAGCGTGGGAGGCAGCCCTGGGAGCTCAGGTCTTCTCCACCGATCTGTCTCACCCTGGATCCACTGACGACTAGCTACCCCAATACATACCATTTACTCGGTAGGTGGTTCCTAAGGGGGAGTTCAGGGGCGGGGCCCCTGCTGCCTCCAGGCGACATGTGGTCTTCTAGGTCTTTGGGTAGTAGCCCTCTGAGTCCAAGTTTTACGGAACAAATCGTCTTATTAAAGGAATTTGTTCTGTAAAGTTTGTATTCAGTCAAAGGGCCACACTTGAGGACGTAGACGGCCACAATTTGACCTTGAGGCCGCAGGTTCCCCGACCCTGCTCTAGTTCCTTCATTCTGCGTCAGTTTAATAGAGTTCATTCAATTGCCCCCGGCCCAGCCAGACCTAGAACTGGCATTTCTTTAACTGCTTGTGACCGACTTTTCTCTCCAAGGACTGGGCACTGGCATCTACCCTGCCTTGTCCTCTGTGGAGGGGGCCAAATAGGCAAGCCCTAAACCCACAGCTGCTCACGTGTGGAAGGTCAGAGAAGGGAGGGAGAGGGGTCGCTGACCTTGGTGCTCCAGGCCCTGCCCTTGGCCAGAAAGAGGAGGGTGCTGCAGGACCGGGGCACGGGGCGGATGATCCCTGCCAGCACCCGCGCGTGCCAACTGCCCTTTGAAACCATGGGTGCAGTCAGTCTGCGCTGCTCTGGGCATTTAGGCAGACTACCGCGGGACGGCCCGCGAGACAGCCTGCCTGCCAGCTGTGGGGCAGCCCGCGGGAGCGCAGCATGGAACCCCCAGACCCCCACAAGAGGCCGCTGGGCGGCGCCGCCGAGGTCCAGATGTGCCAAGCCATCCTCCCTTCCCACGCTAACCACCGCGGGGAGCTGAGCGCCGGCCAGCTGCTTAAGTGGATTGACACCACCGCCTGCCTGGCAGGTAAGAGGGGGCACAGGGCGCACTGCCGCCACCGCGGAGCTTGGTGGAAGTGAAGGGGCTTATACTTCCTGGCATTTACCTGGCTGTCTCTGGAGGGCAGTACAGAAAGTTAAGCTGCCGCTTTACACACCAGCTGCCTCAGATGCCCTTCCTCTGGCATGGTCATTCAATCTCCCGAAGACTGAAAGAAACGTAGGCGAAATAAGCTTGCACCCCATCCCCAGCCCTGGCCGTGACCTCCTGGTGCCCAGCCCTGCCCAGAATTTGATTTCAGGAACTGTCCGGCTGTTCCCTGCAGCCTATAACTGTCATAAAAATCCAAATGAGAAAGATATACAACAGGTATTTACACAAAATGCTCAGAAAATGCAAATATTTGGAGAAATTTCACATCAGACATTGAAGTGCTTCAATTTAGAGGCAACTGATTACTGTAGATTGGTAACAGAACCAAAACCAGGGACAAAGGGGTGCTCTTAAATAATACTGTTTATAAGTATTTACTAAAGAAAATTCTATTGGAAGCAGTTAGGTATTTATTTTGCGATAAATAAAAGCCTATGTAGGATATGTCATATTAAATATTCAAGGACTTAATGGGCAGTGGCACTTTGCCAGACTTTCAAGATTTCATGTCTTTCTCCATCCTACCTCTACCATCATTCCTTAATATTTCCAGGTGACATTCTATTTCAGTCAGGTTTCCTCACTGCTTCCTACAGAGTTGCTAACTAGTGCCTTGGATAGCGCACACAAATGCTTTGTCCAGGCAAAATGCAGACTTTATTCATTGGGTAAATCACTTCTCCTCCTCCGGCACTAGTTTCCTTATCTGTACAAAGAGGGGGTTGGGCTGAATCACCCCTAAAGTGTCTTCCAGTTCTAACGTTCTATGATTTTTAGCAATTCTCAGGTCAAAGAGTTCAGGGGAAAACTTGGAAAGTAGACAAATTGGCCTTCCCAACCCCTAGCTTCTTTTTTAAATACTTGGTCTCTCTCCTGTATCCCAAAGCTCTCACCTACAGCCCCAAAGGCAAATACGTGACACTACTGCAGAATTGAAAAATTATCCAGTCTTCATTTTACAAATGAAGAGACGGAAGGCGAGAGAGATCAAGTAATTTTCCCAAGGTCACACATCTAGGTAGTGAAGTGAGAAGAGAATCTGATGTACAATTTGATATTTTTGCCAAACCACAGCAGATGTGAGCCATGAGTTCTAGTTTTCTAATGTGGTGTGGGTTTTTTGTGCCCATTCTACAGATGAATAAGCTAAATCTCTAGGAGGTATACATCTAGGATTATATACAGACATATTCAGAATTCAATATCACATGTAGAGAGGCATCAGGATAAGTCACATGATCTTGAAATGAACCCCAGTTCTGTCATTATCAGCTACATCCTATCTATGATGCAATTACACATTAATTAGAGTGCCAGATCGGAGTCAGGAAAACTCGAGTTATCCAGCCTCATAATCTTACTAGCTGTTTGACCCTTCGCAAATCATTCGGTCTCTCTTTGCCTCAGTTTCCTCATCTATAAAATTGGAATGATAATCTTTGTATTATCAACTTCATGGGTTGCTTGTACAGAGAGTGTGTTGGAAGGCTTCTAGAGCCAAAGGCAAGGTTCAAAAATTACCACCCTGTATTTGATAACTGCACCCCCAGTGGGACTACAGCTATGCTTGGGACCTTCCCTACAACATGTGTTATGGTTATTTAGGTCCCTAAAGCAAGGAGACACCAGAAAGTGGGTCTGGTCAATTTATGATCCCATTTCTAAGTGACCTATCAACAAGGCATTTGGTCTATCTTTATGCTAAAAGCTAGGCTTATTTTTAAGGGCATATTGTTTCTC
Source organism: Potorous gilbertii (assembly GCA_028658325.1). Classification (NCBI taxonomy): domain Eukaryota; kingdom Metazoa; phylum Chordata; class Mammalia; order Diprotodontia; family Potoroidae; genus Potorous; species Potorous gilbertii. The sequence continues at coordinate 691,481,344 of CM053769.1, forward strand.
TGGGTTACCATGGTGACATCATTGAAAAGCAAAGTGAAAGAAGGGTTTTGCCACCAATACAATGGTCCCCCATGCAACTGTCCCCCAAAATTATCATTTTGTTGGATTTCCCACACTGGGAGATTCAGGATCTAAAAGAATCCAAGTCCTAGCCAACAATTCCATGCATGAGTAATAGTTATAAGAAAAACAGAGGAGATTGTTGTGGTGCAGTAAAAAGAACACTGACTCAGTCAGAGGACCTGGAGTCAAATCTTACTTCTGCTGGGCATGACACTTAATCTTGATCTCAGTTTCCATATATGTAAAATGAGAGGGTTGTATGTGATGACCTTAGAGGTCCCTTCTCATTCTAGATCTATGACCAAAAAAGAGCTCCATAATGGCATGCCTTCAGGAAAATAAGGATAATACTCACATCATAGCCTAAATTATGAGATAACATCTCTTTTTTTAGAGAGTTATTGTTCAGTTTTCAGTCGTATCTGACTCTTCATGACCCCATTTGAGGTTTACTTGCAAAGATACTAGAAAGATTTATCGTTTCCTTCTCCAGCTCACTTTATAGATAAGGAAACTGAGCAAACAAGGTTAAGTGACTTACCCAGGGTCATACAGCTGGTAAGTGTCTGAGGCTGGATTTGAACTGAGGGCTTCCTGACTCTATCCATTGCACCACCTAGTTGTCATTTGGAGTCTTACACTGTTTCGAAGGTAGTACATGTATTTTTTGTGTGCCCATTCTACAGATGAATAAGCTAAGTTTCAGGGAGGGAAAGTGATACATCCAGGATTATATAGTAACAGATCCAGAATTCAAATCTAGGTCTTCTACCTGAGGGTTGGCTCTCTTTCCATGGCACCACATTGCCCCTTTTGTGTTCACAGCCGGGGCACATGATTTTACCCAACAGAATATATCCACACATGAGGAAAGGAGGGATGCTCTATGACAGAAATGATGGCAGAGGAAGAGCTGTTCTGTGAGCCAGAGCTCTCTCCCAATGGGCACTTCTGCACTCTAGAGCACAATAGTAACTGATGTTCATAATGAGGGCCCCAAGGCACTCTGATATCCCAAACTGTCCTCTAAATCATTAAAGGATGATGAATATGTTCAGCTTAGCTTTCATGTTAACTACCTCACTTCTGTGAGAGACATCAGCATTCTTCTAGCCTCCCAGTTGTAAACCTTGGGGCCATCTTTGACTTCTTTCCTCCTCTGTATCTCATCCGCAGCTTCACCCCTTCCTGTCCAGTCTCACAATCTACCCTCTCAACCAGGCCCTTAGCACTTATGGCATGGTGGGAAATGGCACCAGATTTTGAATTATAAATTCAAATCTCACTTCTGCAATTTGTCATTGGGTGACTTGGACCATCTCACTTAATAGTTTTGTGTTTTGTACCAGTAAAATGAAAGAGTTGTACTAAGATAATATCCAAGATTTTTATTCTTAATTTCTAAATCACAATTACAAAACTTCACAACTGGTAACAGCAACGGTCTTCTTTTTTAATAGTATTTTATTTTTTCCAATTACATATAAAGACAATTTTTAACATTTTTATATAAAATTTTGAGTTTAATTTTCTCTCCCTCCCTCTCTCTCTAAGATGGCAAGCAGTTTTATATAGGTTATATATGTGCAATCATGTACAGCATATTTCCATAATAGTCATGTTATAAAAGAAGAAACAGAACAAAAGGAAAGAAACACAAAAGGAAGGAAGGAAGGAAGGAAGGAAGGAAGGAAGGAAGGAAGGAAGGAGTAAAAAATTAAAATAGTATACTTCAATTTGCATTCAGAATCCATCAGTTCTTTCTCTGGACGTGGATAGTGTTTTCCATCATGAATTTTTTGGATCATTTTATTTCTGGGAAGAGCTAAGTCATTCATAGTTGATTATTGCACAACGTTACTGTTATTATGTACAATGTTCTCCTAGTTCTGCTCATTTCACTTTGCATCAGTTTATGTAAGTCTTTTCATCTTTTTTCTGAAATCCACTTGCTCATCATTTCTTAAAGCACAGGAGCACTCATTACAATCACATACTGCAACTTGTTCAGCTATTCCCACCCCCCTCCCCAATTTCTAATTCTTTTCCACCACAAAAAGAGCTGCTGTAAATATTTTTATATATGTAAATATGTATATATGCCTTTTTTCAGCACTGGTCTTCTAACTATTATCCTTGGCTTTCCTCTTTCTTTTTCTCTCCCTAATCTTTCCTCTCTCCCATCCTTCTCGATTGTTTGAGAACTAATATTCCTTAAGTACTGTTTTCATCTTGCTATGCCCCAGGTATCTATAACGGTTCCTTCTTACCTGACACTCTGCCAGATTTCCAAGGTTCTATCCTACCTTTCCCATAATTTCTTTTTTTTTAAATAAATTTATTTATTTAACTTTCTACATTCATTTTCACAAAATTTTGGGTTCCAAAATTTCTCGCCATTTGTCCCGTCCCCCACCCCAACACATCAAGCATTCTAATTTCCCCTATCACCAATCTGCCCTCTCTTCTTTCATCCCTCCCTTCCCTTGTCCCCATCTTCTCTTTTGTCCTGTAGGGCCAGATAACTTTCTATTCCCCATTACCTGTATTTCTTATTTCCTAGTAGCAAGAACAATAATCAACAGTTGTTCCTAAAACTTTGAGTTCCAACTTCTCCCCATCCCTCCCTCCCCACCCATTC